>CM057452.1:553567500-554767500 GCA_016271365.2 Neoceratodus forsteri | reverse complement strand
GCAGACGTAATTAGTTTGTATAGAGGGACTGTGTGTTTCTCTGCTTGAAGTACCACTCGAGCTATGCCAATTCACTCCATTTTTGCAGTCACTAGGAGTGCAAAGGAACCTATCTGAAAGATGTAACTGTTTGCCAGAAATCATTTAGAGTAATAATGAAAATACAGTTTGTCTAACCTGCTTTCTTTGCAGTCAGAACTGTGTTTGCCTAGTTCCCCATTCTAGTTTTTTGAAATGCTGAACTGGACCAATCAGTGTGAGTTAAGGTAGCTCTAAAATGGTGCCTTGGACGAATCAGAACTTGGACTCATAATCTGAGCCAGCCACAAGAGGATTGTATGGGCAGTGACTCTGGGAGATGTAGTTTGGACTTGACACCTTTTTGGACCAATAGGGGCAGTCTATTGTGAGTGACAGCCAATCCAGCCAAGAACTGGGAGGAACTCAAAGGAAGTGCCGGTTTTGTCTGCTGAGTTTCAGTTGAGCTCTGGCAGTGAAGAGGGAAGGAGCCCTGTGCTTTTCGATTGTGCAGTTTTAGTCGGAAAGCAGCGTTTAAGGCCCAGTTCGGTCTGCAGCTTGTGTAACTGCTTGTTAGGACTGAATCCGTCCTGTGAAGAGAATCAAAGGATATCTGAAGAGTAGAAACCAGGCTCACCCTGTAGAAGACTGGAGAAATTGCTGAGATGCGCTTGGTCTGTCAGGAACTGAATCTGCTGTGTGTTCTCCGGTATTGTGCAGTAATTGCGATCGGGATAGAGAAGCAGTCTGCCTGGTATAGTACTTTCTTTTACCATATAAATGTGTGAGGAGGCTTGGTAGCTCAAGTGAATCCTGCTGCCATTAAAGGACTTTTGCCTGTTACTGTTTACTATATAAATGTGTGAGGAGGCTTGTGTAGCTCAAGTGAATCCTGCTGCCATTAAAGGACTTTGCCTGTTACTGTTTACCATATACAGTGGCGTGAAAAAGTATTTGCCCCTTCCTGATTTTCTCTATTATTGCATATTTGTCACACTGGATGTTTTCAGGTCTTTAGACAAAATATAATATTAGATAAAGGAACCTGAGTGAACAAATAACACTTTTTTTTTCACTTATTTCATTTATTTAATGAAAAAGTTAACCAACACCAACTGGCACTGTGTGAAAAGTAATTGCCCCTAGTTAAATCAACCCAATTAAAGGGATAATTAGAGTCAGCTGATTGAACACAGCCAGCTTGATTACAGCCAGCCCTGCTCAATATAAACCTCACTTATTTTGGCCTTACCATCAGAGTCACGTTGCCAGCACAAAGATTCAACAAGCACATTATGCCATGATCAAGGAAGTTCCTGAAAAGATCAGAAAAAAACTTGTTGCCCTCTATCAGTCTGGAAAAGGGTTACAAAGCTATTTCTAAGGCTCTGGGACTCCACGAACCACAGTGAGAGCCATAATCTCCAAATGGAGAACACTTGGAACAGTAGTGAACCTTCCAGGAGTGGGCGGCCTGCCAAAATTACTCCAAGGGCGCAGTGTAAAATCATCCAAGAAGTCTCAAAGGATCCTAAAACAACATCCAAAGAACTGCAGGCTACTCTTGCCTCAGCTAAGGTCAGTGTTCATGACTCCACAATCAGAAAGAGACTGGGCAAAATGGGCTTCATGTGAGGAGTAGCAAAGTGAAACCACTGCTAACCAAGAAGAACATAATGCTAGTCTCTCATTTGCCAAAGCACCTGGATGATCCACAAGCCTTTTGGGAAAATGTTCTATGGACAGATGAGTCCAAAGTGGAACTTTTGGACAACATGGATCCATAATGTCTCACGTAAAGCAAACACAGCATTCCACAGTAAGAACACCATCCAACAGTCAAACATGGTGGTGGTAGTGTGATGGTGTGGGATGCTTTGCTGCCTAAGGACCTGGATGCCATAATTAAAGGAACCATGAATTCTGCTCTGTACCAGAAAATTCTTAAGGAGAATGTCCAGTCATCCTTCTGTCAGCTGAAGCTGAAGCGTGAGTTGGGTCATGCAGCAAGACAATGATCCAAAACACAAAAGCAAGTCCACATCAGAATGGCTAAAAAGAAGTAAAATTAAAGTTTTGGAGTGGCCTAGTCAAAGTCAGACTTAAACCCAATAGAGATGCTGTGGCAGGACCTGAAACGAGCAGTTCATGCTTGAAAACCTACCAAATGTTACTGAATTAAAGCAGTTCTGCGAGGAAGAGTGGGTTAAAATTCCTCCACAGCGATGTGAAAGACTGATATTGAATTATAGGAAGTGTTTGGTTGCAGTCATTGCAGCTAAATGTGGCATAACCAGTTATTAAGTGTAAGGGGGCAATTACTTTTCACACAGTGCCAGTTGGTGTTGGTTAACTTTTTCATTAAATAAGTGAAATTAAAAAAAAAAACAAGTGTTATTTGTTCACTCAGGTTCCCTTTATCTAATATTACATTTTCTAAAGACCTGAAAACATCCAGTGTGACAAATATGCAATAATAGAGAAAATCAGGAAGGGGCAAATACTTTTCCAGCCACTGTAAATGTGTGAGAGGCTTGTGTAGCTCAAGCGAATCCTGCTGCCATTAAAGGACTTTTGCCTGTTGCAGTTTGTCATATAAATGTGTGAGGTCTCGTGGAGCTCAAGAGTGCCCTGCTGACATTGAAGGACCCTATCTTGTTTGGAGGTCGTGAGTACTAATTCAGGGTCGCTCCCTGTTGAATTGCCACATTGAATCCAAATGGAATCACTGTACTGCTGACTGTTTACCTAATTTTTCTTTTCTCTGTGTGAAAGAGCCCCTACCAGCTGCCACGGTTTGGACTAGCCACTAGGGCTTGGGTACCCAGGACAGTAACTGGTAAGGGATAGGCCTGTGCACAGAGCCATAGATGAATGAGTAAAGTGATAAGCTAATTAACCTGATTTCCCCTGTCCTTGTTATATCCCCTAAATAAATCAGAGCTGCTTGTTTCAGCAAAGTTATACTGCCTGAGGTATTTGTCTATGTTAAAGTATTGACTACTGTGATTGTTGCACTGTATCTTCTTATTTTACAGGGGGTCCCAGTGCCTGAACCAGTCCTGGGGTAAGTGTATACTGTGAAGGTAATTCTGATATACTATGTGGGCCACTAGTAGGAAGAAAGGGGTTGCAGTGTCCCAGAGGGCTGTGACAAGTTAGTTTAACTATGCAAACCCTGACCTCTGGGTGGAGGCACCCACCATCAGATCTAGGCCCCTCAACCTGTTAGTGGCAAATCAGGCAGGGTAGTAGCCCCTGGGATAGTGCCATCTAGGGGTTACAATAGCTTTATCTAATCCCATTCTACACTAGTTTGTTGAAAGCCTTCTCCACATCCAGAAAAAGCATAGAATAATCGGAGGATTTTACTTTGTCGACAAGATTTATTGTGCATCTAATGTTTGATAAATGTTGACATCCCTTAATCAACCCTTTCTGATCATGATGTACAATATCTGGCAAAATGGGGTCTAATTTGTTAGCTAGGACCTTGGCAAGATTTTCAAGTCCAAATTAGTAAGTGAAATGGGTCAGTAGGATCCCAGATCTGCAGGACCCTTATTTTTTAACAGTAAAGTTATAGCATCACCTAAACTATGGGGGTAGTGAATGTTCATAAAAGCTGAAGCCAAATAATTTTTTAAGGAGGAGTCATTAAGTGAGAAAAAGATTTGTAAAATCAATGGGAATACTATCAGGGCTTGTAGCTTTATCTCTAGCGAGAGCATTAATAGCCTTATCTATCTCTCTAGTGGAGAGCTCCTGGGATGTTAGCTATGCATTGTTTAATGTAGGGCGGCAAATATTTTGGAAAAAGATATCATTATGTGAATTGTTCTGTTTCCATTCAGATGAATATAGTGTTTTGTAAAACATAACAAACTCCTGATTTTTCCTGAGGAGAGTTAATAATGACACCAGTGTTATTCTTGAGAAACCCAAGCACGAATGCGTGGAAATGCGATGAAAAATGACATAGTGGTGGTGTGCAGCTGCACACCGTGCAGAGGCGGTGACCACGCAGCATGCACAAAGGCAGGCATAGGCAGTGGGCAGGGCAAGATTGGCCAAGCAGCACACGGTGCAGGTGGAAGCGGGCAGGCCCATGTTACAGCGCAATGCCCTGTGACCCCACCATATAAAGCGACAGCACATCCCGGCACAGTCACACAATGCTGAATGCCATGCAATGCAGCAGTCAGGACACAATGGCAGAACTGCAGGTGGATGTAGAGGAGGGAGCAGAGAACAGGGAGGATGGCAATGGATGAGGGGTGGTGGCATCCTCAAGCGGGGACATGGCCAGGCATGGGGTGGGAGCCAATTCCACACGCAAACTTCAGTGGCAGACAGATTGCTACCATGGTCACAGACATCCACTAAGCGCTACAGCAGGCTGTACAGTGTGAAGGCCCCCAACACACTGGCAGAGGTAAAGACAGGCTATGGCTGAACATACAGGCCACCATAAATGCCACTGGGTCAGAGGCATGGGCACTGTGGCGATCAAGCACAAGTGGTAGGACCTGAGGTGGTGGTGAAGTATAAGCTAGGTGCTGGTGGGAGGGCAGACAGCATGGGGAGGGAGACCACCAGCAGGGACAGCTGGCTGACACCCCTGGAGCAACTGGTGGCTAAGACACTGGCGTCGGTTGCCATCCATGGAGTTGTGGAAGGGTGAGCATGATAGCAGGTAAGACACGTTGCACACAGCCTTCCGCAACAGCTCACTGGCACCACAGCTCATGTAACCCCTGCACTGTTCCCACAGGTGGCACTGGGCCAGGGCACCATGGAGTGGCATGGAGCAGGGACAGGATGCCTGCAGCACCGACCATGGCAGAGCCAGAGACCATGGTCCAAGCAGCAGACAAGGGGGTAAGTATGCATGGCATGTGTGGGAGGGATGGCAACCATGTGCAGTGAACTAACCATAGCCCTGGCACCCATACAGGAGGCAGACCGGAGACATGAATTACATGGCCAGTGAGAGGGACAGTGCAACCAACCCATGGGAGTGGGACGGCAGCGACACAGCAGCAGAGGCGGACATGCAGCAGACTGTGCCCATGATGCAGCAGCACACACTCACTACCATGCAGGGACCCAGTCACGTGCATGGAGTCTGCGGGACCCTTGCCACCACATGCCACCATGCAGTGGCACCAACACACCATGAAAGAGGGATGAGGGGCCCTCAGATTGCACTCATATATGGCAATGGCCACCATGGCGCAGCCCTGCATGGAGGAGCAGTACCGGCAACTGCAGCAGCTGGGCGGGCCACCTGGGGAACAACATGGGACAATTGCTGCAATAGAGGCACAGACAGCAGTGCAGTGGACGTACATAATGCCATACTCAGGTGTGCGCTCCTACTGGAGGGTATGCAGGAGCTGCTGCTGTGGCACATACACAGCAGGACCGAGCAGTCCCACCTGCATGGCCAGCGGCTGTGGACAGTGGCATGCAGTGCGATGCGCCAGCACCAGAAGCATGCCGGGCAACATGGGGACCGATGACACCATGTGGTCAGCAGAGCACAGCATGCCATTCCAGGCATGGACACTTCTGATGGGGTCACAGACACCCATGGCACCGTCACAATAATGGGCATGGACAGCAAGGACACACAGACACACGGCGCATGGCAGGAACACAAAATCGCCCGATGGTGGCAGGTGTCATGGAGGCTGTGGTTCATGGACAAGCCAACCTGCATGGCAGCTGGGCAGCAGTGCATCAGCATGTCTCATGGACCGCATGGATTCAGAGTGGCTGGGGTAGGTCCTCCGCACCATGCTGTGGGTAGCTGCCGTGCAGTGTCCGTGGATGGCACATGGACGGGTGGTCCAGCACATGCACAGGCACCGCCAGGACCCACCCTCCTGCATGCTCGCCTACCCACCCATCCTCAGCGTGGCATACTCAGGCATGGCCTCATCATTGTGCACCAGCAGGCGCAGCAGAACACTGTGCACCCTGCAGCAGTGGCCAGGTGCCATCCTGCATGGGCCCTGTGCCACGGCAGCTGCAGTACCTGCCCACCCGATGCAAGGTGTGTGTTCAGCATGTGAATGTGCCCTGCATGAGCGTCTGACAGGCCGCCACGTCTACCCGCTTTACCCAGGTGGGTGCTGTCCGGCATCATCATCCCAATCATTCGTGGTTCATTGGGGGCATCAGTCAGTAGTGGTACATTCACATGCTTCACAGTGTTGTGCAGCATGGCACACACTGTTAACACCTTGCATGCCTTTGCTGGAAACAGCATGAGTCTGTCACCGTGTGGTCCAGACATCTGAAGCACATCTTCTGTAGACCAATGGTTCTCTCCATGACTGCCCATGTCTGTCTGTATGGCATGTTGTATGCAACCTCTGTAGGTGTGGACAGTGCATTGTATGGCATCGTCAGTGTTGTCCACTGTGGATAGCTGCTGTAACTTGCATGGGGAATGAGATGTCAGTGGCAGGCCCTGTGGCATGTGCAATATTCACATCACATGGTTGCGGTGACTCACAGCAGCCAGCCATCAAGGTGCCCATTGCAGAGGTATGTGTCCATTCCTGAGCCATCCAGGCCATAGATATCATGCATACAGCCTGGGTACCTGGTGCACACATCCATGAACATGTCATGTGCATCGTGAACCACCTGGCAGTTAATACTGTGGAACCCCTTACGGTTTCTGCATGTCTCCTCATGGGTAGCAGGCATGAGAATGGGGAATGTGTCCATCGATGGCGCTGCAGATGTTAAGCATGCCATGCATGGTATAGAACACCTCCTTCATAGCCCAAATTTCTGTAGGCATCTTTGGGAAGGTGATGTCTTCCCCACATGCTGTCAGAGGGCATCTGTCACCCATGCCATGTCTCTGGAGCGGTGGACTGGCTCATGCCCACTGTGTTGCTGGTGATGCACTGGAATAACCCAGTGGCATAGCAGCCCAGGGCACACAGCATCTGTGTCCCCACGGTCATGGTGAATGATGAGGCACATTCATGGCCCCACTGCCCCACAGATGCCATCACACAACATGGTGATGGTGTCCCATAGTAGGCGGAACCGCTCAATGCAATGTGTGTTCCGCATTGTGGAGGCATCTATGCTGGCGTGGAAACACATGGCCGTGTCATCATCCCACCTGCATTCAACTATCTCCTCCAGTAGGTGGACATGCAGTAGCATGCCAGGACACATCTCGCATCTGTGTCAGTGTGACCTGTGCAGTACCGACCATGTGCTGCCGCCGCCTCCCTTTGTACTGGCGGGCCTCCACCACCCACCCAGGCATGGGTATGTCCGCACAGTGGGGTCACACCCAGCATCATTCCAGCACCATGAGCGGTTTGTGGCGGTGCAAGCAATGAAGCATCTTGGCTGGACAGATGGTGGAGCACAGGACCATGTTCCCCTGGCACTTATTTCATGCCGCTGAGGATCACTATGCTGATGGAGGTGGCTTTGGTGCCCTGTGGTCCATTAGGGAATTCAACAGGGGTGAGTGGCATGTGCCGGGGGCAGACCAGGCCTGGCAGCAGTGCCCTGTGTGCTCATGTGTCTCTTCTCCCCAGCACAGGATCGTGGTGGCATGCCTGCCAGACCCAAGCTAACCCTGCATGTCCAGCCAGATGGGCGCATGTGTTGTTGGAATCCAGGACGCACAGCAGCAGCAGTTCAGGAGTGTCTGCCCACTATATGATCTTGAAGGCGCCAGGGGGACATGTTCTTTGAGGATGATGATGACTACAGGACCTGGGACGTGCATGTCCCCTCACCAGTAGATATGCCTGAATGTGACCTGTCTGTGTGTGTGTTGCTCCATGCACTGGACCTGTGCTGTACTGATGTGTGTCCCTTTGCCTTTCAGCAGTACCATGGACCTGTGAGGAGGATGCTTCTGTGCCTCAGAGGGTGGCAGGGCCAGCCATTGCCATCAGAGGAGTCAGAGGAAGAGCAGGACAGTGGCTTTCCATGCCAACATAGCCATGGCCGCAACAGTCTGAGGGCCTGCCTGCCGGTGGACACCTACCCATGTAGCCTCTGCTTGCCCGCCTGTGGATGGGCTTGCCTGCATGCTAGGCTGGGGTGGGATGGGGAGATTCTGGCTGACAGACTGTGTGCAGCCCTGCTTGTTCAGCCAGCTGTGCATCAGGGTGTGCTGGAAACCATGCACAGGCTGTGGTGGGTGGGATGCCTGTTGGTGTTTTGTTACTGACATTTTACTATGTGCTGTTGGTGCCTGCAGGTGGGTTTGGAGACAGCGGTTGCCTAGGGGTGTACTTGCCTGTGTTACTGCTGTCTGCAATGAAGGTGCTTGTTACCAGCCTGTGTTTCTTTCTTGTCACCGGGAGGCAGGGCACTGGGGGTGCTGGGCTGCCATACTGTCTGGGCTGGCGGGAGGGGTCACTTGGGCTACAGTGTGTGTGCTGGCCATCCTGCTTCCCTTTTTGTGGCCCATGTGACGGTGCTGAATGTGCACCTCACAGGGTCATGGACCTGGTGTGGGGCACTCCATGCACAGTGCTGTGTGCCTCCACCTGCCGATGGGCCATGCAGCTGTGATGGCTGCATGTGCTGTGGCACATACATTGCCATGTTGCATGTTGTATCCACTGTGCTGTTCCACCTCTGTTGGCCTCTGTGCCCCGGGTCATGTGGGGCATGGCTCAGGGCATCCCTGGCATCCCAAGGGTGCATGTGTTCTGTGCCGCTCCATTGCCACCAGTGCCATGCTGGTGCAGACATGCCAGTTGCCATCTGCCGTGGCACTGTTGTGCGTGTGCATGCCCATGTGCCATTGTGGTGGGCCACTAGCGCATATGGTGGCATTTGTGCCCATGGTGCAGTGTGCTATTGCTGTTGCTGTGCCACAGCCTTGGTGCTCCTGGTGTGTCACCCTGTAGGTGTGCTGGCACCTCTGTGCCTGTGTGTCTGCATGCCATGTTGGCCTGTGTGGACTCCCATGGTGTGTTGCATGGCCCAGAACACCACCTTCTCCTTGGCGATCTTGCGCACTGTGGCCTGTGGCATTCCATCCTGCAGGCCATCATGCATATCGTGCGTGTGCCTACACACCTGTGTCTGTGGCTCCACCCCTGCATATCTGCATGGCACAGTGACTGCGTGCTGCTACACCTGCTTGTTGCGTGCCCGCTATGCACCAGTCGTGCATGTTGCTGTGTGGTGGCCTGCGCATCAGAGTGTCATAGGGCTTCCATGCTTGCCCTAAGCACATCTCCCATAGGTGCATATCCACCATGCATTGGGCCCAACATTGGTAATATTATTCTCTTTGCATTATTTTCTAAGTTGCCAGGACAACATTTTATCAGGCTTATCCCCAAGTGCATAGTAACTGGAGTGCGTGAGCAATATCTGTTTTTCAGCTTGGTAAGTTACCAAGTTATTACTTTGATTATATAGATCTAGTAACACCAGTAACAATTTAGGGTCGTGATTCATGTTATGTAATTGTTCTTTCTGTTTAATAATTTTTCTAATGTGTCCATTCTCTGGGATCTATCTTACTTTTGTTTAGCATTAAATGCCATTGTTACCCATCAAATATAATCTTTAAATGCATCCCAGACCATAGTTATCGGGGTATTTGTATTGTAATTATCCTGAAAATGTGGAATTTTCATTCTGAATTAAATTCTGATATGTAAAGTCATGCAATAAAGTAGGCTCTAGCTTAAACGTAAACTGGGATTGCACTTGATTAAGTTCTGTAATTATAAGCACAAGAGCATGATCCAAAATAAAGATGATTTTACAATCAGTCTCTAATACAATGTAGAAAAGAATCTGAGACAAAAAAAATCAGTTCTGGAGTAGCTTTGGTGTACTGGTGAGAAGTAAGAATATTGCCTGTCAGTAGGATGGGCATGTCGCCACAGATCAACCAGATTAAAGTCTGACATAAAGTCCCTAAGTTTAATTGAGACAGATTGTAACTTACCTGAATAAATAAGCAATTTGTCCAGATTATTGTTTAATATGAGGTTGAAATCCTCCAGTAATAAGAGGGACTTGCAACTAGCGATGTTTAAAAATAGTTCTTTAAAAATGTGTGTGAGTTCTCATTAGGGTCATAGATATCAACCACAGTGAACAAATGTCCATGAATGGAAATTTCACAAATGATGTAACATCCTAAATTGTCAACAATAGACTTACAAATTGTGATCAATGAATTTTTTATAAAAAAAATACTACCCCTCTGGCATTAGAACTGAATGCGGCATTTAGCCCTGGACCTCATCTTTTACCACAGTTTTTAAAAGCTATTTTTTTTCTGTTTTGGCCCTCTGGATCCTTGTTTTCTATTGCACACATTTCAGGCCAGTTGATTGTCTACGCTTCAATTGATCAATCTGTCTCATGTTTTTACCTACCTGATGTATAGGCTATGTGTTGGAATTTATTTATGGACTGGTAAAGATGGTAATGTCTATGGACTCCCCTAGAAGATGAATATGAAATAATTTCTGATGGACTAATGGACTTATACTTTATGTATATGCTTTATTGTAACTCTTTCCTTTGGATAGCCAGGGTTTGGTCATTTCCTTAGCATCCTATGGTGGGGGGTCATTTATAAGGTCACTGGTAGGATGGTTGTCTTTTGTGTTATTATGTATTTGTCTATTTGATTATAACATGCATTGAAGTTTTAATTGAAAAACAGCTATAGTCATTTAGGAACATACTGTTTGTATTATTTTTTATGTTTAATTTCATTTTTTTATTTTAACTTTTCCTAGTTGCATGTTAGAAATGACATGTACTGTGGTATAGTTGTAAAAAAAAGCTTCTGCAGGTCATTAAACACCTAAGCCCAAGGCATTCACAACAATATCATTTTATTGCTTCTTATTCTCCAACCCACAAAATGTTATCATTTAATTATCAGGACCAGATTGATGGATTTATGTATTTATTTAGTTTTTGTTCACCATGAAATGAGGTCTAGATAATGCTGCCAATTTTCAGTTCTGTCTGGGGTGGGGAGGGAGGGGGACAGATGCTAACCAATTGATATGTAACAGATTAAGTGGTTAGTGGTATTTTAGTAAATGAGAGAAAATTTGCCCAGAACATTGGGGTAACTTACCTACTATTGAGAAGTACCATAGGGTCTTTAACATCTACCAGAACAACTACCAGAAAAGGCAGATGGGACCTCAGTTTAACATGTCATCCGAAGGACGACACACCCGGACAATACCATACCCCTTCAAGTACTGCAATTAGGTGCCAGCATTTCAGGTCAGAGCCTAATCCCAGTGTGAGGCTAGAACATGACCTACAGGCCCAGAGCAAATGCGCTACCAACCGAGTCTTGCTAATACCTCCCATCCATTGACCTAAATGGTGTTAGTCACACTGACCCATCAAATATCATCATCCTCTTTAATTACTTTTCTGCAACCTGGACAAATACAGAACCAATGAAACATACAAACATAGAATTTGATAGCAGATAAGGACCGCTTGACCCACCCAGTCTGCCCATTTCCCCACCTAATGGATAAAGCTGCAGATCCCTAGTTAACCAGCAGCCTACTTTCTTTCTACCCCCACCCCTAGAATTGCCTTTATGGCTGTTCCATGCATGCTTGAATTCAATCACTGTTTTACTCCACAACCTCCTCTGAAGGCCTTTCCATGCATCCACAACCCTCTCAGTGAAAAAATACTTCCTTACATTACCTCTGAGCCACCCCCATCTTCAAATTGTGCCCCTCATTCTTGCACACCTCTTTTTGAATGCTCCCCAGCATCTAACCCTATCAACCCATCAATGGCATGGCACTACCACCCCTTCTGCATAAAGATTACCTGTCGCAATGTACTCAAACTACTTGCACACTCAAAGTGGACAAAGCCGCTGGCCCCAATGGTCTCACACCCAAATTGCTGTCCCTCTAACTAAGATCTTAAACTTGTCCTTTTCGACTGGCACAGTGCCTGCCCTCCGGAAATTATCTATAGTCATCCCATTACACAAAAAGAGCAAAAAGACATCTCTGGAGAACTACCACCCAATCTTATTTCTCTGCCTTGCCATATTGTAAGAAAAGATCATTGACAATCAACTTGTGGATTACCTGCAGGAATACAATGTAATATGCCCTGAGCAGCATGTTTTTGGAAACTGCATAGTACTGACACGCCTGATCAAATTCACTGATGCAATTACCACTCTATGGACAAGGGTCTTGTAACTGGATGTGTGTTTGTGGACCTGACCAAGGCCTTCAACTTGGTTGACCACAAGCTGCTCATGGACAGACTACTTGACCTGGGCCTCAGACCACCTGTGCTCGCCTGGTTCACAGACTACCTAAACCACAGAGCACAGGTGATCAATATAGTAATAATCTATCCACAGTAAAGAGCATTACCAGTGGTATCCCCAAGGGCTCCATTCTAGGCCATTTCCTCTTTACCATATTCATAAATAACCTGCCTACAGTCTGCAAGCCCATACAGTCCCTCCTATATGTGAACAACGTAGTACTTTTCACCACAGCAAAGCTATAGATGCTATAAACCACTGCTCATTTCCTGCCTTGCCAGGCTCCAAGACTGGTTCACCTGCAAAAATGGTCCTCAACCTTCCCAAAACCCAGACTATGCTATTTGGAACTAGCCACAGCTTAAACAAGCTATCCCTAAGGTTTCTATCCACACAAATAATGGTCCCCTAACAAATACCATGTCTTTCAACTGTCTTGGCGTACACCTTGATCCAACACTGTCCTTTGAGTCCCACATCTAGCACACCATGTCACTCCTTCACCAGAAACATGGCTGCCTCTACAGAATCTGCAGGTTTTAACACCTATCACTAAAGTCTGGATTGCAATGGCTAATCTCGCCCCTCCCTCAACCACGGCTTGGTTGTCATTGATGCCAACAAATCAACCTTACAAAACAGCATGCTCTCTACTACAAAATAAAGCAAATTCACCTTTGGCAGTAGATCTGATAAGCATCATTGTCTAGTCCTTGACTCCCTAAAGTATCTTCCTCCTTACCTTAAAGTAAATCTTACACCTGCCACTTTTGTCAAGAAAACTATGCGGTCTGACACCCTGCCTACCTAAAAACAACTCACACTCATGGATTTCCTTGTCTCGCTCAGCTACATAACATCGTTGTCCCTATGTTTCACTCTAACATGGGACAATGCTCTTTAGCTCCACGCTGCATCTGTTTGGAATTCTTTTTCTCCTCCTCCATCAAAAATCACCTACCACCCCAGCTTTACAAATCTCCTGAAACAACACTACTTCTCATCTCAAGTCTGTTGCTTCTTCCAACCTACTCAATGACACCCACCACCCCATCACCTCTGCTCTTTCACCTCCTTGTGCCTTTTTTACCTCTACCATCCCTCACCCACCCTTTCTTGCCACTCATGCCCTGCTATGCACTTGCCCCACCAGCTACATAAGCACTTCCACCCAGAAACCACCCTCCTCCCTTTCTTCTTTTATCTCCCACACTATTCCTCCCTCTCAGTCCCCATGCACCTCGCTCAAGCTCCCTGTACCCAGTATTATTCCTTGTACATCTTCTACAAATCACTCTGTGTTTATATACTCTGGTTTCTCCTATCTCTCTATCTTCTTTCACTTTACCCCAGCTCCAATTCTTTGTAATCACACTCATATTGTTGTATTTTTGTTTCCTGATCTTCTTGCATTTTTTGCATCAACTTGTATCCCTACCTGTTCCATGCTGCTTTTTGTCCCTCTGCACCCAAAATATTTGTATCTTCTCTGCCTGAATGTACAATAAATATGTATGTACCTTATTGTGTTTGTGCTTTTGCATCTGGGTCATGACTGAAAAGGCACTGGTTGCCAGTGCACTCACCCGTCAACAAAGTTACATAAAATAAATAAACATGTATTGGAACCTGTGAAAGAAACTGCAGACAATCTGAAATACATCCATGAAGAGATTTGTTGTGTTCCCCAAGTCAATAATGAGGAGTCTATGTGAAGTTGTAAACAAGACAGAACACAACATTTCAACAGGTGGTATAAAGAGTAATAACATATTGGCTTATTAAAATACTATCCTATTCTTTACATATTTGTTGCAACCTCATTTTTCTGCTGGGCCTGTGAACTGGGCACTCTAAAGACTTGGCAAGTTTTCTTTCCCCTCCCCCAAAAAAAATATTTTCTGCATGGTTAAAAACATTTGTATTAATAATAATAATAAGAATCACTTTATTTCTGTAATGACTTTCATGCAAGCATTTCAAAGGGCAGCTGCCCCTGGCATGGAATGCAGTAACCATTAATTACCAACACATTACTCAACAGCTCTCCAACTGTATGTGCCCAGATACAAACCAATTGAAACTGAACCAGTTAAACTTTTGGTGGATTAGTGAATGGGAAATTTGCCCAGGACACTGGAGAGGCTTTTGATCCCGCCAGTACCAGTGTCATCCACAGCTGATATTTATTTATTTGTTTTTTTTACGGGTAAATACACTAGACAACAATGTTGCCTATATTCAGGCACCCGACCCGGAGAGTACAGACAGGGGAGACCAGAGTCAACATTAAAAGAGTATTTCATGACGCAGCATGAGGTGAGAACAAACAGTTGAACAGTATACAGCCAAGTACAGCCATTATCTGTGATGACAAAGAGAAACAGATAACATTACATTAATTATTTATTTTCGTCTGATGATATGTTTTCAAAATTAAGAAATGGGCCCCAATCTCCCTTGTTTTTTTTTAGATATCTATGAAAAATGTATCTTGACATGGTCTGAGCTTCTTATTGTTAGCTCTACTGATAGTCTGCATCCTGATACCTTATGTGTTCACAATGCGCTTGTTTTACATGGCCCCTGATATGACTGTCCTTACTCCGCACAAGTTACATGATTTATATGCTCCACAGTACTGTATTTGTATATGTCTTAACATAGAAAATAGAAACTCAGACAATTATAGCAGAAAAAGACCAATGATCCATCCAATCCGTCCGAGTTCCCTAGTTAGCCCTGGGGCCTACTGTCCCTCCAGGGTCTTAGCCATCCCATCCTTCTGCCAATTCCACTCTAGCTTCTGCCACCCCAGCAACCACTAATACTCTTTCATTCTTTTTTTTATTTAGTTCACATTACTGAATTTGTAACAGTACAAACCAAGTAACAAACAAACAATAAAACCACACACAAAATAACAAGACATTCCTAAAAACAGCCCCTCAGACCCTCCTTTTCCCTGAAATGACTCAGTAAGGAACATACTGCCAAGCTAATGGGAAAGAATTACCAAGTGCCCTGAGGAGATGCACCCTTGTGGTGAATACATAGGTTTGTGGAAATCAGGTATGTTCTCACCACTAGAACCTAAACTAAACTAGCCCTTTCCTGAGTGAGCAATAAACCCCTTCACCCAAGCGCCCATGGTTCCAAGACTAGCATACCTGGAGCAGCGTGATGCAAAGATTCTCATCATTTTGGATGGAGTGGGGTCTGTGGTACATACTGGCAATTGTCCTTTTGATATTCAGAGTATACAGCATTTCTTTATGCCATTCTGTATAGGTTGGAATATTTTCATCCAACCAGTGCTTTAAGATTATAATCTTAGCCACTGCTAAAACTAAAGTTATGTGACCTTTCTTAAGCCTAGAATCTCACCACCATACCACACCACTATGCAGACTTCAGGTGTAAACCCTTTTCATAGTCCTAATAATGGATCAAGTCAATCTCTAATCACATTTCAAAGTGGTCTAGCCTTTTCACATGTCCATAAAACATTAAATAGAGTGCATGGTTCCTTCTTGAATGTGTACAGCAATCTGTGGATTGCTTGTTCATCTGATATAACTTTGTAGGTGTTAAATTAAGATTTGGCAAAATTTTGAATTGCTGCAAACTGAGTTAGTCTTGTTTGATGTATTTATATAACTCTAGCCAGGATTTCCTCCATTGCTCATCTATCAGAACAAGACCTAATTTGTTAGTCCAATAGTGACATCTACATGAAGCTTCTCTGGGTCTAGCCCTTGATAAAGAATATATAAAATGAGACAGCATGTGGAGAGCAAGCTACTGTAGCCAAATGTTCAATTCTCTCTCCTGTATTGTTATCCCAGGAGGGAGTCCTAAAGATTACAAAAATACCTTTGTTCTATCACAACCAGAGGCTGCCAAGTTAGACAGAGGAGAGGGATGCAGCATTCTTAGAAGAAATCAGAGATGCAGCAGACAAAGGTAAAATAGTGGTGGTCGATGACCTGAACATGCCAGACGTTGATTGGGGTATTCCAGTTGTTAGTACCTCAAGAAGTCAAACTGTGGTAGATACCCTACAAGACTGTGTGCTCAACCAACTGGTCAGCACTTCAACTAGGTCAGATGCCATCCTCAATGTAGTCCCTACAAACTCAGAGATAGTTGGAGCTGTAAGGGTGGGCAAATAGTGACACAACTCTGTTTGGTTTTAGTTGTCCTCGGGGGATGTAAATCTCAATCCAGAGAGGAGGTCTTGACATTTAGTAGAGCAATTTTGAAAAAATGAAGCCAATAATTAAGGGCAAACTATCCAGGATCCAGAAAAAGTAGAGGTGGAAGACATATGAGGACTAGTTCATCATGCTCTGTGCCAGGTCAGTGACAAAAAGTAAAAGACATAAAAGACCCATATGGTTCACTGTCAGAAAAGTAATTAGAATCAAAGGGAAGCTTTCCACAAGCATCAAAAAATGAAACATTGAAAGCTGAGACAATTTCACCAGAAAAGCAGGAAGCAAAAAAATTGCTAGGCTGGACAAGGCGGAAGCAGAGCTTAGAACTGCTGGGGAATGTACTGGCTGCGCCCTGGTGGACCTTTTAACTCCTCCCTATGGATGGGGTGGGTGCCTCAAGTTGGAGGTTGGCTCACGTCATGCCCATCCACCAAAGGAGGCTATGAGAGGAGCCAGGCAATTACAGATCTGTCAGCCTAGTGTCCTTGGTGGGTAAAATGATGGATGTCATATTGAAGGAGGGATGGATGAGTTTCTGGGGCTAGGGGCCATGTGGATGATCACCAACATGACTTTGTGCATGGCAGATCATGTCAGACTAACCTTATTGAGTTCTATGAGTGGCTGACAAAGTCACTGGACCAGGGCAGGCTGGTGGATGTCCTCTTTCTAGACTTCAGCAAGGCATTTGATTCAGTGGCATATCCTGGGCTGATGGATAAGTTGGAGGAAATGGGGTGGGAAGAAGCTTAGTGAATAGGAAACTGGCTAACTGGGTGGTTGCAGAGGGTGGTGGTGGGGGCGTCTCTCTCCTAGGAGGGTCCTCAGTGGGTACCACAAGGGTTGGTGTTGGGTCCACTACTATTTAAGGCTTACACTCTACATCAGAAGAGATATCAGGAGTGAGATGAGCCTCTGCTGATAACTCAAAGCTGGGGAGGTGGTGGATGGGGTGAAGGGCAGAAGAACCCTTCAAGAGGACCTGGAGACCCTTGAGGGGTGGTCTTGCAACTGGAGACTGTTTAACATTAAGAAGTGTAGGGTTCTCCACTTGGGGCTTAGAAATGCATTACAAGAATACTTTCTGGGAGGAAAACTGCAGGTTTCAAATGGAGAAGGACCTGGTGGTGGATGCCAAAATGAATAACTCTGAACAGTGCAAGAGGGCAGCAACCAAAGCAAATAAAATGCTGGGTGCATTGCTAGAGGGATAACTTTCTGGAAGTGGGAGGTGATTCTCCTCTGTATAACTACCTGGTTAGACCGCAACTTGAATACTGTGTGCAGTTTTGGTGACCACACTTGATAAAGGACATTACACTCCTTGAAAGGGTCCAAAGAAGGTGACCAGGATGATATAGGGATGAAGGAAAAGACCTAAAAGGAGAGGACTCAAGGAGCTCAACTTGTATTCTGTGGAGGAGGGACAGAGGGGAAATGGTTGAGGTCTTTAAATACCTTAAGGGATAACTAGGGCATGCACTGACAGGATTTTCCAGCTGAGGGAGGCAGGGGTCACCAGGGGCATCACTTGAGACTGGTAGGATGGAGACTCAGGGCTGAGACTAGGAGATGCTACTTCACAGAGAGGGTGGTGGAGCCATGGAACGTGTTGCCAGTGGAACTGGTGGAACTGAAAACCTGAGGGCTTCAAAAGGGGCTGGGACAGGTATGGAGAAAGATTAAACGGAGCAATACCTGACCTGAAGATGCACCCTGATAGGGAATGAGGTGAGGGGCAGTAATTGATGCATCTACCAGGTGTTGATGTTTGAGTAGACTTGATGGACCTATGAGCCTACTCTGCTGGGCCTTAGTATGTTAGTATGTTAATCAAATCCAGCAAAAAAGTTGTGTTGCTACAAGAATGAAAAGAAAAGAGAAGAAAAGAAAAAGAAAGAGGAATGCAAGAGCAAAAAGGATGATGGGTAGAAAACTCCTGTTCTCAACAGCTTCTTCTGCTCGGTGTTCATCAAACAACACACGGGGCCAATGCCTGAGAATGGCATTACAGATGCAGACAGAGGGAAACCACAGATGGAAACTCCATCAGTTAGCACAGTCTGAGTTAGAAAGGCACTGCCAGAACCTAAAACAGATAAAGCACCAGGGCCTGATGTGCTGTAACGAGGGTACTGAGGGAGCTGGTAGATGAACTGATGGGCCCCTGACACATCTGTTCAACCAGTCACTTTTGACAGGAGTGGTGCCAAGGATAGTGAAGTGCAGATGTGGTACCCCTGCACAAAGGAGTGAACACAGAGGAGGCTGGCAACTACAGACCAGTCAGCCTCACATCGGTAGTGGGAAAATTATGGAGACTTTAATTAACAAGGATATGGTAGAATGCCTTGAAAAGAACGTCCTTCAGGATATCAGACAACATGGGTTTGTGTGGGTAGGTCATGCCAGACAAACCTTCTCATGTTCTTTGACTGGGCGACCAAAGAATTGACAGGGCCACCCAGGACCCTTATTTACTGACTTAGGTAAAGCCGCCAACTCAGTGCCATTAACCACCTGTTAAAAACATGGAAGACCTTGGCACGGTCAAGTCCATAATTAGGTGGGTGGAAATTGGCTCAGAGATAGGAGTCAGAGAGTGGTAGTTAATGGAGTGAGATTGAGACATGCATAAACCTATTGCAATCTAGACCCAGGTCCAACCCGACTTTTGGTTGGTTGCGTTGGCCTGATTAAATCTGCGGTTGTTGAGATCATCCAGTTTTTCTTGAGGAGTGAGGTCTTTCCTATGCCCTTGAAAGGGTCCTTGGTCAACCCCTTTGAAGAAACCCTCATTGGACCCAGAGTGTCTCACCAACTGCAGACCGGTCTCAAACCTCCCATTTTTAGGAAAGGTTTTAGAAAATGTTGTGGCAATTCAGCTCGAAACTCAACTCACCTCCTCTGCCACATATGAGTGTTTCCAGTCTGGATTTAGACCTGGGCATAGCATGGAGACTGCTTTGGTGAAGGTGCTGAACAATCTCCTGATAGCTAGAGATAAGGAGAATGTACCATCCTTGTTCTCTGGATCTATCTGCAATATTTGACACCGTGGACCATGAGATGTTACTAGACAGACTGAGGAACTGGTGTGGACTAACTGGCATTGTCATCAGCTGGTTTAGAACCTATCTCATGGGTAAAGTGCAGAGGTGATGATGGGTTATCTCATCTAGCCCAATGTCCCTGCATTGTGGAGTTCTGCAAGATCGGTTTCATCACATCTGTTGTTCACGATGTACATGCTGCCATTAGAAGACATTATCAGTTGGTATGGGATGGGTTTTCATTGCTCTGCTGATGATACCCAACTATACTTGTCCCATGCACCTGGAAACCAGATGGTGGCCTCTGTGTTTAACACCTGCCTGGAGGAGATCTAGAACTGGATGTCTCAGAACTGGCTATGACTCAGCCCAGACAAGATGGAGGTACTGGTGGTGGAACCTGGCCATGGGCAGGGATGGAAGAGAGTCTGGGAATGACCCTGGTTTGATACTGGAGGCATTCCCTTGACCCCTCTGTTCAGGTCACGGATCTGGGTGTGGTCCATGATACAGTCTGACACTTGATGCTCAAGTGTCAGCCATTGTCCAAAGTGGTTTCTACCATCTGAGGAACATTGCTCAGATCCAGGCCCTGATACCAGCCAATGACCTTTGCCACTCTAGTACATGCCTTCATCATGTCTGGGTTAGATTACTGCAATGCTCTGTACCTGGGGTTATCTGAGGCAACCTCCACCATCTCCAGCTGGTGCAGAATGCAGCGCTAGACTGTTGACTGGTGCTTCAAGATTTGTTCATATTATGCCTGTGCTTTGCAAACTGCACTGGCTGCCAGTAAGGCAGAGGATTGCTTTCAAGGTCAGATTACTGACCTATAAAGCCCTGCCCAGCCAGGGACCAGATTATCTGCAAGACCTCCTGGTTCCTCACTGCCCAGCTTGTATTTTCCGTTCCTCCGAGGGTTGCCTCCTGGTGGTTCCCAGGCTAGGTTGTGGCATTCTCTGGGATCGTGCTTTCTCCATTGCTGCACCAAGCCTGTGTAATTCACTACAAGTTATTTGAAGTAGGCTTCACAGGGAAACCTTTAAAAAGGGCTTAAAATGTTTTTATTTAATGAAACCTATGACCTACACAATATATAATTATTGAAGGTCTTGTAGTGTACTATCATTTTAAACTACAGATATATAGATTTGCTGTTTCATATTCTGCATGGTGTTGCTGGAAATTCTTTGTTGATTGTTGTTTTAAAATTGTACAGCACTCAGAGCTCCAGGAAAGGGCACCCTATAAATAAAGTCTCCATCTATCTATCTATCTATCTATCTATCTATCTATCTATCTATCTATCTATCTATCTATCTAAAGGAGTGAAGTGTCACCAGTGGTGTGCCCTAGGATCAGTCTTGGGCCAAGTCCTGTTTAACAGGTTTATTAGTAACATAGGAGTAGGTATTAAAAGCAAGCTAGAACTCTTAACGGATGACACAAAATTGGGCAGTAGAGTTGATAATGTGAAGGCAGTCAGAGACCTGCAAAAGACGTATAGAGGATTGAAAGATGGTCCAATATCTGGCAGCATAAGTTCAATGCAAAGAAATGCAAGGTGTTACATCTAGGCAGAGGTAATCCCAAAATGGAGTATTGACTCAACAGAGTCCAACTCTGCACCTCACAGAAGGAGAGAGACCTTGGCATCATCAAAATGACACCCTGAAATAGTCGAACCAATGCAAAAAAGCTTACAACAAGCCAAGCAAAATGCTGTATGGGAGAGCAACTGACAGCAGGAACAAGGAGGTGATCTTCCCACTTACAGGTCCTTGGTGAAGCCCTCACCTGAGTACTGTTTTCAGTTCTGAGGCCACACCTAAAGAAGGGCAGAGATAGGCTAGAGACCACACAGAGAGAGGCTGCCAAGATGATACAAGGTCTCCAAGGACTCTTGTACGAGGAACGACTGAAAACACTGTACATGTACTCTCTGAGACTAGGAGGGAGAAGAGGGACATGATTGAGATGTTCAAATTCTTAAGAGGCATCAATAATGTTCCTCACTCTGAATTATTCAACAGGGTAGATGGCTCAACCACTAGAGGGCATGAGTGGAAGCTGTGAGGAGGGAGCTTCAAGAGGGATCTGAGGAAATACTGTTTTATGGAAAGAGCTGTGATACTGAATAGCCTGCCTGCTGAGGTGGTGGGAGCATGGACCATGGTGGCATTCAAGAGAGAGTGGGATAGGGTTAAGGCCTAATTAGCATCCAAGCGGCTGGAACAGTTAAAAGCTGGGCAGAGAGTTAGATCCTGGATCGGTAGTTGGCCTTGGAAAATTTGGGCAGACCAGATGGACCATTGGTCTCCTTCTGTCATCCTTTTCTGTGTTTCTATGTTTCTATTAGGGATGTGAGAACCCTCAAAAGGTTCTGAGGTTCTAAAAGGTTCTGATAAGCAAAAAGGTTTGGATCCTTATCTGAACCTTTTATGACCCTTATTGTTTTATGCTAACCATGTGATAAAAATCATTTTAAACTGCCTTTAATCAACATATCTGTAGAGAAAACAAACCACTGTTTAGTAGTAGAAAATGCTCTCTAATCACTCTTCTGTTTCTGAAATTTAAGAAAGTAATACTAAACTGTGTATAAGTTATATTATTAACAGTAGTGATTTCTATTTCTCAACAGGTACAGGCAGGCACCAAATGTGTTGTAGACAGCTAAGGATGAAGAAGCCAGGAACACAAAACAGCACCAGGCCAGAGCAGAGGGCAACCAGTCAGATGGCCAGACAGACAGCTACCACTTCAAGATTGCAGTCTGCTACTACCCCACCTACAACAATCAGGGAAAACTATAAGCAGTCTACCAGCACTGAAATCAATATGGTTAAGGCACATTTACCTAAAATGACTGCTTATAAAAGAATGAGAAAGTGACTGTGATGACAAGGAAGTCCCAGACCAGATTTCTAGTTTGTAAATAAATGGTCTCCTCCTGAGTCTGATTTTTAGAAGGGGATAATAGTGTGTTTAAATAATTTTAATATATGAATATTGAAAATAATAGTGTACTAAAGTTACAACAAATACCCAGTAATACCATTGCTCCAGGAATGATAATACCACAGTTCAGCAGTGATAATACTATACCTTCAGGTGCTGTAATACTATCGTTAGGACCTGAATGATAGTATTATCATAAAATCAACAGAGCAAGCACAAGTCTGCCCAACGTCTTCCAAAGTGTCACTTCTGATTGGTTGCTTTTCCTCTGTGGGCAGGCAGAACAATTCTGAAAACATGGCAGCTCGCTCTCTCTTGCTTAGTGAGAGAAATCTTCGAGGTAGCAGCAATGGTTTTTCTTTGCTCCCTGCTCTGTCCTGTTATCAGCAATCTGACTTGCTTCCCCTGCTCCTCTTGTAACAACCATGGCCAGACTGATATCGTCAGGACAGCAGGTGAAAAGAACCTGGGCTAAACAAAGACCACACCACTGGCTGATGCTCACAGGAATGGGGACCCTGCTGACATGCACATGGACCGACTGACTCCACTGGCGAGGTGAGTCAATTCACCTTGGATCCATATATTAAAAATAACTAATATCTTACTGTGCATCATAAGGCTGTAATCCTATCTTGAGGTTCTGGGGACATGAGAACCTCTCAAGCTTCACTCTTGAGGTTCCCTGTATCCCAAAACCTCTTGATAGGATTATTGCCTTGTAATGCACAGTAACATATCTATTATTCTATTTGAAATTTGTAGTAGTACTACCACTACTACCAGGGGAAAAAACAGAGCTAGCAGCATTTATCAATGTAGTTATTTAATTGTGTGCATTTCTGTAAAAGATCTCCTTAGAATGACAAAGCAACTGTGTGTGTGAGAACAGGGACTTGTCTGCCACAGTTGCTACAAGTACCTGATGATGTGAGCGTGATGTACTGGCTGCACCTCCCACCTACCCCCAGAATGATGATGATGTGATCGAAAGGCAGGCAAGTCCCAGATCTCTATTTCTTTTTCAACCAGTCTCTTGAGTCTGACTTTTGTAGAAGGGTCAGTGTGATTTTTGTATGTCAGCAATTATTTTAGCATAGCAACGGTCTCGGTATGGAACACAATGCGAAGCAACATGAAAGAACAAGAGCACCAGGCAGTCCAAAGTGACCACTTCACCACTGCTACTAGTGCCACTACTATCAGGGGAAAAACAGAGGTATGGTTATATAAGAAATAATTATTATTAGGTGCATTAGGTAATAAAATAAATCATCTTGTCACAATGAGAAAGTGAGTGAGATCAGGGACTTGTCTGCCACAGTTGCTACCAGTAATGATGATGTGAATGTAATGTACTGGCTGCACCTCCCACCCACCCCCAGGATGATGATGATGTGGTTGAAAGGCAGGCAAGGCCCAGATCTCCACTTTAATCAGTCCAGTGAGTCTCAAAATTGAAAGCTGATGTGTCACTTCACAGGTGCAGCGCAGGTACTGTCATCTTCTTCAAGATCAGCATCACATATATAGCCAAAGTTTGGCAAGTTAACTTTCAAGAACGTTAGTTTCTCCACATTGTCTGGTGTTACTGGTTCATTTGTCAGTCACAACATCCCCAGCAGAGCTAAATAAATACTCAGAACATACAATGAAGGGTGGATATCCAATATTCTTTTCAAGCCAGGGCAGCCTGTTTTGGCCAGCATGATTTTTTCTTGCCAGCAAGCTAATGGATCAGCTTTAATACTAGTTTTGGCTCAGACAGATATGCATCTACCATGCTTACTACTGAGCATGCATTTTCTCCTTGTGGAATTTCAATGTCCTGCAGCTGGCCCCAAATGTCATCTTCCTCATTGTCTGCTTTTGTACTGGTTTTGGAGCAGTCTTTGAATTTGAGGTGGTGTCATTGTAGTACTGCTTGCCAATCCTCCTAATGAAACCTCATCTACTGCATCAATCAAAAGTTGCCTGTCATTCAACTCCTCCATATAGTCAGAAACCACATCAGGAAGGTGTCTGTTCTGGAATCGTGGATCTAGCAGTGTTGTTAAGAGATACCCTTGTTCTGTGTCATGGCTGTTAATTTCTCATCATTGCTAAGTCTGGAAAGCATGTTACTTACTAGAGATTGGTTCATATCTAGTTGCTCATCATTTTCTCCAACTTTTTGAGAAGTAGAATGAGTGGAATAACTTGACTAAGGGATACCTTTTCTGCACTGACCTCTTCTGTAGCCCTCATGAATGGTTTCAGAATGTGACACAACTGTTCCAGCACAGACCATTAAGTAGAATGGAGTGTAATGCTCTCCCCGATATCATTGTATATGATATACCCAATGATAGCTACCTTTGTTCAAGGATGCGCTCCATCATAAAGTAGTTGAATTCCACCTTGTTGCTACATCCTGAACAAGCTGGAGATGAGGAAGACCTTGTCCTTCTGGATATCAGCAAGGATCTCATAGGCTTTTACCGAATGATTGAAGCGGCCACACACTTTGCACACTGTACCCACAGTGGTTAATACTTGCCAGTCATTATCCAGGAAGCTTTGAATGATTATTATTTTTATTTATTTATTTATATCTAGGATTACAACACACCTTGAGCAAGGCTCTTTACAAAGGTTCCACATCTGAAACAGTACAATACAGAAAAAGGAAGTATAACAGGTTACTAATGGGTGAAGAACAATGCAGTAGACAAGATAAGATGTACTAGTGTGAGATACCATAAGAGAAGACAGGGTAAAATACAGGACTGCAGAGGAGAGGTGGGAAGAGGGGACAATAAGGGAGGAGGGGTACACAAGGGGAGGTGGAGCAGCCAGAGGCATTGTCAACAACACAGAGCAGAAAGTGTCATAGTCAAGCATAACAGGGGAAGTACTTGTGGAGGGAAGGAGAGGGGGAAGGAGAGGAGAAAGGCAGGGAAGGGGAGGGAAGTGGGAGAAAAGGGAGAAAGGGGATAATAAGAGCTAGAGGAGTAGCATATTGAGTGGGCAGGGCTGATTATAAGTAGCAGTCACATGAGCTAGAGGATGTGAGATGAAGGTGGAGCTTGGATTTGAATGAGCCAAGTGTGGGAGGAGAAGATGTCAGGCTGAGACCATTTACCAGCTAGGCCCCCTATGGGTGAAAGATCTTTGGCCCTGGGAGGTGTGACGGTGGGGAACCTTGAGGAGCTGAGATTCAGAACCCCTGGTGTTTTGAGGATTCAGGCTTGGATGCAGTAAGGCTTGGACTCCAGGAGGGCGAGGCCCATGGTAACTTTCTTTGCCATGGTGCAGTTAGATACTTAATACGTGTTGGAGAGTTGACACCATCCAGATAGAGCACACAGGTCACATGTATGTGTGAGATGGTGAGCACCAGAGATGAGCCGACAGGCCTTATTGAGGGATCTCGATATTCATCTGAGGGCGTAGCAGAAGCAGAGCCAGTAGATGATTAGTCCATAGTCAGTGATGGAGACCACAGAGCTGTGGACGGCGATCTTCAAGGCTTCCAATGTAAGATGTTGTCTGTGCCGTATATAGGTCTAGATGCATGTTAGCAGCTTTGGCAACACCATCAATGTGGGCCCATAGATTTGAGTCCAGAGATATCCCAAGGTATTTAAATGACTGCACCTACTCGAGGGTGTTTCAAGATTGGTTGAAATAGTGAGGGGTGAAGCCTATACTTGTTGTGAGGGCTGTTAAAAAGCATTGCCTAGGCTTTTTTTAGGTTAGGAACAACCTTATACCTATTAAACCAGTTTTCCACTGAGGCAAAGCCTTGTTGAAGATTAAGTTGTAGGGGTTCAGGGTCCTTGTGGGAGGTGAAGAGATAACAGCATTGTCAGCATAAAGATGAGTTGTTCAGGGCAAGATTTTGGGAGGGCATTCAGAAAAGGCTGAATAGTAGAGGGCCCAGAATAGACCCTGAGGATTCCAGAATGGACCAGTCTAGTATCCTAGTGAACACCTGCAATTTTTACTCTTATGACCGATTTTCCAGGCAGCTATTGAACCAAGCTACAGTGTCAGGAGAGAGCACAGTAAACTGGAGTTATTCAATCAGCAGACAATGGTGGACAGTGTCAAACGCCTTAGTCAAATCGACAAATACAGCCCGCTAGATGACCTTTATCCAAGGCGCTGTGTAGTGCTCCAGTGAATTCTGGTAAGGTAGATGAAGTGCTATGTCCTTTTCTGAAACCATGTTGCTGTGTACACAAAGATTGTATTTATCCAGTGGAGTGCTTTTTAATATTTGAACCATTGTCGGCAACAAAAAAAGCTTCAAACCCTGTGAAGTGACCCAAGAAGTAAATAGTCTTTCCAGATCTTCCTGAATGTGCTGTGTGTGTGTCTTGGAAGAACTGCCATTTTCTGCAACATGATGTGTTTTGAGCTCTAATAGTAGTGGTAGTAGTAGTAGTAGCACTGGTTGAAGTGGTAGCAGACAGACTAGCAGTACATGAGGATGATGATGAGTTGCCCGTAAAATTGACCCAGTGTGCAGTAAGAGAAAGATTGGCAATGGTTTGGCTGCTGGTCCACATATCAGTAGTGAAGTGAACTACCTTGTCCTCAGCCTCTCAGAGAGCATGCCTTCTTGAACTACTGAGCTGTAGTACATCCAGGCACAGCGGTTACTGAGAAGTATTTTCTACTTTGCATTCAATATCATGGCTCTAAGTATTCCATTAACCTTCTGAAACCCACATCTTTCAGAGCAGAGTGCTGTAAATCAAGTACAATCATTTCTGCTATTTTACGATTTATTGCCAGTGCTATGGGATGGTTTCGTGAATATTTAGACTTTCTTTCAAAACTTCTTTAACTTCAACTGCCTCCTTATCGAGGGAAAGTTATATTTGGCTGAGGGTGTTGTATGACTACATGCTGTGCCTGGTAAAACAGAGGACCTTACATAATTATCATGACTGTGACCGTAGGAAAGTGGACTTTTGGATCTTGCCTGGTGCTCATCTCCCACTGTTTCAGCGGAATGTTCCTGTTCATAGAGAGCCCTGCTAGATTTCCAGCCACCAATGTTAGACTGTTTTTGAACCATATACAACGATAGGGTGAATTCATAAAGATGTCACATCATTGTTGTGGTTTCAAGATGCCTTTGTTTTTCCCCTACTAACACATCTGTTGCAATGTACACAAATAGCTTGACAAGCATCCTTGGGGTTTGCATAAAATGATTCCAAACAGTAGAAGTAAACTGTCTATGTCTAGTAACGACCTCAGTAGGACAAGGAGTTCAAGTGGGTGGGTTTACTGGGAAGACATATCAGCAGAGGATTCAGGTTCGCCAGGTGAGACAATCATAGAATCCTCAGCAGCCACTGCCATCATCATCATCACTACTGTCAGACTTTGTTTCACTTGTGTGGCTTGTGCCTTTGACTTCTTCTTTTCCTTTGACACTCTACTGCTGTCATTATTTGTATCCACATTGTCACTGTCAGAACCAGAATGAGACACGGCTAAAGGTAAAGTCACGAGCTCATCATCATCAGTCTCAACATGGCGTGGTCGTCACCGTCATCATCAGACTCAGTACAGCTAACTGCAGTCACAGGCTGAGTTATTTGATGTGCATGTGTTGCAAATTGAGCAACTCCACTGCGTAGTTGTACCTGTAAGTGCTTTTACTTTATACACAATTGGAATACTCTGTTTTTGCACTTTTTCTCAGACAACTTGCTATTGCCACTGTCTTTCAACACTTTGTTGGCTGTACTACTGAGCCCTTCTGACACTGACAGTCCACCAACCTTTGCGGGGTTTTCAGTATTTTAAGAGTTAGCCTACACATGGATAGTAGTAGCATTTAGTTCAGCCCTTCAACAGACTGTGGTGCATGTTGTTGTTGTACTTTACTATTTGGGCCACTTCTTTCTGGGCTCTTGCATAAACTTTTTCATGTTTATTACTTCCTTTGTCCCTGGCATTTGCTTTGCTATTTTCTGAGTACTCATAAGTGCCAGTCTGTCGATTGTTCAGGGTCAAAAAGTTTTTTTTTATTTATTCCATGTGATGGGACGGTATGCAAGAAGTGGCACTGGTGCACTGACGACTGACTGGCAGTTTTATTTCATATACACAGAGATAATTTATTTCACACACCACCTATGCTAAGGGTGCTGCAGGCACTGCTGCTACCCAAACAGATTCAGAGACCCTGCCTGGCCTAATCCTCTTTGACACAGTACTTTTTCCCTTAAAGGATTTTTTTTATTTATTCCATGTGATATGACAGTATGCAAGAAGTGGCTTTGGTGCACTGACAACTGGCTGGCAGATTTTATATTTCACACACCACCTACACTAAGGGTGATGTTGCATGTGCTGCTGCTACCCACACAGATTCAGGGACCCTGCCTGGCCTAACCTCTCTGACACAGTACTTTTTCCCTTCAGGATTTTTTAATTTATTCCATGTGATGGGAAAGAATGCCCTGCCCACTGACCCCAAAGCTTATACTCCCCAAGCAAGCACAGGGAGGAAGATGACAGATCACTGGCTTCTTGGAGGGAGTCACACAGACATTATGCAAGATGTGGCACTGGTGACTGGCTGGCAGATTTTATTTCACACACAGAATTTATTTCATCGCCACCTAAGCTACTGGCCAATGCTTCAGGCACTGCTGCTGCCAACAGAGAATCAGGGACCCTGCCTGGCCTAACCCTCTCTGACACAGTACTTTCCTTCAAGGATTTTATTTTATTTTTATTTATTCCACATGATGTGACAGAATGCCCTGCCCACTGAGCCAAAGCTTATACCCCACCGAGCGAGCACAGGAGGAAGATGACAGATCACTGGCTTCTTGGGGGTCACAGAGATGGCATGCAATCAGGACCCTATCTGTCCTAACTCTCTATGGTACAGTACTTTCCCTTCAAGGATTTTTATTTTTATTTATTCCACATGATGTGACAGAATGCCCACTGAGCCAAAGATTGTGTAATGAAAAATAAAATAATAATAATAAATCCCACTGAAGTGACTGAGCAGGAATTGAGAGCTGACGTGTTCTTGGGGGGCAATTGGGCAAACAGCAAGAAGGCTAACTGGAGGTGGTGTGGTATGGGTGTCACAGTTCACCCCTCTGCTGCTCCAAAAGAAAAAACTGGCAGTATGGCTCTGGCACTTCAGTCTTTTCTCTTCTTGTCTTTCTTGACTCACTCACACTGCCCCAGTCTCCAAGTTCTACTTCTCCCAGTCTCTCTCCCAACTTCCCAATCCCCTACTACTACACCCACATCTAACCAGTCCTCGGCTCTAATCTCCTCCCAATCCTGAGTCCCCACCCCAAGTTTTCTTTTAGTTCTTTTTTAAAAATAAATATAAAAAATATTAAATTCTTTAGTTTTTTTTTTCGAGTCCGCTAAGTTGACTTCTTTCTTGCCCAACTGGCAAACACAAGCAGTGTGCACAAGCACAGAATCACAGAGCAGCTCACAGAGCAGCCTGTAGAAGCTGCTGCTCCTTCTCCATCCTGTATTCCTCTGCATAACTCCTAAGTGGACCACATGGGTTTTGCTAGAGCAAACCCAATCAGGTGCCAACTTAGGAAGATGGCAGCTCACCCATTCAATGGGGAATCAGAGTCTTGTCTCTGGTCCCTCCTGAGTGTTCCTCCTGCTCTGGTGCTTCTTGCACTGTATTTTCTGTGATACTACAGCTGTCCCAACCAATCTGAACAGCTGAAAGTGTTTGGAAGCTGTTTGTTTATGAACACTTGTTCGTGTTGGTTCAATTTTTGACAAACTGATTCACCCATCCCTAGTTTCTATGTTTAACCATGCATGAACCCATTAACAGTTTTAGCACCCATCACTTCAGCAGGCAAACTAAGGCTGTTCCACAGCTCCACCACCCTTGTGTAAAATAATACTGTTTCATGTCCCTTGTGACCTTCCTCCTGTCCGCTTCCACTTGTGTCCACATGACAGAACTAGTATTCAAGCTACAGCTGCAGCTTATCTGTTAGGTAGAAAAATGGGCAGACTAGGTGGGCCAAGCAGTCCTTATCTGCCGTCAAATTCTGTTTCTGTTTCTATATTTCCTGCAGTCCCCTTATTAATTTCTTTAGGAGTTTGAAGGTCTCTGTCATATGTCCCATGTCTCTTCTGCTGTCTAGTGAGTACATGTTCAGTGCCTTGACATGCTCCTCATAGGACTTGCCCTGTTGACCCTGAATCATTTTTGTTACCCTGTGCTGCACCTTCTCCAGCCAATATTTATCCTTCCTGAGGTGAGGGACTCCAGAACTGTATATAATACTCCAGGTGTATCCTCACTAAGGATCCATATAGGGGAAGTATGACCTCTTCCCTTCTACTATCAGAACCTCTCCCGATACATCCCAGCATCCTACTCTCTTTGCTATTTGCCTTCTTGCACTGACCGATTATTTGAAGGAGTCACTGATGACAACCCAAGGTCCCTTTCTTTAGCCATAGTGCTAAGTCTCACCCCACCCATCTAGTACTCTGCCCTGGGGTTCTTGTTCCTAGGTGCATTATCAGCATTTTTGGTGTTGAATTTCAACCACCATATCTCAGACCACCCTCTAACTTTCGTACATCACTCTGAATTCCTGATTCCCTTTCATTATCTACCATCCCACAAAGCTTAGTGTCTCCTGTATAGAGAAACTGTCTGTCCCGGATACCCTCACCAGTGTTACTAATGAACGTATTGAGGAGGACCAGTCCCAGAACAGATCCAAGTGGTACTCTGTTCATGACTTCCTCTCTGGTAACTTAACCCTGCTGACTACAACCCTCTGCTGCTCCCCTTTAGCTAGTTACCTACCCAGTTTACTATGACCTTAACCACACTCAGATCCTCCATCTTCTTCAGCAAGTGTCTTTAAGGCACCAAGTCAAAAGCCTTGTTGAAGTCAAACCACAGCAGATCCACAACATGGCTCCTATCCAATTCCTCATCACCCAGTCAAAAAACCTATCAGGTTAGTTTGATAAGAACAGATCTCCAGGAGCCCATTGTTCTCCAAGTAGTCCACAAGATCTTCTTTTCAGCTTTCCTACATTAGAGGTAAGACTGACAGGTTTATAGTTCCTCACATGTTCCTTGCATCCCCCCCATGGAGCAGAACTACCTCTGCCACCCTGCAATCCTTCAGAACTACCCGGTCTTGAGAGAGCTCTTAAATAGACCTGCCAGGCCCTTACAAAATGGAATATATTGCAATATATTGAAAATATGCTAATGTAGGTTAATATGATGAGAAATACATTGTCCTAATGTAAAATATTATATACTGTAGTATATTATGAAATGTATTTTTAAATATATACTGACATAATATATTTCTAGATATCTACAGTATATTTAGATAGATAGATAGATAGATAGATAGATAGATAGATAGATAGATGAAGATAGATAGATATCTAGATTTCTAGGATCTAGAAGGCAGAATTTCACTGTTCTCTGATGACACAAAGCTCTGTAACAGAGTAGACACACCAGAGGGTGTAGACAGAATGAGAAGGGACCTGCAGAAACTTGAAGAATGCTCAGGGGTTGGCAGTTGAAATTCAATGCAAGGAAGTACAAGATAATGCATATGGGGCACAAAATCCCTGGTACAATATATCAGTTGGGGGTGAGGATATAGCATGCACCAAGCAGGAAAGGGATCTTGGGCTTATCATCTCTGATGACCTCAAGGCAGGGAAACAGTGTGACAAGGCAGCAGGTAAAGCAAATAGGATGCTGGGATGGATAGGCAGGGCATCACCAGCAGGAAAAAGGAGGTCATAATTCCACTATACAAAACATTAGTGAGGCGCCCACCTGGAGTACAGTGTACAGTTCTGGAGACCATATCTGTGAAGGACATAGACAGGGTAGAGAAGGTTCAGAGGAGGGCAACAAAGATGGTGCATGGATTGCATCACAAGTCCTATGAAGACAGGTTGAAGGAACTGAACATGTACTCCCTGGAGGAGAGGAGGGAGAGAGAGGGATATGAGAGAGACATACATGTATCTTACAGGGAGGAACAGGGTGCAGGAATACACTATTTTTAAGCAAAAAAGATGTTCCAGGACTAGAGGTATGGGATGAAGTTGGAGGGAGGACAATTCAGAGGAAGCGTGAGGAAGAATTTCTTCACAGACAGGTGGTGGACAAGTGGAACACCCTGCCAAAGGAAGTGGTGGGGGCTGGAAACAATCCACGGGATTTAAGAATGCATGGGATAGACATAAAGGAATTCTGGAGGTCAGGGGTAAGGGCAACAGACTTCTTGGAAAACATAAACTGAACTTGCAAGCTCAAATGGGCAGACTGTGGGCCATAGGCCCTCATCTGCCGACACTGTCTATGTATCTATATATTTCTAACCCATAGTATGCAAAAATATTTGTCACTGTATTGAGAAACACATTGGCTCAATAAAATATAATACACAGCGTATCTCAGTATATAATTGAACTACATATTCTGCCTCATGCATTGCTTGAAAGCATGTCAATCTATTTAGCAATACATTGTCTGAAATATATTATTAGTATATTTCAAAATATATACTATATACCTTGTATGTAACATTTATTTTTTTAATATAGTTACATAGAGAATAAAGTATGGGTCTGGGTGTGTAATGAGGATTTACACATGCCCAAAGGGTTTGATGCTACATAAACCCCTCGAGGCGAAGCTTGAGGGGGTTATACATAACATCTAACCCTGAGGGCATGTGTAAATTCGGGTTTACACAGAACATGACCTATTTTATTTTATATAATTGCCGGATTTTTTTTCCCCACAGCAAGTGTATAAAATAAGAAAGGTGATCTGATTTGGTGTGAGCACGTGCTCTATCGGGTCGGTTGGTCACTCGCTTTTGTGAAGTTTTTTTTTAATTATAGTTTAGTTGGAGCCAACATTTTACATAGAAACATAGAATTTGACGGCAGATAAGGACCGCTTGGCCCACCCAGTCTGCCCATTTCCCTACCTACTGATAAGCTGCAGATCCTAGTTAACCAGCAGCCTACTTCTTCTATCCCCACCCTAGAATTGCCTTATGACTGTCCATGCATGTTTGAATTCCACCACTGATTTTGACTCCACAACCTCCTCTGGAAGGCCGTTCCATGCATCCACAACCTCTCTGTGAAAAAATACTTCCTTAAATTACCTCTGAGCCGCCCCCCATCTTCAAATTGTGCCCTTGTTCTTGCACACCTCTTTTTGAAAGATGCTACCTCTTGGACTTTGTTGATTCCCTTGAGGTAATTTGGAAAGTTTCATCCACGCCCCCCCTCTCCCTCCTTTCCTCGAGGCTATACATATTAAGCTCCTTAAGTCTCTCTTCATATGTCTTCCGTGCAGATCCTGCACCATTTTAGTTGCCTCCCTCTGGACAGCTTCCATCCTGTCTATGTCTTTATGAGATTGGGTCTCCAGAACTGCACACAGTACTCAGATGGGGTCTCACCAGCTGTCTGTACAGAGGGATAATAACTTCCTGTTTTCTACTGGTGATGCCTCCCTATGCATCCCAGTAACCCCCAGCCCTCCTTGCTGCCCTCTCACATTGCTTGCCCACCTTTAGATCATCTGATATGACAACCCCCAGGTCCTTTCCATTTTTGTTGTTGTTAGTATCTCACTTCCATTGTGTACTCTTCCCTGGGTTTTTGTTTCCAGGTGCATTACCTTGCACTTCTAGTATTGAATCTAAGCTGCCATGCATTTGACCATTCCTCTAACCTTGCCAAGCCCTTCTCATCCTTTCCACTTCACCCTGTGCATCAACTCTGTTGCAGATCTCAGTGTCATCTGCAAAGAGACATACTTTTCCTTCCAGTCCTTCCGCAATGTCGCTTATAAAGACATTGAAGAGGACCGTCCCAATACTGAACCCTATGTGTACCCCACTAGTAACCCTCCTTTCTTCTGAGTGGACTCCATTTACTATTACTCTGTGTCCTATTCTCCAGCCAATTCTTTACCCAGGCTGTCATCTTGGGACCCACTCCCAGGCTGGCTAACTTGTATATTAATCTTTGTGGGACTGTGTCAAATGCCTTGCTAAAGTCTAGGTAGGCCATGTCCACAGCCCTCCCTGATCTACTACTTTGGTCACCCAGTCAAAGAAATCTATCAGATTTATCTGGCATGACCTTCCCTGTGAATCCATGCTGCCAAGGGTCCTGTGCCCCTCTGGCCTCTAGATACTCGACAATTCTTTCCTTCAGAGAGTGATTCCATCATTTTCCCTATCACTGAGGTTAAACTAACAGGTCTGTAGTTTCCTGCTTCTGCCTTGCTCCCACTTTTGTGAAGGGAATCACATCTGCCCTCCTCCAGTCCTCAGGTACCACTCATCCTCCCATGATTTGTTAAAGACGGTAGTCAGTGGTGTCACTAGTTCTACCCTTAGCTCTTTTTAGAATTCTGGGATGAATCCCATCAGGCCCCATTGCTTTGTTCACCTTCAGTTTTAAGAGTTCTTTCAAAACCCTTTATTCTGTAAATGGGCTGGTATCAACTTCTGTATCCAGAGTGTTACTACTGTTTGTTTTATGTACCTCCCCTCTTCATTTGTAAATACTGAGCAAAAATATTTGTTTAGCATCTCTGCCTTTTCACAGTCTCCTCTGCCCACCTCCCTCCCTTTATTAAGCCTCACTATCAGTCCCTTGGGTTTCCTTTGCTCCCTGATGTACCTCAGGGTTTTAAATAATTGATTAGCAGTTTTTCTTGGGACTATACTAACTGTACAGAAAGCATTTATAGAGATTTTCTAGAAGTGCTGTGTTTGTTAAACACACTGAGGCAAAAGCTATGCATTTTCACAAAGATTTAGCACTTTTATGAGCAAAACGCTAATCAATTTTTAGAGTTAAATAAATCCCTGTACCTATAAAAGGTTTTATCCCCTTCTTAACTGAGTTGGCTATCTTTCCTCGGTTTGGGCCTTTGCTGTTCTGACTGCCTTCCCAGCCTCCTTTTGCTTTAACTGATACAGTTCTCTGTCCTGCTCCTTCTGCGATTCCTTGTACTTCCTGAATGCTTTCTTTTCTCTTGAACCTTCACTGCCACTTCCTTTGAGAACCATAGTGGTTTCTTACATCGTCTTGTTTTGTTTATTTGCTTCACACAAGGCTCATTACCTCTGTGATGGCAGTTTTATTATTCCCCATTGTTCTTCCACCCTCCTCCCTGCCCATTTGCTAGTGCATTCATTAGGCACTCACCCATTTTGGCAAAGTCAGTCCTCCTAAAGTCCAGTACTTTTGTGCTTTGTATGGCTTGACTCTATTGCTGTGTTTATTGTGAACCATACTGTTCGATGGTCGCTAGTTCCCAGATGGCTACCCACTTCTACATCTGTGATCCTCTCTCCATCTCCATTTGAGAGAATCAAGTCTAATATTGCTCCCTCGAGTGGGCTCCAGTACTAGTTGTCTAAGGCATGCCCCTGTAGGGCATCTAGAATAACTGCACTCTTCGAAGTGGCAGCTGCAACTGCACTCCAGTTAACATCTGGCATATTCAGATCACCCATCAGCAATATCTCCCTTTTTCTGCCATTCTAAGTATACTTTCTATCATTTCCTTGTCCATTTCCTCCCCTGAGAAGGGGTCTGTATACAACCCCTGTGCGGATTGTGGTGCCATTGCCTGTCTCCAAATTTACCCACAGTGCTTCTTTCTCCTCCCTGTTTACCCTTTTGTTCTGTTGCTTTTATTCCTTCCCTTATGTAAAGAACTCTCCTCCTCCTCTTTACCCTCCCTGTCCCTCCTGTAGACAGTGTATCCTGGTATGTTTATGTCCCAGTCATGGTTTGTGTGTACCATGTTTCTGTGACTGCCACGATATCCAGATGTTCCTCCTCCATCAAGGCCACTAATTCAGGAAGCTTGTTACCCAGACTACGGGCATTAGTACTCATTGCTCTCCATTTTTGATGGCTTTACCTTCTGTTGCAGCATCCCCACTGACCGTTCTACCTCAGTCTTTTCTCATTTAGTACCCTGTTTTGTAGGGAGGCTGGGATTTTCCTGCTGCTTGTCAGTGCCTCCCCCTTGACTAGTTTAAAAGCTTGCCAATGAAGCATTTAAACCGATTGCTCAAAAGACTTGTTCCCTTCCTGGACAGATGCAGACCATCCTGCCAGTATAGGCTAGTGTCCTCAGGTGGAACCCCAGTCCCCAATGAAGCCAAACCCTGTGCTCCACACCATTTTTTCAACCATTCATTAAACTGCATGGTGCCAATTCCCTCGCCTCCCCCATGCTTTTGACAGGCAGCACCTCTGAGAAGGATACTGCAAGCTATTTGTCTTAGGTCCCTCCCCAACTCTGCAATGTCCTCCTGCACTGCTCTAATCTCATGATGAGCCAAGTCATTTGTCCCTAGGTGGACAATTATGTCCTCGGAATCCTTGCAGCTGTTCTCGTGATCCTGAGGATCGCTTCCTGTCCCTCAAGCCATGGCACCAGGCAGGCACCTTACTTCATTTTCCCAGCTCCCCCAGTTCTATCCCCTAATAATTGAGTCCCCACCAGGAGCTGCTTCCTTTCCCTGTGGTGTCCTCTGCCTCCTTCCTGTGGGCCTCCTTGTGACAGTTATCATCAGTCTTCTCTGGTGCATCCATAGGGAGCTATGCTCCCCAGAATGGTGTATGGATTGTGAGTGGAACAATTGACTGGGTGTGCCTCTGTTCCACCCTCCTCACCCTCCCTGAGCCCACTGTGGTCCAACTGCTGTGCTTTCTTCGCAACCTCTGAGGTAGTGGTGGTGGCGCTGAGTGCTCCCTGGATGGGGAGGTTCCTTCCTACTGTCCAGTGTGGCCTGGGGAAGGTTTCCTTACTACTGTCCAGTGCAGCCTGAAGACAGCAACTTCCTCCCTCAGGGCAGATAGTTGTCTGCAAATAGGGCATCTCAGCCTCCAGAAAGACTCTCGAAGACTGCTGCCCCACAGCCATTACATTGCACTACCCCCACATGTTTATCTAGTTTTTTTTATTGTATTTGTGTGTGTGTGTGTGTGCATGCGTGTGTGATTTGTTATATAGAAATATATATATATATATTATACAAGTGTATGCTTATATTATCAGTAATGTGCTAGAGAGGATATGACAGTGAAATGCACCTTGCACTTGAGGAAATGATGTCAGAACCTCAGGTATAAAGGAACTATTTCCAGGGGTGGGTGGGGTGAGGGGGGGAAGGGTTGGGCCTAAACTGTGTCCTCACAAAACAATCACTAAAAGCTCTCACCCACCGCTGCGATGAGTGCCTTCCTGTCAGCAAGATACCCTACACAACAATTTGACAGAGAAAGCAATTCTGCTAATCAAACAGAGAACTAGAAGGGGACAGGATCAGATCTATAGTACAGTAGCTTCGTGTTACATTGTTTTCATGGATTCTACTGGTAGAATGTTTATTTTCTCTCTACTACTAAGGGGCCAGAGGTATTGTTTGGGGCTGTTGGAATTTTGAAACCTGTTTGGTAGCTAAAAGTGGGCTCATTTGTTTGGTTTACTGTGTGGCAGGCTGCATTTGTAGAGCCTATTTCTTCTGTTTTAAAACATAATTGGTGTAATTTAACTGGTCTGTTTCTTTGAATTGGAGACCTATATCTTCTAATTCAAACCTATTTTGATGTGTTGTTGGTGAAGCTGTTTGAATTGGAGTCCTGTTTCTTTGGGTAGCAAACCTATTTTGGGGCTTTGAGTAGAATGTGATTCATTGTTGCTGGCTTCACTAGCTGCAAAGTTTTGAGGGGGGAAGGGTGCTAATGGTCTGACCAGAGGCCTCAGCTACCTGATTGTTTCTGGAAGACTTGGGCTGGTCCCACCCACCCAAACCCCTCACCCCACCCACCCCTGGTCAATTATTCCCTTTGTACTAGGGTTCTGACATCACTTCCTCAAACAGGCAAAGGATATGCACCTGTCATAGCAGAAGCAGACATCCAGGAAAGGAACAGCAGCAAGTGAAGAGGTGACTGCTCTCTCAGTGGAAGGGAAGTAAATGCAAATCTAGGAGCTTTCATTATTACTACTTCACATTGATATTGCATTGGGGAAAGGAGGAGTAGGAGTTGAAGAAGGTTGTGCAATGGCTACTTAAAGTCTTTTTGAGTGTGGATAGGAATATAAAAGCAGTTGCTCAACATATCTAAACGTGTACAAAGGAGGTAAGGGACATAAAGAATGTTTTGCACTGATAGAGGGGAGAGGGGGACTTGGGGAGTGTTTGGTATCCTGCATCTGGAAGGTGGGGTCGCTGGTGGGCAACGACAGCAATGGGTAGGGTGGTAGGCTGCAACAACTGCGGTGCACCAATCTTTCTAAACATTGCCTGGAGGTGGGAGGATGTTTAGTGTGCAACCACATAGAAAAACTTAGAAAGGAGATTGAGGGTCTGCAGGAGGAACTAAGACAGGCAAGGCAGATTGGGGTGGGTTTAGCCCAATACTGGAGGAGGAAGAGGGAGATGAGGAGGGCAATTTAAGCCAACAGTGGTGAGGAGAGGGTCAGAAGAAGGAAGCAGAGACAAGGGGCCAGGCCAGGAAGAACGATTGCCGGGAAACCAGGTCAGGAGACAAAAGACAAATGGAAGGAGGAATAGGGACTTGTGAGGGAGGCAAGAAGTGGCAAAAGTCATGGAGTGGAAAGGAGAGAACAGGTTACTATGAAGAGGGAGCAGGCATTTGTGAAGGATCTTCAGAAAATAGTTTTGCACTGCTAAGAGGAAGAAGGTGGAGGAGGAAGTGATGAAATTAGAGGAGTAATTGATAAATGCCTGGACCAAACTGGAGCAGGGGAAGTTCTGCTGGGAGAATTGCAACAGGGTAAAGGGAAATAATGTGCAGGAGGAAGAGGAGCTGGAAATGAGGAGGAGATGAATGGAAGCAAGCAGGGAGTAAGAGGGTGGAATCTTAGTGCTGGGGGACTCAATACTAAGAGGAGTTAGGTGGGGTAGCAAGGGGAGAGCATAGTCGCATTTGGGTGGAGGCCATGCCAGGAATGACAGCGGAAAGGGTGGGACAGTCTGTTCTGAAATATGCTAGAAGGGTAGGGACAAGCCTCATTTAATTATACATCTTGGGACAAATGACCTGGCTGACAAGACAGTAGATATAGTCCAGAGGAGGTTTGAGGAACTAGCACAATTATGTGAGGGGCAGGAAGATCAGTAACTTTTTCAGAGATACTTCCGGTGCCAAAGGCAAGCACAACAAAGCTGAGAATAGAGGAATTTAACGGATGGCTAAGAACCTGGTGTTGTGCTAAAGGGTATGGGCTGTTGGGGGTGGGGAGGGACCTGGGAGGACAGTAGTCTCTATGCCAGGACAGACTACACTTGAGTGAGGAGGAAAGAAAGTGTTGAAACAGAGGATGGAAGAATATATAGAGGAAGTTGGAATTTAAACTAGGAGTGGGGGTGGCAGTTGGGAAGAGATATGCAGAGACCACAGGTTGGGAAATCATAGCTTACCCCCATAACAGTGACAAAGGACAAATGGCAAGTACTATTGGTGATGCTAGGAAAGGAGGCAGGATGGGAGGAGGGGAAAGGGTGGAAGGTGGTTACCCTTAATGCTAGGAGCCTTGGGAGGAAAACTGCAGAGTTACAGGTTCTCATGGCAGAGGGAGAGGTGGACATTGCAGCCATCACAGAAACATGGGCCACCCAATACAATGACTGGGACCTGTCTGTACCAGGGTACAGGTTATTTCGTAGGGACAGGGTGATTGGGAAAGGAGGGTGGCACTATATGTGAAGGAAGGACTGAAGTGTGTAAGGGAGGAAGGGAGGAGGGTAGTACAGAGTCACTTTGGGTGCAAATCCAGGATTCCAAGAATAGGATTCTTAGAATGGGAGTGGTGTACAGGCCACCATCTCAGATGGAGGAGTTAGACAGGGAACTAGCGGGACAGATCAGGAGGACCTGCGAGAAGGGTAGTGTGGTGATTGTGGGGACTTCAACATGCCAGGAGTGGACTGGAGCACCCCAACAACCAGGAACAGAAGGAGCAGGTACTGCTGGATGCCTTCAGGACAGCTTCCTGCTGCAAATGGTCAGTGAACCAACCAGGTTAGGGAATACCCTTGACCTTGTGCTGGCAAATGGGGACTTTGTGAGAGAACTTACAGTGGAGGAACCGCTGTCAGGGAGTGACCACCACTCAGTATGGCTCACATTGGATATGGGCAAGGAAGGGTGGAATCTGGCACAAGAGTGCTGGACTTCAGAGGGCTGACTTTGGGAGGATGGGGAAGTGGTAAAGGGCACCAGAATTCAATCTAGTATGGATACTAACCTGAGATGGGAGCCCAAAGCTGGGATGGGCATCGCGCAAAGCCAGCTGACAGAAACCGGCTAGTTGAAAAGGAGGTCTGGAAAAGTAAGGGAAAAGAGCTGTACAAAGCAGGAGGACAGGAGGGTATGACAAAATCAGAAAGGAGGTGACAAGAGGCAGTAAGAAGGCAGCATCTGGAACTCAGGCTGGCACAAGGCATTAGAAGGGAGAAGGACTTCTTCAAGTATCAGGAGAAAAGGAGCTGTAAGGACCACATAGTAAGGATTAGGAAGGAGGGGGTTGGGTGGAAGCAGGGTGCGATAAGGCGGAAGCACTAAATGAGTACTTCTGCTCAGTATTTACTAAAAAGAGAGGGGTGACACCCAAGATGGGTGAAATGCAGGCGTGGGGAAGTGGTGACAGATGGGGAAATCATGGAGGCAGAGTTCGAGAGGGTTTGAAGGCACTGAGGGTGGACAAGGCACCAGGCCCAGATGGCATCCACCTCAGGGTACTGAAGGAGCTGGCAGAGGTCCTTGCAGGACCTTTGCAGACCTATTTAATGCCTCACTACATTCGGGTGTGTACCTCAGGACTGGAGGATGGCTCATGTGGTGCCCCTCCACAAGAGTGGCCCCAAGGATGAACCGGGAAACTACAGACCAGTGAGCCTCACATCCATCGTGGGTAAGCTAATGGAGACTATCCTGAGGAGGCTGGTGGCCCTCTTAGAGGCCAAAGGACTACAGGACAGCAGACAGCATGGCTATACATGGCCGATCCTGCCAAACCAACCTGGTCGGGTTCTATGACTGGGTAACTAGGCAACTGGACAGGGGACATGCAGTGGATGTCCTGTATCTGGACTTCAGTAAGGCATTCGACTCAGTGCCACATGGAGGCTGGGAAGGGAAGTTAGTAGGCACAGGGGCAGGTGCAATGCTGGTGAGATGGGTAGGAAACAGGCTGCAGGGAAGGCAACAGAGGGTGGTGGTGGGTGGGAGCTCTCACACCCAAGGGCAGTGACGGTGTCCCACAGGGCTCAGGTGTTGGGACCAGTGTTGTTTGGGATATTCATTGCAGACATATCATGGGACATCAAGAGCAAGATCAGTCTGTTTGCTGATGATACCAAGGTTGGCGCGTGGTGGATGACCTAGGGGATGGCAGGGTTGCAGGATGATCTGGCAAAGCTTGAAACCTGGTCAGACACCTGGCAACTGGGCTTTAATGACAAAAAGTGCAAGGTGAGACATTTGGGATGAAGAACCCAAGGAGGACTTACCAGCTAGGAGTGCAGCTAGCCCAGACAGAGGAGGAGAAGGATCTGGGTGTGCTCATCACAGGGTCAATGAACAACTCATCACAGTGTAGGAGGCAGCTGCAAGGCCAACAAAATGCTGGGTTGTATTGCAAGGGGTATATCCTCGAGGAGGGAGGGGTGATTCTGCCACTGTATGGGTCATTAGTTAGACCACACCTGGAGTACTGCGTGCAGTTCTGGCATCTGTATCTGAAGAGGGACATTAAGTTACTGGAGGAGTGCAGGCAGGGCAGCAAAAAGATGATCAAGGGTCTGGGGACTTATCATATGAGGGAGGTTGAAGGAGTTGAACATGTACTCACTGGAGGAGGAGAGACAGGGGGACATGATTGAAACCTTTAAATACATGAAAGGAATAAACAAGACAGGTACAGAGGGGCTGTTCAAAGTAAGGGAGGGAGGGCCACCAGGGGCCATGATATGAGACTGGGCGAGGAAGGTTCAGGAGGAGATGAGGAGACACTTTTACAGAGAGGTGGTGGCTGGGTGGAATCGTTACCTGCAGAAGTGGTATGCAGTAGAACAGTGGACTGCTTCAAGCGAGGATGGGACAGGACAAGGGAGAGGTTAATGAAGGGAAGGGTGGAAGGAGGGCAGCTGCAGAATAAGGGTGCTAGCTGAACATTCGAGCAGACTTGATAGACCTCTAGGCCTTTATCAGCTGGCAAATTTCGTATGTTCGTATGTTCGTATGAGAAAAATCCAGACATCCAAGTCAGACACAGGTAAACCCTCTAGCCCCAAAACAGCCTGGTGGTTTGTTAGCCACAAAGGAAAATCAAATATGCAGTTATTTCAGCCCTTCTGAGGATGCTGACAAGATAAGCAGTTTTCAAAACCCCTTCCTGACTAAAAACTAAAACAAACACCAAACAATACCACTTTAAAAATGAGGAAAACTTCTCTCAGAGGTAAGCAAGAGAGAGAGAGTTTAGTTACAGATATTTCGTCCAAAATAGTATATTCCATGCAGCTTCTCAGTTGTTTCAAGCACTCCTGTACATAACTTGAAGAAGATGGACTTCTGCCTCAAACAGGATCGCACCACTAGTTTATAGTAATTGAATAATGCTGAAATGGTCTAGCTAGACAAATGGCTATGATGCTGAGCTCTGACTTGTGAAGACAATTACCCCACCCTCAGGCTATGTTTGGCATCCAGTTACAACCTGCAGCTTTTGCTATTTTGAATCACACAACCCCACCAAAATTTGCAAAATATATTGATGCAGATTCTCACAGAATTCTAGTAATCAGTCCAGTTAGCCACAAAGGAAAATCAAATATGAGAAGATAAGCAGTTTCAAAACCCCTTCCTGACTTAAAAACTAAAACAAACACCAAGCAATACCACTTTAAAATGAGGAAAACTTCTCTCAGATGTAAGCAAGAGAGAGAGAGTTTAGTTACAGATATTTAGGTCCAAAATAGTATATCCCATAACCTTCAGTTGTTTCCAAGCACTCCTGTACACAACTTGGAAGAAGATGGACTTCATAACATATATAAAATATATATAATAACTGGGATGACCTTTTTCCATGGGAAACCGTGGCGTAATTCACCATTATAAAGGAGCATTTATAACAGTGATCCTACGCCTGGTTTCCCTCATTACTTCCTACGCATTTTGAGGATATTTCCCTCATTTCTATTACTGTCTGCCTGCCAGCACTTACCGCAAGAGTTTGTGTGGTGGTCCAGAGAGGAAAATTAATCTTTTGTGTGGGACTGTGTCAAATGCCTTGCTAAAGTCTAGGTAGGCCATGTCCACAGCCCTCCCTGATCTACTACTTTGGTCACCCAGTCGAAAGAAATCTATCAGATTTATCTGGCATGGCCTTCCTGGCTGTGAATCCATGCTGCTAAGGGTCCTGTGTCCCTCTGGCCTCTAGATACTCGACAGTTCTTTCCTTCAGAAGTGATTCCATCATTTTCCTATCACTGAGGTTAAACTAACAGGTCTGTGTTTCCTGCTTCTGCCTTGCTCCCACTTTTGTGAGGGAATTGCATCTGCCCTCCTCCAGTCCTCTGGGTACCACTCCATCCTCCCATGATTTGTTAAAGATGTAGTCAGTGGTGTCACTAGTTCTACCTCTTAGCTCTTTTAGAATTCTGGGATGAATCCTATTAGGCCCCATTGCTTTGTCACCTTCAGTTTTGAGAGTTCTTTCAAAACCCTTTATTCTGTAATGGGCTGGTATCAACTTTTGTATCCAGAGGTTACTACTGTTTGTTTTATGTACTCTCTTCCTTTGTAAATACTGGTCAAAAATATTTGTTTAGTATCTCTGCCTTTTTACAGTCTTATCATATTTCCTCCCTCCCCTTTATTAAGTCTCACTGTCCCTCATGAATTAAGCTATCCCCAGGTTTTTAAATAATTGATTAGCAGTTTTTTTTCTTGGGACCTTACTAACTGTACAGAAAGCATTTATATAGATTTTCTAGAAGTGCTGTGTTTGTTAACCCTACTGAGGCAAAAGCTATGCATTTTCACAAAAGATTTAACACTTTTATGACAGCATCCATTTTAGGTTAAATAAATTCCTGCTCCTGATGTACCTATAAAGGTTTATCCCCCCTTCTTAACTGAGTTGGCTATCTTTTTCCTCGGTTTGGGCCTTTGCTGTTCTGACTGCCTTCCTCAGCCTCCTTTTGCTTTAACTGATGCAGTTCTCTGTCCTGCTCCTTCATGATTCCTTGTACTTCCTGAATGCTTTCTTTTTCTCTTGAGCCTTCACTGCCACTTCCTTGAGAACCATAGTAGGTTTCTTACATCATTTTATTTTTGTTTATTTGCTTCACACAAAGGCTCACACCTCTGTGATGGCAGTTTTTATTATTCCCCATTGTTCTTCCACCCTCATCCCTGCCCATTTGCTCAGTGCATTCATTAGGCACTCACCCATTTTGGCAAAGTCAGTCCTCCTAAAGTCCAGTACTTTTGTCTTTGTATGGCTTTGACTCTATTGCTGTGTTTATTGTGAACCATACTGTCTTGCGGTGGTCGCTAGTTCCCAGATGGCTACCCACTTCTACATCTGTGATCCTCTCTTCATATCCATTTGAGAGAATCAAGTCTAATTGTTTCCCTCTCTAGGTGGGCTCCAGTACTAGTTGTCTAGGCATGCCCCTGTAGGGCATCTAGAATAACCCACTCTTAGTGGCAGCTGCAACTGCACTCCAGTTAACATCTGGCATATTCAGAGTCACCCATCAACCCAATATCTCTCCTTTTCTGCCATTCTAAGTATACTTTCTATCATTTCCTTGTCCATTTCCTCCCCTGAGAAGGGGGTCTGTATACTAACCCTATGCGATTGTGGTGCCATTGCTGTGTCTCCAAATTTACCTACAGTGCTTCTTTTCTCCTCCCTTGTTTACCCTTTTGTTCTGTTGCTTTTTATTCCTTCCCTTATGTTAAGAACTACTCCTTCCTCTTTTTACCTCCCTGTCCCTCCTGTAGACAGTGTATCCTAGGTATGTTTATGTCCCAGTCATGGTTTTGTGTGACCTATGTTTCTGTGACTGCCATGATATCCAGATGTTCCTCCTCCATCAAGGCCACTAATTCAGGAAGCTTGTTACTCAGACTACGGGCATTAGTACTCATTGCTCTCCATTTTTGATGGCTTTACCTTTCTGTTGCAGCATCCTCACTGACCGTTCTACCTTGGTCTTTTTTTCATTTAGTACCCTGTTTTGTAGGGAGAGGCTGGATTTTCCTGCTGCTTGTCAGTGCCTCCCCTTTGACTAGTTTAAAAGCTTGTCAATGAAGCATTTAAACCGACACTTCAAAAGACTTGTTCCTTCCTGATAGATGCAGACCATCCTGCCAGTATAGGCTTGGTGTCCTCCAGGAACCCCGCCCCTGAGTGAAGCCAAACCCCTGTGTCCACACCATTTTCAACCATTCATTAAACTGTAGTTACCAGTACCTCGCCTCCCCATGCTTTGACAGGCAGCAACCCTGGGAGAAGGATACTGTGTGTGCTATTTGTCTTAGGTCCCTCCCAACTCTGCAATGTCCTCCTGCACTGCTTCAATCTCATGATGAGCCAAGTCATTTGTCCCTAGGTGGACAATTATGTCCAGCTCGGAATCCCTTGCAGCTGTTCTCTGTGATCCTGAGGATGCGCTCCTGTCCCTCAAGCCATGGCACCAGGCAGGCACCTTACTTCATTTTTCCCAGCTCCCCAGTTCCTATCCCCTAATAATTGAGTCCCCACCAGGAACTGCTTCCTTTCCCTGTGGTGTCCTCTGCCTCCTTCCGTGGGTCCCTTTGTGACAGTTATCAGTCTTCTCTCATGGGTGTATCCATAGGGAGCTATGCTCCCTGGTGAATGGTATGGATTGTGGAGTGAACAATTGACTGGGTGTACTCTGTTCCACCCTTCTCACCCTCCCCTGAGCCCACTGTGGTCCAACTGTGCTGTTCTCTGCAACCTCTGAGGTAGTGGTGGTGGCGCTAGTGCTCCCTGGATGGGGAGGTTCCTTCCTACTGTCCAGTGTGGCCTGGGGAAGGTTTCACTACTGTCCAGTGTAGCCTGAAGACAGCAACTTCCTCCCCTCAGGGCAGATAGTTGTTCTGCAAATAGGCAGCATCTCAGCCTCTAGAAAGACTCCTGAAGACTGCTGTCCCACAGCCATTACATTGCACTACTCCCACATGTTTATCTAGTTTTTTTATTGTATTTGTGTGTGTGTGTGCGATGCATGTGTGTGATTTGTTATATAGAAATATATATATATATTATACAACGGTATGCTTATATTATCAGTGCAGTGTGCTAGAGAGGATATGGACAGTGAAATGCACCCTTGCACTCTGAGGAAATGGATGTTTGAAACTCTCTGTGTATAAAGGAACTGTGTTCTAGGGGTGTGTGTGGGGTGGGAAGGGTTGGGCCTAAACTGTGTTCTCACAAAACAATCAACTAAAGCTCTCACCCACCACTCATGATGAGTGCCTTTCTGTCAGCAAGCTACCCTACACAACAATTTGACAGAGAAAGTACCCTGCTAATCAAACAGAGAACTAGAAGGGGGACAGGATCAGATCTACAGTACAGTAGCTTCTTGTTTTACATTGTTTTTCATGGATTCTACTTGGTAGAATGTTTATTTTCTTTCTTACTACTAAGGGGCTAGCAGGGTATTGTTTGGGGCTGTTGGAATTTTGAAACCTGTTTTGGTAGCTAAAAGTGGGCTCATTTGTTTGGTTTATGGTGTGGCAGGCTGCATTTGTAGAGGCCTATTTCTTCTCTTTTAAACATAATTGGTGTAATTTAACTGGTCTGTTTCTTTGAATTGAGACCTATATCTTATAATTCCAAACCTATTTTGATGTATTGTTGGGGAAGCTGTTTGAATTGGTGTCCTGTTTCTTTGGGTAGCAAACCTATGTTGGGACTTTGAGTAGAATTGATTCATTGTTGCTGGCTTCACTTAGCTGCAAAGTTTTGAGTGGGGGAAGGTGCTAATTGTCTGACTAGAGGCCCAGCTACCTGATTGTTTCTGGAAGAGGCTTGGGTTGGTCCCACCCACCCTAACCCCTCACCCCACCCGACTCTGGTCAATGATCTCTTTGTACTAGGGGTTCTGACATAACTTCTCAAACAGGCAAAGGATTTGCACCTGTCATATGGAACGCAGACATCCAGGAAAGGAACTGCAGCAAGTGAAGAGGTGACTGCTCTCTCAGTGGAAGGAAGTAAATGCAAATCTAGGCGCTTTCATTATTACTACTTCACATAGTTATTGCATTGGGTAAAGGAGGAGTAGGAGTTGAAGAAGGTTGCAATGGCTACTTAAAGTATTTTTGAGTGTGGATAGGAATATAAAAAGCAGTTGCTCAGCATATCTAAAACGTGTGCAACAAAGGAGGCAGGACATAAAGAATGTTTGTACTGATAGAGGGGAGAGTGGGGACTTGGGGGAGGTTTGTGTATCCTGCATCTGGAAGGGTGGGGGGTTGCTGGGGCAACGACAGCAATGGGTAGGGTGGTAGGCTGCAACAACTTGTGGTGCACCAATCTTTCTAAACATTGCCTGGAGAATGGGAGGATGTTTAGTGTGCAAACCACATAGAAAACTTAGAAAGGAGATTGAGGGTCTGCAGGAGGAACTAAGACAGGCAAGGCAGATTGGGGTGGGTTTAGCCCAATACTGGAGGGAGGAAGAAGGGAGATGAGGGAGGGCAATTCGAAGCCAACAGTGGGTGAGGAGAGGCTCCAGAAGAAGGGAAGAGAGACAAGGGCCTGGCCAGGAAGAACGATTGCTGGGAAACTAGGGTCAGGAGACAAAAGTCAATGAAGGAGGATAGGGACTTGTGAGGGAGGCAAAGAAGTGGCAAAAGTCATGGAGTGGAAAGAGAGAACAGGTTACTATGCAGAGAGAGGGAGCAGGCATTTGTGAAGGATCTTTAGAAAATAGTTTTGCACTGCTAGAGAGGAAGAAGGTGAGGAGGAAGGATGAAATTAGAGGAGTAATTGATAAATGCCTGACCAAATTGGAGCGGGGAAGTTCTGCTGGGAGAACTGCAATAGGGGTAAAAGGGCATAATGTGCAGGAGGAAGAAGAGGAGTTGGAAATGAGGGAGGGAGATGAAAGGAAGCAAGCAGGAGTAAGAGGGTGGAATCTTAGTGTTGGGGACTCAATACTAAGAGGAGTTAGGTGGGGTAGCAGGTGGAGAGGCATAGTCGCATTTGGGTGGAGGCCATGCCAGGAATGAGCAGCGGAAAGGGTGGGACAGTCTGTTCTGAAACATGCTAGAAGGGGTAGGGACAAGCCTCATTTAATTATACATCTTGGGACAAATGACCTGGCTGGACAAGATATGTGGATATAGTCCAGAGGAGGCTTGAGAACTAGGCACAACTATGTGAGGGGGGCAGGAAGACTGCAACTTTTTCTGAGATACTTCCAGTGCAAAGGCAAGACAACATGAAAGCTGAGAATAGAGGAATTTAACAGATGGCTAAGAACCTAGTGTTGTGCAAAAGGGTATGGGCTGTTGGGGGGTGGGGAGGGACCTGGGAGGACAGTAGTCTCTATGCCAGGACAGACTACACTCAGTGAGGAAGAAAGAAAGTGTTGAAGCAGAGGATGGAAGAATATATAGAGGAAGTTGGGAGTTTAAACTAGGAGGTGGGGGGTGGCAGTTGGGAAGAGATATGCAGAGACCACAGGTTGGGGAAATCATATGAGCTTTCACCCCATAACAGTGACAAGTACAAATGGCAAGTACTATTGGTGATGCTAGGAAAGAAGGGCAGGAGGGAGGAGGGGAAAGGGTGGAAGGTGGTTACCTTTTAATAACTAGGAGCTCTTGGGAGGAAAACTGCAGAGTTGCAGGTTCTCATGGCAGAGGAGAGGTGGACACGTAGCCATCACGGAAACATCCACCAATATAATGATTGGGACCTGTCTGTACCTAGGGTACAGGTTATTTGTAGGGAAGAAGTGACTGGGAAAGGAGGGGTGGTACTATATGTGAAGGAAGGACTGAAGTGTAAGGAAGGAAGGGAGGGCAGTACAGAGTCACTTTGGGTGCAAATCCAGGATTCTAAGAATAGGAGTCTTAGAATGGGAGTGGTGGTGTACAGGCCACCATCTCAGATGGAGGGAGTTAGACAGGGAACTAAAGGGACAGACCAGGAGGACCTCAAGAAGTTGGTAGTGTGGTGATTGTGGGGACTTCACACATGCCAGGAGTGGACTGAGCACCCCAACAACCAGGAACAGAAGGGAGCAGGTACTGCTGGATGCCTTCAGGGACAGCTTCCTGCTGCAATGGTCAGTGAACCAACCAGGTTAGGGAATACCCTTGACCTTGTGCTGGCAAATGGGGACTCTGTGAGAACTTCAGTGGAGGAACTACTGTCAGGGAGTGACCAACCACTCAGTATGGCCTACATTGATATGGGCAAGGAAGGAGGGAATCTGCACAAGAGTGCTGGACTTCAGGAGGGCTGACTTTGGGAGGATGGGGAAGTGGTAAAAGGGCACCTGGCCAGAACTCAATCTAGCATGATACTAATCAGAGATGGGAGCCCAAAGCTGGGGGATAGTGAGGTAACCAAACTCTGCTGCAAAGCCCAGAGCAAGAAGGCTAGGGCTAAGAAACCGAGCTGGTTGAGCAAGGAGGTCATGGAAAGGTAAAGAGGAAAAGAGCCTGCCTTTAGGAAATACAAGAAAACAGGGAGGGGAGGACAGAGGAGTACTTGACAGAATGGAAGGGTGACAAAGGGCAGTAAGAGAGCCAAAGCATCTGGAACCTCAAGTGGCACAAGGCATTAAGAAGGGGGAGAAGGACTCTTAGTACATCAGGAGAAAAGGAGCTGTAAGGACCATAGTAAGGATTAGGAAGGAGGGGTTGGGGTGGAAGCAGGGTACTATACATGGAAGCACTAAATGAGTACTTCTGCTCAGTATTTACTAAAGAGAAGAGGGGGGGACACCAAGATGGGTGAAATGGCAGACGTGGGGAAGTGGTGACAGATGGGGAAATCATGGAGGGCAGAGTTCTAGAGGGTTTGAAGGCACTGAGGGTGGACAAGGCACCAGGCCCAGATGGCATCCACCTCAGGGTACTGAAGGAGCTGGCAGAGGTCCTTGCAGGACGCTTGGCAGACCTTTTAATGCCTCACTACATTTCAGGTGTGTACCTCAGGACTGGAGGATGGCTCGTGGTGCCCCTCCACAAGAGTGGCTCCAGGATGAACCGGGAAACTACAGACCAGTGAGCCTCACATCCATCGTGGGTAGTGTTAATGGAGACTATCCGAATGAGAGGCTGGTGGCCCTCTTAGAGGCCAAAGGACTACAGGACAGCAGACAGCATGGCTCATACATGGCCGATCCTGCCAAACCAACCTGGTCGGGTTCTATGACTGGGTAACTAGGCAACTGGACAGGGACATGCAGTGGATGTCCTGTATCTGGACTTCAGTAAGGCATTCGACTCAGTGCCACATGGAGGCTGGGAAGGGAAGTTAGTAGGCACAGGGGCAGGTGCAATGCTGGTGAGATGGGTAGGAAACTGGCTGCAGGGGAAGGCAACAGAGGGTGGTGGTGGGTGGGAACTCTCACACCCAAGGGCAGTGACGGTGTCCCACAGGGCTCGGTGTTGGGACCAGTGTTGTTTGGGATATTCATTGCAGACATATCATGGGACATTAAGAGCAAGATCAGTCTGTTTGCTGATGATACCAAGGTTGGCGGGTGGTGGATGACCTAGGGGATGGCAGGGGTTGCAGGATGATCTGGCAAAGCTTGAAACCTGGTCAGACACCTGGCAACTGGGCTTTAATGACAAAAGTGCAAGGTGAGACATTTGGGATGAAGAACCCAAGGAGGACTTACCAGCTAGGGGGAGTGCAGCTAGCCCAGACAGAGGAGGAGAAGGATCTGGTGTGCTCATCACAGGGTCAATGAACAACTCATCACAGTGTAGGAAGGCAGCTGCAAAGGCCAACAAAATGCTGGGTTGTATTGCAAGGGGTATATCCTCGAGGAGGGAGGAGGTGATTCTGCCACTGTATAGGTCATTAGTTAGACCACACCTGGAGTACTGCGTGCAGTTCTGGCATCTGTATCTGAAGAGGGACATTAAGTTACTGGAGGGAGTGCAGCGCAGGGCGACAAAGATGATCAAGGGTCTGGGGGACTTATCATATGAGAGGAGGTTGAAGGAGTTGAACATGTACTCACTGGAGGAGAGGAGAGACAGGGGGACATGATTGAAACCTTTAAATACATGAAAGGAATAAACAAGACAGGTACAGAGGGGCTGTTCAAAGTAAGGGAGGGGAGGGCCACCAGGGGCCATGATATGAGACTGGAGCGAGGAAGGTTCAGGAGGGAGATGAGGAGACACTTTTTTACAGAGAGGGTGGTGGCTGGGTGGAATGCGTTACCTGCAGAAGTGGTATGCAGTAGAACAGTGGACTGCTTCAAACGAGGATGGGACAGGACAAGGGGGAGGGTTAATGAAGGGGAAGGGTGGAAGGGAGGGGCAGCTGCAGAATAAGGGGTGCTAGCTGCACATTCGAGCAGACTTGATAGACCTCTAGGCCTTTATCAGCTGGCAAATTTGTATGTCTCGTATGTTCGTATGAGAAAAATCCAGACATCCAAGTCAGACACAGGTAAACCTCTCTAGCCCCAAAACAGCCTGGTGGTTTGTTAGCCACAAAGGAAAATCAAATATGCAGTTATTTCAGCCCTTCTGAGGATGCTGACAAGATAAGCAGTTTTCAAAACCCCCTTCCTGACTTAAAAACTAAAACAAACACCAAACAATACCACTTTAAAAATGAGGAAAACTTCTCTCAGAGGTAAGCAGAGAGAGAGAGTTTAGTTACAGATATTTCGTCCAAAATAGTATATTCCATGCAGCTTCTCAGTTGTTTCAAGCACTCCTGTACATAACTTGAAGAAGATGGACTTCTGCCTCAAACAGGATCGCACTACTAGTTTATAGTAATTGAATAATGCTGAAATGGTCTAGCTAGACAAATGGCTATGATGCTGAGCTCTGACTTGTGAAGACAATTACCCCACCTCAGGCTATGTTTGGCATCCAGTTACAACCTGCAGCTTTTGCTATTTTGAATCACACAACCCACCAAAATTTGCAAAATATATTGATGCAGATTCTCACAGAATTCTAGTAATCAGTCCAGTTAGCCACAAAGGAAAATCAAATATGAGAAGATAAGCAGTTTCAAAACCCCTTCCTGACTTAAAAACTAAAACAAACACCAAGCAATACCACTTTAAAAATGAGGAAAACTTCTCTCAGATGTAAGCAAGAGAGAGAGAGTTTAGTTACAGATATTTCGTCCAAAATAGTATATCCCACGCAGCTTCTCAGTTGTTTCCAAGCACTCCTGTACACAACTTGGAAGAAGATGGACTTCATAACATATATAAAATATATATAATAACTGGGATGACCTTTTTTCCATGGGGAAACCGTGGCGTAATTCACCATTATAAAGGAGCATTTATAACAGTGATCACACGCCTGGTTTCCCTCGTACTTCCCTCGCATTTTGAGGGTATTTCCCTCATTTCTATTACTGTCTGCCTGCCAGCACTTACCGCAGAGTTTGTGTGGTGGTCCAGAGAGGAAAAGACGACGCAGACAGTAGTTAGGAGAAACAGCTTCAGAGGCTGGGGTGCCTGCGCAGTGCGAGGGAAACCGGGCGTGTGATCACTGTTATAAATGCTCCTTTATAATGGTGAATTATGCCACGGTTTCCCTATGGAAAAAAGGTCGTCCCAGTTATTATATATATTTTATATATGTTACGTATATTTTTTTTACATGTTACATCTATTTTTTATATATTTTACATGTATTTTTGTAAATGTTTAGTTTTGTCCCATGTTACATTTGCATAACTAATTTGCATATTTCAAAAACCTAGTTTATCAGCTAAAATCATGATCATTTCTAGTTTTACAACTTGTTTCAAATCTACAACACTAGCTTACAGACTGAAAAGAAAGGTACAAGTTATAAAGCAAGTACGTGTAGGATCTCACCCTGTCCTAAAACTAAAACAAAATGGAGTGGTATAAATACCAGTCTGAGCCTTAAACAAGCACGAGTTTGTGAGGTATGTCATACATGTAAGTATAAATATATAAAATGTATGTTTGAGTTAAATCTGCATTATAAAACAATAGTTCAATGTAAATATCTCCATGATCAATAACAAGATTGAACTCCAGTTGTACAGATAGAAGTATGTGTAAATAATAAATAATTTATTTTGTTTTTGTCTGGGTAAGTTAATAGTTACATTACTATCATTTACACATGTATATTATATATATTTCTTAATATAGGAAGCAACATTTGAAATGTAAAAAATACATTTATACATATATTGGCAATATACCAATAACATATATTTATTATCCTTATTTCAATGTTTTAATAGTTTTATATTTTAATATTTTAATATTATAATAGAATTTTATCAATATATTTTGCAGTATACGGAATATACTAAAGTGGTAATAATGTGGATATTTACAGTACATTGCAATATATTTGCAAATGTTAAAATATATTGAAATATATTGATTTTCCAGTACATTACAGTATATTATAAAACAAGTAGATTGGAATATATTTCACTATATCTAAATACATTGTTAATAATATATTTTAATATATTTCATTTTCATAAGGGGGAGTTTAGTGAGTTCTGCCACCAGTTCCCTGAGTAACATCAGATGCAACCCACCTGGTACCAGGGCCTTATCTATTTTTAGTGCTGCCAGCCCTTTCTGGATCCTATCTCTTGTAAACAGTGGTTGCCTCATCACTGGGGCCCCTTTAGTGGATGCTTTGATGCCACTCTCTGGCAAGGGTCCACCATTCTCCTTAGTGAAAAATGAACTAAAGAAATCATGAAGGATGGTGGCCTTTTGCCTGTCCTCCTCTATCACTCTACCCCCCTCTGCTAACCTTACGATTCCACCTTCCTTTCTTCCTTTTTTCCTCTAATATATCGGAAGACCTGTTTTTCTCTGCTCTTAACCCAATATGCTGCTCTGTATATGCTTTTGCCTCCCTACCTGGCCTCCTTGCCTCCCTATTTTTCTGTATGTATTCTCCACATTCATCCTCACCCTGCTTTTCTTTATTCTTATAGAAGGCCTTTTTCTTTGCCCTCACCACTTCTTGGATTCTTGACAAGAACCATAATGGTCTCTTGAACCTGTTCTTTTTGAGAACTGTTTTCATGCATAACCTAGATGCCTTGAGTATGGCGCCCTTAATCACCACCCATCTCTCTTCCAGCCCCCTTTGTTGTCCCCCCAACTAACTTTTCCCTGATACACTACCTCCTCCTGGTGAATTCTGCTCTTCTGAAATCCAAGACTTCAGTACTCAATTGGGGTTCTCCAGACCCAAGGGCAAGTTCAAACCAAATGGAGTTATGGTCGCTGTTCCCCAATTCTCACAGCTCTAATCACCTCAGAGTTGGTGAGAACCCCATCGAGAATTGCAGTCTGCCTGCCTGCTGGCATCATTAACTAACTGTACCAGCAGAATGTCCTGGAAAGTGTCTAGCAAGGCCTGACTTCTAGGGCTCCCGGCCACTGGAGTATTCCAATCGATATCTGGCAGGTTCAGATCACCCACCATCACTACTTTCCCGTTGCCACCCCTAATTTAGTCTTGAAAGGGCTGTTATTTTTAAGTAGATTCATACTAGTACTGTCAAAAAAAGAGCACTTTTACTCTCAAATGAGTGATTTGAAATTCTGAGCTGTGATGCTAGGCATGCATATCAGCAGAGTTAATGCAAGCATTGAGACTGGAGTGGCCTACCAGCAGAGTTAATGCAAGCAGTGAGACTGGAGCGGCTTACCAGCAGAGTTAATGCAAGCAGTGAGACTGGAGCGGCTTACCAGCAGAGTTAATGCAAGCAGTGAGACTGGAGTGGCCTACCAGCAGAGTTAATGCAAGCAGTGAGACTGGAGTGGCCTACCAGCAGAGTTAATGCAAGCAGTGAGACTGGAGCGGCTTACCAGCAGAGTTAATGCAAGCAGTGAGACTGGAGTGGCCTACCAGCAGAGTTAATGCAAGCAGTGAGACTGGAGTGGCCTACCAGCAGAGTTAATGCAAGCAGTGAGACTGGAGTGGCTTACCAGCAGAGTTAATGCAAGCAGTGAGACTAGAGTGGCTTACCAGCAGAGCTAATGCAAGCAGTGAGACTGGAGTGGCATACCAGCAGAGCTAATGCAAGCAGTGAGACTGGAGTGGCATACCAGCAGAGTTAATGCAAGCAGTGAGACTGGAGTGGCTTACCAGCAGCCACAAACATGAACAGACACTTACATGAGTGGAATCTGGCACAAGGGTGCTAGACTTCAGGAGGGCCGATTTCGGGGGGATAGGGGAAGTGGGCAGAATTCAACCCAGTATGAGCACTAATCAGAGGTGGGAGCTTTTAAAGCTGGGGATAGTGGAGGCAACCATAACCTGCAGCAAGGACCAGAGCACAAAGGCTAGGGCAAAGAAACTTAGTTGGGTAAGCAAGGAGGTCATGGAAAAGGTAAGGAGGAAAAGAGCTGTGTTTAGGAGGTACAAGAAAACAGGGAGGACAGGGAAGAGTACTTGAAGGAATCAAAGAAGGTGACAAGGGCAATAAGGGCAGTCAAGGCATCTATGAAGCTCAGGCTGGTGCAGGGCATTAAGAAGGGGGGAAAAGGACTTATTCAGGTACATCAGGGAGAAAAGGAACTGTAAGGACCATATAGTAAGGATTAGGAAGGAGGGGGTCAGGTGGAAGCAGGGGGTGATAAGGCAGAAGAACTAAATGGTTACTTCTGCTTGGTATTTACTCCTACGAAGAGGAGTCATGATACCCAAGGGGGAGGGAGGGTAGAAACATGGGGGAGGGGGTGACAGATGGGGAACTCATGGAGTGTGGGATTCTGGAGGGTTTGAGGACACTGAGGGTGGACAAGGCACCAGGTCCAGATAGCATCCATACCAGGATACTGAAGTAGCTGGCAGAGGTCCTGGCAGGACCTTTGGCAGACCTATTTAATGCCTCACTACACTCAGGGTGTGTACCTTAGGATTGGAGGATGGCTCAAGTGGTGCACCTCCACAAAAACGTCCCCAAGGATGAACCAGGGAACTACAGACCTGTGAGCCTCCAACCCATCGTGGGTAAGCTGATGGAGACTATCCTGAAGGAGAGTCTGGTGGCCATCCTGGAAGCCAAAGGACTACAGGGCAGCAGACAACATGGCTTTGTATGTGGCAGATCCTGCCAAACCAACCTGGTGGAGTTCTATGACTGAGTAACTAGGCAGTTGGATGGTGGCCATGCAGTGGATGTACTGTACCTGGATTTCAGTGAGGCATTCGACTCGGTGCCACATGGGAGGCTGGGATGTAAGTTAGAAGGCACAGCGGTGGGTGTAAAGTTGGTGAGATGGGTAGGGAACTGGCTTCAGGGAAGGCAACAGAGGGTGGTGAGTGGGGAGCTCTCATCCCCAAGGGTAGTGGCAAGCGGTGTTCCGCAGGGCTCAGTGTTGGGACCAGTGTTGTTTGGGATATTCATTGCTGATATATCATTGGGCATCAAGACCAAGACCAGACAGTTTGCTGATGACACCAAGATGGGAGCAGTGGTGGACGACCTAAAGGGGATGGCAGGGGTTGCAGGATGATCTGGCAAAGCTGGAAACCCGGTCAGACACCTGGCAACTGGGGTTCAATGCCAAAAAAATGCAAGGTGCTGCATTCTGGGGTGAAAAACCCAAGGAGGAGTTACCAGCTGGGAGGAGTGCAGTTAGCAGAGACAGAGGAGGAGGGGAAGGATCTGGGGGTGCTCATTACAGGGTCAATGAACAACTTGGCACAATGTTGGAAAGCAGCTGCAAAGGCCAACAAATTGCTGGATTGCATTACAAGGGGTATATCCTCGAGGAGGGGGGAGGTGATTCTGCCACTGTTTAGATCATTAGTTAGACTGCACCTGGAGTACTGCATGAGGTACTGGTGCCCGTATCTGAAGAGGGACATTAAGTTACTGGAGGGGGTGCAGTGCAGGGCAACAAGATGATCAAGGGACTGGAGGACTTACCATATGAGAGGAGGCTGAGGGAGTTGAACACGTAATCACTGGAGGAGAGGAGGGACAGGGGGTATATGACTGAAACCTTCAAGTACATGAAAAGAATAAACAAGACCAGTATGGAGGGGTTGTTCAAATTAAGGGAAGGGAGGGGAGGGACACCAAGGGCCATGATATGAGACTGGAGGGAGGAAGGTTCAGGAAGGAGATGAGGAAACATAGAAACATAAATTTGACAGCAGAGAAGGATCGCTTGGCCCACCCAGTCTGCCCATTTCCCTACCTAATGGATAAGCTGCAGATCCTAGTTAACCATCAGCCTACTTCTTCCTATCCCCAACCCCTAGAATTGCCTTATGACTGTCCCATGCATGCTTGAATTCCACCACTGTTTTTGACTCCACAACATCCTCCAGAAGGCCGTTCCATGCATCCACAATTCTCTCTGTGAAAAAATACTTCCTTAAATTACCTCTGAGACGCCCCCCATCTTCAAATTGTGCCCCCTTGTTCTTGCACACCTCTTTTTTTGAAAGATGCTACCCTCTTGGACTTTGTTGATTTCCTTGAGGTACTTGAAAGTTTCTATCATGTCCCCCCTCTCCCTCTTTTCCTCGAGGCTATACATATTAAGCTCCTTAAGTCTCTCTTCATATGTCTTCGGTGCAGATCCTGCACCATTTTAGTTGCCCTCCTCTGGACAGCTTCCATCCTGTCTATGTCTTTGCGGAGATTGGGTCTCAGAACTGCATGCAGTACTCAGATGGGGTCTCACCAGCTGTCTGTACAGAGGATAATAACTTCCTGTTTTCTACTGGTGATGCCTCTTCCTATGCATCCCAGTATCCCCAACCCTTCTTGCTGTCCTCTCACATTGCTTGCCCACCTTTAGGTCATCTGATATGACTACCCCCAGGTCCCTTTCCATTTTTGTTGTTGTTAGTATCTCACCCCTCATTGTGTACTCTTCCCTGGTTTTTGTTTCCCAGGTGCATTACCTTGCACTTCTTAGCATTGAGTCTAAGCTGCCATACATTTGACCATTCCTCTAACCTTGCCAAGTCCCTTCTCATCTTTTCCACCCCACCTTGTGCATCAACTCTGTTGCAGATCTTTGTGTCATCTGCAAAGAGACATACTTTTCCTTCCAGTCCCTCTGCAATGTCGCTTATAAAGACATTGAAGAGGACCAGTCGTAATACTGAACCTGCGGTACCCCACTAGTAACCCCCCTTTCTTCTGAGTGGACTCCATTTACTATTACTCTCTGTGTCCTATTCTCCAGCCAATTCTTTACCCAGGCTATTATCTTGGGACCCACTCCCAGGCTGGCTAACTTGTATATTAATCTTTTGTGTGGGACTGTGTCAAATGCCTTGCTAAAGTCTAGGTAGGCCATGTCCACAGTCCATCCCTGTACTACTACTTTGGCCACCCAGTCAAAGAAATCTATCAGATTTGTCTGGCATGACCTTCTCACTGTGAATCCATGCTGCCTAGGGTCCTGTGCCCCTCTGGCCTCTAGATACTCAACAATTCTTTCCTTCAGAAGTGATTCCATCATTTTCCCTACCACTGAGGTTAAACTAACAGGTCTGTAGTTTCCTGCTTCTGCCTTGCTCCCACTTTTGTGAAGGGGAATCACATCTACCCTCCTCGAGTCCTCGGGTACCACCCCATCCTCTCATGATTTGTTAAAGACGGTAGTCAGTGGTGTCACTAGTTCTACCCTTAGCTCTTTTAGAATTCTGAGATGAATCCCATCAGGCCCCATTGCTTTGTCCACCTTCAGTTTTAAGAGTTCTTTCAGAACCCTTTCTTCTGTAAATGGGCTGGTATCAACTTCTGTATCCAGAGTGTTTCTACTGTTTGTTTTAGGTACCTCCCCTCTTCCTTTGTAAATACTGAGCAAAATATTTGTTTAGTATCTCTGCCTTTTCACAGTCTCCTCTGCCCACTCTCCTCCCTTTATTAAGCCTCACTATCCCTCCTTGGTCTTCCTTCTCCCTGATGTACCTATAAATGGTTTTATCCCCTTCTTAACTGAGTTGGCTATCTTTTCCTCGGTTTGGGCCTTTGCTGTTCTGACTGCCTTCCCAGCTTCCTTTTGCTTTAACTGATACAGTTCTCTGTCCTGCTCCTTCTCAATCCCTTGTACTTCCTGAATGCTTTCTTTTTTCTTGAACCTTCACTGCCACTTCCTTTGAGAACCAGGGAGTTTCTTACATCATTTGTTTTGTTTATTTGCTTCACACAAAGGCTTGTTACCTCTGTGATGGTAGTTTTATTATTCCCATTGTTCTTCCACCCCTCCTTCCTGCCCATTTGCCAGTGCATTCCTTAGGCACTCACCCAGTTTGGCAAAGTCAGCCCTCCTAAAGTCCAGTACTTTTGCCTTTGTATGGCTTGACTCTATTGCTGTGTTTATTGTGAACCATACTATTCGATGGTCACTAGTTCCCAGATGGCTACCCACTTCTACATCTGTGATCCTCTCTTCATCTCTATTTAAGAGAACCAGGTCCAAGGTTGCTCCCTCTTGAGTGGGCTCCAATACTAGTTGTCTAAGGCATGCCCCCTGTAGGGCATCTAGAATAACCCCACTCTTTGAAGTGGCTGCTCCAATTGCACTCCAGTTTACATCTGGCATATTCAGATCACCCATCAGCAATATCTCCCCTTTTTCTGCCATTCTAAGTATACTTTCTATAATTTCCTTGTCCATTTCCTCCTCCTGAGAACGGGGTCTGTATACAACCCCTGTGCAGATTGTGGTGCCATTGCCGGTCTCCAAATTTACCTACTGTGCTTCTTCTCCTCCCTGTTTTCCTTTTGTTCTGTTGCTTTGATTCCTTCCCTTATGTAAATAACTACTCCTTCTCCTCTTTTACCCTCCCTGTCCCTCCTGTAGATAGTGTATCCTGGTATGTTTACGTCCCAGTCATGGTTTTGTGTGTACCATGTTTTTGTGACTGCCACGATATCCAGATGTTCCTCCTTCATCAAGGCCACTAATTCAGGAAGCTTGTTACCCAGACTACGGGCATTAGTACTCATTGCTCTCCATTTTTTGATGGCTTTACCTTCTGTTGCAGCATCCCCCACTGACCTTTCTACCTTGGTCTTTTTCTCATTTAGTACCCTGTTTTGTAGGGAGAGGCTGGGATTTTCCTGCTGCTTATCAGTGCTTCCTCCTTGACTAGTTTAAAAGCTTGCCAATGAAGCACTTAAACCGATTGCTCAAAAGACTTGTTCCCTTCCTGGACAGATGCAGACCATCCTGCCAGTATAGGCTGGTGTCCCTCCAGGTGGAACCCCAGTCCCCAATGAAGCCAAACCCCTGTGCTCCACACATTTTTTTTCAACCATTCATTAAACTGCATGGTGCAAAGTACCCTCGCCTCACTCATGCCATTGACAGGCAGCACCTCTGAGAAGGATACTGTGTGTGCTACTTGTCTTAGGCCCCTCCCCAATTCTACAAAGTCCTTCTGCACTGCTCTAATCTCATGTTGAGCCAAGTCATTTGTCCCTAGGTGGACAATGACGTCCAGCTCAGACTCCTGTGCCGCTGTTCTCGTGATCCTGAGGATGCGCTTCCTGTCCCTCCCGGAGACACTTTTTTACAGAGAGGATGGTATCTGGGTGGAATGCGTTACTGGCAGAAGTGGTATTCAGTATAACAGTGGACTGCTTCAAAAAGGGCTGGGACAGGACAAGGGGGAGGGTCAAGGAAGGGGAAGGGTTGGAGGGAGGAGCAGCTGCAGAATAAGGGGTGTTAGCTGCACATACAAGCAGACTTGATAGACCTCTAGGCCTTTATCAGCTGGCAAATTTTGGGTGTTCATAAGACACAAGGGCCATAAAGAGATGTTATCATTCTCCAGTGGGTATCTCAATTCCCTCACCCCTTACCCTGCCTCTCCCCCCCCCCACCAGCTGGCTGTTAAAGCTCCCTTCTGTGTAAAACTGCCGGGTTTCTCAGGAAACTAGATAATTTGAGAGAACTGTATTGACAACTGATTCTTCTTGGCCACACAGGTCTTTAACTTTCTAGCAGCAGGCCACACTGTCTACAGCCCCTCTTCTTATCCAGCTGAACTGTCACTGACATCCATCTGTACTAGCAACCCAGTCTAGATGGATCAATTAACATAGATTGTGCCACCAACTCCTTTGACAGCAACCAAGAACCATTGGCTGATTCACCACTCACCCATAGATATTGCCCCCCTGCAATGTACCCAAGACAATGCCAGGTTGCAGCCTTTCACCTCACAGAGGAGAAGCCCTCAAATCCTCACCCTCTGTTCCTAGTTATTCCACACCTATCTCCACATCTAGTTTACAGGATGGTCCGAATTAGTTTACACAGTGCACTACTGGCAGTCACTTCAAATACAGTTACACATCAAGTAGGGCTGTGTAGGGGCCAAATGTTATTTCCCCGAATACCACAATTAGCTAGCCAAATATTCAAAACTGAATGATAAATGGCTCACTATTCAAGTGATATTCAGTATTTGTATGGGGTGTTCACAAGCAAAAAAAGGCTTTTCCTAGCTCTTAGGTGGCCAGGACTAGGCCCCTAGCCACCCTCCTGACTCCAAAATTAAATTCCTCATCTTTACTTTGTGCCTGTTTACTATTAAAATAGTGGAATTATTGCCAGCTTCACCAGGAGCTGACCTGTCTCAAGCCCCACATTCCCCAAAAGCAGTGTATTAATTTCTAAAGGCCCCCATTTGCCTTGACTAATGAATTAGAGGGAGGCTCATACAGTACCTTCAATACCCAGCTAGCTCAGTCAGATCCCTCAGTAGCATGAACTTCTGCCACCTGCTCCATAGTGTCAGCCACAGTCAGCCTAAGGGAGCAAGCGGACAGTGCATGACCATGAGGAAGGGGTGGGTCAGTAGCATCAAAGTGGTGTTGGGAAGTCTGATTAGCTGTGGCTGCCTAGCATCACTTTGATGCTACTGACCTGCCACGTTCCTTGCAATTGCACACTGTCCATGCTCACTCCCATATGACATTGGCTAGCTGTGGCTGACGCTATAGAGTTGACAGCAAGAATCTGTGTACTGTACTGAGGGGTCTGACTAGGCTAGTTGGGAATTGAAAGTATGAGCCCCCCTAATTTATCAGTCAGGGTAAGAGGGTGTCCCTTTCAGAACTGATATACTGCTTTTGTGGAGTGTAGGGCTTGTCAGGGAACACAGGTTGGTGTCAGCTCCTGGTGGAACTAGCAATAATCCCAATTTTTTTCTCTCTGTTTATCTCCTCCTCCTCCTGTCAGCCCTATCAGTCAAGCACTCCAGCCCTATCACCCCTTTCTCACTGTGATTTACTAACAGCACCACTTTGAAGATGCACACAGTGTGAAACATCAGTTGGGGCAACTGAATGCGGGTTTGGCGTCTTTGGGGAAATTTTGTGCCAGACTTCTAAATGCAAATTTTTTTTTTTACACCATGTGCCCTAAGTACAACCACTCCTTCAGGCTGCTAATGGCCCTGACACCCCTCTGTCTCTCCCTCGAGCCTCCTTACCTCACATCGCAGCCGCTGGGGTAATCCAGCGTATCCCTTCACTGGACGGGTCCCTCTCTTCCGAGGGGTAAGGCACGCCAGCACATACAAATTGGCCCCATGCTGCTGAGGTGGACATGGCTCCATGGGAGATTGGAGGAGGAGCAGGTAGGCCAATAGCCATCATCCGGCTGAGCTCAGTGTGGATTTTTTCTAGTTTTCTGGTCCCACAGGTATTGCGGTCCTGTTGCAGTGCTCCCAGTCTCCACCGGGGGCTACAGCAAAGCGATGCATTCCCAGAACCCGCCCCAGGAGAGGAGAGGAGAGCAGTCTTCTGGATGCTCAATCCTCTCCTCCCCTGCCAGCCCCCAGCATCCGTTCCCGAACCCGGGTCACCAGCATGGTTCGAGGTGTGGCATCCAGCGCCTCAACACTCTGTGCCACTGGGCCGGCTTCTAAATGCAGTTTTAACAGAAATTAATATTGGTTCATGCTTCATTTTTAAAGTCATGTTTGGATATAAATAAAAGAAGCTGATTTGTGCACCAAGACCAAACTGTTCAGGTGGTCATTTTCTGTCACACCATGAGGGCGTGAAAAGTACAAAAACTCCATGCAAGGGAGGTGAGTACTGTTCTTTATTTTGAACTGGTGAGTCATTTTAATTGGAAATTAGCACCACCATGCCAGGGAGCTCTCTAAGTACAATAGAATTAAATTCCTCACTTTTACTCTGTGTATCTGCTTACTATTAAAATATTGGGATTATTGCTAGCTCCACCAGGAGCCGCCACTGACCTGTCTACTCTGACAAGCCTCACACTCCCAAAAAGCAATATATTAATTCTGAAAGGCCCCCACTTGCCCTGACTAATGAACTGGAAGGAAGCTTATATAGTACCTTCAACACCCGACTAGCTCAGTCAGACCTCTCAGTATCATGGACTCTTGCTGCCCACTCCATAGTGTCAGCCACAGTCAGCCAGTGTCATAAGGGAGCGAGCGAGTGGTGCATGATCATAAGGGAGGAGGCTGGTCAGTAGCATCAAAGTGATGTTAGGCAGCCTGATTGACCGAGGCTGCTTAGCATCACTTTGATGCTACTGGCCTGCCACCTTCCTCACAATCATGTGCCAACCGCACTCACTCAGGTCAGGCTGACCGGCCTGTAGTTGCCAGCTTCCTCCCTGTTCCCACTTTTGTGGAGGACTACAATCGCCCTCATCCAGTCCCCTGGAACTACCTCTGTCTCTATCGATTTGTTGAACAGGGCTGTTAGTGGTGTTACCAGCACCTCTCTAAATCCTTTTAATATTCTGGAATGTATCCTATCCAACCCCATAGTTTTGTCCCCTTTCAGATTCTCGAGTTCCTTTAGGATTCTTTCCTCAATAAATGGGCTGGTGTCCACCTCTCTCCCATTGGTGGGCCTATCACCCAATAATGGTCCTACTCCTTCCCCTTCTTCAATGAATACTGAACACAAATATTTGTTCAGGACTGTTGTTTTTTCTAGGTCCCTCTCCAGCACACCCCCCTCCTCCTTTTTGTAACCTCACAATCCCACCCCTCACTTTCTTTCTTTTACTAATGTACCTGAAAAAGGTAGTGTCTCCTTTCTTAATTGCCTAGGCTATTTTTTCCTGTTTGCAACTTTGCACTCCTGACTGCTTTCCCTACCTCTTTCTGCTTTCCAGATACAGTTCCATGTCTTCCCCCTCTGTGTTTCCTTATACTGTACCTCCTGAATACTATCATTTTCTCGCTTACCTTCTCAGCCACGTCCTTTGAGAACCAAAGTGTTTTTTTCTTTCTCTTTGTTTTGCTTAGTTGCCTAATACAAAGGCATGTTGCATCTGCTATGGCTCCCTTAAGGTTAGCCCATTGTTTCTCTATATCCCTCCCTTCTTCACACCCCCCCCCCGCCGCCAGGGCTTCCTTGTTACATTCCCCCATTTTTGCAAAGTTGACCTGTCTGAAATCCAGGACTCTTGCTTTTGTGTGGTTTGACTCCTCCACTGTTCTCACATTGAGCCACACTTTACGATGATCACTGGACCCCATGAGGCTACCCACCATTACATCATTTACATCAATTACCTAAAAATGGCATTGTCCCCTTTAGTTATCCCTTGGACTATGCTTTCCTCAGTTTGTGCCATTGTGCTCTTCACCACTTTCCTTGCTTCCCCTGCTACACCTCCCTATCCTCTTCCCTCTGTGTCTCTTTGTACCTCCTGAATGCTACCCTTTACCTTTTCAGTCACTTTCCTTAAGAACTACAGTAATCTCTTTTTTCTGCTGTTTTTGCTCACTTCTTTTGCACAGAGATTTGTTGCCTTCAATATGCAATCCCTTAAATGGGCCCACTGTTCTTCCACCCCATAAAGGTCATCCCCCCTGCTAGATCACCTCTGAGACATTCACCCATTTTTTTAAAATCTGCCCTCCTGAAGTCCAGGACCCTCATCCCTGTATGGTTTGCTTCTGCTGCTGCCCTTATACTGAACCACACTGTACGGTGATCACTGGTTCTCAGGTGGCCTCCCACCTTGACATCTGCAGTACTGTCCCTGTTTGTGAGCACCACATCCAGGATTACTGTATTTCGAGTTGGATCCCTGACTAGTTGCCTGGGAAATGCCCCCTGCAGGGAGTCTGGGATGTCCCTGCTTCTAGCTGAGGCCATAACTGGGAGTCTCCAAACTACATCTGGCAGGTTGAAGTCCCCCCACCAGGAACACCTACACTTTTTTGCCATTGTGCTAATGGCTTCCACCAGTGCTGAATCCAGTTCCTCCTTCAGTGTTTGAGGCCTGTAGATTATGCCAGTGTGAATAGGGTAAAGGGGGAAAATTTAATATTAAAGAAGCCAGAAGGGTGACTGGAGACTAGCCCTGGCCACCTGGTGGGGGGGAGACTTTTTTTTAATACATCCCCCCCAACCGAATAATGAAAACTAAATACCCAAATAGTTGCCCCACCTGAATATAATACTCAGACAAACATTCAGCAAAAGATAGTTGCACAGCCCTAATATCAAGCATTTGTCATTGCTGTATACCGAATGCTAGTGGTGCATCTCAAGGGTATCAGACCAAAGCTACCCCCCCCCTTAGAGTAGTGGCCCCACTTACAGCACAAAACTTGTGCAACCTATCTGAGTTGAGCCAACTGATCAGGCAGAGTCGAAAGCATGAACTTCCAACAACACCCATCCAGTCTCTTAATTTAGTGGAGGCTGTGGGAAACTGCACCCCCCCCCCGTGGCAAGTCATCACACCTAACACTGGAGGACAAGGCTGCCAGAGATAACATATAGCATCTCAGAGATGCCATCTTACCCTCCACACTACATTACAAAGCTCTCTAGGGTCTCCAACAGTAGCTGTCCCATCTAATGAGCAGTCTCCTGCCCACAAAGCACTCACTGGTGGTGCGAGAAACAGCAGTAGTTCAAGCAGTGCATCCTGGGGGCAGAGAAAGGGATCTGGTGCTGGTGAGATGATACTCTGAATAGAGGGAAGGCAGTCCTTCCAGGCAGCTGGGATGTCCACTCCCAGTGAAGCATGGCAAGACACACATCTGTTCCACTGTGCACCTGAGAACACAGCCTAAGTAGAATTTAGTCAGGACGTATGTCAAAATGACAACAAAGTCCCCTGATTCTTGATAACCTTGAAAAGTTATATACGTGCTATCAAAGTAAGACATTAGAATCTAGAAGTACCAATCAGACTTCCCCACAATCCATTTATCCAGCATGCCCTGGTCCCACCAGAGCCACAGAAGACCTGAGGCACAATTTTTGATTAACTGCACCTGCTAAACCCCAGTTCTGCCCCAGAATAGGCAGAAACAGCTAATACAGGCGCTGCCTCCCACTCCAGGCCCCTCCAATGGCAACAAGACTCAGCACTCAATGCTACACTCACAGTTACAGCATGGATAAACTTGTATAAAGAGAATGGAAAAAAGGGGGAAAGAAACAAAACAAATCCACTGTAGAGAAAACTTAAAAGGGGGGAAAAGGCAAGAAATGAGTAAATGGTGGGGTGAGCTAAAATTGGTGGGCTGGCCCAAGTTAGGGACAGGAGCACTCACCATTTAACTATGCTACCCACACAGAGTAGCAAACCCTCAAGTGAACAATGGATCCAGGGAACACTACTCTGCCTAGTCATACAGCAGTTCTCTGTAAAAATAAAATGTATTTTACCTTTCTCTACATTTGTTAATGTGGGTTAATCTATTGTTGCAAAAATGCTGTCTGTTGATAATTGGAGCTCAACAAGAAAGCAGTGTGTGTCACAGTAGAGGGCCAGGTCATGCAGAAGACACAAACCTGGGTAGCCATGATATTGGAAGTATAATGGATGTGCAAGTAACGAACAGTATTTCCTGAATACCACACCAAAAAATGAATAGTGGTACTATTTATGCCTATTCCTATTCAAGAAATGCTATTTTTTTTAAAGAAAAAGAAACAACCCCATCCCAATCATTTAAAAATACAAAACCCTCCATTGACTCATCCTCTGCCGAAATTCCAATCCAACCCTCCTCTCTCCAGCACCACAATTTCATATTTTTGTAATATAAGAAAATCTCCCACGATGGGCAACTGGCACAACTCACCTGTCTTTATGGCTGGCTACCATCTTTAGTGATCCTTTCTTGTTAAGTAGAGATTTCCCTGCCCCCACCCCCCTCACCTGGCAGCATCCTGCATCCAGTCTTCCTCCCCCAGCACCCAATTTTCTTCTTTAAAGACCACGATAAAGAAGGCAGCCAACACAACCCGTCCTCCTCCACAGCCAGTTGCATTCTACCAAATGAAAGTGCTCTTTCATTTGCACACAGTAAAACTAGCTGATCACATAATCAGATCAGGGGAAATGGAGCATGCTAATATGCTTTAGAAACTATTTTTATTTATTTATTCATTCTCGGATTACAATACCTTTAACCACATAACAGCTCTTTTACAAAGGTTCCAGGTCAGTAGGAAGGGTGACAGACATACAACAGATGGTATTACATAAAATTTTGACAAGAAAGTTTTTAAGATGACATTAACATTGCAACTAAAATTAAAACTATGAGTCAGTAGGGGCCAGCAGGGAGAGGGTGGATCGAGCATTTCATGCACAGCTCATCTCCCTCTGGGATGGTGCATCCCACTGCTTGACTGCCACCTGGTAGAGGGCAGGTGGCAGCACAGTGGAAACACATGAATGGGGTGAGTGGCAGCCACTGGATGCCAAATATACATGTATGCATATTCGTTATTGCACGTCTGCACCCTCAATGAGAAAAAAACAGAAGTCAAAGGAAAAATCTCTGATCCACCAATGCGCTGCCCCCCCAGCCCCCATACACAAGCCCATGCACAACTGACATGGCAGGCCACTCACCACAGTCATGATCCTTGGCAAGTGGTGAATAACTGGTAAGTCCATGAGAAGTTTTGTGATGGGATTCGTGGCATGTAGTTGGGCACGCCAGGAAACCAGAAAAAGCTGGATAACAAAAAAGATCAGTTTCTTACCAGAAACTAAAATATCCTTGAGCATATCATGCTAGCCTATCAATTGTTTGTTAGCACTTTGGTTTTGCTGCCAGTTTAGCATAAGCTTACTGTGAGCCTGTTATCTACATTGGTAAATGCAGTGTTCCATTAAAAGCAGGTTTTCGTGGGTTTTTTAGTGCAAGCAGGATGTTTTATCCTTTCTCACAGTATTGCTATGGAAACTAAAAGGCCCAGCAAGATATGGTTTGGTAACTATTACAATTCACACCGTTATCATGAATGCTGTTTATATCAAGAACAAAGTGCTGTCATAGTTTCCAGCCCAGCAGCAGCCAACAGTGCTGTGTAACAGGAGATATACCTATCACATTTTGTCTAATTGCCAGGGTAGTCCATTCAAACAAAGGCACCCAAAGCATAATGTGCTGCTCACAACTGGAGTTTCTTTTGAACACAAAGAAAAGATTATAAAGTGTCTCGTATATCCTATCAGACTGAATAGGAATAGGCAGCCAGAGGAAGGCTGCACAGGAGCATTGTGCTGATTGAATGCGATTACAGAATGATACCTTTTGTTGCTTTAGTCAGGCAAGATCAGTGCAGCATTTCACAGGATCACCTTTACACAGTACATTGCGAGAGACAGTTACAGTGGAAGCCAAGTGGTGTTATTCCACCATCTGCTTTTGGTGTTGCTGAGCCGAGGGGAAACCACCTTTTATTTATAAAGTACAAGTGTCTTTCCCTGAGTCCCTTCCTCCCTTTCAAGACTTATAAGAGGTCATGGTTAACATCTGTGTGGATCAAAATCCTAGTAAAATCTGAAACAATAACTGAGTGGGATGTGAACCCATCCACTTTTTTACGCAAGTTACAGAGTGATTATAAAGCAGTAAAACAGCAAAAGGGAGACGCATTTCTGGACTCCTAAAAGTGCTGCTGCCAAGTAAGCCATGAACAGCAGAAAAACAAGAGTAGAGCACACAGACTGCTGGGACCTGAATATATTTATTAAAAGTGCAACTTCAGAAACATTAATCAGTTGCATCTATGTATCACCCCTGCTGTAGGATTTCTCAGGGGGATTGGCTGGCTTGTGACCAGTGCATATTATGTAGTGTTTCAGATCAATCAAATACGGGTGAATTACACTGTGACATCAGAATATGCACATGTGGATTGCAAGGTTAGTATAAAACAAAGTGTTAGAAAGTGCATTGAAAATACTTAAAAATAAACTTCTCCAAATTCCATGCAGTAGAGTTGTGATAATAAATATACACAGAATTTCATATACATCATAAAATAAAACACAGTGGAGAAGTTCCCACAAGTAGAACACTCACTAGTTATGGATTCATGAAAATCTGAGCCGGGAGCTGCATAACTTTGAATTGTGAGCATAATATTTATCTCAATGCAGATCGAACAATAAATAACTATTAGTTGTAGAAGCATTAATTACTTTTTTTAATTCTCAAATCTGCAAAAATACTCACTAATTCTGGATCAGAACTGCGGGGAGGGCTGCATAATTTCAACTAGTGAGCATATATGTTTGTCATATACAAATCGAGCAGCCAGTTGACTATCATCTGCTGTAAATATTGCCCATCAGTTGTATATAATCTTTTTTATCTCATTGCCTCTCTCGTGATAGTCCATTACCATAGTAATCAGCATGTCCTGAACTGCAGTGGCTATGGGTTGGTCTTAGCTTTTAAAAATTCTATCTCAATGACTTTTCACCTTCCCTAACACATTTTCAGTGGTATTAAGTGCATGGCCCTGTTCCTTGAATCTATGTGCCACTTGTTTGGAATCTAGTTCAAAAACTGTATCTGATGTGCAATTACATCTTAGATTGACAAATTCACCCTAAGGGATACTCTCTATTGTGGTTCTTGGATGTGAACTGTCTGCCTAAACCCTCCAGTTTTTCCAATACATCTATAGCATGTCTTAGATATGACCTAGTTTAGACCATGATCTGTTTCAAAAAATAGTCCACAAATCTGGAGGGACCACGACCCAGTGCCAGAGACTATAGGCCATCCAGGAGGGTCCCTCACAGACTTGTGGACTTTAGGGAGAGTGTAAAAAGTAGGACAGACAGGGAAATCAGTACACATGAAATTATATTCTGCTTGATTAATCCATTTACAATCCTTAGCCATATCCAGCAATTTAAAGTATTTATTTATTTATTTATTAAATTTTGGTGACCGGGTAGGCCCACTGAGCCCTGAAGGTCCCTTTTTCAGTGGCAACCCGGCATAACAATACAAGTTATAAGAATGAACAAGGACATAAGGAACATTTGAGGCATTGTGAGTTATAGCATGAGGTGGTTACAGTAAAGAAAAATTGTGGATACAGGCATGGTTACAGGCACGATAAAAGAAAAGCAGTGGATGCAGGCATGGGTACAGGCATGGTTATCATCATGACATGTAAGCAATTGGTAGTACTTTCCATATAGTTTATTCAGGGGTTACTCGTGGTCTCTGGCCAGCAGTCTGTACAAGGCAGGTAGTAGGAAGGTTAAGCTAGGAGACGGGAGTTGGAGAGGAGGGGAGTACCTTAGGAGCTTGAGGTCAGTAGATAGGACTCAAGCCTGGTGCGGAAGTTCATGAGTGAGGAGGAGGCCTGGACCTGGGGAAGGAGCTTGTTCCATTGGCAGGCTGCTTGGGAGGAAAAGAATCTTCTGCCAGTGTTTATCCTTACCCTAGGGACTTCTAATAGCGTTCTATCTGAGGTCCTTAGGTTCCTTGGGTTGTGTTTGAGGGTTATGGTCCTGGCAATGCTTGGCAGAGCGTGGGGTTTGAGAAGCTTGTAGGCCTGGGCAAGCAAGGGGTGTTGGAGGTAGGCGACCAATGTGGGCCAACGAAGATTGGCCAAAGTGTCACAGTGGTGACGTCTCGGGTGGTCTAAGGTTGCAAAATGAGCTATTTTATTATATATGGTTTGCATCCTGGTAATCTCTTGTTTAGCCATGTCCTGTATAATAGGGGCCACAAAGGTCAGGTTGGGTAGAAGGACGCTGGCAGCTATGGAGAGCCTGGCTTCAGGGATGAGTTGGTCCCTGAGTCGATACAGGGTGCCAAGTTTCCGATGTACGGTCCTGGTGACCTGGTCCACATGTTTCATGTATGTGATATTCTGATCCAACATGAGGGCTAAGTATTTAAGGGAGGGGACTATGTTAATGGCTTTACCAGAGAGTGAAGTTAAGGAGAGGGATGAGGACCTGTCAAATCCCAGGGATCTTGGCCCGAATAGCATTGCCTTGGTCTTGTCGGCATTTAGTACCATTCTGTTCTTACATAGCCAAGGCTCTAGTGAAGTGAGATCTTTTTGGAATAGAGGGCCTAGGGCAACCACATCACGCAAGGAACAGAAGATGACAGTATCATCAGCATACTGCACAACCGAGCTCTCCCCGCAGTGGGTACGTAGGTCATTGGTAAACAAGGAAAACAGGAGGGGGCCTAGAATTGAGCCCTGAGGTGCACCCTGGTTTGGGGTAGTGGGTCAGACATGGTCCCCTTCCATGAGACCCTCTGTGCCCTGCCTGATAAGTAGCTCCCAAACCACTTCAGGGCATGATTGTCTAGGCCTATACCCATCTCTTCAAGTGGTGTAACAGACTGTGCTTTGAAACAACTGAGAAGCTGCATGGGATATACTATATTGGACTAGAAATCTGCAACTGATCTCTCTTACTTACATCTGAGGGAAGTTTTCCTTACTTTACAGTCTTACATTGGTATTGCTTTGTGTTTAATTTCGTTTTTAAATCAGGAAGTGGGTTTTCAAAACTACTTATCCTGTGAGCAATTTCAGAAGGGTTGAAAAAACTGCATATCTGATTTTTCCTTGTGGATAACTGGACTGTCTGCTAGTATTCTGTAACAGTTTGCATCAAATTACTTTTAAATAGTTGACAAATCAGTTACTGGAGATTAGCTGAATTACTATAAAGGGCAGTATTCACTAGGGTGGTGGAGCAGTGGTGTATTTGATTTTTTCTAACAGTCACCAGTGGTTGTGGACTACCCACACACCCTTCCCCACACCCCACCCCCAAGGCGTGACGTTTCCTTTATAGCCAAGGTTCTGACATCACTTCCTCAACAGGTCTTGGGGCAGAACTGTCATATTCTTAATAACCCAGCACAGTGCATAAAGGGTAAAAAACACACCACACAAAGGAAGAAAAAAATATATGTATATATTACATATTGTATATTATAAGGGAGAGGGACATGTGGGGAGTGGTGCAATGTACTGGCTGTGGGGCAGCAGTTTTCTGGGAGACATTCTGGAAACTGCATTGCTGTCCTATTTGCAGGCAACTGTCAGCTCTGAGGGAGGAGGTAGCCCACCTCCAGGCTGAACTGGCAAGGACTAAGGAGGCCTCCCCCACCCAAAGAGCACCACTGCCACAGAGGCTGCCAAGTATGAAGAGCAGGTGGACCACAGTGGGTTCTGGGAGGGCTACGGGTGGTGGAACAGAGGCGAAGCCCCCTAGTAGTACCTCTACACAAACCATATGCCAGTCTGGCAGAGCAAGGTTCCCTCTATGATGGCACCCTCAGTGGAGTCCAAGAAGAATGCTGAGGACACCCACAAGGAAGACCCACAGAAGGGTGGCAAGGGACACCACAGGGGAAGGAAACAGCTTCTGATAGGGGACTCAATTGTTAGAGGGGTAGACCTGGGGAAGGGAGAGGGGAGAGAGAGAAGTAAGGTACCTGCCTGGTGCCATGGCTTGGAGGAACAAGAAGTGAATCCTCAGGATTGCAGAAGCAGTATCACAGGAGAGGGAACTAGATAGCATTGTCCACCTTGGGACAAATGACCTAGCTAGGCATGGGATCAGTGCAGTGCAGGATTAAATTGTGGAGTTGGGGAGGGGCCTCAGAGAGGTAGCAAGCACAGTTACCTTCTCAGAGGTGCTGCCAGTCCATGGCAGGGGTGAGGCTAGGGTATTGCACACCATGCAGTTTAATGAATGGTTGCAAAACTAGTGCAGAGCACAGGGCTTTGGCTTCATTGGGAACTGGGGGTACACCTGGAGAGATGAAGGTTTATACTAGCACAATGGTCTGCATCCATCAGTGAAGGGAACCAAGATCCTAAGTGACAGGTTTAAATGATTCCTTGGCAAGCTTTTAAACTAGCCACGGGGAGGTGCTAATAAGAGGCAGGAAATTTCAAGCCTCCCCGCACAAAACATGATGGGTAGTAAGGTAAACACTGAGGTACAGTGCTCAACAGAGGGCAGGACAGGGGTAAATGGAAAAATAGACAAGGGCAAAAAGAGCAGGCATGGGGGAAAAAGGATAAAGCCAACATTAAATGGAGGGCAATGAGTACCAATGCCTGTAGTCTGGGAAACAAGCTTCCTGAGCTAGTAGCCTTGATGGAAGATGAACACTTGGATATTGTGGCAGTCACAGAAACATGGTACATGGGGAACCATGACTGGGATGTCAACATACTGGGGTACACAGTCTACAGAAGGGACAGGGAGGGGAAAAGAGGAGGTGGAGTAGCTCTGTACATAAGGGAAGGGATCAAAGCTACGGAACTAAAAGTAAAGGGAAGGGCAAGAGGCGCTCTGGGTCACCTTGGAGATGGGGAATGTCATCACAATCCGCACAGGGGTTGTATACAGACCCCCATCTCAAGGGGAGGAAATGGACAAGATAATGATAGAAAACATTCTCAAAATGGCTGAAAAAGGGGAGATACTGTTAATGGGGGACCTGAATATGCCAGATGTTAACTGGATGACACGTACTGCAGCCACATCCAAGAGAAGGGTCATTCTCAATGCCCTGCAGGGGGCAGGCCTTAGACAGCTAGTGTTGGAACCCACTCGGGAGGAAGCAATACTAGACCTGGTAATCTCTCAAAGGAGAGGATCACAAATTTAGAAGTCGGTAGACATCTGGGAACAAGCGACCACTGCACAGTGTGCTTCACAATAAGCACAACCATGGAGACAAGCCATTCAAAAACAAGCATACTGGACTTTAGAAGGGCTGACTTTGGCAAAATGGGTGAATACCTGAGGACACTAGCAAATGGGCAAAAAGGAGGGATGGAAGAACAATGGAGAAAAATCAAAACTGCCATCATAGAGGCAACAAGCCTTTGTGTGAAACAGATAAAGAAAACAAAGTGGAGTAAAAAACCACTATGGTTCTCAAAAGAGGTGGCAGGGAAGGTTAAGGAGAAAAAGGCTGCATTCAAAAAGTATAAGGCATCACAGAAGGAGCACGACAGGGAACTGTATAAATTAAAGCAGAAAGAAGTGGGGAAGGCAGTCAGAATAGCAAAAGTCCAAACTGAGGAAAAAATAGCCAAGTCAGTTAAGAAGGGGGATAAAACATTTTATAGGTACATTAGGGAGCATAGAAAGGTTAAGGGAGGAATAGTGAAGATTAATAAGGGAGGAGGGAGGTGGGCAGAGGGAGACAGTGAAAAGACAGAGATACTGAATGAATACTTTTGCTCAGTATTCACAAAAGAAGATGAGGAGGAGTTACCTAAACCAGACAATAGAAGCACTCTGGGTGGGGTTGACACCAGTCCATTTACAGAAGAAAGAGTCCTGAAAGAACTCCTAAAACTCAAGGTGGACAAAGCAATGGGGCCTGATGGGATTCACCCCAGAATCATAAAAGAACTAAGGGAGGACCTAGTGACATCACTGACCACACTTTTTAACAAATCATGGGAGGATGGGGTGGTACCTGAGGACTGGAGGAGGGCAGATGTGATTCCCCTTCACAAAAGTGGGAGCAAGGCAGAAGCAGGAAACTACAGACCTGTAAGTTTGACCTCAGTGGTACGGAAAATGATGGAATCACTTCTAAAAGAAAAGAATTGTTGAGTACCTAGAGGCCAGCGGGGCACAGGACCCAAAGCAGCATGGATTTACAGCAGGAAGGTCATGCCAGATGAATCTAATAGATTTCTTTGACTGGGTGACCAAAGTAATAGACCAGGGAGGGACTGTGGATATGGCCTACCTAGACTTTAGCAAGGCATTTGACACAGTCCTGCACGAAAGATTAATAATCAAGTTAGACAGCTTTGGAGTGGGTCCCAGGGTGGTAGCCTGGGTTGCAAAACTGGCTGCACAACAGGACACAGAAAAGTAATAGTGAGTGAAACACCCAAGAAAGGGGGTCACTAGTGGAGTACCTCAGGGTTCAGTGTTGGGTCCAGTCCTCTTTAACATCTTTATAGGTGACATTGCAGAGGGTCTGAGGGAAAGGTATGCCTCTTTGCAGATGATACAAAGATCTGCAACAGAGTTGATATACAAGGGGTAGAAAGGATGAGAAGGGACTTGGCAAGGTTGAAGGAATGGTCAGACATATGGCAACTTAGATTCAATGCAAAGAAGTGCAAGTAATGCACCTGGGAAACAAAACCCAGGAGAAGAGTACACAATAGATGGGAGGTACTAACAACAACAAAAATGGAACGGGACTTGGGGGTAGTCATATCAGATGATCTAAAGGTGGGTAAGCAATGTGAGAAGTCAGTGAGGAGAGCCAGGGGGATACTGGGATGCACAGGAAGGGGCATCACAAGTAGAAAAAGGGAAGTGGTTATCCCTCTGTACAGACAGTTGGTGAGACCCCATCTGGAGTACTGTGTGCAGTTTTGGAGACCCCATCTACGCAAGGACATAGACAGGATGGAAGCAGTCCAGAGGAGGGCAACTAAAGTGGTGCAGGGTCTGCATTAGAAATCATATGAAGAGAGAGACTGAGAGAGATTAATATGTATACCCTTGAGGAAAGGAGGGATGGGGGGGACATGATAGAAACATTCAAGTACCTCAAGGAAATCAACAAAGTCCAGGAGGGTAGCATCTTTCAGAAAAAGAGATGTGTAAGAACAAGGGGAAACAATTTAAAGATAGAGGGGGGATGGTTCAGGGGTAATGTGAGGAAATCTTTTTCATGGAGAGAGTGTGATGCATGGAACTGGCTCTCCTGGGAGGTTGTTGGGGCTAAAACAAAGTGGGTCGTTACATGGACAGACACAAGGAAATTGTAGTGGGGGGTGGCATGAAGTAGGCTGTTGATTAACTAGAACCTGCAGCTTATCCAGTAGGTAGGGAAATGGGCAGACTGGGTAGGCCAAGTGGTCCTTATCTGCCGTCAAAGTCTATGTTTCTATGTTTCTATATGTTGCAGCTTCTGTAGCAGCAAGTTATGGTCAACGAGGTTGAACGCCTTGGATAAGTCTATAAAGACTGCACCAGTGGGTATCCCTTTGTCCATTGCCCTGAGAACTTCATCCGTGAAGTTAATGAGGGCAGTATCAGTACCATTGTTTGTTCTAAATCCATGTTGAGAGTGGGCAAGGAGTCGATGAGCTTCCAGGTAGTCCCTGAGTTGATTGTAGATGGCTCTTTCTTGCACCTTAGCAAGTGAGCAGTGGAGGAAGATGGGCCTGTAGTTGTTGAGTTTTTCCCTGAGCCCCCCCCTTTGTGAATAGGGACAACATTGGCATGTTTCCATGGGTCAGGGACTGCTCCTTCCCTCAGTGATCGATTGAGGAGCATGGTTATAGGCCAGGCTAAGGAGGTAGCTCCTGCCTTGAGTAGCCGAGGGTTGATACCGTCGGGTCCCTCTCACCCTTTTGGTTTCTGGTTCCTTAGGAGGTTTAGTACTTCAGTGTGTTTAGCCAGTTTCAGGTGAAATGGGGGTCTTTCCATGTGAGGTGGTTCATCTGAGGTAGGGGGGAGAGTCTGGGGAGACAGGCAGGTCTTGTAGGCCTCGAAGTCTGAGAAGTATCTGTTAAGGCAGCCAATATTTGAGAAGGGTCAGTTGTGAGCTGGCCGTTATGCTCCATGGGACCAGGACTCAGAGCTTTGCTGCCCTTGATCAGGTCATTGATATGATTCAGAATTGCTTGGGGTTGCCCAGGCTGGTTTTTCTGGAGGTGTGTTAAGAAATCTCTTTTGCTTAGTTTATGGCTCTCTGGCTTTGTTCCTCAGGGCTTTGTATTTAGCGAGATCTGCCGGGAGGGAGGAGAGCCTAAACTTTTTCCAGGCTTTTTCCCGAGTAGCCATTAGGGCTTTGAGGGAAGGAGGGAGAGATCCACTTGTAGCAGCTGCATTTAGCCCTCATTCTCTTCATTGGAGCAAAGAGGTTGGCCGCTGTGGTTAGTTCATCCTGGAAGTATTGCACAGCCTCAGTAAGAGTAGGGAGAAGATTTATGGGGTTCCAGTCCAGACTATCTAGATAGCGATTGTATTGTAGTTCAGAGAACTTGGAGAAGTTACGGGTGGAGAGAATTCTAGGTTGGACCTTGGGTGGTTTGTTTTTCCATATACAGAAGATTGGGGAATGGTCACTCAGGGAGTCTGCCATTGTGCCCGCACTCTGTATAAAGAATATGTTTCCGACAGGAAGTGTAGAATCAAATGTTAATTAAGCATAACACTCCTTATAAGACAACTATCAATAAATTTCAGAAACAGACTGGTATCTTGCACCACCACCACACCACCCTTGTCAGCTAGCTTGATGGTAATCTTATTAGATTTTTGGAGTTCCTTAAATGCTTTCCAATCAGAGGTTGATATGTTGTGGTGGTGTGGGGGAGTTCTGTAGCTGTTTCAAGTCATGTAATATCAAATTTTCAAACATTTGGATTGTGCTGTGTCACAGTGTATATGGACAAAATGTGCTCCTGTTCTTTATGTATTAGCGTGTAACCTTACTTCCAGAATTTCAGCATCCTAATGCTCTATAGGATTAAGCATATGTTCTGCAGTTTTAATTAAGAAATCAATGTCTTCCCACTCATTTTGTTATTTTCATTGACTAAATCAAAAAAGTCACTCATAATGTTCTTGATACTGCTGTCTTGTTATATATCTTCTACCAAAAACCTCATGGCTGGGGGATTGGATGTATGTGGGGGATGTTCAGAAAAAGACTTTCAAGTTCAACTTCATTAGAAATTTAAACAGGTCGACTTGTAGATTAAAATAATCAGGTGGTCAGAAGGTACAAATGACACTCCTTTGGCTAATACATCTATTTGTGCATTGGATAAATCTGTAGAAGAGATATTTAATACCTGTACAGTCTCTACTTGTTCTCGGCCACTCTCCTCATGATCACCATCTCACCACCTCTGGTTTTTGCTCCTCCTCGTCCTCCTCTTCCCTTTGTATTTGCACTGCTGCTTGTCTCTGCTGGTTCCTGGGACTTTCAGTCTAAAAAATTAGCTTGTTTATTCTTGCCACTTGCTTCTCCCTCCAGTTGTACCTGTTGCTGTTATGTAGGAACAAAACTGATGGCAGATGAGGGCCACTTGGCCCACCCAGTCTGCCCATTTTTCCCTACCTTCATTCTCACTGCAGACCCTATTTGATCTACAGCTCTTTCTTCCTCCCCCTTCCTTCCTTTCTACTACAATTTCCTTGTGCCTATCCCATACATTCATGAACCCTACCAGTTGCTGCCCCACCACCTCCACTGGAAGGCTGTTCCAGGAGTCCACCACTCTTTCTGTGAAGAAGGACTTCCTTGCATCTCCCTTCCTGCTTCATATCATGTCCCCTTGTTCTTGAACTGTTAAACCTGTTTTGTTGATATTTATGATATGGATTCCTGCCCCTCCTTCTCCCTCTGCTTCTGGATCAATGTTTTCAGTCCCAGCTAAAGATCCCCCCCTCCAGGTAATTTCACTAATCACATTCAGAGTTATTCTCTTCACTGGCTAGAATTTCAGTCTCAAATTTATCTGCTCTTTTCTGTAGAAAACTATCAAATTCCTTAAATTTGTTAGTGTATTTCTGTCTCTGTAGTTCATTTTGAACCTCGGTTGTTTTTGTTACTGCTGTAATTCCTCTTATTCTATCAAGATGGCCACCACATTTTTAGAACAACTTACCAATGAATTTTCCCACCATTCTAGCATGCCAACATGCTAATCAGCACTTAACACATATATCAGAGTTTGATGAATGTGTTAAGTGTCAGTTAGCATGCTGGTGTGCTTTACAAGTTAAATATTAGTATATAAACATAAACAGACCAGTATACAGGGTTTCTATGGTACAGTATTATCAGTCTCACTTCTATGATATCATCACGGCCCACATCAGCTCCACCTTACAGCTGGATCTTGGCATGCTGTTTCTAGAAATGGAAAGTATGTTTACAATCTTTAAACATGATGAAACCACTGAAAATGCCACTAACAAAGGTAAAAAACATTATATTCTAAAATGTCTCCAGATTATCTAGCTCTTCACTATCTCAAATTTTAAGATAGCAACCTGAAAAAATGGGGTTAGATATCCGTTAAAGGGAAACATTCATGTTCTGCAGGTGGCAGTTTGAAACCCCATGAAAAACACCTTCAGATGAGGTATTCACCTCATCTGTAGCTGGAAATACAGTATTACAGAGATATAGATGACTGTCAGTTCAATATTAATACTACATTGCAGACATTTGGAGAACATTGTGATGTCACTGAGGAACAAACTGTGCTTGACTCAATGTAATTAGATGCAGCCTGCTCCTTGATGATATCACAATGTTCTAAAAATGGCTGCAATGTAGTATTAATGTTGAACAAATTAAGTTGTTTATATCTCGGGAGTGCTTCTAGCTACAGCTGAGTCTAATACCTCATTTGAAAGAGTTTTTTTGTGAGTTTTCAAACTATGGTGGCTACTTGGCATGAATGTGTCCTTTAAATAATCTCAAAATAAAGACTCCTTCAAGTGCCAAGAACTCGCAGGTCCATTTGCTCAAACACCTTTGCTGTAGCGGCTCCAACTCTCTGGACTGTCCTGACCACATGTGCCAAAGAAGCTCCAACTATCAGTGCCTTGAGAATGCCATGTTCTACCATCTCAACACTCCCTGCAGCTGTCCTGCACCCCTTTTGTATCTGTGTTATCTGCTAAACCATCCACTCTTCCTCTACTTCTACTTCTCATCAAATACTATGCAAACATAAACTCTCTAAATATGTATGTATGTATTATTTATGTACCACTGTTTCTCATTAATATTTTTATAGCCTGTATATATGTATTGGATTACACTTTTGTTAATCATATTTGCTGCTATGACTGTCAACTAAGACCCTCTGGGAAACTAGGATATTGACCTAAATGAGGCTATCCTAGTAAGCAGAAAAACTAAATGAACACCATTCCACCCAGTGATGTGACCATGGACAACTCCAGTGGCCCTCCACTGGCTCTGATAGCTGTGCTGCAGCAGTACTGTAGGTGGTACCTCCACCCCCACAGCTGGGGGTGGGTGCACCAATAAAGGATTTGAAGCCTGGGTCCCTACCTCCTCATCTACTGTTTGTGTTAGTCATTCAGTTGAAGAGGGTAGTTCATACTCATGTAGATGGGTTGGGTCCAACTGAGTTCCCAGTTGGGCCCATACTAGTCCAGCATACAATAGTCATTCCAGCTTTGGCGCAGCCACCGATCTGGTGCAATCACCAGTCTGCCTGGCACCCAAAACCTTCTGGGTACCCAGAGTTGAGTATTCCATTGTCATGCCAACCCAATGGTCAACACTTGAGGTTGTGGCTGTGATCCCTATCTTATTCTCAACATCAACACCTGCACTGCGGCCACCAGCCAACACTGAGCTCTTCTTGATCACTGTCTGGCTCTCACAGCCATCATCAGTCTCATCGCAGATGGAAGAGAGTGGCCAGACAACAGCTGGCCATTTGTCCAGGGTTTGGTCCAATTGGTGATGCCAGTGGACCTGTCACCACCTAGACCACCTCCCTCAATGCCAACCCTGCTAGAGCATCCAAGGGCCATTCCCTGTCTCTAGTAGCTGTGCTGCAGTGACCTTTCTAGGTGGAGTCTACATTCCCACAACTGAAGTTAGGTGCACCAATGAAGGACTTGAAGCCCAAGTCTTTACTTCCTCATCTCCTGTCTGCTGTAGTCACTCAGTTGGAAAAAGTAGTCCATACACCCATGTAGATGGTCAACATTCCTTTAGTCAGACTCCAGTTCAGAGGTGGCATCCCTTATGTCTACCCTGTGTACTGAGGTTCATACTAAGGTCAGTAAGGAGTTAGAAGGCTTGAGGCCCATAACCACTCCTGTGATATTAAGCATAGTAACACATATTGCACCCTGTAAGAATATGGTTGTCAAGATGATGATTGAACTCAGATTTAGTTTTACTCACAATAACCTCAATAGGAAGTTTATTCCATGGATTTACTATTCTTTGTGTGAAGAAAAATTTCCAACTAACATGTAAAAACTTTTTCCTACTGAGCTGAAGTGGGTGTCCTCTGGTAGTATGTGAATCATTTTTTGAATTCAAAGCCCAATTCTGCTAACAAATAGAGGTCTTGGATTAGATCAAACATAAATAGGAGATCACCGCTAAGGCAGCAAGTCGATAGGGGCATGAGATTTAACAATTTAATTCTATTTTCATAAGGCTCATTGTATAGGCCAGATATGTGGTTGGTGTATCTTCTTTGGACCCTTTCAAATACTGAAATATCAGATTTTTTAAAAGGGAACCAGAGTTGTGAGGCATATTCCAAATGGGATCTTGCATATGCCCTGAAGAGGGGCATCATGACCTTTGGGTTCCTAGATCTTATATTTCTTTTGATGGACCAAATGACATGGTTGGTTTTGTTAGTGGCCTCATTTATTTATTTGGAATTGCCTAGGTCTTTGGAAATAAATATCCCCAAATCTTTTTCTTCTGTGGTGGTAGCCAGCAAAGTGCCTCCTACTGAATATTGTGCTAGTGGATTTGACAGACCCTGATGTATTACTTTGCATTTTGTGGTATTCAGTTTCATACCCCATTTATTGACGCACTGTGTTATTTTGTTTCGATCATTCTGAATGGTTAGTATCTGTTCAGGGGTACTACATGGACCACCGATTTTGATATCATCTGCATATTTAATTGCAGATGATATGCAATAGTTCGTGAAGTCTGAAATAAATGGCTGGAACAGGCAGGTACACAAAACTGAGCCCTGGGGAACTCCACTGGTCACCCGTCCAGTCTCTGAAAGATGCCCTGTAATAAGGACATTTTGGCACCTGTTACACAACTAATTCTCAATCCAGTTTATTATATTCGTATTAATACTTGTTTTATGTAGTTTAGTGATTAATGCCCAGTGCGGCATAACATTGAATGCCTTACTGAAATATATATAAAAAATGTATCATAAAGTGTCCGGTGATCTAGCTGTAGGCTGACTTGTTCATAAAAGCACAAGAGGTTGGTAAGACATCCCCTCCCCTTTTTAAACCCATGTTGTTCCAGATCTTCATTGTTAAGGACTGGGGTAATTAAATCCTTGATTGTGCTTTCCAGAAGTTTGAAAACTGATGAAGTAAGGCTAATGGGCCTATAGTTCTCCTAGTTATTTGTTGGACCTTTTTTATGTATAGGTATAACATTTGCAGTTTTCCAAATGGCAGGGACACAATTAGTAGATAAACAACCTTCAAAAAGAAGACTAAGTGGGTGACTGAGTACATCTGCAAGGAGATAAAGAAGATGGCCAGCAATATCATCAGGTCCAGAACACATTTTCCCTTTTAGAGTTAGTAATTTTTATAAATGTGCAGATGAAAGAGTTACCCTGCAATGGCCCAATTATCTTCAGCAGACCTGGCTTCATTCTTGGCCCTCTTGGACCAGATATCCATGGCTCTGGACATACTTTTGGAAGAGGTCCAGGAGAAGAGACTTATCCCATGATGGATATCTTCAAGTGGATTTCCTCACCAGGGGTGGCCTTCTCTATCATACAGCCCTGCTGGACCATGCGCTCAGTGTCTGCCTGCACCCAATCTCCTATAAGCTCCCTCCTCACTGCATGGGCCGCAAATATGCAGTCCTCCTAGTTGAACTGCCTAGCTTCTCTGAGCATCCATCCATCCTTCCATCCCCACAGGGGTAAGGAGCGTATATGGTATTCCACAAGGTGAAGGTGCAGGGTGAGTTTGACAAGTCTCCAGACGAGAAGACCAAAGGCAGAAAGGACCTCCATTGACTGAAAGGTCTATGCAGCAGCATTCTTGGATGTTCACCAGGCAAGCTACACAGCTTTCTTGGCTAGGTTTGGTCGTGAGATTTCTGAGAGACTTGCTGATGTCATTGACCTGCTTTCTGAGGTGAGCCTGGTGGACTTGCAAGAGATCCACAATTTGGGGCGTCCCTGTCCAAACAACAGCTGCAGCTGGCTCTGGACTAAGCTAATGTGTCAGCTTAAATGGTGCCAATTTTTAGATTTTGTTTAGAGTTTGGGAGTTGTGTGGTACTCCTTTTAGCATGCTCCCTTTAATCACCTGTGAATTACCTAGGTGGAAGCACATTACTTTAAAGGAGCCAATTTAGGCAATGCACTCTATGTAAGATCAGACACTGCAGGCACTTCATGATTAGGACCAAACCTTGGAGTTCCACCTTTGTGTTTGGTTGTTTGGCTTGTTCACATTACAGCTATAAAACGATAACTAAGAGAACCCCATTTCTATTGAGTTAAAAGTAAGAAATTAGCCAATTTTGGGGATACACCAGACTGTGTTGTAAAAGTGCCACAAAACCAGCAGCACCTCTCATCAGAAAATTGATTTGAACTTTGAAAGTAAAAAAAAGGTAGAGCATGCTATTTTTGGATTTTGTTTATGATTAGCACAAGGGCTGTGGTGATGGACCCACCAGAGGTTAGTCCTTTGAGGCTGACTCCAAAGATAAAATGTGATGGGTTGGGGGCATCATCCTCTCAGTGTCCTGAACCTCGCTAGAGCTCCCAGTGTATATGTTGTACATAATGTGGATGTTTTCTTTGTATATGGGAATCAGTACTCAGTAACTTGAAATATTTTTATATTCAATTTACAGACAGGCATCATCCACTTTTTGTGGCCCTTTCTTTGAAAATAATGCCTTCACTGGGTTCCTCCATCAGGTTTGACCTTTTCACGTTATATAAATCTATACAACTCAGGAATCAGTGCCTTGGCTTTTGTCTTATAGTGCATGCCTGAATTCTTATACAGTGTTTATGCTACCTTTTATATATACAAAAAACTTTGCTGTTATAATATGGAGTTTAAAATGAGCACGTGAGTGGGTATCTAGAAACATTGTAAAGAAACAAAATAATTCAATGCACTTTTTTATACATAAGCTGCACTTTAAGGTATAAAAATCTCAAAAAAGGTTTTTATCTGCACTAAGCACTTATTCATACTAACTAGTATGAATAAGAAATTGCTGCTATAATTGGAATGTGTTGCTTTAAAAGAAATAATGCTGCTTGTAACACACTGTGCAGTATGTAATGAAGTGAAGTTGAATTGAGAACTGAAACTGCTAACTTGATGGTCTGTTTAGCAATTGCTATGAACTTATGAACTCAATGCACCTTTGGTTTTTATGCACACTGCACCTTTAAGTGGTCCCTTATTTAGGCATAGGGAATGGTATGACGTGTCCACCTTTGAGAAAGCACTGATTGGTGAAATGCGTCAGGTGATCACATCGTATGTGGGGAGCAGGTGAAGGAAGAAGGAAGTGTTTTTATGTTGGATTTTATGTGTGGACTTTCATATGGACTTAATTTTCCGTGCGCTTCTGTGGATTAATAAAGAGTTTATACACTGAAAAGCGTAACTTGGTGAGTCCTTTACCTTCCTTATCACCACAGCATATCAGCCTAGTAGACTTAAGCAGGTACCAGTTCCATCGTGGCCACACAAACTGTTGTCTCTACAATGAACTTTAGACTGTGGCACTGCTATTCCTTGGTGCAGTTGCACCTCCATTGCGTTCCTACATCCAATTTGACATACGAGGTGGTTTTTAGGATATCACATCTTGAGGATCGATGTCCTAAAAAACTATTATCCTACCTGTTTTTGTAAATAAGTTTTCCACAGAATTGCAGCAGATGAACCATTGCCTGGGACCCCTCCTCCAGTCACTTGGTGGACAGGTAAAGGTAGGGTCCTGCCACCTAGAATTGGGACTGGCTTGAGAGCTGCACCTTCAGGGGTGGGACCATATCGGTAACTATCAAACAAGAAGTTACAATAAACTGTAGGTTCTCCTTACTTGATAAATGTTCATTCAATTGCTAGTGCCACCTTTTTCAAATATAATGAATACTGCTTATGGAGTCTCTGTTTTTTTTTTTTTTTTATCTCCAGGTGCATAACAATGTCATAAGTATCCATAATCTGCAATCTAAGACACTTCCTTATCTTATCATTTTCAACCCAGGTGCCATGCATAAAACTGTGTGGGTTCCCAACAGCCTTCTACATTCTCATTATGGTACAATCATTTATAAATATCCATTACTGCACAATGGTATACTGTACTACTGTACATTGGGGTCATACCTCTAAAAGGTGTCTTTTGCAGCAGTGTATCTTACCTGGTCAACAAAATAAAAATGAACAAACATTTAAATAACATACAATGTGGGCAGAAACATCAGTTCACCAGTCTATACTGTGCCAAAACCGAAGTGTTTACAACTGCACATTATATTTTAGGATTCTTACCACAAATGGTTACTACAGTACACCTATCACTAGTGCTTTAAGTGTTAAAATGAGGCCTACTTTTTGCCAAACCTGTAGACCAGAAAAATGCTATTAGGCTTCTAGCCAGCAAACATAGTATACTGTGCTGTTTAAAATTTGTTGAATACATTTGTATTTTATTATTCACCAGTAATAAATATATGTTCAATTAATCCTATCTACAAACTTTCAATCATTCATATGCTGCAGTGCCAGCTGGTTTTCTTCTATGAGAGAAACAAATGCAATTAGCTGCTAAAAAATATTTCTTCCTCACTATGGGTGCTGTTCACAAACGGTGGGGGGATACGCATGATTCACACGTATCCTCCCACGTGCAGCTTCACACCTGCCGGAGATTCACGTGGGGACCACATTCACAAACAGCGGTCCCTGCCCGGCTCCATTACATGCCCCCCCCCCCAGTGCACAGCTATGCAGAGGAGGTCCGGTGTGGGGCTATGGACCCAGCAATGCAGCCAATCGGCTGCCCAGACTGAGACCTCCAGTGGATCACTTGCGCCCGATGGTCGCCATGTTGCTGACAGGCATGTAGGCAGACAGTGGTCCGAGGTGTGAGAGACCCCAGCTGCGCATCCCCCACCCTCCCAAATGTGCCCCACAGCCAGGGGCAGATATATTGAGGGGTCTGTTGACCCCCACAATCCCCGCCAGTCACAGCAGCGGCATCCGGGGGGGGCGCATAATGGTTACAGCTGCCTCCATAAGGCATAGCCATCACCCCCTCCACATATGGCACCCGCAGCATTGTGAATGGCGTGGAGTACTACCACACCCCCTGTGCCTGTCCCCGGTCCACCCCCATGTAGAGTTGCATGTTTGGCTGGTGTACCAGGCATGTGGGGGGTGTACCAGGATCATGCATGGCACTCAGGGGGGCATAGTGTGTGCAGCCAGGTGCTAGTGGGCTATGCGCCGGGTTTACGCAACACGTAAGCCATCCACACCATTTGTGAATAGGGCCCATTGTGAATCAATATAGACCACACTGAAGCAACTCATCAGTTTACTGCAGTGCTTCTCTCAAGGGGTATTTACTTTGGCATTATCAAGTGCTCTGAGTGCTTTTCATGGTTGTCTTACTGGCCACATGGACATCTGATGACATTGTGCTAGTGCCGCCCCCATTCTAATGGCCACGGTGCTGCTTAGCAACAGCAGGAAAGTGCAGGTAACACTGCCTTGATGGTGCAGGTCAAACAGCAGGAGAACCTGCCTGCTACTCACCCCCAGGGACTGGCTTATTTAAAGAGACACTCAAAACCCCATTAGGCCTCAAAGAGCCTTTAATTTAAAAAACATATTTTATGATTGCTCACATTCTGTAGAGACAGCTTATGTAGCTGGTAGTTTGATTCTGATTCATTTTTTCTTCTTAAAAGTGAAAAACAGACTGCCCACCATACTGGTGTTACCACAATAAAACATGTTTGTTTAACAGTCCTTGATCAACTCCCACTGCATCTTTCCTGGACTTGGGAACACCTGCAACACAGTCTAGCCACTCATAATGCAGTAGGGCACATACAGGGCCACTCTGCTTGGCAGCGTGGAGCTGCGGTAAAGTCACTCAGTAGTCCAACAAACAACACTAACCCACTGATGCTTGCAGTGAAAGGATTCACAGGCCACTGAATACAGTTGTGCGGAGGTACTTTCTTTATTTTTAGCATCCAGAAACAGCATAGGTGTGTCAGTGGCTTAGAGCTGTTTGTTGGACCACTCACAATGCAGTGGGAGGAGAGGAGACTATTGCATCATAAGTGACTACACTGTTTGGGGGTGTCACTAATGTTCAGGAAGTATGCAAACAGATTAGATCAAGGGTTTAAAACAAAACAAGGCTGGGTATAATTACACCATTTCCATGCTTTTCTAGTTCTTTCAAGAAAGGCAGCACATAAGACAACCAGTAACATTAATGAATTTTAGAGAACGTAAGCAATCATAAAATGCAGGTTTTCAACTAGAATTTATTATGATGCAAAAAATGGTTGACAGCATCCCTTTAAGAATCCACAGTTAAGTTCTTATGCAGAAGTTAGAATGAACATTCACCAAGTAAAGAGAACCTGAAGTGTATTGTAACTTTGTGTTTATAATAGTTACTGATATGCACGTATAACTTAGAGAACGTGTTATATGTTGGTGATTCATACATCTATTTTAAAGGTATCACCATTCCCTGATAAAGCCATCTCCGGCAAAACATTGGGCAACCAGATGGTGGATTTAGTTAGTGATTAAAAAGGATCACCTTTGAAAAAAAACTGCTTTGGTGTGACTGATTTTTCTCTTGTGAACTTGTACTTGTGCCTCCAAACAGCCTCCATCTATACTTCAATGGCTATAACCCACTGAGTGTACCTAGAGGGTAACTGTTTGACTTGTCTTTTTATTTCCCCATCTTTTCTCTACTCCCCAGATACTGTCCCTGTCAATTAATCAGTCCTGGACTTCAGCCTTTGCTGAAGGCTTTACTGATTTCGAGGGCAAACTTAAACCATATGGTGTTATGGTTGCTGGATCCCTGTGGTTTGCTACCTGCACTCTGCTTTCCCTCTCTGATTTGGTAAGTATGTCAAGAATGGCAGCCTGCCTTCTGGGTTCCTTGACCAACTACACCAGCATGCAGGTCTGTAACGTATCAAGCAGGATCTGATTTCTGGTGCTCCTAGCCACTGGAATGTCCCAACTAATGTCTGGCAGGTTGAGATCCCCACTACTACCACCACAACCTCCCCCTTTCAGATCCCACCTCTATATCTCTGCCCCTAGTACCCTATCACTCACATCTCTTTGCCTTGGTGGAATATAGACCATCTCATATGCAATTTTGTACTTGCTGAAGCTGTGAGCTTAGCCTAGTAATGATTCTGTTTTCACCATTTCCTTTCCTGATCGATCCATCCTCCACTTCCACAAGTCCTTCCCTGACATAGAGGGTTACCTCTCCTTTGTTACCTTTCCCCAACTTACCTATACATGGTATAGACTAGGACCATCAAGCCCCAGTCATTATTTTCTGTTGCCCAAGGTTCCATAATGGTTGCAAGGTCCAGCCCTGTGTCTGCTACCATCACCTACAGCTCACTGATTTGGTATTCCAGGCTCTTGGTATTAAGGCAGAACACTTTCCATCTTGTGTCCAAACTTATTTTGTTTTTCTTAGTTTTTTTGTTTTTTTATTTGTCCCCTTCCTTCATTTTTCTCATGCCGCTTAATTTCTTGTTTTCCCCCCATTGTTTGCAGGTTTAGGGAGATCTCCTCCCTGGCATCTTTCCCTACCCTACTGTGTTATGAACTCATGCCTTGCTGCTTCTCTCCCCAAGGTCTCTAATCCCCAGCTCAGGAGGAGCCCTAGATAGGTACTCCACTTCCTCTCCCTCCTCAGTGATTTCCCTAGCCCCAGCCTCCCGCTGCAGTCAATTTAACTGTCTACCAATGTAGACGTCAAACTTCTGCCCACTGCACTAGTCCCCTCTCTTGTTAGATAAAGGGCATCACCCTTGAAGAGCTTCCTGTCCCCGAAGCTCCTCAGTCCCCCACAAAGCAATACTCCTCCTCATGACACTACCCCTTCAGAAACCCATTAAATTCCTCTACCTCCTTCTCCATCATCCTACCCTTCTCATTCTCCCTTCCCCTCACAGTGGATCTCGGGAAAGACCAGGGAAGTTGAGTGCACCTTCAATTTGTCCCCTGGCCTTCATAAGTTATGCTCAACTACCTCCACATGCTGGTTCACCAAATCTTTGTTATCCAACTGTACCAGCACCCCCACCTCTCCCACACATTCCTCTACCATCCTCCCAATCCTATCCATATCCTGGATGGCCAATGCTCTTAGAAAGCATCTGACCACATCCCTTCTCTTTCTGTCTCCAGCCACCACCTTCTCCACCCAGGGCCGGCGTCAGCACCTGGGCCACACGGGCAACTGCCCTGGGCCCTGACACCATAAGGCAGCTCCAAAACAAAATAAAAAACAGTATCATGTCACCTGATCAAAGTGATCAGGCTCTACTCTTTTACTGTGACTCACTGAATGAGAAATCATTCAGAAATTGAGACTGAAACAAGCAATAGAGCAGGAAAGGCAAGGGCTGGAAAGTGGCAGGGGTCTGCACCGTGTGCGGTAGAGAAGACAGCACTGTACAGGACATTTGAAAGGCCACATATAGATTATGGTTCATCACTGTGGAGCCCTTATACGAAAGGGGAAATAAATAAGAGAAAAAGTATAAAGGACTTACACTAAGATTATATGGTCCATGAAAAATGATGGCTATTTAGATAGGCTGAGAAGACTGGACATGTTTAGTCTGGAAGATAGCAGGAAGAGAGAGGACCGCTTACAGTTGTTTAAAATCATGAAAGACCCAGAGTTAATAAAGGAACTTGGGATAGAGTTGGTAGATAAACCAGAAGGCCTAAGAGCACATAAACCGCACAGAAAATTAAAAACTATAAAAACGAACTTAAGATACTATTCCTTTATACATCGAACAGTTAGAGTATGGAATGCACTTCCAGAGTATGTTGTCCTGAGTGGTACTCTGGACAAATTTAAAAGGGAGATCAACCAATTAATATGTTTAAGGAGATAAAATGAGCCCGCTATGCAGGGAACGGTATAATGGACAGCAGTGCCTTCTTCCATTCTATCACCCAGTATGAAACCCAGTATAAGCGCAAGTCTACCGGCAGTTCTGAAGTATAAAGAAGACAAGTGTTTCACTGGGACTGTGTGTCGCTGTCAGATGGTGACAACCCATGCCCACCATTCCCTCTCTTATAGTGTATCAATGATAATCCAATAAATCTATCAGCATCCTTCCCATCCCCCCCCCGGATAATAAATGAGCTGCCACCCACCTTTGCTCAGTCACTGTGCGCCTCTCGGAGACACTTGCTCTGCTACTAGACCTCTGTTGTTATTATTGTGCTGGGAGACTGGATTTTGCAAATCTCCCTGGGAATCCAGCAGCTGCTGCTGTGTGTGACATCCCAGGCTGGAGACAGTCAGGGCTGTAGTATATGTACTAGTGCCCCCTTCCCCAACTAGGTGATCCTGCTAATTCTGAAGCAAACAAAAAAAAAATGGCAGTTGCTAGTGTGGTTCTAAGTCGACCTCCCCGTCCTCCAGACCGATCAACTAAAATCCTATGGGCCAGGTATGGATTGGTTGGGTCTCCTCCTAGCACAGCCAGTGTGCTTGATCTGACTGTCATGATATACAGGTACTAAACACAAAAGAGCATGAGCAAACAGGGAGGAGTTTAACATACATTTAATTTCAGCAGATGCAGTACAACAACAGTTGGCCAGCCCTACAGTCCATCACGGAGTCAGTCGTATGAGCAGAGCCGATGATCATGTAACCGTCACTGACTGTTCATATTTCTCTGATCAGTCATGCTCTTCTTCTCTGATGACATTACCTAATGAATTTTAATATTTATGTAAGTGTAGCTGACATCAATAACAGCCAGCTACTCTATTTACTTTATGTAGTGGATTTCCTATTAAGATTAACTAGTTTATGTTGCAAAAATTAGTGTATATACAGTATATCCATTTACCAAATCCACCTCCCCGTGTTTTCTTTTGTCTGTCTGTGTGCCGATGTGCAATTTAATGCATAGTGAAATACAATGGTTATCCCCCCCCCCCCAAGCATATGAACCTCCTTTCCTGAGTGGACATGTTCAAGTCTTTCAGGTTGCTCACTGTCCGGTTTGTGGTTTGGAGACTTTTCTTGAATGAATCCTAGTTGTTGGCAGCCTTTGAGTGCAGCTTTGTTTTTTGCATGGATTTAAGATTGCTGGTGTGATCGGATGAATTAATAATAATCTGCATGCAAGCTTTGGAAATGGAGTCCACAGTATTGGTGACGGTGTTACAATGAACTTTAATCCTTGCTGTATTATATTTCTGCATTTTGCCTGTTGAATCATCTGGCTCTGATGTATTCGACAGTACAAGAAGCAAGTACACTTTTTTGCTGCAGACCCTTTAGTTATTTGTTAAGTTATTTCGCTGTGCTTATGCCCTATCTTGGCTAACAGTACTGTCAGAGAAGCCAAGTTGTGTGTTCGTTCCACCACCTTTGTTCTGTCAACAGCTTAATTTTATAGAGCTTGTGTGTGGAATACAGACAAAAGAGAATTCAGTCATTCATGTGGAATTTATCCAGTCAGTGTAGTCTAATTCAAACAACAAAAACATACGTAACCCCCTTAGTCCCAGGGGTTACTAGAATCCCATTAGAAACAGTGGCAGGCAGGGAGAGGCAGCAAGTGAAATGCCAGTTCGATGGATTTCACACTGTCATTCTCTGGTTTCAGTCTCAGCTGAACTGGAGAATGATGTAATCATGGAACTGTGGCAGCAGCATAAGCCACACTCGAGCTAGCTGCAGAGAGTTAGCTTTAGAATGTTCATTCAGTCTGTAGAGTGGAGTTCCAGGAAGAGGCTGCAGTCTGCAGCCGCTCCTCAGTTTTAATTCTGACAGAGAGTTACCAGTAGTGTTTTTGTTTGTTTCTCACCCTAGTGTGAGCCAGTACAGCCTAGTGGTGAAGTGGTGGAAACCAAGCTAAGTGGTTTTCACAGTGCCGTATCCCAGGAGGGATAGGGGCAATATTCAGGGTACAGGTGCAATCCCCTGGTCTAGTCTGGACTGTGTTGAAGCTGCCTGAGATTCAACTGATCTGTGAGTACTTGTGATTTTTTGTGTGGAAAAGCCCTGGGGTACCTGCATTCCTTCTTGTGAATTTTCTCTGTCAAAGGGATCCTGTCACCTAGACTGTTTTCTGTGTTTAAAAGTGTCTGCTAAAGTTTGGGTCTAGTGAAGAGACAGTGCCAATTACAAAACGTTTAACTTTCTGACACCTCAGAGGTGTGTAATGTAGTATGTTAAGTGTGAAAGACATTTCAAGATAGCATCTACAAGTTTTCTGTGAGGGTGTTATTAACCAGATGAATGGCAGAGTAAAAACTTGGAAGCAAAAGGTGAGAGACCCCCCCATCTCGAGCAACCAGCTTACCTCTCTGGGTTCAGTTTGGGCACTTGTGTTTTCTTTCAGTGCATTTGGCCAGTGCCTGAAGAAAATAGTTTACCCAGACGTGGGTTGGATTCTCTTTGAGACTGCATGTGCTCTTTGGTGGTTGAGGGTGCCACCAGCAATTCCTCATGAAATATGGGAAAGTGTCCTAGTACTGGCAGCATGAGCCTAGTCAAGAGGAAATGTACCAGTAACTGTCCGTGTGTGCCAATCTCCATTTCAGAACCAGAGAGTTCGCTGTGTAATTCAGAACCAGAGTGTTCACTGTGTAATTCAGAACCAGAGAGTTTGCTGTGTAATTCAGAACCAGAGCGTTCACTGTGTATGTTCAGTATGCCTATGCTAAATGGGAATTTAGGAATGTCTGCACCTCAGTAATCTGCTTTACCAGTAGGAGCAGCACTGTGGGTGTCCATCTTCACTCTGTGATTATTCTCTGTGTATGTGAATAAAAGCCACACTCTAGAATCCCAACCTGGATTGGACAGAACTGTTATTGCTTCCACTGTGTCTGGATTTGCATGGGTGCCCCTGACCAGAAGTACAAACCTAGCATAATTGTGAGCAAACATTTTCTCCCAGGGACCTAGGTTGATGGCCATGGTAAATGGTCCCACCAGGTGTGCGCCAGGTAGTTGCCACACTTGGTTTGCCTGTCTGTGTATGCCAGGCTCAGAAGAAGATGTATTAGTAAACTGAACTGTAGTGACAACCCCCATCCCTCTCTTTGGCACCATGAGGTGAGAGGAGCAGCCCTGCCTATTAAACAAGGGGGGCTGGTGGGGGTGGGTTACACATAGCATGCTCCTGTTGGAAGTGTTTGGTGTGTGGGCCAGCCAGGGTGGGCCAGGGTCAGTGGGTGAGTGGGTGGTGTCGTGTATGATGCTGGACAGTGATGTGATTCTGACTAGTTGGACAGTGGAGGGTTGCATATCTGCCAGGGCAATATGATAGGGGAAGAATCACATCTTTGTAGTGTAGACTTAGGCTATAACCCCTGTAACAGAGGATTATTTTAATCTGTTCTCTTTGGTCCCGATCGCCACATGGATGTTGATGCTCCTTTGCTCAATGCTGCTGTATTTTACTGACATTGTTTTTGTTTAAAATACTACAAATTAACAAATTTAATGATTGTGTTATTATATACTTTTTTTAAACAAGCAGATCGGGTTAATGTTGCAGATGTCCGTCTGTCTGACTCCTGTCCTGTCAAGAAATAATGTAGCAATTTCTCAGGAGTGAGTGACAGCTACTCAACTGCTACTGCAACATCGATCTAACTCAGAGTGCTTGTTTTCATTCATAAATTATATGATACTGTTGTGTTGACTTTTAATTTTTATTCTTACTTCTTGTCTATTAATTTTTTTTTTAAAGCAGCAAGCAGACTCTGTTACAGTCGTTCACATAACACAGGGTTGCAGGCTTGCCGCTTCTCTTCACTTAAGTCTGACTCCACTGTTGTTCATCCTTGGTTCTTCAGTCACACAGCCCATAGCAGCTAGCACGCAAGCATGAGGCAGATTGAAGATTATCAAAACAACAGCATCAACATGATCACCAGTTTCCCCATATACAAACAAACTGTGTTGCTTACTAGTTCTACAGGGAGGGCTTATAAGTTGCTGCCAGCAGCCCAGGATTGGAATAAGAAATAAGATCAAAATTAATTAATTACAATTACAAATTAATTTAATTGACTTCTACACATGTGGCGGGACAGGGTCTGAGGTCGCAGGAGGAGGATTTTTTTTTGCGTTAAATTTAAATCATTAGTTCCTCACCACCGGACTCTCTCTCTCTCTCTCTCTCTCTCTCTCATGATGACAGTGTGACCGATATCTTTAATAAAATACAAAGTGCACTGTGGTGTGCCTCAGTGCTGCCTGTCTGTGTGCTCTGCCTGTAAGTGCCAAAGCAGCCAACAGATTAGAAACAGTGCCTGCCGATCCAGAAGAACCCCTAAAGAAAAAGATTGTTTGAGATTTCAGATGAAAACTATGAAAATGTAAAAAAAACAAAAAATAAAACATGTTTTTGTTAGGGGTCGAGGTGGGGACCCATTGGAGGTCCATTGCCTAAGGCCCACAAAAACCTGATGCCAGCCCTGTCTCCATCCCTCTAGTCACTGAGTACCCTACAACTAAGATAGCCCTTTCTACCTTCCTACCACTCATACTCCCAGGTGCCACCAAGACTCCTGCCCTCTCTACCCAGCTGACTCAGAGTCCCCCACCCCCAACATCAGGCACCTGTGTCTCCTTCAAGGGTGCAAAGAGATTTACTGTCAAGTCTTCAAGGGTTTAGTCTACCACCTTGGGGCTGCCTGGCCTCCCTTTCCTCCCACCCCCACCATCCAGCTTCCTGGACTAGTGAGGATTTGGGGTCTGGGCACCAGCTCAGCTGGTGTCACAGTTGAGCTATTTCTTCTCCTGCTGCTACCAGCTGAACATAGAGCTCCCCATAGGTCTTAAATATGGGTAAGTTACCCCTTCTGCAGAGCATAACCCTGAAGATCAGTGCCCACAGTCCCTGCAGCTCACAACCCCAATGCACCTTTGCTTCATCCCATTAGCTATCACCCTATACACAATAACTGCTGGACTGCTTGCATTACCCTTCTTTCTTCTACCTGCCCATTGCCATTTAACTTAAACCCAAACTGGCCCACCCTACAGTAAGTACTGTAGGGAGTTTTGCTAAGGTGCTGCTTTGCATGGTTACCTGCCGGACATACCCTTGAATGCTACCTTTTACTCCTACCCTAGATAGGCAGCTAGCTATGGCTATTGATTAATGCAGTTTCAGTAATGTAAGTGTACACGCTCATATGCAAAGTTGGTGAACCCTAGAGAATTACTAGGATTCATTTTAGTAACTGGTCTACTGCTTACAGACTGTAGCTTACCTTATCCCACCCCAGCAGAGTTCCCGGCGGTCCAGCTGTCTTTCTGCAGAGCCCTGCAGATATCCTCAAGTTATTCCACTTCTGCTTTATTCCACTCACATAATGGGACACGAATACGATAGGACAGTTGGTAAAAGAGTTTAAATGCTTTGCCTGTCTTGCAGCTACCCTTCAACTGGAAGTTATGTGATTGGTTTTTCTTCCCCTGTCATCCCCAGGCCTCGATAATGGCTGATTTCCTCTTCCTGTCAGGAAACAAAAAAGAAAGCCCCAAAAACAGTAAAATGGCATAAAAATAATTCAATTATGCTGCAATTTGAGTGAGTTTGATTCACTAAGCTGGTGCTACACCTCACAACATTTGCACAGCAGTATTCAAAATCCCAGCAGTTTTAAATACTCTGTCTTGCACCACACCATGATTGGCCAATGGTGGTCACATGATCAGTCCTCCACTCCCTGTTCTCAGGCCTCAGTAATGCCCAACCTCTTGTTCCTGATAGGTCCTCCACCCCCTGTTCTCAGGCCTTGATAATGCCCGACTTCCAGTTCCTGTTAGGACACAAAGAAAAAAAAGCCCCAAAACAGTGAAATATAGTCAAAATAATTATATCACAGGATAGGTCCTTCTCCCACTGTTGTCCTGAGGCTTCAGTTAAGGCCAATCGCCTGTTCCTGTCAGAAAAATGAAACAAAAAAAAGACCCCAAAACAATGAAATAAAGTCAAAATAATTATACTGTGCTACTTTTCGGCTCAATTCCCTTCGATAACCTGGCACTAGGCCCCGAAATGTTTGATACAGGCAGAAAGATTTGAGGTCTGTACGGTCTACTCAAAAGGTTCTAAATTCTAGTTAATGTCATGGCCCAATTTTTCTATTTTAGACAGAGATTCCAGTATACATGCTTTCTCTCTGGGACCATGATTCCCCCCTTGCCCCAACTCAGAACCACCACTAGCCTCTTGAACCTATTCTATACAGATTTGAACCCGGCATTCACTACATTGCTAGGCAAGCTGTTCCATTAAGTAGCAGCAGTAGCAGTAGCAGTAATAAATACCTTTTTTTCTATACAGGCTATAACTGTTAGGGATAAAAGCCTCGTTTACAAAGTTGTCCCCTCCTGTTACAATGTCATTGTTAAATGATTCTTATAAAGTACAGAAGGAACATTTACTTCGATCTAAGCAAAGTCAAAACACATTAAAGTAAAAAGGTAAGTAAAAAAAATCTGCATATATTAGTCAGTGCGGTGTTTCTGGTTTAAAGGGACACTGGCAGTTTTATAGTTCATTGTCTGGTCATCTTGTGACCAGCTTGCCTCTGGACACAGGCTTGGCACTCCAAGTGTGTAGAATGCCCCAAAATATAAAATTAATCATAATTCTGATCTTTTTATCCTTTTTTGCACTCATGTTCCCACTGAGCAATCTGCTGCAGTTTCAGCCACAGCACAGATGCATACCCCACTGCAAACCAGTGATGAAAGTGAACAGGAACGCAAAGGAACTCAGTTCCTGTACCTTTTTTGCAGCAGGAACTAAGTTCCTGTACTTCTTCCTACTGACACTGAAACTGAAAATTCTTAAATCAGCAACATAGTGACAGTTTCTGGACCTGTGATCTGTAATCAGGGTTTCCATAACAACACTGACGTGTACAACAATACTATTTTCCTAGAAATACCTCAATATCGCTATCTGAATCTACTAGTGTCAAATTAGATAGTTGTGTCTTGACACCGCTGTCCTTTAGACTGAGGGTATTCATTCTGCATTTCATAATTGTCAGTGTGTGAGTTCCTGTACTTCTTGTCTATCACCTGCACCACTGCTGCAAACACATGTCTGGTCACAACTCATGCGTGAAGCATAAACATTTTTTTGCAGTGTATGTAACAAAGGATAGATCCGGTAGTGTGTTTGTTGCTGAATAAGAGTTCTGTCATCTCTAAATAAACCGACTATCAGTTCTCGGTTTACTTAGAGACCACAAAACCCTTGCTTAGCAACAAACACACTACTGGATTATATCCTTTGTTACATACAGTGCAAAAATATTTTATGCTCCAGGCACAAATTGTGACCAGACACGCTTTTGTGGTGGGGGTATGCTTCCAGGATGCAGCTGAATCAATGCAGACAGCTCAGTGGGAACATGAGAGCAAAAATTGACAAAAAAATGTAATAATTATGAAGAATTTTAAATGTGGGGGGCATTCTATACACTTGGTGAGCCAAACCTGTGCCTAGAGGCAAGCTGGTCACAAGATGACCAGAAACTGAACTATAACACTGATAGTGTCCCTTTAAAGAACAGCAGATCATGCCACAATTCAAAAACAGTGACATTACAGATAATTATGGCATTTTTGAATGCACCTCTTAACTCTGGCGATAAGAACGGCTAGCTGATGAAAATGATAAAAAGGAGTCTTCTTGTCCAAGGTAACAACTCTAACAAAATATTTATATTAAAACGTAGACAGCAACTGGTATAATCAAAACCTTATTGGAGTTTCCTTTTTGGAGGGGGGGGACCTGGCAAAACATTATATTCTTACAATTTTCTTACACCTAGCAGTGTTCCTTCTGTGCTGTTCAAAGGAAGCTGCTTATTGTTCTGATCCCTATAGGGCAGCAACAGCCCCTAGGGAACCATTTTTATATTGCCATAGCTATCAATCAGGTTGAGGGGAAAATATTTCAGCTATTTTAAACTTTATTCTGCCCATATTGGGTCCTTATTATTCTGTATGCTATAAGGATGATTCTGATTCTGTATCAGTCTGTGTACAGTCATACGGAGACTAGGGACGTGTGTAATGCCAGGCCTTTTCTTCTTTTCTCTTCTCAGATTTAGGCTTTCGATCTTTCCCAGGATTCTCAAATTGGTCCTCATCAAAAGGAAAGATAACCAGCAGATGCCCTTGTTTAGTCTGTGCCCTGGTGGTGACAGCTACAAGCAGTGCCTGTAGAGTATGACACTCTATAAAAGATGCAAAGTCAGGATGGTCATGACCAATGATTATGGGCACAGTCAGATGCGGCACCAGCCCCACTTCAAGAGACCCCTCCCCCTTTGTTAGGGCACCTTTTTCTAGTGAGGTCTGTTAAAGGGCTGGCTACAGATGAAAAACTGGGTATAAACCTTCTGTAATAGCTAGCTAATCCTAGAAAGGACATCCCCTGCCACAGTTAGGGTTCACTAATGGCAATTGCTTCTTTAGAAAAAAACTGCCATATTTGTACCTTAAGATGCACAAGCAAGAGGCTATGGGGTCATCTGCCTCTCATTAGGGCCTCATTACAGACCTAAAGCAAACAGTGTTTGCAACACCCCTTCCCCCACAGTGCCCATCACAGCTGCCTCACTGGTGGTCTAGTGTCCTCCTCGTCCCCCCAAACAACCCTGCCAGTCTGTAATAAAGATTCTCTGATAACAAGTGGTACCTCTTGCCCCCCAAACACTCCCAACGGTAATAATTTTGTTATCCCTGTTATCCAGTGGTTCCTCCTACCCCTTAAATGCCCAACAGTAATAATTTCATTACCCCAGGTGTCCAGTGGTATCACCCACTCCTCAGCTTTGAATCATCCCACCCAACCCTGGAAGACACCTCCAGGCAGAGTCCCTCCGCTGCAACTGACACAGACCCTCCACTCACCTCAACGACCGGCCACTGAATGACTGTTCCTAGTTGCGCACCTACTGTAATCAGCTGTGATTACAGTAGGTACGTGATCAAGAAATGTCAGTCAGCCTTGGAAACAAGTGGAGGATCAGTGCCGGTCGCCATGGAGGGTATCAGACCTGGGGGGGGGTTCAGGATCAGCAGGGACCAATGAACTCCCGGGATAATAGAAATGTAGAAACATAGAATTTGATGGCAGATAAGGACCGCTTGGCCCACCTAGTCTGCCCATTTTCCAACCTAGCAGATAAGCTGCAGATCCTAGTTAACCAACAGCTTACTTCCTCTTACCCACCCCTAGGACTGCCTTATGCCTGTCCCATGCATTCTTGAAGTCCCCTACTGTTCTTGACTCCACGACCTCTTCAGGGAGGCTGTTCCATGCATCCACAACCCTCTCAGTGAAAAAATACTTCCTCACATTACCCCTGAGCCGTCCCCCCTCTATCTTCAAATTGTGCCCCCTTGTTCTTGCACATCTCTTTTTCTGGAAGATGCTACCCTCTTGGACTTTGTTAATTCCCTTGAGGTACTTGAAAGTTTCTATCATGTCCCCTCTCTCCCTTCTTTCCTCAAAAGTATACATATTAAGCTCCTTTAGTCTTTCTTCATATGTCTTCTGGTGCAGACCCTGCACCATTTTGGTTGCCCTCCTCTGGACAGCCTCCACTCTGTCTATGTCTTTGCGGAGATGGGGTCTCCAGAACTGCACACAGTACTCCAGATGGAGTCTCATCAACTGTCTGAACAGAGGGATAACAACTTCCTGTTTTCTACTACTGATGCCTCTTCCTATGCATCCCAGTATCCCCCAGCCTTCCTTACTGCCTTCTCACATTGCTTGCCCACCTTTAGGTCATCTGATATAATTACCCCCAGGTCCCTTTCTATTTTTACTGTTGTCAGTATCTCACCCCCCATTGTGTACGCTTCCCCTTGGTTTTTGTTTCCCATGTGCATTACCTTGCACTTCTTTGCATTGAATCTGAGCTGCCATACATTTGACCATTCCTCCAACCTTGCCAAGTCCCTTCTCATCCTTTCCTGAAATTATTACCAGCTTCACGCTGCCTCTTCACCCTTGGCTGCACCATTGACAAAGTTATCAGATCAGGTATACCTGTTGCCCTTGCTAATATGTTCAAAAAAATTGATCAGGCCTACTCCCTATGATCCAATGATATGTTGTTTCTGGCAGTACCTAAATGCACTACAAAAATGGGACAGCAGGTTTTTTCAGTCTTTGCCCCTAAGCTCTGGAACTCATTTCCGCCTACTCTCAGGAACTCTCAGACTCCCCTAGTTTTCATGAATGAGCTTCATAAGTTTCTTCTGACATGGATAAGTGTTTCTGTAACCGATACCTTGTCAATCAATTAATCAATCAATCAATCTTTATTTAACCAGGTGAAACATTGTTGAGAAGAACTCATTTACTTGGCCTGGACAGTACAATATATGAATACAGACAATAATGTGTAAAGTGCTATGAACAAATAGTCCATACAGTACACAGTCAACGCAGTGATATTCGATAAGAGAGTACACATATTGGGAATATAAGGGATATACAATGGAGAGCTGACAGATAAATGATTTATCTACACAAGTGCTGTTTGACCTCAGGTAACTTCACGAGTGGCATATGCCACGAGTGACGTGTCCAAGGTCAAACAGCACAAGTGTAGATAAATCATTTATCTGACACCTCACTATTGTATATTTCATTTACGCAACAGGGATGCTTTCTATCAGTGCAGGGACATTTGCTTTTGATTACTTATCTTTTTTTGCATACGTTTGTCAAAAACTGAACAAAAATTGCATTTTCTGCTCTTTTTTGCTAATTATAAACAATCTATACTGTATATCTAAATGAAACACCACTCATTTTGTAGATAATTTTGTGCTGAACAACTCTCATGCTCACAGTACCATGCTATCTTTTTTTGTTTTGAAGTTATTCACATTTGAATATGGGTAGTACTGCTACTGAAGCTGAACATTCTAAATGAGTTCCGGAGTGATTGTGACATAGCTACTATATGGATAAATTTTATTTATTCAACGGCTGTGTAAATAAATGGATTTATTCAATGAGTGTTGAGCCCACTCCTATTGCATAAAATAAAATACATAATAAGAGACAACATACCTACGTACACTAGCAGCCTCAAAAGACCTATGGCCGCAGGATAGGGTCAGGAGGAGTATATAAGGAGCCAAGAAGAAGAGGCAGAGTGCAAGATAGGGTCAGGTGGGGTATATAAGAAGCCAAGAGGAAGAGGAAGAGTGCAGGGAGCCACCAGAAGATGAGGAATGGAGGTAAGGGGGTGCTTTTGTTTTGGGGGAGAGGGAGTTTCGTAGCTTAAGGAGGAATCAAAGTATTGCTCTGACGTAAGATGAAACAGGGCACAGAATGGATGCAGAAGAGAGAAGCCGGAGTAGTAAAGTTATAGTTCTATGATAGGAACAGGAAAAGTGCAATTAAGAGAAGCAATTACAGGTTTCTTTAAATGAACATTGGTATAGGGATTTAAAGAAGCTCAGTTTCACAAGGATTGCCAGTTTTATAATTTTCTGTATGGTGTTCCAAATGACAGGAAGAGCACGGCTAATTACAGATTTGCCATGCCTGGTTCTCACCTTAGGGATAGATAGTGAAATGTAGGAGAGGCTGCTTAATGTGTAATTACCAGCACTACAGGTGGGCAGGCAGCTCACAATATATTACGGAAGCATATTAATGACAGTTCTATAAGTCCAGATCACTGCATTCTTTTGTTGTTTGAAACTTAGTGAGCTCCACCCTGATTTAGCATAAAGCTCTCAGTGGTGGATGGCATATCAGAGACCATTTATGAATCAAATAACTCGATGGTAGAGAATATCCAGTTTGGAGAGGGAGAACTTTGGGCCTGGGCTATACAGAATGTCGGAATGATCTAAAAGAGGCATGAATGTAGTCTGAACAAGCCAAATATTTGCTTCCAGCATCAGTAGATTTTTAATTTGGAAGAAGAGTCCAAGTCTCTGTTTCAGTTTTTTTGAAAGTTCATCAATATGATGGACAAAGGACAATTTGTGATCTATCCAGAACCTGAGGTACTTAAATTTCTCAATGAACTTCAGCAACTCACCCAGTAATGTGGATACATGGGGTCAGATCCAGGAAAACTGTGTTTAGCTGCAAAGTTAGAGGGAGCAATTAGCATGCCCTTAGTCTTTTTTGCATTTAGGAGGAGTTTTAGTTGTAGTAGATTTTTCTGTAAGTGGTCAAAGTCATGTTGGAAGTCACTACAGGCAAGTTCCAGAGTAGGTCTGGCAATGTGCAGGACAGTATCGTCACCAAACATATGGATGTTTGATGCGGCGATACCCATATTAATGCAGTTAATATAAACAGCAAAGAGTAGCAGACCTAAAACAGACCCTTGAGGAATACCCCTTAACAAGGTTTTTTGAGGTGAGAAGCCCCCCTCAGTCTTAACCAGCTGTTTATGTTCAGTAAGGTAGTTAGTGAACCAGTTCAAGGCCAGCTGATACACTCCAATGTTTCTTAGTGCAAACAGGATTAAGTCATGGTTCACAGTATCAAATGCTTTGCTCAGATCGAGAAACAAAGCACACACATCATTTTTTTTTTAATCCAAGGCAATCTGCCAATCGTTAGTGACCTTAACCAATGCAGATACAGTGTTGTGGTGAGGTCTAAAGCTTGACTGAACTGGATTAAGCAGGTTGAATGTCTCTAGATAACTCCTAAGTTGCTGATTAACAATCTTTTCAAGTAGTTTGGAAAGGATGGGCAACAGAGATATCGGTCGGTAGTTGTTTAGATCACCAGGGTCCCCAGATTTAAACAGGGGAGTTACATGTGCCGTCTTCCAGATTGGGGGGAGTATTCCCTGGGCAAGAGACATATTAAAAATGTGAGTAATGGAGGGTGACAAAATGTAATATCCCAGCTTTAGGTAGTATGGTTCGACATGGTCAGCACCTGACAACTTTCTAGTATCTAAGTTTAATAGTAGTTTCTCTACTTGTTTCAAGGTAACTGGAGTGAAGGAGAATACTCCTTCATGTGAAGGAACAGCTGGAGTATGGCATGCCAAGTTATGGCTGTTCAGTTGTGAACATAGTTTAGATGCTGGTGAGGTGTCAAACGCCAGACCAGCCATCACAAAGTGGTTGCTGATAAGCTCAAGAATCTCATTTTTATCCATAGTAGAAATACCACCAGATGTGATTTTCTGAGGTAACGAGCTGGCTGGGTGGAATTCCTCTATGTCCTTTAACATTATCCAAAATGTGGACATGCAGTTAGATGCGGATTCAAGTTCAGCACAGAAGTAATTAGCTTTCTCAGCCCTGATTAGCCTGATACACAGGTTTCTTGCTGCTCTAAAAGATACCCAGTCCACTGGTTGTTTAGATTTTCTTGCCCTTTTCCATAATGTATCCCTGTTTAGAAGTGCAGTTTTTTGGCTAGCCATGGACCATGGTCAGGACTTCTTTTGGTACGTATTTTAAGCAGTGGAGCATGTCTGTTTAAAGCATCAAGAACTATAGATTGAAAAATCTCAAAGGCTTTGGCTACCATGCTGGCCAGGTAGAAATTTTGCCAGTTGGAGAGTCGAAGTTCAGATAGGAAGGCATTAGGGTCAAAGTTCCGGTGACTTCTCTTGAAGACGTACCTAAAAGATGATATCACTTTAGGGGCAGACCTCACACAGGCGATGGCGCAATGAGCGCAAAGGTCATTAAAGAGTGTGCCGGAGTGAGAAATAAAGTGTGGTTTGTTAACTAATATTAGATCTAATAGTGTGCTATTATATGGATTTTTTCGGTTGGAACGGGTGGGTTCCTGAATAAACTGGGTGAGTCCAAACATATCACAGACTTCTTTCAGTGGCTCAGAGGTGACTGATAGCCAATCCATGTTGAAGTCACCTATAATGATTAATTCCAAAGATATTGTAGGAAGAATTTCGCTCAAGTAATTCAGGATTTTATGCCCCGCTGAGAGAGGCCTGTAACATCCAATGATGTGAAGGAGGATCCATTGAGATAGTTGAGCTTTTACAGTAATACTCATATTCCTTGAATGACAAAGTGAAATCAACTAAAGATTATGTAAATTTGTCAGCAATATAATGACTCCCCCCCCCCAGTTTGTCTATCCGTCCTATAGACGTTATAGGATGGAATATTGATCTTGTGAGCCTGGTTACCGTGTTTCAGCTATGATTCAGCAACCACCAGGATATCTGGTTGTGCGTGGCAGATCCAGGTTTGTATAGCATCAAAATACTTTAGCAAACTACATGCTTTAATATGTAAAAGGCCCATACCCTTTAAGTTGGCCAGTTCTGTAGGAGCAGAGATGGGGAGAGCAGAGCCAGGGTTTAGTTCAATGTTACCTGCACAGATAAGCAGCAAGAGAAGAAGCTTTTTGATGGCATTTAAGAGTAACTTTAAAAGACAGGAGGCAGTATAGCGTAGTGGTTTAAGGCTCTGAGCTGCAAACCTGGAGACCTGGGTTTGAATCCCACAGTCCCCACTTGCATACTGTGTGACCCTGAGCAAGTCACTTAACTTCCTTGTGCTCCCAGGTCACACCTGGAAACAAGCTTCTGCTTAGTGTGCCTTTCCTGGTTAAACAATTTCTCCTTTCCCTAGACGCGTCCTTCCCCTTTTGTAGGTACTGTCATGAGGTGGCAGCTGAGGAGTGCGAGGCCCAAAAAGGCCAAGAGAGGCAGATAGCAACACCTTGACAGAGATGCTGCAATGATGCATTATGTGGTGTGCAGGAATTATTTGTTCAGTGGAGCTCCAATGGTATGTGGACCTTGTACTGCCACTTATATTGTGCCTTTGTATGCCTTTTATAGTGAAATTCAGGATGTTTCATTTTTGGACTTAAGACTCTGTATTTCATGTCCTTTGCTGATATACTGTATGTAACATTGTTTAATGTTCTAGTATACCTTTGTACCAATATTTACTTATTGTTTGTAATTCTCCTGGGTCGTGCCTGAAAATAAACATTGTGTTTATCTAGCACACCTACCTGGTAAACAAAAACTAAATAAATTACCGCCGAGTGTGTTTCGGTGGGGGGAGTGACCCATATGCACTGCAGTATGGCATTTTAAAGTATATAACCAGTCACTATTAGCAGACAAGATAAAACAACTACACAACATAATTTTTTAAAAACAGTTTTAGTACTGTTACAACTTTATTGTTATACACAGAAAAATTAATAAAACATGTTAGAAAAAGAAAAACGTGTTCTGGTGATGTCATTAACTGCATTGCAGCCTAAGAGATTTGCTCCGCTCCCAATAAGGGATACAGCTTTCTCCCTCAACATAAAAAAAAAAAAAAAAAAGATTCAAAAGGGTAAAAATGCCTACTAGGAGTGAGAGAGAAGACAGACAAACCAGATCCAAAGCCCAAAGAGCTAAAATGATGTAGGATGGCTCCAGATTTTGAGATAACAGCATGGAGTGTAGCCACAGCATGTCCCTGGCCTGCTCAAGAGGTCCTAGCTATGACACAGATTGCAAAGGGGAAAGGCTGACAAGGAATAGATTTGAGCTACTTTCAAAAGAAATTAAAGCATCCTGTAGAGAAAATAAACAGGAATTCAAACTACTTAATGAGAGACTGGACAGAGTGGAAGGCAGGTTTGAGGAAGCTGAGGAACCAGTGGCAATTGTGGAAGATGGCACCATACAGCTCAGAACAGCCCTGGAATCCTTACTTCAGTATGTTGAAGTGTTACAAGATAAATGTACAGATCTAGAAGCCCGCTCCAGAAGTGACAACCTGTGCCTGCCAGACCTTCCTGAGGGATCTGAAACTGGCCATATGTGTGACTTTTTAACAGATTTGTTGAAGGACATGCTTGCTCTGCCTCCCACTATGGACGTTAGAACAGAACGAGTCCATAGGACTTTCTAAGCTGACAGACCCACGAGCAAGACCCAGGCCGATCTTGAAGTTTGCAAGCTACAGGATTAAAGAGGAGGTACTCTAGATAGCCTGGCAGAGAAAAGAGATCAGATACAATGGCACCATGTTATACTTTGACCAGAAATACTCAGTGGATATCTTAAAGAAGGGCCTCCAATACCTGCCTCTGATTAAAGCACTTAGAGCTAAAGAAATACAATTCCAGACTCTCTACTAAGACAGAATGAAGATTTTCTGAAAGGAAGGCATAAGACTTTATAACACTCCAGCTGAGGCCAGAGCCGTGGTACAGAAACATGGCATCTTACTCGAGGATGACTCGACTGTTTCTCCCAAACAACAGCGGCAACCAAACATTAGATGGAACACAGTCTGGAGACAACAATTCAAGGCTGCAGGGCAACAATCAGCCTTTTCAACCATGCAAGACATTCGAGGGCTACTTCAAAAACTACAGGTAACTAACAGAAAAGCGCAGACATGACTTCCCCAATCCAATTTCTAAGTGGACATAACAGCTTCTGAAAGCCACAACCACATTTCAAATACATCTATAATCCTCATGGAATGAATGCAGTCCTGTTAAAATGCATCTTCCTTTCCATTCATAAGACAGCATGGATAATGTAAGTACTTTTAGCTTGTTTATTTAAAGAATGGGATTAAAACAAGTGGCACCGGGCTAGACCGTGGAGCACTTCCCCTGCCTTGCAGTTTAGAGCAGTTTACAACTGTAAACCCCTAGTTTGGGCTTCAGCCCCAACCCAGTGCTGATGCCTCTCTAAGGGGTCCCAGGTGGGATCTGGACCCTGGCACATTCCATGGCCTTGCAGCTGTTGCCGCTGATGCCAGTGCTGTCCTCAGCCCCGAGGAATCCCTGTAGAGGGGGCCGAGGATTGGAACAGGACTGCCACACCTGCGGGCACTAAAGAAAAAAAAAATGGAACTTGCGGTCCCGGAGTTCGAAAGGCCAGGATTGTGAAGTAAATAAATAAGATAGTGGACGTGCTCCCTCTGAGCATGCGCAGCCACCAAAATTAAAATTTAAAGGAGCTGCCCTCCCATCTCAGTTCAGTCACACAGTCGTCAATAAGAAAAATATATCCCTGGCTCTAGAAGGGGCAAAGGAGCCAGGGATCTAAAAAATATTAACCAGGTGGCTTCCGGTAGAGGGTGGGATATAGTTTCTAGCCCTGTTAAAGGGCTCAAGTAAATTAATTCAGACTGGACTGCAAAAAGCTAAAAAAAAAAGGACAAAATGGCCACCTCATGAAAAACTACAAAATGGGGGTGCTGGGTGAAATACAAAGCCAGCCCTGAGATCACCTGGTAAGCTGCAGTCAATCAGAGGGAGGCTGCTAGGGGGAGATATAAGACTGCTTTACCACCAGAAAGGGGAGAGTTGTCAAGAAGAGTTGCAGTGTGGCTGTGAGGAGAGACTGCCCAAGTTTATGAAGTTTGCCTGGCTGCTTTTAAACCCTGACTACCTAAAACTAATGAGTGTGGGAGGAATAGCAGTTGTTCCTGTGTGACTAAAGCAGAAAAAATTGTTCTCCAGCAGCCCAAGCAGTTGGACAGCTTTTTGAACTGGAAAATAAGTTGGGATGTGGACCTTGAGTGAGCCACTGATCCCCTTCGTGAATAAATTATTTAGTGAAGTGAACATTCAGCTAGGGGAGAGACTGTAAGTGTCGAGACTAGCCATTGTGACAGGACCTAGCACTGCTTGTGGAGGCATCCCCTGAGATAGGGGCTGTGAGGTGAGAGACTGTGGGAGCCTCACTACCCTGTGCAGGTCCTGCAGGGCAACTAGACATGCAATGGAAGGGTTTGAGGAACATCATCAATCATGATTCTTCGGACTGAAGATGATGACGCCCCCCAGTGTTAAAGGACAGAACAGGCCAGCCTGAGTGAAGTCTGCCTATAAAGACCTGGCGGTGAAGTTAGCAAGGCCAGACAGGCAAAGATCATCACCCCTCGAGTCTGCCCAGTTCTGGTTTCCCACCTGTGCAACTCATCTGGCTATGAGCCCCCTGTGTGAATGGCAAAAACTGTGAGTACCCCAAGCTGCGGCTCTGGGCAATCTATTAGTTAGCTAGCCAGTTAGGATTCTGGGAGTAATTTCCGAACAGGATTTTTAGTGACATACAAGTTTGACAAGCCTAGGATTGCAAATCTGAAAGTGTGTTCTGCATTTATCTGGGCCCCAACGAAAGACCCCAGGCCTGCATCACCGAGCAGTAACGTACCCTCCATATAGGGACATTCTGGGTGCACCCAGGGGTGGGAGGAGGGGTTGCTATGGGGAAAGTTATTGTCTAACTAAAGTAAATGGTGGTTGACATTCTTCTCCTTGTGTTCTCCTCCCCAAATAAATGAGTTTACTGTTTGCATTTTATCCACTGTCACTGTGTTATTGAAAGAGTGCTGCTGAGGATGTGGGCAGCTATTGTGTGGGGAAAAGTATTACCGGGGCAGCTTACTTATTTCCTGGGGGGTGGTAACCTGTTCTTTATCTACAGGAGTTCCTTGCCACTACCTCAGGTGGAGGCACGACTCCACATTTGCTACCAATGTGGAACCCAGGCCAGCCCCCTCGGAGGTGTGTGCTGAATTACATTGAGAGCCTCGGTGCAGCCTAGATGAGTCAAAGGGCTGTTACACAGCCATTCATAAATGAACAGTCGAGACTTCACACTCATATAGGCCACTCAATGCAACTCTAATGTGGTGGTGGCTGTTACTCCGCTTGGGTGAATATGAGGGGGACAGCTTACTGAATTTGTTGTGCAGTTGAAGTAAAAACTTCTGTACCCTTTATGCTTTACTCACCAAGAGAGAGAAAGCTTGCAACTGTGGAGATCAATTTTACAGTAAAGATATAAATTCCCATAGTTGTCCCCACAGAGTGTTTGAATAATGTCACCCAGTAACTGCACAGCCAAGCAGTCATCTCGCACATCATATGCTGCAGTGGAATGTATATACTTATGAAAAAGACAATGATCTTGTTCTGATTTTCTTGAAAATTTATTGCTACTATTAATTCATTGGCCTAACAGGCCAGAACATAGAACTGTGGGGATGGGGGGGTTGCTAATTGTATTAAAGGGAAATAGTTGCTTTTCTTTGCTGGTGATGGTCTTGATATTGCTTTGAACAGTGCACTTCCATTAATACTTTATTGAGAGCAATATTAAAAGAGAATCTGGAACTAAAGGGGGAAATGTATAAAAAAAGAGGGGATATGAATTTACTTTTCAGATATGGATTCCAGACACTAAGGGAAAAATAATGTGCTGAGATTTGAGGGGGCTTTGGTGGGGGGAGATGGAGGGAGACCTATGGTCCTTGCTTTATGAATGGAAACAATGGACCTAAGGGCCCACAGTGGGCTATACAGCCTCTACTTTGGGCGGTCTGGGGCTCTCTCACTGGGGTGCCCTACCTGCTACCCAGGCTTCAGCTCAATGAGAGAAATAGCCCTACAACCACCTATCAAGGGGAAACTATAGAAATAGCTTACAATGGAAAGCACACACCCCTTTTATAAAAAAGATACTAGTGGGGGGAGGTACCATATCCCCATTCCATTGGGGAGAGGTTCCCTGGCTGCATGCAGAAGCACTGGGGAAGAAGATGATGACATACATCTGATGACAGGCTGGATCTGAGGACCATCAAATATAATAAAGGAACTCCAAGGTATAAGGGACAATATACAGAGAAAATGTATTTTAAGAGGGCAAGGAGCACAGTAGAATAGGATTGTATAACCCTTGGTGGGAGGGGGACAGAATAGGTTTGGTAAGTATTGCCAATGCTTCTGTGGCAATTGTTTATGTGTTGCTATATGGGCTCTCTCTTGACTGGAGAGGCTCGTGTAGTGGGCCCATTGCACAGGGCAAAAGCCTCCACTATTTTCTCCTGGTTGGGGATGACCGTGAGGATAGGTTGGGCCACCAGAGGGCAAGGGAATATAAAATGTATTCCCCACCTTTAGAAGCATTCTGTTTCACAAACATTATATGTTGTTCTTTTTTTTTTTGAAATTTAATTTTATTTAGTTTGAACAACAAAATAAAACACAACAAGACAGGACAATCCAACAAGGTACAGAAAGCAGTAAGGTAAACGGTATCACCAAACCCCCCCACTCCACGACCAACCCCCAAAAAGGCCACAAACCAACCCGCCCTCACAAACCCACCCACCCACAATCCCAACCAACCCACCCAGCAACACATATACAAGATATTGTCCAACCTTTAACATCCTACCTCCCTCAACCACCCCCCAACCCTTGTCCCTCTAAGGTGCGCCCTCAAAAACAAAACTCAGTCTGGATAAAACCACATATCAGCATAAAACTACAGAACATGGTGTCTATAAAAGAGCAAGACAACACAGAAAATGAGAATTAAAATAAAGTTGAAGTACAAAAGCAGACTTGGGGATCGGGTCCCAAAATTATATAACTTAAAAGCAGGCACAAGGCCTGGAGTTTACCCACCTCCTCTGAAACAGGTCCATCGACCTTTAAAACTAGCAATCGAGCTCTCTGATTGAAGGTATGAAACTAATTCAGTCAACCAATCGGCAAATGACAGGGACAATTGGTCAGTCCAATGTCTTAAAACCAATTTTTTAACAGCCATAGACACCAAAGCCATATGGTATCGACGCTCAACACTGTCTATGCGGGAATATTCACCCAAAATACATATCTCAGGACAGAAAAAGCCGGACAGACCCAGAAGAGGATCAAGGTAATCCCAGACCAAAGACCACAAAGGGGCAACTTTAGGACAGTCCCAAAAAACATGGAGTAAATTACCTTCTCCTTCCAAACACCTAGAACACATTGAATGAGAGCCCTTCTTAAGCTGAAAGAGTTTAGTAGGAGTATAGTAAAGGTTATTGACAATATAATATTGAGTTAACCGCAACCTATCCTGGGTATGGTATCTATGCAGATCCTTCCATACACCAATCCTGGGTATGGTATCTATGCAGATCCTTCCATACACCAGACCAGTCCGGGGAAATGTCAGGTAAGAGACGTGCCCATGCACCAGAGCCTTCAACCGTCTCCTGGGATTTATAGTTCAGAAGAAAAGAATAGATCAAAGAGATAGAGTGGGATTGAGAGGCGAGATTAATAAAACCAGAAAGGAAAGGATAAACAACCGAATCCCTAAAAATGGTACCAAATTTCCGGCTAATCAGATGCCTCAGTTGATAGATTTTGAAGACATCTCTTCTAGGTATGTCAAATTTCTCCAAAATGTCACGGAAGAAAGAAGTGACTCCCGGCTGAAAAATTGCTCAAGTCTGGCCTCCCTGATTTGTGGGAGCCATTCTGGCATAATCCAAGAACTATCCAGCCTAATATTGGGATTACGAATCACCGGTTGTCCAAGATCTAAAGTGTCAGAAATGTGGAAGGACTTTAGACACTGCGTAAGTGACTTGAGAGCAACCCTCACCACACTATCAGATACCCACTGTGAGAGTACCGAAAGGGGTACATAAGGTAGAGCATACCTATCTATTTTGATCTCAGAGAGAAGGGCGCGTTCAGGTCGGAGCCAGATTGGACAGGTTGAGTCTGGATCCGTAGAAAACCATCTTCCCAACTTGGAGAGGTGAGCCGCCCAGTAATACAACAAAAGATTAGGTAATCTAAGGCCACCTTTCTCCCTAGGAAGTGACAGTTTGGCATAAGAACGCCTAACCCCCTTCCCTTGCCAAATAAAATTAGAAAGCAGTGCATGAAGCTGCTGAAAATAGGAGATGGGAAGCCAGAGGTTAATCAGATTCAACGGGTAAAAAATCCGGGGGAGGACGTTCATTTTAATAATATTTATTCGACCCCAAAGTGAGATAGGAAGGGCTGACCATCGCTGTAAATCTTGACAGACCGAGTCCTTGACTTTATCCAAGTTTAACTTTTTCAGGAGAGAAGGATTAGTGGAAAAATAAATCCCTAAATATTTAATGGATCTAGGGGTCCATCTCATCCCGAAGGAAGAAAGTTCCTGCTTATTAGTATGCACATTTAGTGGTAAATTTCAGATTTGAGATATTCAGTTTATAACGCGAAAAGGTACCGAACCGCTCAATAATTTTCATCACGGCCTTCAGAGAAACAGCAGGATCTATTAAATGTAAAGAATGTCGTCTGCATAAGCAGAGAGAACAAGTTCTCGTTGTTGTAACCTGATACCTCTAACCTGGGGTGATGTTTGAGCCTAATAAGCAAGGTTCCAGATACAAATTAAATAACAGAGGGGAAAGAGGGCATCCTTGTCTGGTACCAGTATATAAACGAAAAAGGGGGGAAAAACGCCATTACAATAGATTTTAGCAGAAGGACAATTATAGAACATCCGAATTTTATTCAGGAAATCAGGCGGGAAACCCATTCTCTCCATAACTGACCAGAGAAAGGACCAATCAACACGGTCAAAGGCCTTTTCGGCATCGAGAGAGACCAAAGCCGCAGAGTATGAAACAGACTGGGCATGATGGGAGATGTGTGATAGGGTCCTCAAATGATCGGCTGCAGATCTACCAGGGACAAATCCAACCTGCTCAGGGCTCAACAGACCAGACCAGACCTTCTTAATTCTTTCAGCTAATATTTTAGCGAGGATTTTCATGTCATAATTTTGGAGAGAAATAGGTCTGTAATTAGCTGGGTCCGTGAGAGCCTTATCAGGCTTAGGAATTAAAACAATAATAGCTTCAAACAATGTAGGATCAACATCAGGAGATACCGATAGGTGTTCATATAGCTTGAGGAGAATGGGTGTCAAGTCCTTGACAAAGACCTTATAAAAGTTTGCAGGAGACCATCGGCCGGTGTTTTGTCAGAAGCCATAGAGGCAATAGTTCTCTCAATCTCCTCTGATGAGATAGGGGCCAACAAGATATTTTGCTGGGCCTCTGATAAACAGGGGATGTCAATCTCCCTCAAATATGTATTTAAATCCGAGATGGAATAAGATACAGGAGGTCTACTATAAAGGTTTAGATAGTACTCTTTAAAAATATGAGCAATACCTCTGGGTGAGGAGACCACAGCACCATATGAAGAAAGCAGAGAGGGAATAATCCTGGAGCTCTCCAACGCACGCAAATGCAAGGCCAAAAGCTTACTGGATTTCTCCCCATGATCAAGATATTTGGCTTGGGTTCTTATCAAACAATATTCCGTTTTCTAATTCAAGAGATCCATATATTCGTTTTTAACTGATAGTAGCTCTTTAAGATCTGTTAAAGAAGAGGTTGAAGAGTACCTACCTTCTGACTCCCTGATTTTACTCATCAGAGATAGGGAATTTGCAAGCCGATTTTTCTTCCTAAGGGAAGCCATTTTAATAAGCTCACCCCTGAGAAAGCACTTCAAGGCAGACCAAACCATATCCAGTCTTGGAGTAGAATTCAGATTTTCCGCTAAGAAGAGAAATCAGAGAGCTGATATCCGAGACATTTTGAGGATCCTTCAGCAGTTGAGTATTCAACCGCCAAACCGAGTCCAGGAAAAGTCCGGTCTATGGAAGTCTGATCAAACTATGGCATGGTCCGATAGGATAATTGGCTCAATGCCAGATAGCAAAAGACTCGGAGAAAGGAAATACTAACTAGAACCATATCTAGCCTCGATTTGGTACCATGTGATTGAGAATGAAAGGAAAAAGCCGAAGAGAGGGATTAGTAAGCTCAGGGATCACATAAACTCAACAACGACCTTAGATCCTGAAAAGCTCTGTGAGTCGGAGAAGGGGACGCCCATCTTGAGGGTCTCTATCCAAGATAGGTGAACAGGAATATTCCAGCCCCTCCCAATATAAACTGGGCAGGAAGAAGTTAGACAATTTGTCAGCAAGGGACATGAAAATTCTGAATTCCCCACGGACCATATATAGAGCCCAGAACCACATTGCCACCATTGAGAATACCTTTGACCAAAATAAACCTCCCTCTGGATCAGATACAACCGTCTCTTTCGTGAATAAGACATGCTTTTAACGAGGACCGCCACCCTCTACTAAAACAGGAATTTCCATGAAGGTAGTGTTGAGAAAAGGCAGAGCGAGATAGCAGCTTAGTTTCATCATGGTTTAAATGTGTCTCTTGCAAAAAAAGGATATCAATTTGCAAAAGTGAACAGTGATTAAAAATCTGCAGCCGTTTGACCCGATCCCTAAGTCCGCGTACATTCCAAGAAGCTATTTTAAACGTATTCATGACCATTTTAAATACAATATGAAAAAACCAAGTATCCAGACAAAGTTAACAATATAGTAAAGAAAAAGGCGCACCCAAATTGAAAGGGCTGGAAAGATAGTATTTTGCTCAGGCAGACCCAATTTAAAACCCAACAGAGAAGATCCCACCAGTCCGTCCCCACCAAACCTGTACCAGGAACTATATTGGTGGACTAAACTGACCCGTCTATAAATTCCCAGCCACGTACTGTAGTCCAAACACCAAAAGCCCCCAACCCACACTACTATACCTAAAAAGACCTTCCCATCCCGAATACCTCATACAACAGCAACTAACTAAGTGAATCAACCTATAATGATACGGCAATATTTGACAAAACCAGCAATAGCGTCCCCTCCCACTCCCCCAAAACTCCCCCAAACTACCCCATCGATGACTTAAGCAGAAAAAATAGACAAGGCAGACAAACCACCCACCCCCCCCTGCCATAAACCATAAACCCGAAACATAACTATTTACACCAGAGGGCCAGGGCAAGGACCAAAAAGGAATCAGATAGAAGACCAGTGGCCCTGACCTCCCAATCCCCTTTGCGAACCTCTGAAACCCGAGCAGTGACTGGCCAAACCAAAGAAAGGAGATACCACCCAAAAAATTGACTCCATAGCCGAAGGAATCAACTCCACAAAAAATAGCCAGTAATGATTATATGTTGTTCTGTTGTTTAATTTGTTTATTTGAAAAGGGGTCGAACTTCTACAATCTTAGATGGTTCAAGGATGGACAGGGCGCACGGGCAACACCAGAGGTAAGGGAGAAAGTTACTCAATCTTTTATAATATGTCAGGCCAAGCAACTAAAATCCTTATCTACAATGTTAATGGCCTCTCACACACCCCACCAAGAGAAAAAAGATATTAAACTATATAGGTCAAAATAAGTCTGACATTATACTACATCAAGAGACCCACCTTTCCCAAGCTGAACACCAAAAATTATCCAAATTTGGTTTTGGACAGGTGTATTCCTCCTCCTATAAAACAGGGCGGAGGAGGAGGGGTGTGGCAATACTGATTCCAAATAGAACACCACTTGGAACCACTGAGGTCACTGCAGATAAGGAAGGGAGGTACTGTATATTATCCTTAAAGGGAATCATAATGGACAGACACTCCAGTCTCAGCCTATGCTTTGCCAGCTTCTAAATTTGATTTCTACAGAAGTTTACTATCTTTTTTGATAGCAGAAAGCATGGAGGGAATACTGATTTGTGGGGGAGACTTTAACCTCACACTTACCACGCAACTGGATAGCACTGCAGGAATTCCCCGAAAAGAACATTAAGCGGCTAAAAAAGTTAAAACATTACTTAAAGAAATAGGGCTGATAGACACCTGGAGGCATCTGCAGGTCTCCAGCAGAGGTTACATATTTTTTTCTCAGGTGCATCAAATGTACTCTAGCATAGATTTTTCTTGCTACGGAAAGAAATGCAGCATACCCTGGGGCATACATATGTAGGCCCTATAGGACTGTCAGATCACACACCCCTCTACCTAGATTTTAGGTTAGATAATTTGAGAAAATTTTAATTCTGGAGACTAAATGTCTCTTTGTTACAAGATGAAGTAAGAGACCAACTTTCGAAAATCATCAAACAAGTGATTCAAGATAATTCCTGTCAAGGCTTTTCTGCAGGGATACTATGGAATATTGTGAATTAGTAAGGGGGAAGCTAATAGCTATAGCAGCAGGCAAGAAAAAACAAAGAACAAAAAAACAAAGGACAGAAAAACAGAAAACAGAATTTAAAATAATGTCTTTGGAAAATTACAGCAAATAAAAATAAACAGGAAGAGAGGAAAATAACTCATTGTCATTTGGATTTCCCTAATGGAATGATACTCAACACACAGTGGTGTGGCTGCTCGATTGGCATAACTTCATTTACATATTTAAATCAATACACAACATTACATTGATCTTATTCATTCTTCACAACTTGTAAGTATAAATATTTACATCATCCCATTTTTAGACGGCCATCATTTAATATTCCGATCTCGTGTCTTGTCTTCTCAGGTTAGGATGTGTAGTTCCGTAAAACCTTAAACTGCAAACATCTATTACCGATTGTCTATGGAATGGCGGCCATGCTGGGCTGTGCATGATCCATGAGAATACAATCGGGAGCAATATTGCTTTAGATTTGTTTTTTTGAGCATTTTATTTGTAGAGTGTGTGAGCGTTCTGTCTGTAGATCGTGGCTTTTAAAATAGTTTTTTTTTTTTCGGACTTATTTGTGAATTGTGTGAAAGTGTCACCAGACCTTTTTCAGAACAAAACGGAAACAATAATTGAATTTATCTTTGCAGGAGACATTCTGTATGTTTTGCTCACTGGAGAGTGCTAGTTGCTGTTTTCTCTGCATTTGGAGCCAGAATGGGGGTCGTCGGGTTGGGCTGAACTGTTGCCGGGCCACGGTTGTGGTGGACTGTGGGTATCCCCTGTGAAGAGGACCGAAACAGCCAGTATCAATTTGAGGAGGAACGCTTTTGGACCAGGACAAGGAGCAAGGAAGGAGGTAGGACAATTTGTGCTGATGGAGTCCCTGGACGAATGAGGGATTGAGCTGTCTGTGCAGTAGAAAGGAGACTGCAGCATTGAAGTGGTGGAGAGTTTTGGTGATCATAGTCCCGTGGCTGAATTATCGGGGTGGCTGAAGGGGGTACTTGGAGGGTCAGACATTGGAGGGTGTTCAACCAAAAACAGCGAGAACCAGTGGGGCAGTCACTGAAGGGTGACTGCTGCTGTGGGGGAGTCCCTGAAGCACCCTGAGGTTTTGGTTGGGTTGGAAAGATCTGGAAAAACTATGGCTGCAGTATATATATAAAGAAGACTGACTGGACTTGGTGATTCTTCCTCCTTCCCTGATGTGCAGAGAACTCAGTGAGTAGGACTACAACGTTATGTAGTTCTGGAACTACTTCTTCAATAGACTGAATATTGGACAGTTAAAAAGTTTAGTGAGGAGGAGACTTCCGGTGACGTCATCACCTGCATGGAAGCCTAATTCAGTAGTTCCAAACCCACCAAGCAAAACTAAACCTTAATACTGCTGACATTCCACACATAAACTGGGAAAATGTCACTGAAGAAGGCAGACAACAATGAACAGATGAAAAATCGAGGAGTCTGGGAGCAGAAAGGCTCACATGACCGTGGATTAACCGAGAAGTTCACTCACGATGAGGGAAGCTCCTTTCCATGCAGTGAACATGTCTTGGAGACCGATACAGACCTAGAACAGAAAATGCTAACCAGATCCCATTTTGAAGCAATTTTGCATGAAATACAGCAGTTCTGGTTAGAAAATCAAGCAGAATTAAAAAATGTAAATGCAAAACTTACAGCAGTAGAGACCAGGGTACAGGAGGTGGAGGAGCGAGTCTCGAACTTGGAGGACACGGTGGTCTGACTCAAACAGGCTGTGGAATTTCTGTTGCAACAACCAGATGCTCTGAGTAATAAATGTCAGGACTTAGAATCTCGATCCCGTCGAGACAATATGCAGATCTATGGTCTGCGCAAAGGAGCAGAGGAGGGACAGATGGAAGACTTCCTCACCAACCTGATCAAGCACGTTGTCCCCCTCCCAGAGTCCTTCCAATTCAGACTGGAACAAGCTCATTGAGTGCTTACTCCACACCCTGTAGACCCTAATGCAAGGCCTTGCTCATTGGTGGTAAAATTCTCGAGATATCGGGACAAGGAGACAGTACTGAGAGCAGCATGGGCAACCAAAAAGGTAGTCTATAATGGAGCTAGACTAATATTTGATCAAGACTACCCAACAGACATTATGTGGTTCAGAATGGAGTATGCAGAAATTTTGAGAATGCTGAAGGCCAAACAGATACGCTTTTACACCCCATACCCAGCCCGATTGAAAGTGCTTTGGCCCACAGAAACAGAGGTCAATGATTCTCCATCGGAGATGAGGAAAGCTCTGCAGGCACATGGAATCTGGGAGATAGCAGAGCAGGCGACAAAATCAAATCCTTTTTCACAACATCAGGAAAACAGCAGAAAAGATCAGAAGCAGTTTAACTCTGCAGGGAAAAGTATCGCCCAATGCTCCTACGCAGACATCCACAGACTGTTGCAACTGCCTGAAATGCAAGCACCCATGGACCCTTCTACTAAGCTGAAGACCTGAAGAGACAGCCAAATCCCGGTCGGCAATTTGTTTTCCCTTTCTTGTTTTTCTCTCTCTCTATGGAGAACCTGGCCCACAAAAAATGTAGTTACTCTTCTCTTTGTTCAATGTAATGCTATCAACAGTCAAGGAGCAGAGACAGCTCACACTATATGCAATCTCCCCCATGAAGGGATAAGCAAAGAAATAAACAACCTTAGGGCTTGAATCCCTGGATATATTAGCAGCGACCAGATTTTTTGAATTTCATTTTAGAGAGACTGGCGCGTATATAAGTGCATGGGATAGAAAATTGACTTGAAACTTCCATTTTGTGCTGAAGTAAAAGCATCAGAAAATTTGCTTGATGATCTAAGACAACAGACTGGGAGGCTCCACTCCCGCTGCCATATTCTAGGGAGGGGGGAGGGGGGAACGGGAAAGACTTTGGCTCTTGCACTGAATAAGGGTTTGAGGGTGCAGGCATTTATAAGGGTACAGTATATGGTTAATCCCAGACAACTGCCATGGAGTCACTGGGAGACAGGGCTGTCAGCTCTGACACTGAGGAGGAACTATACCTCCACAGAAACAATTGCAGCTGGGTGGGAGAGGAGAGGAAAAAATAAACACTATAGCAATGGTTTTCAGATACATAGCCATTATGCTCCTGCAAGTGATCACTTATGCCCTTTGGGGCTTTCTGTGGGCTCAGTCCCACAGAATGGAGGACCTAATGGACCACCCCATTACTTTTTCCTCCAGACTGCACATCCTATGAGATCCGGACACTGTTGCGGTCCTTTAAGGGGCAAACTTTAATACCCCTCTGGTTTGGAAGTCAAGTATTAATGTATATAGTTCGATATGTTAACGTTCTGAGTATGAGAGAGCGGTATGTTTGTTAGTTTAGTTTTCATGCTTGTTGTTATATCTGTTACATGTACAGGGTCAAAACTACGTATGGCTGTATTGTTGAAAAAAGGATGCCGTATAGATGGAAGGCTCGCGAGGATAGGGAGCGAGATTCCTGGAAGTTGTGAGGATTACTGGCAGTTCGGGGGGGAGGTTGTCAGATGAAATACAGTATATACAATATGGATTGGATGTAGGACTTTTGAACAGGATCAGACATCTAGCAACCAGCCCTCAAAGGTCTGGGGAGAAGAGAGTAAAAGGGTATCAGTAACCCACCCAAGGAACAAGGAAATACTTCGCTTTAATTAAAAATGGCTCCCAATAAACGATATGTATGATATTAAAAAAATATTTTTTTCTTCTTCAGGGAAGACCCCTCCATTGAGAGACTTTACTGGTATCACCTCACAGGTCTTAAAATATTGGTTTAAAATGTGAGAAAAAGAGCCACTCCAATCAGTCTATGAATACTGTAAAATAATTTCAGAGGACTATCTATTCATTCCATCCCACAATGACTTAACCTTTCCCCATTGGCACAGATTAGGACTGGAGCAGGCTTTCCAGTTCTTAGGACCAAAATTGGATCCTACCATTTGAAGAATTAAAGCTTAAATTTAACCTCCCAAATGTTGATCATTTTAGATACCTCCAAATCAGAAACCACCTACTACGTAACAGAATTATTCAGGTCAAACTGACTCCTCCCCTACCCTCCTCTTAAAATTATTTCTTGACCACTCTCAGGGACAATACTGGAACCATTTAATTGGTTATCTATACAAAATGATGAGAGATCAATCTAAAGAATCTACAAACTCAATACTATCTCGTTGGAACAAAAGCTTAGACCTCATTGTTTCTGAATGAAGAATGGTCCTCTTCATCTTTGAGTGTGGTCAAATCACCCAGTCTTACATTTAGAGAGAATACTCTTGGAAATGCAGATCAAGGTTTTTCAGGTCACCAGCAAGTCTGACTAAATACCTCCCGATTCAATTTGGGGCTTGTTGGAGGGAAAGTGGAGCCAAGATGGCCAACTTAGCACATATAATGTGGCAATGCCCATGCTTAATGCCCTTCTGGTTATGTATACAAAAAGAAATCAACGAGAACCTTGGGGAGAGTGTTGAGCTCACAGCCGAAATGGTGCTCATGGCTGTCTACCCGGATCGTTCTCCCCCATGGACAAAAACCCTGCTTCCCATTCTGTTGTTGGCTGCAAAAAAATCTTTAACAAAAAATGAATGACCAAAGCAATACCGAGTATCCAAGATTGGAGGCGAATTGTGAATTATATAGATCAGATGGCAAACATTACAGCAAAACTAAATAACCAGGCGGATAGGTTTGCCACTCTCTGGCAGAGATGGTCAATTTATCACGCCAGGGTCGATCCTGATTATAGCCCATAGCAGATGGGAACTGGGAGGGGAGAGAGGAAATGAGAATAGAATGATTTCATAGAATTATTCGATTTTAATACTAACCTGTATCGAATATAAAAGATCTTCATGTATTGAATACCTGTACCATAACAAATCTGAAGTAAGCACAGAAAATGTTTTGATTGTAAAATGTCTCCTGACTTAAAAGAAAGAAAAAACTCAATAAAAATATATTTAAAAAAAAATGGCCACCAAGACAGGTCTTATTATATCCTCCCAGAACGTAAATGGGCTTAACAAGCCCATTAAATGATATAAGGTGCCCTCATTGCTTAAAACACAAACTCCCACATTCATTCTGTTACAGGAAACCCATTTAGATAATCAAGAACATCAAAAATTAACTAAGTTCAGTTTTGAGCATGTTATCTCATCTTCATACAAGGGAGGGAAGAGGAGAGGAGAGGGGTGGCCATTTTGGTACCCTGCTCAGTGATGTTTCACGTCACCTCCACATATATAGAAAGAGAGGGCCAACTGGCAGTGGTGGTGGGCAAATATGAAGGGTCACAATAACATTAATGAGCCTATGTATCCCACCGGGATCAGATGTAAACATAGTTCGGAGCTTACTACAGAAAATAACAGATCACCAACAAGGTGTCCTGACTGTGGGAGCAGACTATAATATGATATTAGATGAGAGAGATACACCCAATCCTAAACTTCCGAAATGAACAGCAGCACAAAAGGTCACCCAGCGTTACCTTAAAGAAATGGGATGGATAGACGCATGGCACTCATTAAATCCTACCAAAAGAGGGTACACACATTATTCGGTGCCACACAAGATATTCACATGCATAGATTTATGCCACATTTCGAGAGAGCATATATACCTCCTACAGAAAAGTGACATTTTGCCATTTGCCCCCCTCTGATCATTCACAGAACCCACTTACTCTAAATTGGGAAAGGGACAGAAAAATTACACTTCGGCATTTTAATAATTACTTACATAATATAAAAGAATTTCAGGATAGAATAAGGACAGAATACCCCAGATATTACAGGAGAATGACTCTTCAGAGGTAGGTCCCACGGTGCTATGGGACACCTTAAAAAAACAGTATTACGGGGAGACATCATTAATAATGCTGCACAATACAAGAAAAAACAAGCAGAACAACTAGATAAATTGCAGAGGCAACTTCAAGATCTGCAACAACAGCATGCACAGGGAGACGTGATGGTGCTCCCTTGCTGGATGCTACCAAACAAAGAATACAAAAAATATTAGATATTAAAACAGAGCAAGCCCTACAATTTTTAAGGCAGAAATATCATGAGGGTGGTCCAAGGGCCACCCGCATATTAGCACATAGGCTGAGGAGGAAAATAACACAAAACAAAGTTACACATATCTGTTCCCCCCACAAGGGAAACATTCAGAAAAAACCTACTGAGATACTGGAGGCATTTACTGCTCATTATACCTCACTTTATACCCCAGACACTCTATGTGATCCACAGCTGGGAGCACTATTCCTGGCAGGATTGAGGCTTCCCCAGGTCTCACAGGAACATAAGGTGAGTCTGACAGTCCAAATCACAAGAGAAGAATTGATGCGGGCAGTTAATCACTTAAAGACAGGGAAGTCCCCAGGTCCCAACGGCTACTCGGGAGAGTTCTACAAACAGCTTAAGAGCCTGTTGATCCCCTCCTTACAGAGAGTATGTCAGGAAATTATGGGAGGTGAGCCTGTACCCCCCACTTGGGAACATGCACTGATTTTGAGCATACTTAAACCAGGAAAGGACCCGGGCCAAAGCGGATCATACCGCCCTGTCTCAGAGCTAAATACTGATTACAAAATATTTGCCTATATAATTTCTAAAAGGTTGGAGAAAATTATACCCACATTAATAAATCTAGACCAATGTGGCTTTATTGTATATAGGCAAACACAAGATAATGTGAAACGAATACTCCACCTTTTACATCATGCTGCCCGGTCAAGAACTGCTTTCTTATTATTAAGCCTAGACGCTGAGAAGGTTTTCGACCGGGTGGCATGGGCATGCCTGTGGGAGACTCTGGGAGCCTTTGGATTTTCAGACCAATTCAAAAAATTAATAATGTCTTTATATAAACACCCTAGAGCCTATGTTAAAATTAATGGGACTTTTGCCCCACAGATTACATTATTTTAGGGAACAAGACAGGGATGCCCCTATCACCCCTGTTATTTGCATTGTATTTGGAGCCCCTGGCACAGGCCATAAGACAAACTAAATACATCACAGGATTAGAAGCAGTAGGAGAGCAACATAAACTTGCTCTATATGCAGATGATCTGCTAGTTTACCTCACACATCCTGAACAGTCTCTTCCTCACTTATGGGCCTTCCTCAAGAAATTCGGGGATGCAGCAGGCTACAGAGTTAACACTAGAAAGACAGAGGTCATTCAGGTGAATTACTCCCCAACACCTGCCACAAAACAAAATTTCCTCTTCAAATGGTACATACTGCATCTAAAGTATTTGGGAGTCCAGATAACGGCAGATGTAAAACAACTATATCGACTAAATTATGCCCAATTACTTACACAAATGACGGGAGATATAGAGAGGTGGAATACCATACCATTGCCTTTAACACAGAGGGTCGAGGTGATGAGACTAAACTTGTTGCCGAGGCTTCTGTACTTGGCACAATGTTTACCCATAGGGCTCCCCACTTCATTTTTTAAAGAAATAAATGGGAGAATTTCTCGCTATATATGGAATTCGCACCCACCCCAAATGAGATTTCAGGCATTACAACTCTCAAACAGGGAGGGTGGCCTAGCACTACCATGCCTATATAGATACTATATAGCCTCACAAATTAGAATAATATTTATGTGGCTGAACCAAACTTACATAGCCAAATGGTGTGAACTGGAGAAAAGAGAGGCTGATCTAATTAACCTTGATAGGATATTATTAAGTCAACCACAAGTCCCCTTAGACCAGATCACAGAAAACCCATATACCAGAAATACATTGACCTGTCGGAGATTATTGTGGTCATCTAAACAGATCTCCTCATATAGGCATCTGTTCTTCTCTCTCCCATATCTCCAGACATTCCATCCCGCTACCTTAGATCATAGTTTTAGGACCTGGACAATAGTTGACCTGCAGATACTACTGCAATTTTATCAGAAGGGGGAAATAATATAATTTGAGACAATGGTCACAAGATTTGGACTAACTCCCAAAGACAGATTCAGATACTTACAAGCAACAGCATATATTAAAACGCTTCCCAATCCGCTCATACCAGGACAAGAAAGACCTTTTTCTAGAAGTTTTAAAACAGCAGTACAGGAAGAGCTTCATTACAACATATGACTTCATATATATATATATATATATATATATATATATATATATATATATATATATATATATGAGAGAGAGGAGAGAGCTCTGTCACAAATCTATAAACATAGTATAATTTCAATCAAACTATCCTTGGAGAAGGATTTGGGAATGGAGTTAGAACAGAGAGAATGGGAACTACATCTCAATTTTTTGAGATTAGGTACAACGTTTCATCATTGGAAAGAATTCTCATGGAAAAATACTCTAAGGTACTTTAAAACACCAGCAATTACCGCTAAGTTTAGCCCAGCCCAGACCGCACAGTGCTGTAGAAAGTGTGGCCATGAACCAGCCACACATGTCCACATCTTCTGGGAGTGTAGGGTTATCAGACCTTGTATAGGAGATTTAGAAATTGCAATATCAGAGCTGATGGGTCTCCGGATACACCTAACCTAGAAAATGTTCTATTTTTATCCTAGACAAGGGTATGAGAAACAATTCCAATAGGAAAATGATTCAGGTGTGTCTGGTGGCAGCCAAAAAGACAATAACAAGAAGGTAGCTTATGGGAGCACCTCATGGAATTGCAGAATGGCAGGACCTGGTATCTCAAATACACAAAATGGTGAAGCTTACTGCCATAGTAAATCAGAGTATAGAAAAATTTGAAATTCAATGGCGGAGGTGGGTAGTATATTTTATGACTCACAGAAGGGATTTTGTACCATAAAAATTGGAAATGCCAATGAATGCAGAAGACCATCAAAAGAAAACACTCGAGGGGTTCCCTCTTCAGTGAATAATGTAACTAACGGAGGTTTTGGGGGGGGACATATAGAGCCATAATAAGTCAGTGTGCTCCCTTCTGTGATTCAATAGAGTGATATGGCATCCTTCATCGGTTTGAAATGAAATTTAACAATAGCCTTTTAGTTAGAAGCAATATACAGCTATATAAGTAGATTAATTTATTGTATTTCTTTTTAATGTCATCAAAATGTATAACATACAGGTAGACCCAAAGTAATGTACTGTTTATCTGTTAGTGTTTTTGATACATGATGAAACATGAATAAATAAAGAGTTATAAAAAAAAAGTTTAGTGAGAGCTAAGAGGGTGAGAGCCTCTTGGGTTCTTACATTGCTTGGACTGTGGTGGTGAGAGCTCCCCAGTATATACTGTGACATTTTGGAAATTGTTTTTTTCTTTTGAACTTTTAAAAACCTTTTTGGGATTCAAATTTAAAAATTCTCATTTCAGGAAAGGAGTGAGAGCCGCTTTCAGAGGTATAAATACCTTAGTTAAGTTAAAAAGTAGTAGGGGAATTCTTTTTAGGCTATATCTTTGCTTATGGAGGATAAATCACGATGTCATGTGTTAACAACATAGTAAGTTGGAATGTTAAAGGGGCTTGGGATAGATGCAAAAGGCAAATTATACTAAAACACCTTTCAACCCTTAATTGCGACGTGGCATGTTTACAAGAAACCCATCTTAAAAGAGAAGATGCCCAATTATTCAAGAGATACTGGATCGGGCAGACTTTTGGCATGGGTATTTCAACTAATAAAGGTGGGGTCATTAATCTTTTTCATAAAAGATTAGATTTCAAATTAGAAAAGGAAGTATGGGACACACAAGGCTGGTATATCCTAATAACTGGAATTTTACTGATGCAGCAGATCACTATAGGTTCAATATACGGCCCCAACATTGATTCTCCGAAATTCTTTATGCAGCTACTGGATAAAATAAACACACAATTTACCAGGATTATGTTGCTGGGTGGGGATTGGAATATAACTCCACAGTTGATGGGGGACAGGTCTGATAATAGAAGGGCAGGGCTATCCCCGGCTCAAAGAGCCCTGAGAGAGACGATGGAAGGTTCAGACCTTTGGAGACTCCATAATCCAGGGGTTAAGCAATATACTTTTTTTCAATGCCTCATAAAACTTGCTCTAGAATCGATTATTGGCTAGTAAGTAGTAAGGTACTTCCCTCGATTCTTGAAGCACAAATGCATACCAGGGTCATATCAGATCATTCCCCAGTGTCAATAAATTATGAGTTAAACCCAGGATTTAAGAGAGACTTCAGGTGGAGATTTAACAGCTAACTGCTACAAGACTCCCGTACATATGATCACCTCAGCAATTTCATAACTCACTTTCTCGATCAGAACTTAGGCTCAGTTCCTAAGATTGATATCGTTTGGGCTACTCTGAAATGTGCCTTAAGGGGGGAATGCATTAGAATTACATCTACCAAAACTAAAAAAGATAAGTTGAGGCTGGAGGAAATCGCCAATGCCATCAGAAAATTGGAACTTACTATTTCCAAGCAAGCATCAGAGGCTGATTGGGTTAAGCTACATCAACTACATTCCCAACACTTCTCCATTATGTTGCAGAAGGCTGAATTAGCCCTTTGAAGAACCAAGATTAAGCACCTTGAGTCCGGTGATAGGGCTGGGAAACTTCTAGCGCTTAAGATTAAGCAACTTGATTCAAGTAGATAGGTAAGTGCCTTACAAAGCAAAGTGGGCGACCCTGTCATTACAGACCCAATAAAAATTGCAGCGGTGTTTAGAGAATATTTTAGTGAAGTGTACTCTATCCAGACGAAGGATAGGACTAGCATGGAAGACATTAACAGTTATCTAGACTCGACAGACTTAAAGAGGTTGGATCTCGCGGAAGTGGCTGTGATGGAAACACCCATTCAAGTATGGGAGGTGAAGCAAGCGATAACTCAGCTTGCCCCAGACAAATCACCGGGACCAGATGGCCTCACCTCTAATATATACAAAGCTTTCACAGATATAATTTCCCCTATATTGACCAAGGTATATAACTATTGGTATTGCGAGGGGTTCTCTGAGGATAGTTTCCTAGAAGCCCTCTTAACACTTATTCCAAAGCCAGGTCAAGATCCAATTCACCCGGGCAATTACAGACCAATTTCTCTGTTAAATATGGATTTTAAAATATTGGCGAAAATCTTAGCCTGCCGATTAGGACCATTTATGCCCAAAATGATTAGTGACGTGCAGGTTGGTTTCATGAGCGATAGAGTATCAAGTGATCATATACGTAAACTGCATTATTTAAAAGGACGGGCTCGAGAAGTACCAACCCCGCTAACCTTACTAGCATTGGATGCAAAAAAGGCGTTCAACAGGGTCTCCTGGGACTTTTTATTTACTGTTCTGTCAAAGATTGGGCTACCAGACAGTTTTCTAAAGTGGATCAGATTATTATATAAGTTTCCCAAAGCACGGATATGGTGCAATGAAATACTGTCGGACTCCTTTTCTCTTTCATGTGGCACGAAACAGGGTTGCCCACTTTCTCCACTCCTGTTTAATCTATACCTGGAGCCCTTGATTCACAGAATGCACATGGCACAGGGGATTAAGGGAGTACAAACTGGTAACAGGAAGTGTCTGGTATCCGCATATGCGGATAACCTGCTCTTACATATGGAGGATCTGGAAATAGGTATCCCAGTAGTTTTACATGAAATAGCGCAGTTCTCAAAAGTCTCTAATTACAAACTTAACATCTCCAAAAGGAAGCTTTTCCCTCTCAATCCTAGATGTCTCTCGAGTACAGCTAAAGAGTTAGGGCTTAGTTGGGAGCCAAACATGTTATTGTATTTAGGAATCAAGGTCACACGGGATATAACCACAATGATAAATGAAAATTTGAATAGTCAAGTCAAAACAATCAACCAGGATTTAGATAGGTGGAGTCTATTACCTCTATCTCTCTGGGCCAGAATTGAAATAATCAAGATGAATATACTACCGAGGATACTCTACCCCCTAAGTATGTTGGGCCCCTATCTACCAAAAAGCGTGGTTAGGGTCGTCCTGACGATCCTTAATGAGTTCATATGGAAAGGGAAAGCTGTCAGGCAATCATATAAGAAACTTACTGCCTTAAAAAAGTCAGGAGGACTAGTGCTTCTCTCCTTTTTTAAATACAACATGGCATTGCATGTCAGCAAATTAGTACATTGGACTTTACCAGTTACCATAGTGAATCCCAACCAGTACATTCCCCCATGGATTAATATAGAGAGGGACCTGGTCAGTAACTCATCACTCGCACTAAATTCAGTTCCATTCTTGACCTTCAGACTCCTACCTAGAGCACTTAAAAATACGCCTATAGGGTGGTCAATAAAAGCCCTGCACCAGGTACAGAAGTTCTTAAGGGTGAACTGGCAAAACTCACCTGACCAACCTATTTTGCATAATAAGCACTTTCAAATACAGGGAGCCCCAATCACTGCTAAATTCTTGGAACTCCTAAATTGGTTAAAATTGGGTGATTTAGCCCCTCAAGGGAACCTGTTGACGTATGAGCAAGCTTGCATTCGAATACTAGAGTTAAAAGGGAAAATTTATAAATATTTGCAGATCAGAGACTCAATAAAAGCCCACCTAGGAAAAATGGGAAAATGGGAGGAAGAAGGATATGAGCTGTCTTCCCTTTTAAAGATAGCAGAACAAAAACATCCAGTGTCTAAAATATATCACAAATTCCAGACTAGAGACGAATGGACCTCCACCAAGATTGGTGCATACTGGAGACAGAGATTAAAGATTGAGGAGGAAAGAGTATAGGAGCAAGTATGGGAGAACAATAGTAGATATATTAGATAGGATCGATATAAGTTGCAGCAGTTTAATGTTATACATAACTTATATTACACCCCTGTGAAACTATTCAAAATGGGCAAATTAGAGTCACCCAGATGTAGCAGATGTGGGACTGGAGAGGGTGACTTATACCATATATTATGGACCTGCGCTAAGGTTCGCCTTTTCTGAAACTCTATCTGTACATCTGTAAAATCAGTATTTGGACTAGAGCCATTTTTTAGACCTGAAATATGCCTATTAAATGTTTTCCCCAGTGAAATGGGTACACAGAGGAAGGCATTTATAGCCATTATATCAGCAGCTGCAAAAGCAGTTATTTTCAGACACTGGAAAGAGGCTAAGATACCATCGATGGTTGAATGGTATAGCGAGATTCTGATGGCACTGCAATTAGAATTACATATAGCAAAAATGAACAATAAGGTACAATCATATAATGCCAAATGGGGGCTGCTAAAGGCGGTCCTGATTGCCTGGAAAGCTTAGTTTTTATGACCTTCTGAACCACTAAAGTTGGAGCTTATAGCACTTCCCGAGCCCCTACCTTAAGGCGATTGAGTGGCTCATCCGAGTTGGGTAGATGCTGGGGAGGGGGGGAAGGGGAAAAATTCCTTATGGGAGTGGGTCAATGGGGTTTTGTTGTTTGAATGTTAAAAGACCTTGCTGGGATAGCTAATGTTACCCTCATTATATCAAACTACGACTAATGTTATTTAATGTCATGTATACATAGATCTGTCAAAGCTATGTTTTCTCTGTAAAGTCAATAAAATATATTGAATAAAAAAAAATCTCATTTCTTGTCTGTGAAATTACTGGAAACACTGAAATGATTAATTATTTAATTGTGTGCTGTGTGAAAGTTTTTTCGGTAAAAGGTGTGTGAAAGAAGTGTGCTTGAGTAATGTAGAAGGGGTATTGGTGTGAGTGGTATGGGTGTGGTATTTGAGGAGTTTGAATTAGTGAGTGTGTTTGTCTTTGTGTGTAAGAAGTGTGGTTGTGTAATATAGAGGGTGTATTGTTGTGGGTGGTGAAGGTGTGGTATTTGAGAAGTTTTGAATTATTGAGCGGGTTGTTTTTGGTTTTAGAAATGTGTTGGGGCTTGGGGCCTGTTAGGTGCAGCTACTCGGGTGATGACCTCCAGGGTCTTTGCCCCTTCGAGCTTCCAAGATTGTCGTGGGAAGCCTATTCGAGATGTAGGTCTTTAAGGATAGCCTAGAGGAGGAGGGCACGGCGGGATGTCTCCCGAGTGGTTGACAGGGTGTCCGGGATTTGGGTGGTGAAGTCAAGGAGACATCCTGGGGTGAAATGGGGGCTTGAACAGGGTTCACCTTGTCTAGTCCCCATACTCAAAGGCTCCACCTTAGAGTGTGGGCAGATGACTGGTCCAGCTGCTTCACCTCATTCAACTCGGGTTGTGATATGCAATGCCAGATCGATAAGGAACAAGATGGCTATAATAGCGGACTTGATATCCTCTGTTGATTTGGCTTGCATCATGGAGACCTGGCTGGAAGAAAATGCTGCCCCAATTTTAGAGGCGGCAGTGCCAGCTGGATATTGCATGATACACAGCCCAAAGAAGGATCATAAGGGTGGGGGGTGGTCATTTGTCTTAAATCTAGCCTGAACCTCATGGTGCTGCCTTTGGGCCCTATAAGGTCCTTTGAATGTGTGGCTGCAGGCTTTAGTGTCCTCCTGCTCTATTGTCCCCCAGGTAGTGATGGGGATTTTTTGCAAGAGGTCAAGGAGCTCATTGTAAGCCTTGTATTGGAGTCCCCCAGGTGGTTGATCATGGGGGATTTCAATGCCTGGGTTGATGGGGTCTTTCAAGATTCGGGATAGACATTCTCAGGAGTATGGGGGCACTGACCCTGACACAAAAGGTAACAACAGTGACACACTGGGGTGGCCACACACTGGATCTGCTTTTTCTTCTGAGTTAGATATTATGAACCTTAGTGTAGATCCGGTGGTTTGGTCAGATCATAGCACTGTGGGGTTCATGTTTAGGGTCCCCCCAGATGGTCTTGACCCTATGAGGATGGTCCAGTACTGGTCATTAAGGAGAGTATCCCCAGAGGACCTTTTGGTGGTGCTGGACCTATCGGGTGTTGGGACAGCTTGTGCGATTGGGTTGGATGAGGCAGTAGCGGCCTATAATGGGGCAGTTGGTGCTGCCTTTGACTCAATCGCCCTCTTGCATGTCCGACTCCTGTCTACTCATCGGAAATCTCCCTGGTATGATGAGAATCTCAGAGGTTTAACGACTAGGGGCTGGAGGTTAGAAAGGTGTTGGAGGAGATCTGGACTGGTGGCGGAAAAATTGGCCCTGAGGTCACATTATGTGGACTATCAGGGGGCAATCTCCCATAAAAAGGCAGAGTTTCTGTCTAGGGAGATTGCTACAGTGAGAAACAGACCAGCTCAACTCTTCTGCACAGTGGACAGGCTTTTACATCCTGCCTGCCTGTGTGTTGGAGGGGTAGGTTCGAGCACAAGGTGTGAGGAACTGGTTCTATTTTTCGCTGACAAGGTGTTCGCCATCAGGGCTAAGGTCTCATCTAACACCTCTCAAAAGGGCTGCAGGGTGTGGGATGAATTTGAGCTCATTGGGGTTGGGGAGGTGGTAGAGATAATCTCTAAGCTGCGGCCGACCCATTGTGATTTAGATCCAGGCCCAACTCGCCTTTTGGTGGAATGTTTGGACCTGATTGGTCCCATGATTGCTGGGGTAGTCTGGAGTTCATTAAGGAGTGGGATCTTTCCTTTAGCCTTGAAAGAGGCTCTGGTTAGACCTCTTTTGGAAAAAACATCTTTGGACACGGACTGCCTCAGCAATTACAGACCTGATTCAAACCTCCCATTTTTAGGGAAGGTTGTAGAAAAGGTGGTGGCCGTTCAGCTGGAGAGACATCTTGCTGCTTCCTCCACCTATGGGCCTGTCCAGTCTGGGTTCCAAGTGGGGCATAGTACAGAGACAGCCCTGGTGAGGGTTCTTAATGACCTCCTAATGGTGAGGGATAGAAGAGACTGTACCATCCAGGTCCTTCTAGACCTGTCTGTGGCGTTTGACACTGTGGACCATGAGGTGTTACTTGACTGACTGCAGTTTTGATGTGGCCTGTCTAGAAATGTCATCAACTGGTTCAGGTCATACCTGACAGACAGAGTGCAGAGGATGACCATGGGAATTTTCTAATCAAATCCAAAGCCTTTGTGCTGTGGTATTCCACAGGGGTTGGTCTTGTCGTCTCTGTTGTTCACTGTGTATATGCTGCCACTGGGGGACGTTATCAGATGGTACGGTCTGGGTTTTCACTGCTATGCAGATGATACCCAGCTGTACCTGTCTTGTGCTCCCAATAGTCAGGTGTCAGACATCTTTGTCTTTCATTGTTCACTTGGGAACATAAGCAGAAGGCTGGTAAGGACAGAGGTCTGGAGTTATATTCTGTTTTAACTGAAATATTTGAATAGTTTTGTACATGAAATTAGTTCTATGTGTTAAAAATTACTACTTTGAGTTAGAACTGTTGCTTGGGCTGTGATATTGTAACTTTTGAGGCTTGGGAACACTTGTTTGGCAGTGATAATTAGAGTGTAATTTAAATGTGATGTTTGCCTGGTGTTGAGCCTCCCACCCACCCTGTTTTGTAGGCTTTCTTAAATACTGAAAAGCCACTGGGGTTGGATTGAAGGGCTGTGCATTTTTGTTTTGGGACTGAAATTTGAAGCAACAGGAACTGGTGGGCCTGTGACATCACACGGTACCTGATGTCTGTACACACACAGCCGAGGGACCAGACACACACTGGACTGTATGTGCTTGTGAGACTTGGGAACTTTATTGCGGGGTTGAAATGGGTTTGTAAATAACTGCAGTCAGTATAGAGAAACTGTATTCCAGGGAAGGGACTGAGGAAAGGGGGTGTGCCATTATAAACAGGGGACAAACAGGGTGTATATTCCACCATGTGAGCATCTTCGGGAAGGGTTGTGAGCTGCACAGGCTGTGGGATGGCAATAATTCTCAATTGGGCCTGGAGAGAGGAGGCTGCACCTCTGTGAGACAGCTATCTTGTATCAGGGTGAGGTATATTGGTTAAGGAGTAAGCTGGGGGAGCTAGAAGTCCGGGCGATAAGGGGTGTGTGGATATGGCAAGCAGAAGGGTGGGTCTCGAGGAGGCTGGGTGCAATGATCTGAAATTACAGGATGTTATGTTACAGAAAGCAGGAGGGGATATTAGGACAGAGGACCCTTAGATAGGGATATTGGCGTAAGGGAGTACAGGGTAGAACATTCGAATACAAAGAGATGGAGGAGAAAGAGTCAGGAGGGGCTGTTGTGGGAAGACTAGTAGAGCAGACATTGAGAAGGAGGGGCTGTTGTGGGAAGCCTAAAACAGCATACTGTGGGAGCAGACTCCTAAGGAGAACAGAGCAAGAGGGAAGAGGAGCAGTTTAGAGATGCAGTCAGGGAAACTCAGGTTACTTAATGGGCTGACATAGAGTGTCACAATAAATTTGAGCTACTAAGCAACCTAGAGGGGAGGAAGGGGTTGGTGGAAATGAGGAAACTGATACAGAGGCCGGGAGAGTCACTGATACCCATAGGGCATCACAGACCAGCAATGGAAAGGATGAAATAGTCCCAGAGGAGAGGAAACATAAATGTTAAGCAGATGGGGAGATGCAACATATTGCAGACATGAGGAGAGACATGACTGGAAAACTGGGAGACAAGGAGGTGGGAGGAGCTCCCCCTGGAAGAGGTCAAGTACCAAGGATGGGGCCCCAGCTAAGGGACCCACAGAGAGCCTCTAGAGGCAGGGGTACTAATACAAGGGGAGGATGGTATGGGGGAAAGGAAACCATCAGGGCAGGATAAATGGTTCGGATAAGAGAGGGTTAAAGGACACCTATACAGAGGGGTCTGAGTTAAGTGGGCAAAAATAACAAGGGAGGAAAGGGGAGGGTGACAAGGGGTCTCTAATAAGGCAGGAAGACTCCCATGGAATTGAGATCACGAATAAAGGGGGATAGGGGGCTGAGAGGGCATAGTGGAGGTAACCATAAGGATGATGGCGGTGTTAAGGTTCTGTTATTGGGAGACTCGATGATTAGGGTTATCCAGTGGGAGGGATGAGGGGTGGATGCCATAGCCAGTGAAGGTAGTGAGTATCTCTGGGCTGACGGAGTACACAGAGCAAGTTCATGGTGCATGAACTGTTATGGAATGTGGAGGAAACCAGATTTCCTGGTGCATTTGGGAACTAACAATCTAGAGGGAAATAGCGTTTTGGAAATCCAAGCAAGGTTCCAAGAACTTGCCAGAGTCTGTCGGGATAATGGATGCAACATTTCCTTTTCGGAGATATTGCCAGTATCAATGGCCTCAGTGGAGAAAAAAATGAAGATCACAGAGGTTAATGACTGGCTGAGGAAGTGGGGTGAAGAGAGTGGGTTGGTGGTGTTAGGGAACTGGAAAGGAGTTTGGGAGGATAAGGGACTGTATGCCAAGGACAGGCTTCATCTTGCCCCATTAGAGAAGGAAGTCCTTAAACAGGGGATGGCTGACTACATTCAAGAAAGGTGGGGTTTAAACTTGTGAGGGGGGAAGGGATAAGGGAGGGGCTGACCAGAAGCCCTCTCCTCCAGATGAGGGGAGTAGCCTTCAAACCCAAGGGGGGAGGGGGGAAACACACTGGGGTGGAGGTTTCAGGAGGAGCAGAGGGAGGATGGAAGTATAAGGAACCTGGGTGGGGTTCGACAAAGGGGATCAGGGATAAGGGGTGGGGGTTCGTGTTAGTAAATGCCAGGAGCTTGGGAAACAAGTTGCAGAGTTCAGGCCATGCTGTTGGGGGTGGATGTGGGCGGTGGTCACGGAGATGTGGGCCAACAAAACCATGACTGGGACCTAAGCGAGTGGGGGTACACTATGCTTAGGAAGGATAGAAAGGAGGGCAGAGGGGTGGGTGGCTATGTTCATGAGAGATGACATAGAAATTGCTAGGGTAGAAGAGGCAGAGGGAGACATGGGCTTATGGATCACCTATGATCCCCAGCAGGAGATAAGGTCAAGCTGGGTGTAGTATAGGCCCCCGGGATGAGTGATGTTCTAGAGGATGGTTTGCTGGACAACATCATTGCCCAGTGTGGACCAAAAGGGAAGGAGTGGTGTTGATGGGGACCTTATATGCCAGGTACTAACTGGGGAACCATGTCCTCTAAGGTGGCCAAGGGCAGAGGCTGCTGGATGGCTTTCAGGATGTGTTCTTAACACAGCATGTGATGGAGCCCACAAGGGAGGGCATGTCCTGGGCGTGGTTCTGGCAGATGGGGATCTGGTAAGGACCTGGTTGTAGAGGACCCCTGACTGGGAGCAACCACAATACTGTCTGGTTTCAAATAAGCATGGGGAGGGGAGATCCAGGACACTGGCAGTGAACTTCAGGGGAGCAGACTTTGTGGGCATGGGAAATATTCTCAAGGATCACTTGAAGGGGATTACATCAATGACAAGTGTGGAAAGGAGATGGGAGGTCATAAAACGGGGACTTCATGAGGCAGTCAGGATCTCGCTAAGTTGAAACGTAAGGGAGCAAGGTCACATAAACCATGCTGGTGGTCCAGTGAGGTACAGGTAGTGGTCAGAGAAAAGAGGAGGCCTACAAAAGTATAAAACAACAAGAGGGATAAGGATAACAAATGTACCATCTTGCATCTAGAAAAGTCACCCGGATGGTGAGGGGAGCAAAGTCCAGTAAAGAGCAGCGGCTGGCACAGGGGATACATGGAGGGGAAAAGGGGTTCTTCCAGTACATTGGAGAGAGGAGAAAATCTAAGGGCCATCTCAGCAGATTGAGATCAGAAGGAGGGTGGGTGGAAGAGGTGAGGGACCAGGCAGAGGTATTTAATGAGTACTTTGCCTCTGTGTTCACTAGGGAGGGGGATGGGATATCTACAAAGCAAGGCATGATGGGGATAGAAGCAGCAGTGAGTGGGATCAGGGGAGCAACAGAAATGGAGCAAGAGGGAGGGAGAGGTACCCCAGGGGTGTCACATCTGGACAAGGAGAAAAAGGCCAGTAAGGTGGAGGGGACGGATGATGCTATCTCCGCCAAAAGGGTGTGGTTAGCCCTCAAGGCCCTAAAGAAAGACAAATCTCCTGGGCTGGATGGCATTCAACTGAGAGTACTATGGGAATTGGCAGACATACTGGCTGCACCCCTGGCAGAGCTCTTCAACAGGTCACTTGAGACAGGGAGGGTACCTAGGGGCTGGCGAGAGGCACATGTGGTGCCAATCCATAAAGGGGGTCGAGGGAAGTACCAGGTAACTATAGACCCATCAGTTTGACCTCGGTGGTGGGAAAATTAATGGAGAGTATACTAAAGGAACGATTGGGGGTGTACTTGGAGGAGGTGGGAGGTCTGGATAGTCGGCAACATGGGTTTGTGCCAGGAAGATCATGTCAAACCAATCTTGTGGAGTTCTACGAATGGGTAACATCAGAACTGGACAGGGGAAAGCCTGTGGATGTATTATTCTTGGACTTCAGCAAGGCGTTTGACTCTGTCCCCCACAATGGTCTGGTTGAGAAACTGATGGAGTTAGGAGTAGGCCCTTTGATGGTCAGATGGATTGAAAACTGGCTAGCTGGATGCACCAGAGAGTAGTGGTCTGTGGGGAGCTCTCGAACCCTAGAGGGGTTGGTAGTGGGGTACCGCAGGGCTCAGTCCTGGGTCCGATCCTGTTTAATGCATACATATCTGACATCAGAGAGGGTATAGGGTGTGAAATGAGTCTCTTCGCTGATGACTTCAAGGTGGGAGTAGTAGTTGAGGGAGAAGAGGGGAGGTTGGCCCTGTAATGGGACCTGGACACCCTGGAAAGCTGGGCTCACACATGGAAATTAAATTTCAATATCACCAAGTGCAAGGTGTTGCATCTTGGGCGGGGAAACCCTAAACACAGGTACATCCTGGGAGGTGAGGTGCTGGAGGCCTCAATAGGGGAAAAAGACCTAGGGGTCATGGTGGATTCATGTATGAATAACTCTGAGCAGTGCAGGAGAGCGGCTAGCAAGGCAAACAGGATGTTTGGATGCATCGTAAGGGGGATCACCTCTAGGAGCAAGGAAGTGATTTTGCCACTGTACAATGGACTGGTTAGACCACACCTTGAGTACTGTGTGCAGTACTGGAGACCACACTTGAAGAGAGACATACAGCTCCTGGAGAGGGTACAGAGGAGGGCAACTAAGATGATACGAGGGCTAGGGGATTTGACATATGAGGACAGACTTGAGGAGCTCTGCCTGTTTTCTTTGGAGGAGAGGAGAGACGGAGGGGACATAATTGAGGTCTTCAAGTACCTCAAGGGAGTAAATAGGGTAAACATGGAGGGGATCTTTGGACTAAAGCAGGGAGGTATTACCAGAGGGCAAGGTTTGAAGTTGGAAGGAGGAAGGGTGAGGGGGGAAAAGAGGAGGAGGTTTTTCACTGAGAGGGTGGTGGACCCTTGGAATGCACTGCCTGGCAAGCTGGTTCAGAGATCCACAGTGGAGGGCTTCAAGAGAGGGTGGGACAGACACAGAAAGTGGATGTATCAGATGATGGCCTGTCCCAGGGGGTGGGGATGGATGATAGGGGTTTCTGAAACACAAGGGAGGGGAGGGCCTTGGCACCCAACTAGGGATCTGAGGTTCGAGCAGACTTGATAGACCGTAAGGCCTAATCTGCTGGCAAATAGTATGTTAGTATGTCAGACTCTGTATTTAACAGCAGCCTTGAGGAAATACAGACATTGATGACTCACAATTGGCTTAAGCTTAACCCAGACAAGACTGAGGTACTGGTGGTGGAGCCAGGTCGTCATGGCGGGGGGGGCGTGACATTACTCCTGACCTTGTGCTGGTGGATGTGCCATTAGCCTTCTCTAGGCAGGTGAAGAATTTGGGAGTAATCCTGGATGGCGGTCTGATATTTGATGCACAAGTGTTGGCGGTGGTGAGAAGTGGGTTTTATCATCTCAGGAATATTGCCCGAATTCAAACCCTGATCCCACCTGATGACCTGCCAACACTGGTACATGCTTTCGTCACTTCCATGTTAGACTACTGCAATGCCCTGTACCTAGGGATATCTGGAGGCAACCTCTGCAGACTGCAGCTGGTGCAGAAAGCAGTGGCAAGATTATTGATGGGGGTGAAAAGATGTGAACATATCACCCCGGCGCTCCGCGAACTGCACTGGCTGCCAGTCTGGTGGAGGGTTGTCTTCAAGACAGGGTTGTTGACCTATAAGACCCTGCAAGAGAGGGGCCCAGTCTATCTGAAAGAGCTCCTTGTGCCGTACCGCCCAACCGGGTTCTCCGTTCTGCTGGGGGTGGCCTCCCTGGAGTTCCCAGGGTTAGGCTGTGGCATTCGGTTGACAGGGCGTTTGTGGCAGCTGCTCCTACCCTGTGGAACTCCCTGCCTGGTTACTTAAGGGAGGCCCCCTCGGTGGAAGCCTTTAAGAAAGGTCTCAAGACATATTTATTCAATCAAGCCTTCAACTGAAGGTGTTTTAAAAATAGCAGTATTTGCTTGATTGTTAGTTAAGCTGTTGCTTCTAGTTGTATTTTTATGTTGTTGTTGCTGTTGTTTTAAATTTGTTCTATCCTATTTTTAAAGATGTTTTGTATACTATGTGTGTTATAAAAAAGACAAAGAACCTCTGTGCGCAAACACTGAGGCAATAACACTTTAGCAGAATTGCATGGTGCCAAAAGTTGAACCAGCACAACATTCTGTGGTGATTTGCATATGCAGCCCATGATGCTTTGCATTGTGTGGGCAGTGTGATTTTGTATTTTCTTGAAACTTGGCTTCCCAGCCAAATGCCCTTTGGGTAACCCTTGCCTCAGTGTTTAGCTATAGAGGTTCTTTTTGTCTTTAAATAGTTTTTATTTTAATGGGTTCACTACAACATATCCAAGACACACTGTCTTAGGGTAGCTGGTCCATTCCACTGGGGTGTCAAACAGATGAGGAATACTGATGAGTCCTGGTAGGATGAAACACGTGTCTATGTCATCTGTTAGCACCTTTTGCAAACTGTGTGAGAGGCCTTTTGGCACCATGCAATTCTGCTTAAAGTTGAACCAGCACAACATTCTGTGGTGATTTGCATATGCAGCCCATGATGCTTTGCATTGTGTGGGCATGTGTGATTTTGTATTTTCTTGAAACTTGGCTTCCGAGTCAAATGCCCTTTGAGGTAACCCTTGCCTCAGTGTTTGCACACAGAGGTTCTTTGTCTTTTAAATAGTTTTTTATTTTAATGGGTTCACCACAACATATCCAAGACACACTGTCTTAGGGTAGCTGGTCCATTCCACTGGGGTGTCAAACAGATGAGGCATACTGATGAGTCCTGGTATGTCATCTGTTAGCACCCTTTGCAAACTGTGTGAGAGGCCTTTTGGCACCATGCAATTATGCTTAAAGTTGAACCAGCACAACATTCTGTGGTGATTTGCATATGCAGCCCATGATGCTTTGCATTGTGTGGGCATGTGTGATTTTGTATTTTCTATGTATGTTATATTGTGCAGCACCCAGAGTCTCCAGAGATGGGTGCTATATAAATAAAATATCTATAGCTATCTATCTATCTGTAACCCAATGCCCTTCTAACTTCTGAAGTTTGCTCTTGCTGCTCTTCTTGTTCTTGGGCTCAGGTGTCATTCCCAAAGCCCACTTCGGCTCCTCCCTGAGGGAATAATTTTCTGATATGCCCAACCTGGCTGTATGTTGACCCAGTCTGTGCCTGGTGCTAATGCCCCCCAACCCTTGTGCCTCCCGGCACCCCTCCCCGGGATGCTTTCCCAACTTCTGTTGCCCTCTAACGACAACCCCTTCCTTTTTCACAAACTCCTGTTGCTCACTGCAGGCAACCCCAGGCCCCTCCATGCCTCCAAGGAAATCCACTGCCCTCTTCCAGCAAGCCCCCTAATCTTCCATCACACAGTCCATGCTATCCTTCCCTCTTGTCATTCCAAAGGAACCAAGGGCATGTGGGTGGGAATCTTAAATTTTCAGCAAAAAAGTGGCTGGAGCCTTAACTGCAGCAACCTATATACCCCCATAGCCCCTCCCCTGCTGTCCCCCTCATCCAATCATGTGCATCTGCCCCTCCATGACTCATGCCTGAGGTCATGCTTATGTCAATGAACCTCCCCCTATCTCTATCTTTCTACTCCCACCCACTCTCCTCCATTCCATGTCAGGAAACTTGATTATCCTGGTTGCTCTTGAATGTGCAACCCTTTGTCATTGGGATTTCCCTAATGGAATGATACTCAACACATAGTGTTGTGGGTGCTCGATTGTCATAATTTTATTTACATATTTAAATCCATACATAATGTTACACCAATCTTATTTGTTCTTCACAACTAATAAGTACAAATATTTATATCATCTCATTTTTAAACAATCATCCTATTTTTAGATGGCCATCTTTTAACATTCTGATCCTATGTCTTGTCTTCTCAGGCTCGGATGTGTAACCCGATGCTCTTCTAACTTTTGATATCTGCTCTTGCTTCTGTTCTTGTTTCTGGGCTCAGGTGTTATATCCGATGCCCACCTCGGCTCCTCCGAGAGGGAATAATTTTCTGAGGTGCCCGACCTGGCTGGATGTTGACTCAGTCTGTGCCTGTCACTAAGATCCCCCCCCTTGTGCCTCCCCACTTGCCTTCCCCCCTTCCCTTTATGCCACTAGCGCACCACCTGCTCTGAGATGGAAGGTGCACTTCCCCCCAAAACCCCCATCCTATTTTCCCATTCCTTTATTGCCTTGTCAAATTTTTTCGTAAATAGGGCTATGCCTACCTTTAACAGATGTACCCCATCCTGCCTCTAGTCCCCCTGGGCTGTCATAGGCAATTGCATGTGTTATGCATATTCCCTCTACCTCCCTCATAAAGGCCGCCATCCTCCTATTAAGCCTCTATGCTGCCCTTCTGAGGGCCTTCACATCCCTGGTCTGCCTCCAAACCCTCTGTGGAATAATCTCTGACCATGCTAATTGTGACCCTGTGGCCACCATGCCTTCAATATACCTATGTCCCTTTGGATTTCTAATAACAACTCTACCCATGGCCACTCTCCTAGATCATTTCCCCCAAATGCAATGTAAGTAAATCTGGTTTGGATACTCTAGTTTTTGTTCCTCCAATAGTGGCAACAGTTGGCCCCAGCACATTCCCCGTATGCCTTTCCAATGAAGCCTGACAGACTCCGCTGCTCTATGAAGCTGTCTCCTGCCTGGCATATTTGCTGTTCGCTTCTCTGCCCAGTAAATGAACAAATGCCCCATGATCCAAACCATCCTTCTGTGCCCTGTATCTAGAACAAAAACATAACGTGTTAACCATCTACTCCCTTACATATCTTTTGTAACAGGCCAATTTCCATCTCCCCTGTTCTTTAATTTCCTCCACGGATTCCCCTGGGCAGTCACCTCTGATGTTGCACCTATTCTAAATGAGTGCAAGGAAAATTCAGTTGCATCCTCTCCAATAAAAGCCATCCTTTTCTTTAACACCGCAGTGACCTGTTAGGCTGACATCCATGATTTATTCCTGTGTATGAAGAAGGCCCCAGTCCCTGTGGGCCTCACTTTCAGATATGCCTCCACTGCCAGGACTGCGCAATTTTTCCCATTGGTGACCCTTGCCAAACTGATCTTGACCCCTGCCCCAGTCTCGTCCATTCTGAACCACCTCAGGTCAGTCACCACCTCCCTATCATTACATTGTGTGTCCTCCCAGGGCAGTCCCTCTAGCTCATCCCTGCAGTTGCGAGCTACTACCTCGCTGACCCTAAAAGCCCCGTGTTGCATCACCAGGAATACTGCCCTGAACAAAATTTTCTAGTATGCTGAACTGTATATGCACTTTAGACTTCCCAATAATTCAATCAATCAATCAATCAATCAACCTTTATTTAACCAGGTGGAACACTATTGAGCAAGCTCATTTGCAAGGTGGGCCTGGATAGTACACATAAGTGATTCAATAGAACAACAATAACACAAGTCAGCACAATAGGATAACACAGACAACCTGAAACATGTTAAGGCAAAGGGTAATACAACAGCTGTGAGTACAACAGAATAATTATATACAATAAGTATACATGTAAAACAACAGTTCTTAATATAAGCAATGTGGCAATATAGGAGTCAGCCTGCTAGGAAGAATGATAGAAATGTAAGAAGGAACAATGAATAAGAGGAAGGCAGGAATGAGGGTAGGAGGAAGGATGAGGGCTACAAGTATCACAGTAGTGGCAAAAGGTCGAGCTTTGCTAGTGCTGACCCTGAATCTTGACCACAGAGGAAGTCGGCATAGTCCAAGAGAGCTAGGAAGGTAGTTTGTACCAGCCTCTTCCTAGCCTCTTGAGTAAGCAGATGTTTAATTATATTGAATAGGCCAAGCCTTTGATTCAGTTTTTTTGAGAGTTCCTCTACGTGCTTAGTGAAGGAGAGTCTGTTGTCAATCCATACCCCTAGGTATTTGAATTTCACAACATAATCCAGTAATTCACCAAGCAATGAGGTGATAGGAGGCACTGGCCAGATTTCAAGGGATTTGAGGCTGTAATAAGCGGAGACAGGAACATGGATTTTGTTTCTTTTGCATTTAGGAGTAGTTTTTGGTTCAGGAGGTTGCGTTGTAGTATATCGAAATCTAATTGCAGGTCTGTACAAGCACTCTCAGGAGTCGGTCTGGTGATGTGGAGGACCGTGTCATCAGCGAAAAGGTAGACGCTGGCTGACTCGATTACATGGTCAATATTATTAATGTATAGTGCAAAAAGTAAGGGCCCCAAAATGGAGCCCTGCGGCACTCCTCTGCTGATCGGGTTCAGCGGAGAAAGATCACCCACTGCCTTGACTTGCTGCATGCATTTTGACAGGTAACTAAAAAAACATTTCAGGGATAGTGTGTCCAGTCCAGTATTGTGAAGGGTAAGAATAGCAGGTCATGGTCCACGTTATTGAACGCCTTACTTAAATCAAGAAAGACTGAACATAAGTAATTCTTTAAGTCACGGGCTCTCTGCCAGTCATTTGTTGCCTTAGCAAGTGCTGAGATTGTACTGTGACAGGGCCTAAAGCCTGATTGTACTGGATTGAGCAGGTTGGAAGCGTTAAGATAGTTCCTAAGTTAATTTCATTAACAATTTCCCCTCTATCAGTCTCCTGTAGTCAGCCACCTTCCCCTTAATCCTCTGCCATCCCTACAACATCCTTATAACTGCTGGCACCCTAGTGGGTGCCCCCGTCCACATGTTTCACAGACTACCCCATATCTGCTAAATATGTCCCCATTGTGGAGTGGGCCAACCCTTGTCCTACTTCCGGACCATGAACCTAATGATCTGGCTATCTGTGACCACTCCAGTTACCTCAAAATCAGACTGCTGCTGGAACTCCTGGAATGCCCTCCACGTCCCCTCATATGCCCTTAGCTTGTTGTCTAACCAAAAGCTCCGATACAACAGTCTAGTTCTCTCCATCCAATTTCTCATGAACTGGGAGTTACCACGGTCCTCCTGGCCGCTGCTCTGGATGCCACCTCCCTGAACCTGTGTAACTGAAGATGAGAAAGGCTATCAACCATCTTGTTGTGAATGTCTTTCACGTGCCTGGCTTTAAATGGCAGGTTCAGTCACAAACTTGCTAAAACCAACTGTCTCACTACTCTCATGACCCTGTCCGTGGAACCCCACTGTCTGTTCAGTATCTCCACCACTGCCTTGTTATCACACCAAAAAATTATCTTTCTGTTCCTAAATTGTCCCCTCCCCCCATACCTCTACAGCTACCCAAATGGGAAAAAACTCTAGGAATGTAATACCCTTCAGAAACCCTTCCTCTGCCCACCTGTCCGGCCATGCTTCTGCAATCCATTCCCCTCTGAAGTATGCCCCATCCCTAGAGCCCTTGCTGCAACCATATACAGTTCTAAGTCTGTTTTGTACAACCAATTGTCTTGCCAGAACGTGACCTCATTGTACTCTTCTAAAAACTGCTCCCAAGTCACCAGGTCCTGCTTAACCCCTTTTATGATGTCTACCCAATGGTGTAGGAGCTTGGCCTTACCCATGGCCCTTGCTAGCCTCTGGGTAAAGACCCTCCCTAGGGCTACCACCCTGCATGCAAAGGTCAAGTGTCTGAGGAATTCAAGTTCAAGTTTATTGTAGGAAAACTCCATTGAGCAAGCTCATTCACAAGGAGGTCCTTTAACACAGACAGATAATTACAGAATGCGTAATCGAAAAAAACAGTACAAATTCAAGTACAGAATTATGGGCAAGCATTAACATGTTGCATAAAAATGACAATGGCATAGAAAAATACAAGTATAGAAAAAAGGTACAAAGTGCTAGTTTCAGAGTATCAAGGCAGCTAATTTCTAGATAACTAAGAGGAAGCAGTGGGCTAGGGTTAGAACAGTGAGCTAGGATTTAGAAGCAGCTGCACATATCTTTTGTTTTTGCTGCAGCCAACCTTTTAAATAGGCTGACTGGGATAGTACCAGGAAGCTTCAGTACACCTTGAAGCTGGTTCCAGATAGTTGGGAGTACCCACAATATGGCCCGCTTGTCGAGTGAGGTGCGAGTTCTCGGTACATCGAGGAGGAGGCGGTCATTTTTCCTAAGAGAGTAAGCCCTATGGGAAATACAGAAAAGGGTTGTGAGATAGTTCGGGAGCTTGTTCAGGAGTAGTTTAATTGTTGTACCACCGCTAGCAATAACCTCCTCTTGGAGTTCACCAGTGCCAGTAGTTCTTTCAACCTCCTTATCTTGTCTGGGGGAAGGAGGAATACCCCTGCTTCCATATCTACCTTGACGCCCAGGAACTCTCGCTTCCTAACAGGTCCCTCTGTTTTGTCCTCTGCTAATAGTATCCCAAGGTGTGGCACATGCTCTGAAACTCCTTCAACATTGTGTCCGCCCCCAACTTGCCTCTGCCAATCAGGAGGAAGTCATCCAAATAGTGTACTACCTGCTTGTGCCCCCACCTGTCCCCAAACACCCACTGAAACCAGGTGCTGAAAGCCTCGAAAGCTGCACATGCTACTGAGCAACCCATTGGCATCGCCTTGTCAAAATAATATTTACTGTCAAACTGAAAACCCAAAAGTCCCAGTCTTCGGCCCACACTGGTAGCAGCTGGAAAGCGGATTCAATATCCATCTTTGCTAGCCATGGCCGTCCACTGCTCTGATCAGCTCCACTGCTTGATCTAGCATGGCGTATGTCATTACTCCATTCTTCTCAGGAATGACATCATTCACAGAGCCCCATTCAGAATAGGACAGGTGATGTAAGAGCCTAAATTCCCCAGGTCTCTTCTTAGGTACGAGACCCAATGGAGATACCTGCAGCTCCTGCCAGGGTGGTGCTCTGAAAGGTCCTTCAACCCTACCCACTGCTATCTCTTTCTCTGTCTTCTTCCTTCTTCCTTATATTTTATGTGAACTGTGAAAGCTTTCTGTTTTATGTGCAGCATGCACTTTACACTCTAAGATGACATTGACTGCTAATTTGTTAATTTTGGGCACTAAGGGAATCATGACTCGCTAAAGCACTTCCGGGTCTCAAGCTATATCTGCTCGCATCTCTGTGAGTGCTGCTTGGTATACAGCTGACGTTTTGCACTCTCCCTATGCTGTGAGACACTTTTGTGTGAGACAGTACAGGAGGGTTGCGGTGTTTGTTGCGAGCAGACTAAGATAAAATCATTTAGCTTATCTATTTTACACTGCCTATCACTTGGAGTGTGTTCAGGAAGTCCTGCCCAGTTGTAGTTTTTAGGGGGTTTGCTGTGGACTACAACAAAGGTCCAGAGGCGATTTTTATATTTTATGTGAACTGGGAAAGCTTTCTGCTTTTTGTGCAGCGTGTACTTTACACTCTAAGGTGACATTGACTGCTAATTTGTTAATTTTGGGCACTAAAGGAATCGTGACCCGCTAAAGCACTTCCGGGTCTCGAGCTATATCTGCTCACATCTCTGCAAGCGGGGCGAGCACGAGCGGGGCGAGCGCACGGAGACACGCGTGTCTGTGCATATCTAGAGTGTCAAGAGGGATAGAAGGGTCCAAAACTCTGTTCAATTAAGAAGATCACAGCCTGTTAGTAAGTTTATATTCGTGTTTCAATACTAATATATTACATTGTGTTTGGCCTAAAATAAATTGAAATGCATTATGGCTTCACCAAAATTAATTGATTTAAATACCTCTGTATTAACAGCTAAACCAGGTGATTTAGGAGCTCAATGTATACTATGTAAAATGTTCTCTGGTATTATTGAGGTTACTTCTAATGAGCCCTTTCAATGTAATAAATGTTTGGAGAATATTGAATTGAAACAGGAGATAAATTTATTCTCCTTACTATTAAAACAGAAATTAGTCAAATCAATATGTCAGAACGATTTAATAGTTTAAACGCCTCATATTTGTATACTGATTCTCCCACTATTAATGATATTCAGTGTCCCATCAATTTTATATCACCACATGAGGACGTTAATGATCAGCAATTGGGTGATAATTTATTACCTACCCCTGTACCTTTTACACCTACATCCCCTATGAATGTAGTTTTAAATAAAAAAGGGCTAGGGAGGAAGATGTAAATGAACAGGTGAATGACAGTGGTTGATATAAAGTTCAAAATTCTAGGAGAACAAAAAAAGGAAGAAAGGCTGAACACTATTCATTTCCATTATCAAATAGGTTTGATTGTTTCCAACCTTTGCCCTGTCAGCCATCTGATGTCAATAATTTACCTCATAGCCTAATTGGTAACAATGATAGACATGACTCACTGTTGACAAGTAATGTCACTCCCTCTGATTTGATTTCATTTGTTCCTGATCAACCCCTGATTGATTTTTCAATGGACATTGGTTCACATAATCCTGGTGTACTTAAGTTTAATTGCAGTGTCTCCCCTTCAGATCCTCCCTCAAAACAGATTCTGATTATTGGTGACTATATGATCAAACATCTGGATAGAGCCATTTGTAATCCAGATAAAGTTAATAGAATGTGTACAAGTTTCAGTGGTGCTAAGATTTGTGATGTTTCTAGTATGTTAGAGAACATTTTGTACAATTGTGGTAGTAATCCTTTAGTTGTTATACATGTGGGTGTCAACAATATCCTACATGACTCAATTCAGGACATTAAGTCTGCTTCTGTAGGGTTAACAAACAAATTGGTGGACATCGGCTGTCATATCAGCATATCTGAAATACTCCCTGTACCTTGCTATCTATTTCATCTTAATCAGAAAATCAAGACCATTAATAATTGGCTTCGCCAATGGTGTCTTCGACAAGAAATCAACTGCATTACCCATTAGGAAATTTTTGATGGTAGAAATTATCTGTTTAGTAGGGATGGACTGCATTTATGTCAAAGGGGAAATGCTGTCCTGAGTAATCATTTTTTTTTAACAGAATTTGAACAGGCATGTGAAATTGGACAAGTAATAATTGTCGGTGACTTCAATCTTGGAAACATTGATTGGTCTAATTCTACTGCTGCAGGTAGTAAGGGAATTAAGCTTCTCTCTACTTGTCCTGAGCTTAATTTAACACAACATGTTACCAAGCCTACTAGGTAGGATAATATTCTGGACCTTGTAATTAGTAGTGACTCGGTACCAATTATTGACTTGAGTGTTCTAGATCCAATAGCAGGAAGTGATCATAATACTATTCTTTTTGCTATTGAGAAAATATATTCTTCTGCTAATAACAAATCTATTATCTATCTTTATAATAAAGTAGATTTAAAGTCTGTTGGTAGAGTTATGAAGGAAATTGATTGGAAATCCGCTTTATCTAATTCAAGTCCTGAAAATTGTTGGTTTGCATTTAAATCTACAATCTCTAATATAAGAGATAAATTTATCCCTTCTAAGTTAAAAGTTCAAAATAAAAAAGATCACCAAAATGGCTTTATTTGCCAATAAAAAAATTAATAAAAAGGAAAAAGAAAACATATAATGATTATTTGAGGAATAAATCTAACACTACTTGGGAGGCATATAGAAAGATACAGACTAAATGCAAATTTGCTATAAAGAGGGCTAAATCAACTTGGGAATTTAGGTTGGCAAATTCTACTAATAAGAATAATACTAAAGATTTTTATTCCTATATTAATTCTTTAAGGAAACCCGGTTGCCAGGTTGGTCCTATTGTACATCATGGTGATATCGTGCACGATCCTAAGACGATGGCCGATATATTTAATATAGAGTTCTGCAAAACCTTTACAGATTCAGATACCTTCCCTGTAAATACTGTTAGCAGGATTGATTCTGTTATAACCTTTGATGAAAAACATAATTATGATAAACTGATTTCCTTGAAGGGTAAATATTGCTCTGGTCCTGATAGATTGGCTGGGCATTTATTATTCTTATTAGCCAAATATATTGCATGGCCTTTAAAAATTATATTCAAACATTTTTTATTGGAGAACTATGTTCCAGATGATTGGAAAAGAGCAAATGTCATACCAATTCATAAGAAGGGTTTAAAAGATAATTGTGAGAACTATCAACCTATTAGTCTGACCTCCACAGTTTGTAAGGTATTGGAGAGTCTTATTAAAGATATTATTACACCAATATTAAACATTCATGATACTGAACAGCATGGTTTTAAGAAGGGTAGAAGTTGCCTCACCAATCTGCTTTCTTTTTATGAGAACATTAGTGAGTATCTGGATCATAATATTCCATTTGATGTTATTTATATTGATTTCTGTAGAGCATTTGACATTATGCCTCATATGGCGCTTATTTCTAAATTATGTGATATTAACATCAATCGTCATGTTATTAATTGGATTGGCAACTGGTTGAGAGATAGGACACTGTGTGTTGTCATTGACGGATTTAGCTCTGGGGTAGGATATGTTTCTAGTGGAGTCCCACAGGGTTCTGTGCTGAGCCCTTGTCTTTTTCAGGCATTTACTGCCGATTTGACTGATGAATGCCAGTCTATTTCTATTAAATATGCTGATGATGTAAAAATTGGCGGTCCATGATTAGATATTATACAGTCTATCATTATACAAAATGACCTAGATAATATTACTTTCTGGGTATACAAGTGGGGTATGAAGTTGAATTTGAACAAATGCAAAGTTATGCATTTGGGATCTAATAACCCAAATTATACGTATCAATTATATAGAACAAATTTAGTTAACTCTTTTGATGAAAAAGATCTGGGTATTAGTATTTCCAATGACATGTCTTATAACAAGCATATTCAAGACATTATTAATAAGTCTAATAGAGTAATATGGTCTATTTTACGTAATATTAGATCACGTAAACCTGAGGTCCTTGTACCTCTGTTTAGATCCTATGTTAGGCCCCACTTGGAATATGCTGCTCAGTTGTGGTCTCCTTATAAAAAAATTGTTAGTAATTCTTTGGAGAATGTTCAAAGATGGTTTACAAAGAAAATCTCGGGATTAAAAAATAATACATATAATGATAGGCTACAGATATTAAAGTTAATGTCTTTATCTACCCATCACCTCAGAGGTGATTTGCCTCTTCTTTTTGATTTAATTAAAGACCCTGCCCTTATGACTGATTTAAATCTACAGTTTAAAGACTATTCTCATAATGTCAGAGGTCATCCCTTACAATTAATTAGGAATAAATTTAGGCACAAAAGCTGACAATATTTTTTTACATTAAGAGTCGTGGGTCCTTGGAACAACTTACCTATTAATGTTATTATTAGTGAAAATAAGAACATTTTCAAATACAGGCTTGATCAATTAATTTGCAATGGTTTTGCTTTATCATATTACCCTTTGGCTTAGTATAAGAGCTCCCTTGCTGTTTTCATAACATTAGTGTGAACCTTAGCATGAACGCTGTCATACCTTTTATTGACCCCAAGTCCTTCGCTCACATGGTCACCCTCTTTCCCTCATAGTGCAAACTGAAACCCCATGTAAAGCTCTCCCATAGCTTTTCCTTTGCCAGGCCAACCAGGTATCCCTCAGTCCATGCCCAGAGGATTTCCTGTTTGATAGGTGTGCAAGCCAAATTGAAACCCCTGCCCCCCTGCATTCCCACCGATCCCCGTTCATTAGCTACTTGCCTCTGAGCTAAAAGCCCCCCTCCCCATAACCCCTCCCTCTCTCGGCTTGGGCTCTGGCACCCCTCTTGCCCCCATGAGCCCTCCCTAAAGGGCTGACCAGCATACCACTGGAATCTCATCCTCTCACCCATGCTCCTGCACCTGGAAACTGGGTGTTGCCCAGCACATTTTGAGAAAACATGCGGGAACTTGCAATTTGCCCAACTACATGTGGCCTTGTTGTAGCCCCAACATGTCTTCACTGTGCTCCCTATCCCCCACTTTGTCCCCTCAAAAACCACAGACCCCTTGCCAGTGAGTGTTCTCACCCACAGGTCTGCATTTGTGGTGTCCCAGCGAATATCCCCATGGGCTGCCATGCACTTCCAAAACCTCTCATCATACAGCAGCCACCCATAGCCCCCTTTTGCTTTATACACATCCCTAATTGTAGCGGAGTATGTCAGCAATGGAATGGCCAATTCTGGTTGTTTCTGAAGCAAAATGGCACTGAAATTAGTAGAACTAGCCATCCAAGTGTCAAACGTCTTGGCTCTGTAGCCCTTATCCTCTATGGTCTTACCCACCATAGCCAGTGCCACTGCCATTTCTGACCGGCCCACTAACTCCCTCTCTACATATTTCTTTGTGGACTGCTTGTCTGCCAGTGCTAACATGTCCACGTACCCCCGCTTCTAAGTGTTTTCTTTAATCATCTGTGGTATGTGGTCCCCTAATGCCATACCTGGAAACCCCCCCATCATAGATTCCCCACCCCTCATTCCCCAATACCCCTAGCTCCTGGCCCTGGGTCTCCTTTTCTTTCATTTCTAACAATGCCTTTTCCATCTCCTCCAGGTCTTATCCCGTTTACTCTATTATACCTGCCAGGTAGTCCTTCAAACTACCATCCAAGGTCAAATCTATCTGCTTTTTCTTTTCCTTACCCTTTGGGGTGCCTGGTTCCTCCCTGTTGATTTTCTTGGGCACTTCTCTCCTCTTCCTTTATCTCCTTTGTCCTCCATCTCTTTTGTTTTTCCTTTAACTTTCTCTTCTTCTTCTGCCTTGTGCATCTCCTCCAGAATGAACTGCACTTGGCCCATGAGGTCTGCTGCCTGCTTAGCCAGCCTCTCACTGGTGTTTTCTTCCTTTCTGGTGTTTTTTCTAGGCACCATCTACCGAAATAAAAAAATTAAAAAATGTTATGCTGTTGAACATTATAATGTGCATCCTCACTTTGCTCTGCAGGGGAGTGCCCAATCTGTCCCCTTTCTCCCTTTTTTTTTGACCCATTAGTCATATTCACTTGCATCTTCTCCCACCTCGTGGGCCCATTTAAAAATTGCAGCCCTGTGTGGGGCCCTCATATGGTGCTCCAAGCCATTTCCTCATCCCTTCCTCTTTTTTGGATATGTCTGAGCATCAAAACCACAACATTTTTTTCTTCTCTTTTTTTTTATACTTCCCTCTTTCATGTCTCAGCAATGCCCTAATAGCATTGCCCCTGCCTTCCACCTATATCTTATGCTTTATACAACATTATTATTTTATTCAACTCTGCCCTATGATTAGTATTTCTTATAATGATCCTCTCTTTTTCCTTTTTTCTACCCATGCTCCGCAAGCATCTGTGTGCTATCTTGGCCATATCCATCCTACTAGCATGATTCAGTGTATCCTTATCCAGGGAACAGACTCACCCTGTCTGTCTGTCTGTCTTATTGTTATGCATCATGGGGTTTTTTTTGTTTGTTTTATTTATATTGCCTCTCGCAATCCCCAGGGTTTTGGCCTGCTCCCCCCCAAGCTGTCCTGCAAAGGAACTTGAATGCCTTCTCACTCTTTCCCTCTCCCAAGCCCTTCTGTTCAAGCCACAAGATGGCGGCAGTGCCCATGACGTCAGACGCCACCTCCACCACGTGGCGCATGACTCCCTTCCTTTCCAGTTTTCTCTTTTTTTATTTTTAACCAGTAAAACTAAACAGGAAAATGTTCCCCCAGATCCAGAAAGCATCCCTGTTGCTGGACATGTGAATTATCGGCTCCGCTCTGGTCCCTGCTCACGGCAGCAATCCTGAATCTGGGCCCACAGACCCCAATGTGTCTTTGCCCTGCTAGTCACACCACTTACTGCTCTGCCACCACTGCTCTTGCCTCCCAAACCCTATTCAATCTGACCCCCATGCCCCAACAGCTCTCTTTCCCTCTCTTTTTTTTTCTTTTTTCTCTGTTTTTAACAGAAAATTTTGTGCAGAAAAATGGCAGAGCCACACAATGGTATTGGGTGCTCAGTGACAAAACTTTTAAATGACAGGATACAATCACGGCACTCATCACACATCTCTCCTTAGAGAAATAAGGACCAGAGTCTCAATATGCTGTTCAAAAACAAGTTTTACTTTGTACAAAAATTGCAGAAACCTTCTAGGTGCAAAATACAGATGTAACCCCTAGGTGGCGATATCCCAAGGGCTACTACCCCTGCCTGCTTGGCTACCAACAGGTTAATGGGCCCAAGTTCAGTTATGGGTGCCTCCACCCAAAGGTCTGGGTTGGTTTGGGTTACACTAACCAGGCCACAGTCTTCTGGGACACTGTGACCCCCCTTATCTCCCACTAGTGGCCCACACAGTACACAGAAGTAACCTTCCTAATACCCCAGATATGCAAACCACATGCACTTGTACTTAGCACTTACCCCAATACTGGTTCCTTCAGCTTGACTCTGGGGACCCCTGTAAAATAAGGTGATACAGTACAACAGCAACAATGCATTACCTTCAACATAAACTGACACCACAGTCAATGTGAATTGCAGAAACAAACAGATCTGATTTATTCAGGGGTCTGTAACAAGGAGGAGGAGGAATAATCAGGTTAATTAGCTTGAACACATTAATAATCACACTACTGAGCATGCACTTAGAGTCCAACTCAGTCACACTCTCTGGGTACCCAGGATGGGGAAAAAGGCTAGCCAGCACTGATGCCTGGGGTAGGCTGGCATCGCAGCTGGTTGGGGCCCTGCGATGGAAAAAGAACAAGCACACACAATTTGTAATCCAGAGCTGGAGGGCTCAGTTCACGAAAAGAAACACAAGACAATCAGATGACACACTTTGATTTATGAAAACTTGCATGGAGCTACCCTGATAACTACTCACAGTACCCAGGCTGAACACAGGAGGGATGATGCATGTTCTGGATTGCCAGAAGGAGCAGGGTAGCAAGACAAGACCCTCATGACAGGGCCCAATGGCATGTGAAAGCAAGTGGATTCAGTCCGATGCAGCTGGTAACAGCTTCCAGCAATTAGCACACAGTGTACAGCAAGGGGGGATCCGATCGCGATCCCCTTCCAGCACATAGCACATTCATATGTAAAGAAAGTTTACTGTACCAGGCAGACGACTCCTCGCTCCCGATCGCAAAATCACTGCTAAACCCAGGAGCACTACAGTAGCTAAAGTTCCTGACAGGCCGATTGAGTTCAGCAAAATCTTCGGTCTTCTACAGGGTGAGCCTGGTTATAAATCAGCAGTTTGCTTCGTTTTCTACAAATTCTGATTCAGTCCAAAAAAGTCCTCTTCTCCCTCTCAGGGCAGATAGCAGGCTAGTAGGCCAGGAATCAGGCCTTCCACGGTTCCCCCGCGTGAACTACATTGCAACAGCCGCTCGGACACTAAGAGCTCCTTCTCTCTCAACCTCCCAAACAGATCTGGCTTGCCAGCAGACTGCTTGAGGGATTTCCTTTAGATCCAAAAGGTCCAATTGGCTGGTTCCTCTGTCAGTCACAAACACACTCCTCCTGTTGGTGCAAAAAGGCACCATGGATCAAAAACTACATTCCCCAGAGTCTGGCACCATAAGCTCCACTACATCAGGCTTCATTTTAGAGTCCTCACAACCCCATTGGTCCAATTCGGCAGTTCGGGACCAAAATGGTGGAGCACCACAGAAACAGTTCATGATGCAAGAAAGGCAGATTAGACAAGCTACATTTTCACTGCTACTCTGCATAATTCCCCACAAGTAGTTATATCTTTCAACTGAACTCCCTCTGCGCATTTAGCAACAGCAGAAACAGAGCAATTTGTCAGCAGCTCAAGCGGGACTCAAGCAGGGAAACACACAGACCTCCCATCCAAGTTAATTATGACTGCAAGCAGGCAGCCCTTAAAGAGACAGTACTTGGAGGCTTTAAAAGCAGTCACTGGGAATCACATTTAAACAGCTTAGACGCCGAACACCAACCAGGCTTTGAGCAGTCTGGCAAGCTCTTAGAAGACTTTTGGGAACCCCCATTTGCAGGGGGGTTACACAGAGTACAGATGAACTTCTTACGTTTCACCCAATCATGGGCTTTGTCAAAGACCACAACTGGGTGAAACGTGAGAAGTTCTTCTGTACTCTGTATTTTGCACACAGAAGATTTCTGTGATTGTTGTACAAAGTAAAACTTGTATTGGAACAGCATCTTGAGACTGTGATCCTTATTTCTCTAAGGAGAGACGTGTGGTGAGTGCCATGACAGAAAACATTGTGCCTTGTCCAAGGAAAACCTCTGGCCCCCTAAGTAACCCAATCCAATCCTCGCACTCCAAACAATCTCTTTCTCCTTCTGTATTTTTATTTTAAATAGAACTTTGTTCCTTGCCCCAGGGAACCTCCGTCTGGTCCCCCATTCCATCTCTGCTTCCTGTTCCCCTAACTAGGCCTCAAAATCATGGCAGAGGGTCCTGTGATGTCAGACGCCATCCCAACCACATTACTGTAATTGTGGCCCAGCAACTGCGGCCCCAGTACACAAAACAACCACCAGCCTTACTTCTCCCTACTAAAAAAACAGCTCCACCCCTTGAACCTTCCCTGGTTCCAGCCACTAATGTATTCCCCACCAAAACAACCTCACCACCAGGATAAAAACAACCAAACTTTGGTCTGCCTTGACCCGTGATGCTGAGGACCACTGAAACCAATAGCCATCTTGCTCCCTCATGCTTGTAGGGTTCCCCATTTCCCACCCGCAGCTTCTTCCATGTGAGTGTCCAGGGGAAATCCAGCTATTTAAAAGAAAAAACACAAAAGTAAGGAATAGCCGCTGCTTCACCCAGATACCTCTTCCCAACCATTTAATTAATATCCATGATAATTTCCACTGCTCGGCTTGAGCCAAACCAAAAGCTGTGTGGCTATCAGCCCACTTCTACCCCCAATTATGTCTCCCCAGCTCTTACCTTACCACAATTTAGACTTTCCAGCAACAAAAAAGACAACAACAACCCTCAAAACCCTAACTTTACCTTACCATTCTGATAAAGTGTAATTACTTTACTACCCAGGATCTAGAAACAAAACAAAAAACAAAATTCACCAATCGATGTGCTAAAACCTGAATGTAGAATCTCAAATTTTTAGCAAAAAAGGAGCCTTAACTGCAGCCATCTATATAACCCCTCAGCCCATCCCCTGCTGCCCCCTCCACATCCAGTCGCATGCACTTGCCCCACCATGACTCATGTCTAAGTCATGCTAATGTCACTTAAGCCCTCCCCCTCTCTCTCTACCTTTCTTCCCCTCCTTCTGCTCTCTATCTCTCTCTTTTTTCTCCCCCCCCCCGCATTCCATGTCAGGAAACCCTGACAATACAGGTTGCCCTTGAATGTGCAACCCACGTTACTCTGAAAAAGGAATTAAATAAGCTCCAGGAGTATACAGTTGAGCAAAATCTTAAATATTTAAGGCAGTGGTACTGTACTATGAGGGAGGTCCACATGCAATTAAGTTACTAGTATGTAGACTTAGAGCCCAGAGAGCCAGGCCATGTGTCTCCAGAATATTACATCAGGGAACAAAATAACATGCTACCAAAACTGACCAGGTAGTAGAAGCCTTTAAACACTATTATGAGGTGTTGTATAAAATGAAACCCGGGCAAACTCCAATACAGACCGAAAATTCCTTGGTACAATTACATCTACCACACGTTACGGAACAACAGAATAAAATACTATGCGTCCCAATATCATTGTGAGAAATAACACAGGTAATGAAAGATAGTAAAATGGGGAAGTGCCCAGGCTCAGATGGTTTCGCAATGGAATTTTACAAGAGGTTTCCAGAGGAGACAGTTCCCCTTCTGAGGGAAACTTATTAGGAAACCCTGGCAGAGGAGAGCAAGTTACCTCCTTCAAGGAACTATGTGGTAATTTCCATGATTCCCAAGCCAGGCAAGGAACTTACACAATGCCAGTCATATAGACCTATTTGAATTTTAAACGTAGGCTATAAATTTCTTGCTGCCACCATGTCCAAAAGATTTTCTTTTTCGAGAAGTGCCATGGGATCTTTAACATCCACTTAAACAGGCAGACGGGACCTTGGTTTAATGTCTCATTTGAAAGACAGCACTTCAGGAGTGCAGCATCTCCCTCTTGATGCACTATAGTGTCAATATTGGAATTTACCCCAAGTGCCTTTTGTGGGGCTAGAACCCACAACCTTTCAATCTTCTAGCCTCAGAGGCAAGTGTGCAACCTGCTGAGCCACTGATGCTTTTATATCCAAACCTTTTATTAAGCACCACAAGCCTATGTCAGAGCTAATGGCCATCTCTCCACCAGTTTCAAACTAGACCTGGGGATGGGACAGGGTTGCCTCACGTCTCCTATACTCTTTGCCTTATACGTAGAAGCATTGGCACATGTAATTAGGCAGGATCCAGACATCAAAGGTATCCCATTAGGTCCAATAGAATATAAAATAGCACTTTATGCAGATGACATCCTTTTATACCTTAGAAACCCTGAAGGCTCACTAGACAAAGTGACGACACTCATATGAGAATTCTTTCTCTACGCTCTCCGAATACACCCTAATGAGTCCAAGGCAAAAATTTTTACAATTAATTATAACCTTTCTAGAGGAATGGAAGACAGATACATGATGAAGTGAGGCCTCCAGCAGTTAAAATACCATGGGATATTTTTGAGATCCACTAATAATACGCTTTATCAGGATAACTAATCCCCGTTAAAAATTATGAATGAAGATTTTCAGAGATTGTCCCTCCTACCCCTCCCAATGCATTCTTTATTACAAGCAATAAAAATGAATGCACTCCCTAGGTATTTATACCTATTTAAGTGTATACATGTGCTTTTAATCAAACAGTGGTTTGCAGTGGAGGAAAGAAAGATTTATAGATTCATATGGGCTGCTCACAAACCAAGGGTATGTAGTTCACTTCTCCTCATCAGGAAGGAGGGGGGCGGATGGGCAAATATTACTGGGTAGCTATCCAGATAAAAGTAGCATTACAATGGGATCCCAACATTATGTATTCCACTGGAAAACCATAGAATGTAACACAGAGGACAAATTCCCTTTACCAGCCTTCTCTTCGATGATTCCCTCTGACGTTCTAGGAATAAATCATATTTGGAAGCTGTAGAGATTACCAGGCTTGGAATAAGATACCAGTCATGAAAGAATAAAAGGGCAGATATGGAAATATAGATGGCTAGCCTGGGACAGTAATTTCATTCCTAATAATATGGACCTTTGGTACAAAAGACAGAGTAGAGTAGGGATACAGTTCCCAAACCAATGTCTAAGGGGGGACATCAGTAAGATATCTGAAGAATTGAAGGCAGAATTGAAAAGGCAAAATATGGATAAATTTAGATATCTCCAAATCCATGACTTTGTTATGCATACCCTGAAATAGCAATGGGAAGGGTACACAGAGGGCCCCAAAAGAGGTTATATACCATTGGATACATTTAATTTCATTTTCATTTTTTAATTTTTATACTTGAAAGTGAGATAAGCACAACTGCCCTTTTTCACAAGTGCCAGGTAATACAAAAACAATTAAATAGACAAGACATAATGCAACAATATACAAAAACAGACTGTACAATAAACACTTATTTAGAATTGCATGAACAGTCATTTAAAGAATCCAACCATAATTTAAGTCGAGATTTAAAAGTACGGCTCGAAATAAAGTTCAAAAGATCACTTGGAATAGAACAGAAGAAATGGGGGGCACAATACAATAACGATTTCTGACCAAAGACTTTTTTACAAAGTGGGAGTTGAAAAACAAATCTACACTGAGATCTGGTAGTAAGTACATTTGGACTTTTAGAGAACAGTGCATAAACAGAGGCAGGGAGAGAAACCCTTGTAACTTTAAATAGTAGAGATCCTAAGCCAATCTTGACCTTATTTATTAAAGATGGACACTTAGATTGTTTATACAGGATACAATGATGTATCTTCATGGGAAGACCTGTCATGAACCTTAATGAACTATTATAAGTTAAGTTTAGTTTTGCCAGAGCCCTTTCACTTGTTGCAGTATAAATCGCCAATCCATAATCAAGTAATCCAAAAATAAAACTATTAGTAAGTATCCTCTTAGAGTCATCACTTAGAAACTGTTTGATCCCATACATGCAACCCAGTCTCAGATGCATAACTTTAATTACATTGGTGATATGCATTTCAAAGGCAAGGCCCAAATCTAGGGTAATGCACGTATATTTGAAATTGTCAATTAAGGCAACTGGTTCACCCTGAATATCTACTATAGGAGCTAACGAGTCCTTTTTCTTTTTAGATCCGGCAAAAATCATAAATTTTGTTTTCTTTGTGTTTAGAACCATTTTTGGGGGTCAATAACCATGACTGAAAAAGAAGAAAATCATTTTGAACTACACTGACTTCATCCTGTGATTTCTTACTGTATCTAAATATAACAACATTATCAACATACAAAATAATAGTAAGATTTTTTACATGCATCAGAGTCAGAGTAGAGGTACAAGGAAAATATCAGGGGCCCCAGGATAGAACCCTGGGGTACCCCACAAACAATTGCTCTGCAGTCAGACTTTGTTCCTTGAATTTCAGTGATATGCTTCCTGTTTTGCAAATAATTTGGAATCCAATTGATAGCAATACCTGAGAAACTGAAACTAGGCAGGGAAATAATAAACAACTCATGATCAATGAGATTGAAGGCCTTGGTGAGGTCCACAAATACAGCTGCAACAGAGCCCCCTTATCAAGGGAGCTCTGTATGCAGCTGGTGAACCTCACCAAGGCCATCTCTGTGCTATGTTTGGCTTTAAACCCATGCTGACATTGGGAAAGAAGACCATATCTAGCAAGAAAACGTGTTGACTGATTAAAAATAATCCTCTCCAAAGCCTTACTCAAAGGTGGTAGTAATAAGATAGGTCTAAAATTAGCCACTGCAGTTTTATTCCCATTTTTAAAAATCGGTTTAATAATGACAGTTTTCCAAGAGTTGGAAAAAATACCTGAACACAAGGAACGATTGAATAAGAGATATTGGGTAAGCCAATGAGTCAATTCCTAATTTAATGAATCTAAAATTAATTCCATCATATTCCAAAAAAAGACCTCTGGTTACTTTTTAAAATGAAATCCTTTACTTCCGAGGGAGAAACAATTTGAAAGTTAAACTCAGAAAAGAGTTATTTACTGCAGTTAAAGGATCCTGACAAGGGGAAATACTAGAAAAAAATACTTCTAAACCTGTCTACAGTGGGTCACCATAATAGGTATTAAATACATTAGCTACCTTAAAGGGATCAGAAATTGCCTTATTCACGTCTTGTAATTTAATGGAAGAATCACTTATAGTATGACCCATCAAATTATTCAAGACCTCTCAGGTTTTTCGAGGATTTGAGAAAAATTTGGATTGCTCAGATAAAAAATACAGTCTTTTAGCTTTGCATATTTCAGCTTTACAAACATTCCTAAGCCTTTTATAATTCACTAATCTAGCTGGATCAGGACATTTCTTATACAGTTTCTAAGATTTATCCCTTAATTTCATTAATTTAAGAGATCTTTACTAATCCATCTTTTCTTGTTTGCCCTAATATGCATCCTCTTCTTGGGTGCAAGCTTATCAATTACCTGGTTAATTAATTCAGAAAAGGTAGTTAGCAATTCATTCCCATCCAGAATTGGATCCAGAAAAGATCAATCAATCTTGCTACAAGCATTATTCATTACATCTTGATTGATTCTTTTCATATTCCTGGTTTCAATTAACACTGGGGGATTTTTCATCCTCCTGGTAGACCACTCACACTGTACTGGATAGTGGTCACTAATAGAATCTGATAAAACTCTAGAAGAGACAATATTACTTGGGTGGGTGATCACAATCCAGTCCAGTAGTGACCCTTTTCCAGATTTATAGTTATATCTAGTCAGGTCTTGAATTAACTGCTGTACCTCCAATTCTGCAAACAGTCTCCTAATTTCTGCATTAGAATCTTGAACCCAATCACAATTAAGTCTCCAATTAAAATTGTTCCTCGATTAGATACAGTTATTAATAACCTCCAACAAAAAAGAGCAATCTCACTTCTGTACCAGTTCCTATGACAGGATACACAGCACCTGGTAACAACACTAGAGAAAAAATGGGAGAGGGAACTTGCCTTTTATCCCATACAGAAGGAATGGGAGGGAATTTGGAAAATTTGTTTAAAACTGCATCAGCACCAAGATGGCATGGGAACTGGTAAAAAATTAAAATCTGATACTTTGTAGTCCCAGACATTATAGCCAAATGGAATAGAACTTCCATAGGGGAGTGCTGGAGAGAGTGTAGGGAAAGAGTAGAGATCCACACACATATATTCTGATCTTGTGAGAAACCAAGACTTTACTGGGATAATATTAAACAGAGACTAAAGGGATCTTTACATTGGTGGAAGACATAGCAGGAGCACACTTGATATTAATCATTAAACCAAGAACAGTTACAGGAAAGATATCTATTTATCTTTGGGATACCCTGGTGGTAGCTGCATTGAAGGTTATCATGTGAAAATGGCCAGAGAAAATATCTCCAAATTTAGGAGTGGGAGGAAGTAGTAGATGAAATTGCAGAATGGGAGATTATTTTGCCAGATGCAGGATAGGGGTGAAACATATGTTAATAGATGAACTGATGGACTAGATGGGTGATGACGAAGGAAAAAGAGAATATGAATAATGTGGAAACTAGCAACATCCTTAGTGAACATTAAAGAGGTATAAAGTGAATGCTGGAGATCGGAGGCTAAGAACGTGCCATCCATGTGAAACTGTGGTTGTCCGTGTAGCTTGCCCCATCCATCCAGTCCAGGCCTGCAGTCACAAACCTATTAGATAAAAAATGAGTAGTAACAGTATTAAGCTAGGAAAAGATTATAAATACAAAACCCCCATAGGTTATTGTTGCATGAATTTGTTAGTTTGTCTTTGTATATTAGTTTTCTATGTTTATAGATTTAAAAACCAAAAGCAAAGAGGGAAACTATATCTGGAAATGTTCTTAAAGAGAATTTACAACATAATATGATCTAAAAGGCTACCACATGATACATTTCTAGGTCTATGCAATGATGTGTAATGAAATAAGCTTAATAAAAGAAAGCATAAAAATAAAAGAAAAGCTCAAAACACCACAACTATTTTTTTCTTGCTGGTTTTGAGTAATACAGCGTATTAGTTACACAAACTTGCTACAGTATATCAGTAGGAGAGAAAGTTTGTACATGGTAGACAGGTAAATTATGTAGTTTAGAACAGAGAGCAAAGTGTTGAACATCTGTGGATAAAATGTACTCTTATGCAAAACACATGTACTGATTACCTAGATACTGTACCTAGCTATTCAGAAATAAGATACATAGATATTTTCTAAAATACCAATAAACTGGCAGACACAAAAATAAATTATCTATCATGCCAAGTATAAAAAATGATCTCCCTGTCAGTAATTAGCCCGATTTATAGCAAATTAGAGTGCTGAGCATACAGCATGCAAATTAATAACTTTAAAAAGATGTAATGCCTACAGAGATTCTGACAGTATGGTGCTATATCAGGTGGAAATAAACTGTAGCCAGAGCCAATATGGCTGTGGCGAGCTTGCAGAGCTCCAAAGTGCGAGTGCCACCGACTAGTGGTAACGCAATTGCAAATGCACAGTATTCGCACATGCGTAGTTGCATTGAATTGCATGTTGCTATTCACAAGATGGCGGCGCCAGCAGAACTGCGCATGCACATGAGGCATGCATGCACAGTTCTTGCCCTGGAATGTGGAAGTAACAGCCAAAATAGTGCGGCTGTTATTCCATAGTGGCTGATCGAGGCGGAGTGTTACAAACTCCATTGGACTTTCGGAAGGATACTTCCAAAAGTCCAACAGAAGGTGCCATGATCGGCCGTTTTAAGGCAATAGCTCACAAAATGCCTGTAGGCTCCTCCCACAGCCGTAAAAAGGATAGTTACATAATTACCATAACAGGAGATCTTTGACAGAATCTCTTCCATTAGGCCACACCTTTGGAACTATACATACAACAGGGTTAGGACCACACAGAAACTTTTGCCAGCCAGGGCTGCCCACTACGATGTCACATATCAGCATTTACATAGTTGTAGGCAGTCCCATCTCTCCTTAGTTACCCACTAGAGATTGTGCTTAAAGGACCTCCCTTCTTGGGGAACCCGGAGATCATATCAGTGCACCTTATAATAGGTGAGTGATGGTGCTGGAGATAACAGCTGTAGAAATTCCCAAGGCAGAATCAGATGCCATATTCCCCTACAGATTAGAAAAAGGGGGAAGGAGGGAGGGCCAGTATGGCCTTATGGAAGAGATTCTTGGAGGTTCTACTGTTGCAGTAAGTATGTAACTGTTCTGCCTTCTTTGAGGTTCTCTCTCCCATTAGGCCATACTTTTTGAACAAGTCCCAAGCAATCCCAAAAGCTAACTGGAAGGTTGGTGTAATCTGGTTCAGGACATCAGGCCCTGTAAAACAGCAAGGCCGAAACCTGCTTGACTATGAGAAGCAATGTTCAGACTCTAATTTTTAGTAAAGGTGTGAACAGCACTCCATGTGGCTGCAAAATGTTTCCCTCTTGAACCTTATTTATACCTGTGAGGTATTTGAATGTTTCCATCATATCCCCCCCCCTCCTTTCCTCCAGAGTGTACATATTGAGGTCCTTCAGTCTCTCCTCATAGGGCTTGTGATGCAGACCCTGCACCATTTTAGTTATCTTCCTCTGGATTGCCTCTGCCCTATGTCCTTCCAGAGATGTGGTCTCCAGAACAGGACACAGTACTCTAGGTGAGGTCTCACAAGTGATCTATATAGCAGTTACACCACCTCTATTTTTCTGCTGGTGATACCCCTCCCTATGAACCCTAGCATCCCACTAGCTCACCCCCACTGCCTCGTCACACTGTCTGACTACCATTAGGTCATCAGAAATGATCACCCCAGGTCCCTTTCCTGTTTGGTGGTGGTTAATATTAGCCCCCCCCATTTTGTACTCCACCCCTGGGTTTCTGTCCCTTAAGTGAATAATTTTGCACTTCTTCACATTGAAACTTAGTTGCCACACCCTTGACCACTCCTCTAGCTTTCTTAGATCTCTAATCATTTTTTCCACACACACCACTGAGTGTCTACCCTATTACAGATTTTAGTTTTGTCTGCAAAGAGGCATACCTTCCCTTCTAGCCTCTCTGCAATGTCACTAATAAAGACGTTAAAGAGGACCAGTCCCAGTGCTGATCCCTGTGGCACCCCGCTGATCACCCTTCCTTTCTCTGAGTGAACTTTGTTTACCACCACCCTCTGTCTCCTGTCCTTCATCACCTTTGGACCCACTCCTAGGCTTCCTAGCTTGTTTACGAATCTCCTGTGTGGAACACTGTTGAAGGCTTTGTGAATCTAGGTTTGCCACATCAACCACTCCACCCCACTCTAATTCCCTGGTCACCCTGTCAAAGAAATCTATCAGATTTGTTTCACAATGCTCTCCCCTCAGTGATCCATGCTGCCTCAGATCTTGAAGGCTACTGGATTCAAGATATTCCACAGTCCTGTCCTTTCATAGTGATTATATTAATTTCCCCACCAGCAAAGTTAGGCTGACTGGCCTGTAATTGCCAGACTCCTCTTTGTTCCCACTTTGTAAAGTAGGACTACATCTTCCCTCCTCTAGTCCTCCAGAACCACTCTGGTCTCCAGCGAATGATTGAACAGTGCTGTCAGAAGTGAAGCTAGCTCTTCTCTGAGCTCATTTCAGTATCCTAGGATGCACCCCTTCTTGTCCCATTGCCTTGTCTACTTTCAGTGAACACTGAACAAAAGTATTTGTTCAAGATGTCTGCTTTTTCCTTGTCCCCTTCCACACATTTCCCCCCTTTCTTCCTAAGCCTTACTATCCCTCCTCTGGTCTTTCCCTTTTCACTTTACCTGAAAAATACCTTGTCCCCTTTCTGTACTGTCTGGGCTATTTTTTCTTCCTTTTGCACCTTTGCACTCCTAATTGCTTTCCCTGCATTTCTCTGTTTCTCCTGATACACCTCTCTATCCTCCTGTCTCTGTATCTCCTTATACCTCCGAATGTTAACTTTTTTTGCCCTTACCTTCCCAGCCACCTCTTTTGAGAACCATAGCGGACTCTTTCCTCATGGTTTTGCTTACTCGTCTGATACAGATGTTTGTTACCTTCTCTATCCCTCCTTTGAAATTTGCCCACTGTTTCTCCACTCCCTACAAGTCCTCCCCCTGCCAGGGCACACCTTAGGCATTCCCCCAACTTTTTAAAATCGGCCCTTCTGAAGTTCAGGACCCTCGCCTTTGTGTGGTTCAGTGATGCCACAGTACTTATAATGAAACACACTGTACGGTTGCTACCCACTGTGTTGTCTGCAACACTGACCCCATTGGTGAGTACAAGGTACAGTATTGCTCCCTCATGAGTGGGCTCTTTTTACTAGTTGCCTGAGGAATGCCCCCTGCAGGAAGTCCAGGATGTCTCTGCTCCTAGCTGAAGCTGCAGCTGGGATGCTCCAATCTACATCAGGCAGACTGAAGTCCCCCACTAGCAGCACCTCTCCCTTGTTTGCCCTCTTTTGCATATCTTTTGCCAGAACATTATCCACCCCCACTGGAGGTTGGTAGATCATGCCAGTGTAAATAGTGGCTACCTTCCCTGTTTCTAGGGTGACCCACAGTACCTCCACCCTCCCTGATTTCCCTGTATCTCAGTAGCTTTTATGCTATCCCTCACATAAAGAACCACTCCTCTGCTTTTCTTCACCACCCTGTCCATTCTGAACAGAGTGTAGCCTGGTATGGCAGTATATGCCAGTCATGGTTCTCAGCGCACCATGGCTCGGTAATGGCAATAATGTCCAGGTCAGCCTCTGCCATGATGGCCTCTAGGTCAGGGATTTTAGTTCCCAGATTTTGAGCATTTCCACACATGGCCTTCCAGAATCTGCTACCACCCTGTTTGTCTTCATCCTCTGTCCCCTTTTGCCTTCTCTCCTTACCCCCTATGCTCTCATTCCCATCTCTCTTCATTTCTACCATTTTGTTTCTTTTGTTGTCGGGTACCCTTATGGATTTCTCTCCCTTAGGATTCTCCCCACTACCTACTTCAGTCTGGGGGGCACTGGTTTAAATGCTTGCCAATATAACATTCAAACCATTCATTGAGGACTATGGTTCCCCTTCCAGACCATCTCCCTTGTATAGGCCCCTATCCCTCCAGGTAGGACGTTAGTACCCGATGTAGCTGAACCCTTCCTCTCTGCACCATTCCTTCAACCATGTGTTGAAGATCCTGGTATGGAGTTCCCTATCCTTCCCCCTGTCAGACAGGTAGCACCTCAGAAAAGGCCACAGAGCATGCTACATGCCCAAGACCCCTCCCCAACTCCTGAACCCATCCTGCATTCTCCTAACCTCATCCCTAGCTAGGTCATTGGTCCCTAGGTGGACATGACATCCATCTCTCCCCCCCATCCTGCTGCCCTAGCGGTCCTCAGGAACCACTTCCCATCCCTCTAAGCAGAGGCACCAGGTAGGCACCTAATCTCCCTCTCCTCCTCCTCTTCCTTTTCCCAAATCTATCCCCCCCCCAACAATTGAGTCCCCAACCCGGCGTTGCTTCTTCCTTTTCTAGGGTTCTTTTCCACCCTCCTTGGGGTCTCCACTACAGAGGACCGCCACATCTTCCATGGTCACTACTGCAGCTGCCTCCATGGGACAGTCCCACCCTACCAGAGCAGCGTAGGAGTTGCATAGTGGTACCATGTGAGGGATGTGTCTGTGACTCACAACCCTCACCCTTTCCGAGCCCAATGTAGTCCCGCCACTCCTCCTCCTTTTCATCCTTTGAGGCTGCAGCAGCAGACTTGGCAGTCCCTGGGTGGGGGAGGATTCACTCTGAATCCTAGCTAACTTGGCCTGGAGTCTAGAAACCTCCCCCTCTCAACCCAGAGAGGTGCATGCAGATGGGGCAGCACTGCAGTCTCCAGAAAGCCTCCCTGAAGAATGCCACCCCGCAGCCACTGCATTGAACCACTCCCAGCATATCTATGTTCTACCCTGCCTGTTTTTCTAGTTTGCTTTTCTTTAGACCATTTTTTATCCATTCCCTAGACATGATGTTTCGCCTATACCCAAACTACTGCTTGACCCTAACTCACCCTTAACCTGCCTGTTTTTGTTTTGCTCTCTTTAAACCCTTAAATACTCCTACCCTAGATAGGGTGTTTCACCTATACCCAAACTGTTGCTAGACCTTAACTCGCTACTATGCTGCCTGTTTTTTTTTTCTACTTTTCTTAGCCTTTTTTTTTACTCCTACCCTAGATAAGGTGTTTCACCTGTACCCTAATTATTGCGTGTCCCTGAGTCTCCTCACTCCCTTGCAAAGTGTGTGCAGTTACAGGAGTTTAAACAGGCAGCTTACCACTGATGTCAGGTACAATGTCCTGGTGTTCTGTTTCCTTACTCCTTCATTGTTCCCCTGCCTGCCTGTTGAGCTGTAGAGTGTCTGGTCTCTGACTGTCTTATTGGGCTGACTCTGGTGGGCAGACTCCAACATTCTTAGTGTGTTGGTCCTTCGTGTGGTGGGTTGCAATGCAGGGGGCCACTTGATGGCCAACACCTTATGTAGCCCTCTGTTCCTCTTCCAAAAATGCTGTTTCTAAAAGCATAATCAAACTGGTTCTGGGGCACACCTGACTCTGATTTCACAGGTCACAGGCCCCTCTCATTTAGCTGGCTTAGCTAGCTGCTAAGTGATGGGGGGGGAGGGGGACCTGTAGATGCTTTCCCAAGTTCCTCTCCCAAATATGCTGCTTCTAAAAGCAGAATCAAACTGGATCTGAACCAAGAATTGCAATTAGAAGAGGATGCAATTTAAATGATACATTGGTGCATATTTTGTTACCCAAAAATGAGAATACCGGCAACTGGCTTGCAAAACCACCTACTGGCAATTTTAAGTGTGGGCATTGCCTACATTGTAGCAACACCAGAAATATGAATACTTTTTCTCATCTAAGAACTGGAAAAAGGTTTTCAATAGACCAGTTTATAAACTGCAGCACCGAAGCTGTAATTTATACCCTTACTTGCCCATGTGGAATTTTTTACATAGGACAAACAAAACGAGCGTTAAAATCGAGAGTGACAGAATATAAAACAGCCATTAGAACTGGAAATGAAAACTATGCCACTGCATGACATTTTAGAGAAGCAATACATACATCTACCTCAGTTTTGCAATTTGTTGGCATAGAAAAAGTCAGTTTGGACATTAGAGGTGGGAGTTTAAAGGACAAACTTCTGCATAGAGAAGCCTTTTGGATTGTTACCCTTGATACTGTGAAACCTAAGGGACTCAATGATTTTGTGTCATTGCACAATTTAAAATAAGTTATTGTATTTGCCGTGGTGGTTGCCTACTGTCTCCCTGTTATTTATTTCTGCTTTTTAAAGTCCTATGTGTATGTGTGTCTCATCTTGTGTACGTCCTTTGAATTTAGCACTTCTTTGCACTCAGCACTGTTTTGCACTTGGCACTTCTAATTAGAGCACAGTATTTTTAAGCTTTGTACTTTTAAGTGTTATCTGTTTAATGTGACCACATGTTCTGATAAAGGTGTCAGTTTAGACGCTGAGATGTAAACGGTTCTGTGGGCAAGTTAGCATGCTGCTTTGTAGTCTGCGGTAGCTAAATGCTTTCATGCAAGCGATATATGTATTTTCTAAAAAAGACTATTGAGGCTATCTAAATATCAGCATTGTATGCTAAGCAGTTGTCAGTTTTGTATTTTGCTGCTGGTCTCCAATTTGGAGTATTCTTTGATTAAGCTACATTCTTTTGAATGGAGTGCTGACCCTTTCTTCCACGACGTGGATATGTGCTGCTAATTGTAGAAGTCCTGGTAAGGTGCACCCATTTACCATACTGGAGTGTAAATATACTATATTTGTGCAAGCCGTGCTTACTCTTGTGTGACTGTATGGATCTGGAGCACACCTGACTATGCTTTCACAGGTCACAGACCCCTCCCATTTAGCAGTCTCAGTTTTGATTATGAGGGACTTTAATCTGCAGAATGTAGATTGGAGCATTCTGGCCACAGCTACATCAAGAGGCAGGGCCATCCTCTACTTCACACAAGAGGCATGTCTCAGGCAGCTTGTTTTGGAACCCACTAGGGATGGGTCAGTGCTGGACCTGGTACTTAGAAACAGAGACAACACTGATGGCATCATAGTGGGTAGTTCCCTTGGGTACAAGTGATCACCATATTGCATGGTTTGGCATACGGATAGGACAGGAAATAAGACACACTAAGACAAGGGTCCTGGACTTTAGGAGGGCAGATGTTAGATAAATGGGAAACTGCCTCAGAGAATGCTTCCAAGGGCAGAAAGCAGAAAGGGACTGGAGACTCAGTTGAAAATTAGGGAGAGTATAGCCCAGGCAACGGCATGCTGTTTGAAGAAAGTGAACAAGAGGAAGAGGAGAAAGAGGCCACTATGATTCCCTAAGGAGGTGGCAAAGGCAGTAAAGGAGAAGAAAACAGTATTTAGAAAGTACAAGGAAACCCAGAAGGATGAAGACAGGGTATATCTGGCAAAACATTGGGAGGCAGGAAGGAGGGTGAAGGCAGCTAAAGCACTAACAGAGAAAAGGATAGCTAAGGAGGACAAAAAATGGGACAAGACCTTCTTCGGCTATGTAGGGGACAAGGGTAAGAAAAAGGGAGGGACAGTGAGAATCAGGAGGGTGGGGGGACTGCAGAGAGGAAGAGCAAGAAAAAGCAGAAATAATAAATGATTACTTCTGCTCAGTCTTCACTGTAAAGGGGTGGGATGAACCAACATTCTGCATAAGCACCAGGGAGAGGGAGGAGTGGACACAAGTTCATTCCCAGTGGAGAGGGTCTGGAAGGGATTGGAAGCCTTAAAGAAGAATGTGGCGATGGGGCCGGGTGGGATTAATTCAAGAGCCCTAAGGAATCAAGCATGGTGCTGGCTGCCCCTCTGGCAGTGCTTTTTAACACCTTAGTGAAGATGGGGGAAGTTCCAGAGGACTGGAGGAGGACTAACGTGGTCCTGCTGCACAAAAGTGGCAGTAGGGAGGATGCTAGCAACTACAGGCCAGTCAGTCTCACATCAGTGGTGGGAGGTTAATGGAGACACTACTGAAGGAGAGTCTCATGGGGCACCTGGAGACAAAAGGGCTGCAGGACCAACAGTGGCATAGTTTCACAGGGGAGAGGTCATGTCCAACTAATCTCTAGATTTATTTGACTGGGCTTACCAGGTACGTGCATCAAGGGAAAGCAGTGGATGTGGCCTCTCTGGACTTCAGTAATGCTTCTGACACTGTGCCACATAGGAAGCTAGTTAATAAACTAAGCAGCCTGGGGGTAGGGACAAAAGTGACAAGCTGGGTATCAAACTGGTTAAGGGACAGGAGGTAAAGGACGGTGAAAAACAGTAGCCACTCAAGCAATAGGAGAGTCACTAGTGGGTTGCCACAAGGTTTGGTGCTGGGACCGGTCCTCTTCAATGTCTTTATAAGCAACATTGCAGAGGAACTTGAGTGTATGGTGGGTCTCTTTGTGGATGACACAAAAATCTGCAACAGGGTTGACGCTCAGGATGGGGTGGAGAGAATGCAAAGGGATCTGAGGAAACTAGAAGAATGGTCTAGAGTGTGGCAGCTGGGTTTCAATGCCAAAAAGTGCAAGGTTATGCACTTAGGGCTGCGGAACCCAGGGTCTGTGTATAAGATGGAGGGAGAGGAGCTTATATTCATCAAGCAAGAAAAAGACCTCGGGGTCATCATAGCTGATGATGTCAGGGTAGCTGGGCAGTGTGACAAAGCAGTGGAAAAGGCTAGCAGGATTCTGGGGTGCACTGGGAGAGGAATTTCTAGCAAAAGGAAGGAGGTGGCGCTGCCATTGTTTTGCTCACTGGTGAGGCCCCACATGGAGCACTATGCCGAGTTCTGGAGGCCGCATCACCATTGAAAGTGTGGAGGTGGTACGGAGGAGGGCAACCAAAATGGTGAAGAGGCTGCATAAGAAGTCATATGAGGAAAGGCTGCTGGAACTCAACATGTACTCTCTGGAAGAGAGGAGAGCAAGTGGGACATGACTGAAACCTACAAGTACCTCACAGGAGTGAACAAGGTGCAAGTGGAAGGTCTATTTCAGAGAAAGGAAGGCACTAGAACAAGGGAATGTGCAATGAAGCTAAGAGAGGGAAAGATTAGGAGAGATGTGCAGAAATATTTCTTGGAAATTGTGGTGGATGATTGGAACGGCCCACCAGAGGAGGTAATGGGGGCAAAGACCATGGGGAGCCTCAAGCATGCGTGGATCGGCACAGGGGCATATTAGTTAGAGGAACGGGGGGAGGGAGTGACATCTATGACCAACTAGGATCAGTAGTGATGGAATAGTCAGGGACAAGGGCCAACTGGATGGGTCTAAAGGTCCTTTTCTGCTTACAAAATCGTTGTTTCAATATTTCTAACTGGCCTGACCGGCACTCTTTTTCCTAAAAAGTAAAGCATCCACATAAAATGTGTCAAGATTTCTTTACTTTCTATCTGTAGATTGCCCCCCTCCCCCATCCTTTTTGTTGTGTTGAGCCTATAGAACAGGTGGCTCATGTGCTACAGACAGGTCATTTCAGATTTACCATATGGCATGTAAACCCAGGACAGAAATCAAACTTGCGACCTTGCACTCAAAATGCCTCTAGGAGAACCACTTCACTGTTTGGTACATACGACCTGCCCACCCCTTTCCATCATAACATTCATCTCAGAATCATTTCAACTGCCCCAACACTTTGCATCAAAGTGTAGTCTGTTCAGAAGGAGGAGCACACCAGAGCAGAAACCAATAAAGGGATTATGTGAATTTAAAAAGTCTCCTGTCAGAGCCTGGTGGCTGGCACTGCTACAGTCACTCCTGTGTGGGAAGGAATACCTCTGCTCTGTGCCCCCCTTGTCCAAGACACAATAAATCTGCACTAAAGTGGGGATAACATCTTTCAACTGGTCTGACAGCTGCTGCAGGAACACACTGAGGGACTCCCAGGACGGACCTGTAATATACGTTGAGGATTTTTTCAGTCTCAAAAGATGTAATATCAAATAATTCCTCTGCATGTTTCACCAGTAAAGACAGCTAGTGAGAGTAAACACATTGTTGGATTTGGCATTGCACACTCTAAATTTTCTAGCAATGCATGATGTGCCACAACGATATTAAAATTAGAGGACAGACGACTGGCCCTGCACTCTACACTGGGATGCTCACTACACTCAGTCCCTGACCCACACATGTTGCACCGCCTTGACTGTGCCCCGATTCCCTGCTGACTCAGACAGGCACTTTCTCTCTCTCTCTCTCTTTCTCTCTCTCTCATTCCTCTCTCTCTCTCTTTCTCTCCCTCCCCCGACTCTCTCTTTCTGAGACTACAGTCGTTCATCCCTTCTGGGGGACCATCATTTCCTCGCCAGCACACTCCCACTCATCACTGGGGCAGGGGGAAGGCTCATCAGCATGGGAATTAGCTCTCAATGAAAGACCGGGGGGGGGCACTCGAAGTTCATTCCTGGGGTCGCTTCTATTTGGCTTCACATCATCATAGCACTTTGGGCACCAAGCAAGGACACCAACAAAATAAGAAAAAAAATGGTACTGGGACCTGAGCAGAAGTAGACACTCAAGAGGTGCAGGTTGATTAACTTAGGTTGAGGGGTGGGTGAGCAGCTGGGCCAGCTTGGCAGGGGGCAAGTCACAACTGCTGGTATAAGTTGCTACTTGCGCCATTCTACTTGGCACAAGTGCTGTTACTCCAGGCGTAACTTTTCTAGAATCGGGGCCTCAGTATGCACTCCCACCACCCCTATTGATCTATGCCACAGCTATTTCTCTGCTTCTTTCTGCATCTCCCCATGAACCAATGGCAGTGGTTATTCAAACAGCACAAGTCATGTATACCGAATAACTGATGGAGCTGCATTGGCACCACCATGTGCTTCACCACACTCCTGCCCCCACCCAGAGAGCAACAAACAAATTCAGGAAGAGAAAGACATGCTCAGCCATCATTCTGTGGCCAAACAGAGCTGAACTTCTAGAAGCAAAAACATCAAGAGAGCAGTCAGTTATTAGCCTCAGGGGGGAAGCAGCACCTTTGGCTGCAGCCACAGAGAAACAGCACTTGCCAGGTTGGACAGGTAGAGGGTTAGCTGCTCAAGATCAGGGCAATTTGCGCTATGTCCCAGACAAGTTAAACTATGTTAGAATTGATCCCTGCAAATATAGTGCTGAATCTTTTTCTTTTGGATTTATGTTTTTCTTAGAAATGGTTTTCAAGTCACCTGTAGAATTTCCATTACTTACTTAGAACATTTTAAATCTGAGAATTTTAACTCACGTAAGCACAGGGTCATAATGTCGCAAGCCATTATGCCGTAGCAATATGCTGCACTGCCAGTACAGCGCGATATAGTGCAAACAGCATAATTCTTGTTTTTCCTCCTGAACCCCCCACCCCACTAACATAACTAACTCCAGGGGGATTAACACTTAATATCACACAAAGTGTGAAAAAAACATTCCATGCGTCTTGGATCGGGAATCGAAACCCAGTCCCAAATACACTGCTTGCCTCTTTTGTTACCAGTGGTTCATCCCATCAAGCCACGGCAGCTGCTCGGTGGAGCTGTGTCCCAGCAGGATTCTTATCCTGCACTGGGAGGAGTGAGAGGATGCACTGCCATGCATACTTCTTTTCACAGTTTTGCACTCTCTCGCTCTTGCCTACTGTACCTGTTCCTACCTCACGGTCATATCGTGCGCTGTAGAGCGTGCAACATTTTGACGCAGTAGGACCCAGGCATACATAGAAGGTGATAGCAAAAAAAGACTCATAGACCATCCAGCCTGCCTTTAAAGATCAGCTCTGCACTTTAGCATGTGCTTTCATAAATAAGATGTTTCAGCTTACAGTTTAACAGAGAATACATTTTTTTCATATTCAATTTTCCTTTTCAAGATTTACATCACATCTGTGTAGTCCATCTTAAAAGTCTGTCTGGAAGATATTTAAAAACATTTGCCTCTTCCCATTAACCTCACAGTGCCTTTGTTTATGACATCATAGTGCTCACCATGTCAACAGACTATGATGTTACAAACAGCAATTGTGTGGTTAGCAGAGGAGGGTCAGATACAGTGTGAAAGACTCAGTGAAATAACTGCTGCATTATCTGCAACATTTAGTAGACCAACAGCAGGGGAAAGTAAAAAATAATAATAACAACCAGAAAACAATGAAAGTCTAAACATAATTGGTATAAATCTAGTGTTTTTCAGCTTTTCATTATAATAGAGTTGCTCTTAGTTGCTACCTGTAGCCCCACTGGCCCACCACCATAAGGGTCAACATCTCATCTTCCCTATCTTGCCTTTCAGAATCTGCAAACCCCTGAATCTCTCCTGCCCCACCTTAAATCCAGTTACAGTCCCACCTCCACTTCCCCTTCAGCAGCCTACTCCACTGATCCACCACCCTGTCTGTTATACATTGTTTCTTATAAGGGTATCTACTATGGTAAAGCAGGAGTTGCTGTGTTGCATTGCAGACTGTTGTATTTTCTGTGAACTACATAGCCCAGCATGCCTTGCATGGCTCAGTAAGATGTCACAGTGAAGACTGGAGAGAGAGAGAGAGAGAGAGAGAGAGAGAGAATAAAGTAATCATAGAATCATAGAAATTTGTCAGCAGAAAAGGACCACATTGGCCCATCTAATCTGCCCTTTTTCCCTCCCATATGTAGCTCTGATGACCACCCTACACCCCCCTTCCGTACCAACCCTCCCCCGAAGGTTCCCGGACCCTTTTTCCCATCCTGGTCATCTGCAAACATACACACCTTCCCATTTAGACCCTCTGTAATATTCCCAGTGTAAATATTAAATAGTATTAGCCCCAGTACTGATCCCTGGAGTACTTCACTTGTTACCCTTTCCTACCTGGAATGAACCCCATTTACCACCACCCTTTGGCTCCTGTCACCAAGTCAGTTTTCCAACCAATTTGTTATTTTTTCCCCAAGCACTAGACTGCCTATGTTGTTCACCAGCTTCCTCTGAGGGACAGTGTTAAAGGCCTAGCTAAAGTCCAGTTAGAGGCCACGTCCGCTGCCCCGGCCGATCACACTCCCTATTCACCCAATTGAACTCAATGCGGTTTGACTGGCATGATTTTCCCACCGTGAATCCGTGCTGTCTGTCGTCCTGCAGTCCATTTTCTACCAGCTATTCCACTATCCTTTCCTTTAGGAGTGCCTTCATAATCTTTTCTACCACTAATGTGAGACTGACTGGACGATAGTTACATGGCTCTTCCTTCTCTCCCCTCTTGTGTATTGGCACCACATCCACTTTTCTCCAGTCCCCCGGTACCCTCTCTGTGTCCAAAGATAGACTGAACAGCCTCCTTAGAGTTTCTGCCAACTCTTCCCTTAGTTGTCAAAGCACCCTGGGATACAGGGCATCTGGACCCATTGCCTCATCCACCCTTAACATATCCAATTCCTCCAATACCCTGCTCTCCTTAAATGAGCTATCATCCACCTCCCTGCCCACCTTGCTCCTCCATTTCAATACTGGCCCATGTCCCTCCCTTTCAACCATAAACACTGAGCAGAAATATCTGTTTAGCAAGTCTGCTTTTTCTGAGTCCTTTTGTATGAGATCTCCCTTATCCCTTTTAAATCTCATTATACCCTGCTTGTTTTTCCCTCTCTCACTGATGTATCTAAAGAACTTTTTGTCTCCTCTTTTGGCCTCCTTTGCTATCTTCTCCTCCATAGCTGCCTTTGCCCTACTGATTATCTGCCCTGTCCCTCTAAACTTTTCCCTATATATCTCCTTGTCTTCTTTTCCTTGTGTTCTTTTTTTATGTCTGGAAAGTCCTTTTTTCTCCCCTATTGTCCTTGCCATGTCTCTAGAATACCAAAGTGGCCTCCTTCCCCTTTTTTATTTCCTCCCTTCCTAATGCACTGATCAGCAGCCTTCACAAGTCCTCCCTTAAGTGCCCCCTAGAGTTATTCCACATCACCCAGCTTTTTCCTCATCTTCTATACTGACCTTAAAATCTCTCATTTTTTTTAAATCCACCCTACTGAAGTCCATTACCCTCATGGTGGTTCTACTCACTTCCTTTCCTGTCCTGATCCTGAAACTAACGGCTCTGTGATCACTTGCCCCCAGATTGTCCCCCACTGATACCACAGCTACACTTTCCCCATTTGTCAGTTTTAAGTCTAGTGTTGCCTCTCCGCTAGTGGGTTCCCTTACCAGTTGCTGTAGGAGTGCTTCTTGCAGGGATTCCAGTATCTCTCTACTCCTAGCTGATGTAGCTGCTGGAATATCCCAACTCACATCAGGGAGATTAAAATCTCCTACCAGTAAGAGTCCCCCCTTTCCTGCCATCCTTTGTACCTCTAACAAGAACTCTTTATCTACTTCCTCCCCTTGACTTGGTGGCCTCTATACCACAACCAGACATAGTGCCTCTCCAGTCCCCTTGAGCAGCGTGACCCAGAGGACCTCAGTTGATCTTGGATTTACTTGTCCTTCTATCGCCTTTATCTCATCCATTATGTATAGGCAACAAGTAAGCATTAGAGGTTATACCTCAACCTGGTTTCAGGTGACCAGTGGAGTACCCCAGGGGTCCGTGTTAGGCCCAGTTTTGTTCAACATTCTTATCTCTAGCATGAAAACCAAAAATGGAGTCTGGGTAAATAAATACACAGATGATGCTAAATTAGGGTGTATTGTCAATGATTATATTTCTGCCTCTATGTTACAGGATAATCTAAATGAACTATCCAAATGGGCTAGAGAACATAAATTAATATTTAATACTACAAAATGCAAAGTAATGTATTTTAGTAAAAATAATAGACTAGTCTCTTACTTTTTGGATAATATTTTATTGGACAAAGTAACTTCTGAAAAGGATTTAGGTGTTCTAATTAACAACAATTTAAAATTCTCAGAACATATGAACAAAACTACTCAAAAATGTCAGCGACTTATTATCTGTATGTTGAAGAACATTAAATCTAGACAACCTGAAGTATTAGTCCCAATATACTGTAGTGTTATCAGGTCAAATATTGATTATTGCTCTTCATTTAGTGCTCCAACCCTAATTAAGGATAAAATACTGGCTAAAAAGGTGCAGTTACGATTTACTAGACAGGTCCTTGATTATAAAACATATTCATATAGTACAAGGCTGAAGAAACTGAATTTTTATTCCTTGGAATATCGATCCCTCAGAGGCAGTCTTTGTCTAATATATAAAGCCACGAGGGATCAAACATTATCAGAAACTATATGTCTAGAATGGCAAACAAACACAAATTTTACTAGGTCACATAAATTCAAATTAAAATGATCTATTAATAAAACTACAAGTAGGAATCTTTTTTTCACTCAGAGAGTGGTACCTACCTAGAATGCATTGCCTGTAGAAGTGGTAAATAGTAGTACTCTACAAATATTCAAAACAAAACTAGATCTCTTTATGGGTAACAGCAAATATGATTTCCACCCAGGATAGGATGGCGAGTTCATTATGGGCTTGTCCCTTGAGCTCGTATACACCTATGAACCTATGAACCTATATATCCCCCCCCTTTTCCCTCATTCTGTCTTTTCTTAAAAGGATATACCCAGGGATACTCACTTCCCACTTATGGTTTTCCTTCCACCACGTCTCCATTGTAGCTACCAGATCCAGTCCCTCATCTACCATTGTGGCTTCCAAATCTGTTATTTTATTCCCCATACTCCATACCCCTCCACCAATTTCCCCCATCCCCTAACTTTTTCCTCTCTCCTTCCCCTGCCCCCTCCTGCAAGGGAGTGCTAACTAGGCAAGTACCTCCAGCTACATCCTCCATGTCTTCTCTAACATAGAAACATAGACTTTGACAACAGATAAGGACTGCTTGGCCCACCAAGTCTGCCCATTTCCCTACCTGATGGATAGGCTGCAGATCCTAGTTAACCAACAGCCTACTTCCTCCTACCCCCCACTACATTTGCCTTATGTCTGACCCATGCATTCTTGAATTCCCCCACTTTTTTTTCCCATGACCTCCTCAGGAAGGCGGTTCCATGTGTCTACCACCCTCTCCATGAAAAAATTCTTCCTCATGCTGCCCCTAAGCCGTCCACCCTCTATCTTCAAATTGTGCCCCCTTGTTCTTGCACATCTCTTTTTCTGAAAGATGCTACCATCTTGGACTTTGTTGATTCCCTTGAGGTACTTGAAAGCTTCTATCATGTCCTCCCTCTCCCTTCTTTCCTCGAGGGTATACATATTAAGCTTCTTTAGTCTCTCTCTTCCCTAGTCTCATACTCCCCCTCTTCTAGTTTAAATCCTTTCCCAAGACCCCATCTCTAAAATCTTGAAACATTGTCCACAATATCCTAGCACCCCGATCATTTATATGTAGTCTGTCCTTCATGTATAGATTCTCCTCTGCCCAAGTGTCCCCCCACTCTCCTAAACAGGTAAATCCCTCCCCTTTACACTAGCCCTGAGTCAATTATTGAATTCCTTAATTCTCAGCTGAACCACAGTGTTAACACAGTGAACTGGCAAGACCTCTGAGAAAGCCAGGGAGCTAACCTCCTCCCTGCACACCCTGGAAATCTCCCTAAATCTACTTTGCAGATCCCCTATATCATCATCTACCAGGTCATTAGTCTCTAGGTGCAGGACTAGGTGTGGATCCCCCCCAGTAACCTAATACCCTGTCTTATTTTAGTCATTGCCCTTCCCGCCTCCATCCCTGGCTCACAGAAGACGTATCTTCTTTTATAGTCCATCCCCTTTCTTAGCCAGTGGATTCTCCTTATGATGGAGTCACCAAAGACCATGACCTTGTCTGTACTATCCTTCTCTGCTAGTGCCCCCTTGACCCTGTTTTGTTCACTACACCTTGCATTTCTACTGCTCTTTTCATGAACTCCTGTCCTTGTTTTCTCCTGGACTCCTGATCTCGTGCTGTCTACATTCTCTCCCATATTGTCACCCTGTGACTCCTGTGGTTCCCTTTTTCCTGCATTTCCTGATTGGTGGTGCTCTATTCCTTGCCTGTCTGCTGGACTCACATTCCACCTATTTTCCTCTGATCTCTTTCCTTTGGCATCTTTATTTATCTTCCCCTCAATCCCTCCTTTTGAATCTCACTCCCCCTCTTTTCATCCCCTTTATCTCAGAATCCCCCTACTCTCCTTTACCCTTACACTTGATTCTCTCTCCTTCTCCCTCCCACTGATTACACTGGGTCCCTTTGCAGAAACCTAATTTTCCACCCTCTTATCTTGGTCTTCCATTTCCTGTAGACTGCCCACTGGTGAGTACTGTATCTGCTTGACTCCCACACACTGCCTCCTGTGTTTGCTGTCTTCCCACAGCCTGATTTTCATTTTCATTTGTCCTTGCCCTTCCCCTGTCCCCTCCCTTCCTTTTCTCCTAACAACATTCCAGTTATCTACCTCACTACATCCTGATCTGTATCTCATCCCTCCACTCATCCCCTTCTTTCCCCTGTCACCACTATCCATTCTCCAGCCTTTAGCATTGCCTGTGACACTGTCACCATCCTTCCTTTCCTTTCCCTTCTAGTCCCCACTCTCCATTCCACCTTACTTCTTAGCCAACTAAGTTCCCCCTCGAGTTGCCCTAATCTTAGACATATTGGATATCCACCAATTCTCCATAGTGTATCCATAAAACCTGCTGTCCCACATCCATTACAACACAGTATTCTCCCCCTTCTTGTAGTTCCTCTATACTCATCCTGTCCTCGGAATCCTCCCCAACCCCCCTACCACTTCCCCCTTTCAGTATACTCCATTCTATTCCAGTCCAACCTGCCCCTTGTACGTAACATTATTATGTTTTGTTTTTTTTTTTTTTTTTTTTTCTTCCCTTAGGATTTAGATTTTTATAATCAGGACCTAACGATTTGTTACATTTTTTCCCTTTGGTTTTATATTTATCCTACCTAGACCCAACAGCTAGTTGATCTGATCTGGTAGTACAGAGCAAAACAAAGTGAATTAAGATCTATCACTCCCTCCCATGGATTAACAAAGATAAGCTAAGCCCTCCCTGAAACATTATATAGATCACAGTGTAGCAGAACAAACTTATTTAGTTCTGGTATAGCCCCAATTTTATATATGAATTACATTTGAATGACACTGCTAAGTTAAGTTCTGATAAGCCCTCTTATGTACAACAGATTGAATTTATACAGATCTGTCTAGCCCTCCCCTTATACCAACTAATGGATGTATTAGGCAAGATATGCTAAGTTCCTTCCTACCACATCAGACAGCACAAACTGTAACAGAATGAACTTGTTAAGTCCTTTTAAACCCTCCCTATTTCAACAATGATGGTAATGGTGGAAAGTTGCAATCCATACTGTGTTGTTTTGTGTTATTAATTCCAGTAAATATATTACAGTTTCTGGTGACGAGGTGGTGACTTTCTTTTGCAAGGTGTACATGTTAAAAATGGAACAGGACGGCCGGCCTGGTGGAGCTGAGGGTTGAGGTGCTGGATGCCACACCTCACGCTACGCCGGCGACCCGGGTTTGGGAATGAGCCCAGGCCATCGGGGGTAGGCAGGGAAGGACTGGGATTGAGCATCCGTAGACTGCTCTCCCAGTCCTGGGGTGGGTTGGGGAATCTTGCCACGCTGTAGCGGCTCCTGGGGAACGCTCAGGGGCACTACAAGTGCTGGCGATCTGGAGGGGGAACACGGCGGACGTCAGCACACTGTGTCTGGATGTCATTGCATGTCTGCGTTCCAGGGGACCAATTGGAGGAAAATGGCTGGGCGTGACCATGCAGCTTGATGGCTGCACTCTGAGCCACCTGAAGGACTTTGGCAGAATCCTGCCAGGGAGGGTCCGGGGCTGTCCTGGCTGGCTGAGGCAGAGGGGGAGCCCTCCAGTGGGATGGCAGGACGGCCATCCCGGATCCTCCTGGGTGCAGTCTGAGCTATCCAGTTCTCCGGGCAGTCGGAGCCGGCAGCTGGATGCCCCAAGCCGGTAGTGTGCCACAGCAGGTGGCAAAAAGCATTACATAAAAAAAAAAAATGGAACAGGACACTATACTACCATGACTCAGATTGGAAGAATTTCAGAGTCTGACGAGGAAAAAGAAGATTTTGATTCCTATCTGAAGCGATTTAAAATGTGGATGGATGCAAATGACATATCAGAAGAAAAATAAGTGTTTTCCTGTCTGTAATTGGACCCCAAGCTTATAGATTGTTGAAGAATTTAATAGCCCCAGACAAACCAAAAGATAAACCCCACTTGCAGCTTGCTCAGACTCTAACAGGACATTTAAAGCCCATACCACTGATAATTGCAGAGTGCTTTCAGTTTTATCACCAGAATCAGCAAGCTGGTGAAACAATAACTGATTATTTTGTAACGTTAAAGCACATTCTACAAATTGCGAGTTTGGAGTTTTTCTGAGGGAAGCACTCAGGGACAGATTAGTGTGTGATTTAAAAAGTGATTGCAAAGCAACTATTGTCTGAAAAGGTCCTGACTTTCCAATCTGCTTCAGAAATTGCTTTAGCCATGGAATTGGCCTAAAAAATGCACAGAACCCTGCAGGGAAGACAGCTTTTCAGCCTGGTGGTGTACATAAAGAGTGGGGCAGTGTGGCTACTGCAGCTTAACAGTTATCCAGTAACAAATATACTGAAGAAGCATTTGTCAATGTTGAATGTTGTCTTGCTGGCATTGGCATTGGTAGTGCAGGAGTTAGAGAGATGCATAAAAGGAATGGCAGTGAAGTATTGAACTGACGCCAACCCTACCCCTACCCTGCAGAGACTGACAGGCATTGGGATGTGCCTTTGGGTCATCAGCCACAATGTTCACACCATTTCACCTCACCCTACCCTGCAGACACTGACAAGTGTTGTTTTGTGCCTTGGGGTCTTCTGGCCTTACAATCACCCCATTCCATAAGGAAATACGCTGAGATGGGTGCAGTATAGCAGAATGGGGTGAACTTTGGGGATGAAGAGTCCAAGGCACATCTCAATGCCTGTCACTGGCTGCAGGGTGGGGGTGGGGGTGGAATGGCTTGAGCATTACACCTAACAATCCCAAGTCACACCCCTGACGCCTATCAGTCTCTACAGGGTGGGGCGTTACGGTTGGAAACCCTAATGCCCCAGGTGTTTTTTGGTATTTTCACTCCAAATTTTCAACATAGTCTTTTTGTGACCCCATCTCATGGACAGTGGCACTATCAGTTCATTAGCCGAAAGGTGATTTTGCACAGCGACTGCGCCATTTGGCGCCACAGGTGCGAAAACAAATTTCAGGCAGTATGTGAAAAATGACAGATGTACTGTTTATGAGAAGGTGCAAGAAAATGGCAATGTTGAAAATCTGGAGTGAAAATATGAAAAATTGGTGATGTCAAGAGTGTGCATAGAAACTGCACAATGCACGACCGTAATGTAATTATTTTGGGGTTTTTTTAACCACATTTTCAACATAGGCATTTTGAGACCTCTGCTCATGAACAGTGTCACTGGGATTTTGTTAATCTGTCCTGAACATTGATTTCCTACAGCGACCGCGCCACTGTGCACCACATGCGTAAAAACACATTTCAAGCAGGATGTGAAAAATGGCAGCTGTTCTGTTCATAAGGAGGTGTCAAAAAATGGCAATGCTGAAAATCTGGAATCGAAAATATGACAAATTGGTGAAGTCACAAGCATGCATAGAAACTGCGCAATGCACGCCTGTAAGGCAATTATTTTTACCAAATTTTCAACATAGGCATTTTGGGACCTTTGCTCATGAACAGTGTCACTGTGATTTTGTTGATCTGTCCCAAACATTGATTTCCCACAGTGACTGCGCAATTGTCAGTGGCAGTATAGCCTAGAGGTTAGTAACGAGCTGTGAACAAGCTTCGTACATCCAGCAGACCAGACCTTGGTTTGATTCTCACAACCTCCACTTGCATACTGTGTGACTCTGAGCAAGTCACTTAACTGCCCAGTGCCCCCGGGTCGTCCCTGAAAACAGGCACTTGTGCCTAGTGGGCTTTACCTGGTTACCAAAGATTAAAATAAAAAAAAATTGTGCCCACATGTGCGTAAACACCATTTCAGGCAGGATGTGAAAAATGACAGCTGTACCATTCATAAGGAGGTTTGAAAAAATGGCAATGTTGAAAATCTGGAGTGAAAATATTAAAAATTGTCAAAGTTACGAGTGTGCATGGAAACTGCAAAATGCATGCTCATAACGCAGTGATTTTTTGGAATTTTTTCACCAAATTTGCAACATAAACATTTTGGGATGCCGCCTCATGAACAGTGGCACTGTCATTTCATTAATCAGTTCAAAAGGTGATTCCGCACAATGACTGTAAAATGACCTTTCAGGACCAAATAACAAGATGACAGTGCATGTGTTTATGAGGTGGGGTCCCAAGAAACCCATGTTGAAAATTTGGAGTCAAAATTCAAAAACTGGCTGAGATATCCACCTAAGTTGAAACCCCCCATTTATGCCATTATACAGCTTACCGGCATTTCTTCATTTGCAGTTCAGCTTTGAAGAGTCCAGACATGTTCCCACTCCACAGAAGATCGCTGTGCCAGACCTCCTGAGGTAAGTATGGGGTTGAGGGTGTGGAGAGGTGGGGTGCGCAGAAGATGGGGGCAGGTTGGGGGAGGGGTGCTGCGGACAATGGATCGTTTCCTTTTTTTCAGGTACAGGAAAAAAAACAGACATTGCAGGACCATTTTCTTTCTTTACAGGTGAAATAAAACAAATGTTGGGCACACTGGGGTGCGCTTCCAGTGTGCCTCATGACTTTCGGGGGTGATGTTGGCCACACAGGGGTGGGCTCCCAGTGTGCCACACAATGGGGTAGGGTGGGGGCAGGGACATGCCAACACGGTCAGCTTTCTGTGAGCAGCGGCACACTGAGGTGGGCTCCCAGTGTGCCACACAATGTAACCTTAAACGGAAATTGTTTACATTTACGCACTGCTGTCATGCCCGTAAAGTAAGCATGTTTGAAGGGGGATTGCAGCTATCATTGAAGTTGTATTAAATATATCCTCTTTGCTGGCATTGCTATCTTTGCACACTTTGAATAGTCTTAAAGAGAAAATGTTTACTTTTATCCACTGCTGTCATGCCCGTAAAGTCGAAATGAAGGGGGATTACCAGCTGTCATTGAAAGTTGAATTTGTCATTATGTGCGCTAAGGGGAAATTAAATCAAATGACAGCGTCTGTTGGGATTTTGAATTTCGGGCACTTGAGTTGTTGGGATAGTGTGATGTCGGTCTTTTGGTGACAGGATTTATTGTGTCAGGATCAAGTACGGATCCCAATGTGGGTGAGGTGGCGGACATGCCAACATGGGGATTGCACCCCCATTATTGGCTTTCTTCAGGGATTCCTACCGCTGCCATGTTTATTGAAATGTTTCACCAGGAAAGGCACGTACGGGAGGCATGTCATCTGTGCCGCTGCATGATGAGCCTGTCTCTGATTGCAGTGGCACGTTTCTTACAAGTTGTATCCACTTTACATAATTCTTGTGTCAGCACTAGCTAGCATGCTGGATAATTGGGGAATGAGGGACTCACCTACTAAAGGATGCCCTGCATTCACCAACACTGACACACCTCTGCATTTCTTCTACTACCACAAGATGTTGCTTGCACAAGACAACATAAAAAGGAGGGATGTCCAAAGCAATTCAGAAGGGGAAAGAATACAAAAACATGGGAAGTCAACAAGCTTGCTAGGTGTGACAGGACACATTCACCTATCATCTAAAAAGTTAAAAATGAAAAATGACACTGGAGTCTTAAAATTGGGCATACTGCATGCAGCTGTAAAGCCAGGAGGGCACCAGTTGTAGCACACTGTGTAGAGGAGAATTTAGAGATAAGCAGCACTGTGGAAGATGACTGTTTTGAGCTGTTTACAGCATACATAGCAAATGAAGGTGAAAAAGGGATAAATATTAAAATGTACTTTGATATAGAGCCCGGTGGTGCTGAGGGTTGAGGCACTGGATGCCACACCTTGTGTCACGCCAGCTACCTGAGTTCAGGAGCGAGCCCAGGTGCTGGGGGTCGGCAGGGAAGGAGTAGGATTGAGCACCTGGAGGACAGCTCTCCTCTCCCTGGGGTGGGTTCTGGGGATATCCCAGTGCGGTAGTGGCCTCTGGAGGAGATTGGAGGTATTACCGACACTGGGAGTACATTGGGAATGCACACAATGGACGTCCACGTCTGCCGTGTTGGCGTCATTGCACGATCGCAGGTAGGGGGTACAAAAAAAAGAAATACCTCGGCGAGCTCTATGATGGCCAGCTGTGTGGCACCACCTGGCTCCATCCCTGGATGCTTCTTCAGATTGGGACCTCCCCCAGATCCTACGGTGGTGGCTACGTGCCCGCCGTGGCATAGATCATTGAGCAGGAACTGATGGGGTAGAGGTTGGGGGTTAGAGCAGAGCAGGGGCTGTGTTGTCAGACTGGATTGGGGAGGAACCATAGGTATCACCTCCCCAGCCACAGAGGAACAAAAAAAAAATGTACTTAGATGGTATACCTGTGAATATGCAGCTGAACACTGGAGCAACAGTAACAGCAGTTCCAGAGACAGTCTATAAACAAAATTTGTCTCCTATTCATTTGGAGAGTACCTCACTGCAGCTCAAAGTGTATTCAGGAGAGAAAATACCTTTACTTGGAAAAGTAAACATGCAAGTTACATATGGAGAGCAGTCAACTGTTTTGCCACTGGTTATAGCTAAGAGAGATAGGGCTCCCAGGCCACTCCACCTGAGGAAGGGTTTACTGCCGAAGCACTGGGATTGAATGGCGTAGCTCTGGCTTGCCAAATAAAATATTGCATTTGCACTGAACTGCGATTTTTGGCATCTTTTCTCTATGTGAGTGCAGTTTTCTTTGGAAGTGGCTGCATACTATGGGGACTGCATGTTATTGTACCCCCGGGATATAGGACCTCATTGCTGGAGGACTTGCACAGCAAACATCCAGAGATGTGCACAATGAAGACCCTTGCAAGGAGCTACGTCCAGTGGCCAGGACTAGACAAAAACATTCAGCAGAAGGTGCAGGGCTGTGGAATGTGCATGATGGTTCAGAACATGCCACCAGTGGCACCCCTTTAGCCCTGAAAATGGGCAACACAAATCTGGCAGAGAATCCATATTGATTTCACTGTAAAAGACAAGCAGTACTTCTTCATCATTGTGGACATCCCACCAGTATTTTGTGCTGTTTTTCTCAATCAGTTGTTATATATTACTTCTGTTATCAAATTAACAATTATGCAGCAGGCAGTGTTTTATGACATCACAGAACAATAGTTGTTCAAAAACAGCTGCAAATAGTGATAAGAACCTGGTCAGAACAATATTAAATGGCATGCTCCTTCTTTATTTTCAGACATGAGAAAAAGTAGTAAAGCAGACACAAATTGTGAAAAGAAGGGTATCATACAAGTCATGAGGTAACCAGTGGCCAGCAACGGCCGCAATGTAAAATAGCATAAAAAACTATAGGTCAAAATTGTCAGCACATTGTTGCAATGCTGCTTTAATTTATAATTTAAGTATGACATTATGTGCTCACAATCACAACACACAAAATGCATCTGTCTTCTGTCCAGAAAATTGACACATGCTAAGGAAGTAAAGTGGGAGCGTTACACCACATGCAAAGTCCCCCAGAATTTATTGCACAGTCACTCATGCGCGCAGTGGTCACACAGAGTCCCCAGATTTTTTCTGCATGCCGAAAATGCATCCGCCTTGTGTCCAGAAAATTGACACGTGGTAACAAAGTGAAATGGGATTGTTTCAGCACATACAAAGTCCCCCAGAATTTATTGCACACTCAGTCATGCGCGCAGTGGTGGCACAGAGTCCCCAGATTTTTTCTGCATGGCCAAAATGCATCTGCCTTGTTTCCAGAAAATTGACAAGTGGTAACACAGTGAAATGAGACTGTTTCAGCACATACAAAGTCCCCCAGAATTTATTGCGCAGTCACTCATGCGCACAGTGGTGGCACAAAGTCCCCAGATTTTTTCTGCATGCCCAGAATGCATCCGCCTTGTGTCCAGAAAATTGACAAGTGGTAACACAATGAAATGAGACTGTTTCAGCATGTACAAAGTCCCCCAGAATTTATCGCACAGTCACTCATGTGCAGTGCCCCAGAATAAAATGATGACCATGAGCAAACTGTTGCTGGTCCAATGTGTGCTGCAATTCTAGCAAATGCAATGTGATCATCTCAACTGGATGGAAGGGTGCCCTTTGTCTGTACACTAATAGTAGCCTTGGTGAGTTGATATATATAGATATATATTTCTGTATTTTGTAGGTGAGGGGGGTTGACATGGACATGTACTCATGGTATTGTTCTGTATCACAGGTCACAGATACTGTTGGTGTGCACATTCCAGTGCTTGATGAGAACTTTTTGCACAGAAATTTGCAATGGATAACTCTCAAGAACATGAAGGTAAGTATTTTGTTTTTTTTGGGTGGGGGGAAACGTTTGCAGGCTTGTCTGTAATGGTTTCTTATTTTGCTCCTTCTTCACAGATTTCATCTGCATTCTTCTCGAGTCTGGTTGTTAATGATGGTCATGGTCATCTAATGAAAAGACTTCTGCATGTTGCATGTGCGCCCCAGCCTGGGGGCCTGATGTTGAAGAACTTGTTTGGATAAGGCCACTTTGTCAGAACAACAAAGCATCTGGAAGTTTCCTTAAAAAAATAAATGAACAACTTCTTACAACTTAATTATGTGTCCCTCCCTGGTTCTCAAATCTCAATCCCTAAAGTCAAGTTACATTTCAAACCCACATCTTGTCAACTAACACAACCTGTGTGCAATATTTGCTGCAGTCTTTACAAAACAATGAAATGGATGAAATAAAATCTTCATACTTAACCAGAATGGATTTCACATGGATATTACATCGCTTCCTCTCTGTATGGTACAGCTACAGTACCATTCCCAATGAGTTTTAGCGATGGAGCCTTTTTTTGTTACCCTGTAAAAAAAACAAAAGAAGTATACTGTATGCATTTTACCATTGCGGCTCTGAAAAGCTCCAGAAGACAAAATATATGACTAAAGGAAGTGAAACAGCATAACAAACATGAGTACACATACTCACTTTATGGTTTAAATATTAAGAAGCTTTCTGTCTCTGGCTGATAGATGTGGTGGTCAGACAGACTCATGGTGGCAGTGGTGGCAGTGGCTAACATCAGTCCTGGTGGTGGTGGTCCGGGGGGCAGACAGACTCATGGTGGCAGTGGCTAACATCAGTCCCAGTGGTGGTGGTGGTCGAGGGGGCAGACAGACTCATGGTGGCAGTGACTACCATCAGTCCCGGTGGTGGTGGTGGTGGTCTGGGGGGGGGCAGAAAGATTCATGGTGGCAGTGGATAACTTCATTCCCGGTGGTGGTGGTGGTTCGGGGGGCAGACAGACTCATGGTGGCAGTGGCTAACATCAGTCCCGGTGGTGGTGGTCCGGGGGGGCACACCGCCTTTTAAAAACTTCAATTAGAACCTGCCAACATTAACCACATCATCATCCTCATAAAGAAAGCTGCCCTCATAGTCATCAATGTCTGAAGTCTGACCACTGGGAAATTCTTTATCCATTGTGTCATCATCTACATCAGTGGTGGGCTGTTTCAGGCAGCCACTGCCAGTGCCACCAGGATGCTCCATTTCCACATCAGCAAGACCACCATGACTAGGCAGGGGTATGAATTCCGAGGTTGCAGTCTCTACTGGTATGTGCCTCTCATTTATTTTAATGAATGTTAGCAAACTAACATTTGCAGGAGACAGGTTTGTCTGATGATCCCTGACTATTGTACCTGCTGAGCTGAATACCCTCTCAATAAGGATATTGGGGAAAAAAGCCCTTGAGGTTACTAACTTTCATTTAAACTGGTTCGGAGGGGGGTATAGAAAATAAAAAAGAACCAAATGGATTTTTATCCTCCCCTTTAAATCTCTCGGGCTGGAATTCTATTCTTATAAATGCTCGAAGCCTGCTGAATAAATACGATGAGCTTAACATAATTTTACACAAGAATAACGTGCATATTGCCCTTATCACGGAAACATGGTGGGATGTAATGGATGCATGGTAAAAAGAAATCGAGGGATATAAATTATATTCCTATTGTAGGAAATATAGAAAGGGTGGAGGATTGGCAATTTATATCCATAAAGATATTGTGTCGGAGGAAATCAAATGGGATATAGGGCAGATAGAACTCTTATGGGTTCAGTTATTACCTGTAAATAGACCTAAAATTATGTTGGGCCTGCTTTATAGACCCCGTCCATGTCATATGAAGACGACAAGGTTATACTGAGTATTCTTAGAAATCTGGACCCCACAAAGAGGATATTACTAACTGGTGATTTTAATCTACCCAATATTGATTGGGTTAAAAGTACAGGCACATGCCCTCTTGAGAGACAGTACATAGATGCTATGGATCATGGGGGACTTGAGCAGCTGGTCCTGGAGAGTACAAGAGGTAATAACATTCTCGATTTAATCTTTACTAATATGGGTGATCTAGTAAATATAGTGGAAATAAGCACCCCTCTGGGAAACAGCGATCACAACACTGTTTTATTCAAAATTAAGAAAATCCAACTTAGTAAATCTATGGGAACCACCACTAAGTTGAACTTCGGGAAAGCTGATTTCCAAAATACGAAAATGGATATGGGTAATTGGGACTGGAGATTAGAATTTGCTAATAAACCTTTACAATCTATGTGGGATTCTCTCAAACTTAAAATACATAACTTAACAACTAAATATGTACCTACTATCATTAAATACTATAAGGTTAGAACTGTTAAACCTGCCTGGTTAACTATACCAATAAAAAAACTAATTAATAAAAAAAATTGGTTATATAAGAAGTTGAAAGCCTTTTACTCAGTTAAATTGAATGCTGAATACAAGGAATGCCTTAAAAAAGTCAAAATAAATATCAGAAAATCAAAAGCCCAGCATGAGATTAATTTAGCTAATAGAGTCCACGATAACAAAAAAGCCTTTTTTACTTATATTAATAACCGAAGAAAGACCCCTAACAGTATAGGTCCTTTCCCCACTGAAGAGGGACACTCAGCAACCAATCAACAAATGACTAACATACAGAACAAATATTTTTGTTCAGTATATATACCAAATGATACTAATATGAATAATATTAGTATGCCTCCTGAACCAGGAACAATAATATTGAACCCAGAGAACATTTACAAACAAATAGTGGGTTTAAATATAAATAAATCCCCTGGTCCTGATGGTATGCATCCTAGAATTTTGAGAGAATTGGCAGACACGTTGGTCCAACCATTAACATGTATATTTCAAACATCAATAAACTTGGGTTTAGTACCTCATGATTGGAAAGTAGCAAATATAGTACCCATTTTAAAGAAAGGACCCAGTACCCTACCAGAAAACTTTAGGCCCATTAGCTTGACTTCAATACTGGGAAAACTCATGGAAGGAATAATTAAGGATATACTTATGGTACTTAGGAGGGACGAGATATTCTGGATCCCTCTCAGCATGGTTTTGTAAGGAATAGATCCTGTCAGACCAACTTATTATCCTTCTATGAAAAAGTAAACAGGGAACTGGATGCTGGGAATCCTGTGGATGTGGTTTTTCTCGACTTTGCCAAGGCTTTTGATAAATTGCCCCACAAAGAATTATTGTTAGTTTTGGAAAAAATAAAATTGCCCAGTAACATCTGTAGATGGGTTTCAAGTTGGTTGCAGGATAGGAGGCAGAGGGTGGTTATTAATGGGGAATATTCAGATTGGGCCCCGGTTTCGAGTGGAGTACCCCAAGGATCGGTCTTGGGCTCTAGCTTATTCAACTTATATATTGCCTCGTTGGAAATCAATAATAAGAATATCTGGCTGTATAAATTTGCTGATGACTGTAGATTGGGTGTAGTTTCTAACAGTGAGGAACAGAGAAACATTTCAGCAAACCCTAGATTTAATTAATAAATGGACAAATCTTAACAAATTGGAATTAAATAAATCTAAATGCAAGGTCATGTACCTGGGTAAGAATAATGAGGAAGCAGTTTATATACTGGACAAAACAAATTTAGGGGTAGTTATTGAGGAAAAGGACCTGGGCATGACAATTACAAATGACCTAAAATTTAGAATACATTGTAGAAATCAACTTAAGAAAGTAACCCGGATCTTAAACTGCATTCTGAAACATATAGCTAGCAGAGACGCTAAAGTCTTGATTCCTTTGTATGTAGCATTGGTTAGACCCCATTTGGAGTACTGTACGAGGGTTTGGTCCCCCCAAAATAGGGAAGATGTACATTCTATTGAGGGAGTACAGAGAAGAATAACTAAACAAATAAGAGGATTAAAAATAAAATTATCATGATAGATTGGTTAGTCTGAACCTTTATTCATTGTACTATCGTAGGTTGAGGGAGACCTATGTTTTCTGTACAAAATATCAAGGACAATGAGCTGATTCAGGATTTGGGATTTATATTTAATCAGGTAGAACCAGCACAGGAAACATACGACACAATTACATCATCAAACTTGGGCGCATAACTTTAGAAAAAATTGGTTTAGTCTAAGAATAGTTGGAGTATGGAATAATTTATCGACCAAAATTGTTAACAGTCCCACAATGAACGAGTTTAAAAACGGAGTTGATTTGTATTTTGGAGATAGTAAATTCCTTTTTTAAACTATAGTAAAGGACGACGAGCCTAATAGGGTAGGCTTATCTACCCTCGGCCCGTATAAACCTATGAAACCTATGAAACACTTACACTGGAGGGTGGGCATGTGAGGTACTTCAGTGCCACTGCAGTCAGCTCTGGCCATTCACTGACCTTTCCACTCCAGTACAAAAAAGGATCTTCAGTTATTGTCAGATGCCTGTTTTCAAACAAATACGACTCAACCATTCTCTGTGCCACACTAAGTCCAATTGTTGATGCATCATCCTGTTCTCTCGAATCATTTATTTCACAAATACTCACTTGGGACAAAGCCTCCCAAAGCGGGTTGACGCCAGCCACTTTGGATGACAGACCACCTGGAACTGCAGTCCCCTTCCCCTTGCAGGATATGCTTGATGGTCCTCCAGGTACACCTTCAGCCGGATTATGCTGCTGAGGTTTGCTGACATTGGCATGTGACTTCTGTGCCCCATGAACCAAGCGCACCAGTTGATCACTGATATTTTTTACCTGTTCAGGCTCTTCCTCCAGTACTGATGCAATTCCATATTTGTATCATGGGTACAGCATTGTTGCTATGGCAAAGTTGTCACTACGCTGAATGTTCACAATGTGACAATTCTGGTTGAATACTGTCAGCATGTTTTGTAGCAACATACTGCTACCACTGTCTCTGACAACATCAAGGCTATGCTGTACATTCACCAATGTCTGCCTCAGCACCCGCAGCAGTGGAATTGATTGGCTAATGGAGGCAGACTCACCACTCACTGCCTGTGTGGCATGTTCAAAAGGCCGCAAAATTGTTATTACAGAGTCCATGAGGCACCACTGTTCAGTCGTCATAGACATGGAGGCTCCAGAACTGTCACAGCTAGTGTGCATAACAAGATATTCTGAGATGGCTTTGTATTGTTCATACAACCTCTCTGCCATGAATAAAGTGGAGTTCCACTGGGTGACAACTTCCAGCTTTAAGCGGTGCTGAGGCAGGCTGTTTTGTATCTGCAACTGCTGCAGTTGGTCACAGGCCTTTCCAGATCTTGAAAAGTTTGAGCAGATACGCCGTGCAATGGTCAGCATTTCCTTTATATCAGGGTGCTGCAGAAACTCCTGAACCACAAGATTTAAACAGTGGGCCATGCATGGAACACAGAAAAACACCATTTCTGATGCATTTCACCACATTTGACCCATTGTCACTTGCTATGACCCGAGCTCTCAGGGAAAGAGGGTTTAGCCATCTGTCGATTTCAGTCAGTACCACGTCCAACATGTTCTCACCAGTGTGTGAACAGGTCACACTGCACATAGCAATCGTTGCATGCTGTCAAATTCCTGGAAGATTGCTACTGCAACAATCCACCTTACTGCACTGATTATTCACACTACCAACATCACAAACAACCCCCGGCACCTGCGCCCAGTGTGCAGTTATACACAAATATGAACTCCCCGCTGTTTTGCCACTTGTCCACATATCCATACTTAAATGGATAAATGGAGAGGAGGAATGCTGAAGGGCATGTCTTACTGAGTCAGACACAGTGCGGAACAACTCGGGGACAGCACGGGTAGAAAAGTATGTCCTGGATGGGACTTTCCATTTTGGACAGACATGTGCAGCAAACTGCCGAACCCAGAATTCTCCACAAAGGAGAAGGGCAAAAGATCAATTGCCAACATTTCCGCTACAGCAGCATTGAGTTCACATGACACTATATGATTCGGGGGGTACTTCAGCTTATGTGCAAAAACACTCTGTAACGTGGGCTGACTTAAACGTTTTACATGGGGTGTGTTGATCACAAATGGTTGTGCTCTGTGATGAATGGCATTGGCAGGGTGTGGAGTGTGGACATTTGATGAAGATGGTTGCACAGGTGATGATGACAAACCCAGAAATGCTGTTATTTTGCCAGATTTGCCAACTGGGGTTGATGTACCACTTGCACTAGACATACTGCATTCACCACCACCACCACAAAAACTGCTATTCTCACCAGCACTGGACAACATTTCAAAGTCATTATGGTCCTCCACCTCATCATGCCTGTAGTAATCCTCTGCTCTTATTACCGCACTACTGCACACGTTTAATTTCCTACTGGGCTTAACAGTCATGGAAGGGGATAACATGCTGGCTATGGTTGCCAGTGACGCTGGTGAATGCCCCACTGTGGTATTAGCTGCCAGCTTGTGCTGGGTCCACAGTGCCAAGTGCCTATTCTTAAGATGTGTATGCTGTCCTCCTGTGCCCAGATGGCTCCCCTTTTTACCTCAATTCACACGCACATGGCAAACCTGGCAGATTGCAACTGAATCATCATTTGCATCTTGAACAAAAAAATCCCAAACAAGGGATTATGATGTTCTGCTTTTAACATGTCCATGATGTGGCTTATTTAAGTCTGTTATTTTAAGCACTGAAGTAAGGGGGTCACGTGATGTTTCGGGCACTGCACACCTGGACTGCAACTGACCACCATGACTACCTATCATATTGATTACTGGGCCATCATCATCATCAACTAAAACAGGTAGATCACAAGTTTTTACAGGGCGGGAGATTCCTGCAAACAGACTCAGACACAGCCACTTTTAATTTCTTTTTCTCCGGTTCCCAACTGGGATCAATTACATCATCATCATATTCATCAATGTCACATACATCCATATCTTCTGCTTGGATGCTAGCATGTAGACTGCATGTTGCAACAACAGCAACATCATCATCATCATCATCATCATCATCACATTCATCATCAGCATCTACAACACCATCATCTGATATTTTTTCACCACACTGTGAATCACTGCATGGAAAATGCATGACGTTAAGTGCCATGGTGGACGGAATATCACATTGTATGCTATCGTTGACATGATCATCAGAATCCTCAGGTTCAGTTACTGGGATGTTACTGGGAAGTATGACATCATCTACGCTGCCACTGACTTGCACTGCTTCACATTCAATATTTTTTGGATACGGTACACTGGTCGGAATTAGAACTTGATGCAACAATACTAATACTACCGCCACCACCAGTAACACTAACACCACCAGCTGGGAAAACATCATCTCCTACAACTATGAGTGAAGCTACTGATCGGGCTGTCAAAAACATTGCAGGAGAAATACCTTTCCTCACAACAGCAATGCACTTCTGCATCTGCGTACTACTACCACGCCAACAGACCATCTTACTGCCAACATTGCCATGGCCAGAAACAGCTTTGCTAGCACATCTCTTTGCAGGCATTTTGGGGGGATCAACCACAAATATTATAACCAAATTCAGATTTTGATATGTTCACTCTCTGATTGGAGGGACGCTGGATGTGAAGCCAAATAAACAACTGTGGCTTCAGCAACAGATAAGAGACTACTCTGAGACTGTCACGGAATTAAAATAACTTCAGTAACCAGTGGTGCTGATGAGGTCACAAAAACAATCCAATCTGGTAAAAAATACATTTTGAATGTGGGGGGGGGGGGCACTGAATAAAGACAGTGCTGATTTTTACGGCACTACAAGCAGCAAAACTAAGAACAGATACCACTATCACAGTACAAAATCAGGCAGCTGCAGTGGATAGCAGGTTCACACTGCTGCGCTTGCAATTACACTAGTCTGTGGCACAATAAATGGTGTATTATTTGATGCAAGCAACACTGCACACACACTCACACACAGAACAGTTTGTGTACAATGCTGAACGAGGAATACTCCGCAAATGCAAAAGTTCAGTACTATACCACGTTACATATTGTAAATTTGTAATGTAAACAACCTGAATTTATGAACTGCTGCACCACATCCACACAACAAACAGCAAGAAAATTTCTACTATTACTGACAATATTACTGTGTGTGCATTAACACAGTCAGTTATATAACAAAAATATAACCAAAAAACAAAGAAATCACTATTTCTCCAACTTAAATCTACCTACACCACAGATACGCCCCTCCCCCAAAGCACACTTTCACTGTCTTTCATCACACACGCTCAATGTTGTAAATTAACATTCAAAAGCCACACAAAAACAAAAACGCTCAATGATATGAGCACAGGAGGGTTTCCTACAATCGATGAACTAAAGTTGGATCCCAAAAAAAAAGCAAAAATGCTTTTTGAACAGCTTTTACAAGATTCCTATCACAGACAGCTGTCAGAGCACACTGTCTTCTACTCCTTCCTACTCATACTACCCCGAACTGAGGCTGTGCAGATCAATATACAGCCCATGTGACCTGAAATACCATGAATCACTGCAAAATTCACCTTTGGAGCTCGAAAACAAGGTTAAGTGAGGTGAAGTGCACTGTCCGCAATGCACTTCACCTTAAAATTGGCAGAGTAGTGGCCTGTGGAGGCAGAGTAACGCAAAGTCATTGTTTCTAATGGACTTCTTCCTCATTATAATGTGAAGTACTCCGCTTCACATTGCGGAGCACTCTGCGAATCCGCCTTTGCTCCATGAATCGCTTCGCGGAGCGGATTGAGCTCACTTCACCCACCACTAGCCATAACTCATGAGTGTCAAGTCATGCATGAGTTATTAAAGTCCTGCCCACTCACAAGTGATGATAAATTGCCTATTTTGAGTCAGGCTATTGTATATTTTATATATACAGTACAACAGTAGTTTACAAGTTACAGCTTTCAAATCTGCAGTCTTGATCAAGCCTTTGCTGTTTTTCTTTGATTTTAACAGCTGGTTTCAGTGCTAGGCTAAGCATTGTGATGTCATCAATGTTGTGAAAGCCACTCTCTGATTGGTTCAGTATTCCACTATGATGACAGTAATCTGAAAAATATCCATTGTGACAACAGCAACAATATTTTTGATATGTTGCTGTGACTGATGTCACTAGCTATCTTTTTTATCTTGTCATTTTTACCCCTACTCCTGTTGGATGTGTGTGCGTATATATATATATACTATATATATATATATATATATATATATATATATGTTTATAAAATGTCAAGAAAAAAGTCTACTAATTTCATTGGCCAAGAGGCATCAGCTGACCATGTATTAAATCTCTTCAAATGCAGTCAGCTGCAAAGTCTCATTTTTCATAAAAAACAAAAAGCCTGCTAACAGCATACACATCACTAAGCATCTAAAAATTAAAAAAGCAAATGTCAACCATATTGAAATTCTTAGTCTTTAATACTACTATTATTTAAACCAATTTCTATATAATCTGTTCACCATTAAACAACAAAAAAGTACAATGTCTAACTTAGTATGAATTTGTAAAGCTCTCCCTACCATTTCCATAACATACAACACTTCAGCACAGCTTAAAGTAAACTTTGTGGCCTCTCTTTCAAAACCTACTGTTCCCCCTCACTCCCTCACTAACAAAGACAGCAGGTCAGATAACGTTCAGTTTACAGTTGCTTTTTTTTTTCTCAACGGATGTTTGTTGCTTCTTCCGTCCTGCTGCCTCTGGTGTCTGAGGTAAAGTGAGAGACACTCACAGAACTCCATTAAATGAGATGTAACCTGTATAGGGGGCAGCAGTTTGTGTCTTCAACTCTTCATGGGGTTATGGGCAATTACAGCAGCTGCTCCTGAGTTCCCCGGCCACATTTCTATACTTCCTTGGCTGGAGAGCAACTCAGCGATCCACATTCTGTTACTCTCCTGTGGGGCGGGCAGCGACAGGGAGCAACTCATCATGCGGCTCTAGCCAGCAGGAAGCAGAAGCTGGCATTTACTGTAAACTGTTCACTCTCAAGGGCAGCTACCAATTCCACTGTCAATGCAGTGAATGGATCCGAAACATAGTGGGCCCGGTGAAGTAAGGCAGAGCAGCCATGACAGAGCAAGCATTTCCCATTATATGATATGGGACAGGACAGCCTCATTCACAGAAAAACAGCAAATACTCAAAATTATCAGAGTACTGGCAAGCTGGTGTCTTTTTTAAACTGCTCAATCTCGAGTGCAAGTAAGTGAATGGGAGTATGCACAAGGTGGGATCGGGAGAACAGAGCGAGCATGGTGGGGTAAGTATATCTCACAACAGTGACATAGCTGTTTAAAATGTAAGTTAGTCAGTCTCCAGCACACCAAAAATTAAAAATAACTAGATTCCCTTAATCTGCAGTATGCATACCACGCTAAACAGGACAGTACTACCTGCTGGCCACACGCTGCAGAGTACTATTTTATTAAGTTTTACTTTTAAATCCTTTTTAGTACTCATTTGAACAACAATAAGAAGAAAACACACACACATTTTTAAAAAAACTAATTTTATTAAAACATTACAATTGAGTCATTTTATAAGTGAGATAAGCTGCTCTAGGGTGTGCATCGAAGGATTTTAATGCAGTTCCCAAGGGCGTAAGGACATTTGGCCTTCGGCCTTGTGTCTTAGCATGCCCCTGGGGCATGCATTAAAATCCTCAAGCCTGGAGACCTGGGTTTGAATTTCACAGCCCTCACATGTGTAACCCCCACCCAGGTATGCCGTTTCTATCTTGACAGCTCTACCTGGTGGGCTGGGTTCGGGGAGAAATATGTCACTCGGCACATTGGCTAGGTTTGGTTACTCTGCAACAGGGGCACCCAAGTAACTCCAGACACAGGAAGTAATAACTGCAATGTCCAGTACCAGAAGTGGGATTCTAAAGTGTGGCTTTTATTCACATCCAACAGAATAAACAAAGCATAGATGGACCCCCACGGGGCTACACTCCTGATAATGCAGATTTATGGGGATCAGAACACATCCTTATTCACTTTAGCCCTCAGGCTCTGAAACACACTGGGCACACAGCCCGAACTTGTATGCTGCTCTGGGTTTTCCCTGGCTTGGCTCCCTTGCCAGCCTTTTGGACACTTTCCATATAGCATGGAAACATTTACTGGTGGCTCCTTAAACCACCTATGAGCACTTCTGGCTCCATACGGGAATCTTCCTCATCAATCCCAGTCTGGGTACTTTCCTCAGGTACTGGCCAAGTACCTGAGAGAAAGCAACAGGTGTCCCAAAGCAAACCCATAGAGGTGAATTTGGTTACTACTGATGGGGGGTCTCCCACTTCTCGCTCCCATAATTCATACCCGGCCATTGCTCTGGACTGTAACACCTCATCCTTTAAAACACTTTGCTGTGTAGATTCTTTTTAAATGTTTTCACATTCAATCTACTGTCTTTACATCCCATTTGTGCTGAACTTGAACATACTTAATAAGTGGCTGTGTCCATTACTCTAGACCCCCCCCCACAGAGTTAAGCAGTCCAATCCCCACATCTTCCAAACTGTACTTGGCTGTCTTTTCCTGACCCCACAGTAACAGCCACTTTAGTTTCATCTTGTTTCAGGTGAAAACACATTGGCCCTTTAGCAGAGCGAACTCACCCCTTGGTTGCAGGTGCCCCACATGCGTTTTCTCCTCAAAGGAAATCTTGTCCAGTACTTCTGGTGCCTCAGCATGAACTTAACTCAGGCAGCTTCTTTTTTCCCTAGCCGGACCGTGGGGTTGCCCCTGGAAGCAGGCTGATTCCTTCCCTCCATCCCCTGAACCACTGAAAGTGGTCTCTACCACTTCAATGTGCTCTTATTTTGTTCCTCTTCAGGTGAGAACACACACCTATACCAAAAAAAATAGCTCTTTGACAGGGCTTAGAGCTCTGAGGGCCTGCTTACAGCAGAGCACCTCCTTCCTCTACTACAGACTGCAACAGACTCTACTCAGCTAACTTCAAATTCCCCAGAGTTCTACTCTAACCTCCAACTGCAACATTCCAGTGTGGCTTATGCAGCTGTGACAGTTCTAAAATGATGTCATCCCTCAGTCTCAGCTGAGACTGAGAACAGAGTGAAACAGTGTGAAATCCATTTAACTGGAGTTTCACAAGCTGCCTTCCCTGCCTACCACTAGGTCTTACTGGGATTCTTGTAACCCTGGGTAACAGGGGGGTTACACTCACCCTGGACCAGGAAAATGACTGTCCACAGTCATTAGTTACCCAACCTAGGCCATCCTACCCTATGTGCTACCTATGGAGAGGGGTGATCAGGCCCCCTTCTACCATGTGCTAGGCAGAGGCAGACAACACTAAGTGCTGCTTATGCCAACCATGACACAGCGCAGTCTGAGATCCATACTCCTTGCTTGCCAAAACCCATGAAATAAATGTTCCTACACATTACAGTAAACACCATACCCACCCTACATCTAAAGATACATAAACAGTTTAAAAATTATTTTTTCATCATTAAATAATCTGCTTTGACTCTTTTTCCTTTTTTCTTTTAGCAGGCCTGTAATCCTCAGACTGCAGCTCAGCCAGTCTGCTCACCAGCCTGGCCACCTGTCACCTTTCCATGAGGAAAAAACTGGATAATGAACCACACCCCAAATGCCACCTCTAGCCCCACCACTTTTTTTATGACTGATGAGTACATCACTACTCCATCAAAGCCATTTGTAATATCAGAGAAGAATTTAATGTAGCAGTAAAAAACTCTACTTAAAATGCAGAGTGGGAGAAACTAGGTTACTTTACTGCTAGTGATCTTTGAAGCCTTACTTTGCACCTCCCAGACTGACTTTTTTTCATATTACTTTTTTCCACTCCCACACAGTCACCCTCCTTTCTCCCCGGACACTGACCCCCGTCACCCATTGTATTATGGACACCCACCCCCTTTATTAGGAACTTACCTGGGGGGAGATCCTCCACTGATATATCCCCTATGGCTGGGTCAGAGGTGGGAGGTCCAGGCTGCGATGACTGGGAAATCATTCTGCAGCTTTCTGTAGGTATTTCTATTTTTCTGACCTCACCATCTTCCCCAATGTCAGGCCAAGTCCTGAGGTGGCTTTGCATGCTCTAGTGCACCCCTGTGGGAGAGGCAAGCTCCCTGTCCCACAGCAGGGGTCACTACAGCAGTAGAATCTGATGCCATCCCTCCCCAGCTGGGAGTGCCACCACACAGCAGCACCTACCCAGCCCTCGGGGTTGCTCAACCAGCCTTCCAGGCTCACTTCTGAAACCAGGCCACTGACATGGGAGTGTGCAGTGCTACGCACTGGTCCATTCACCAGCCCCAGAGTGACTGGCTCTACAAGCAGCCATCTGTATGATATTAGAACTTGTTTGTAACCTTGACATACAACCAGTACATTAGATGATGTGATAGAATTGGTTTTCAGAGAATATGGCCATTCAAAATGGCTCAGAAATGGAACTACCTTTGAGCAAAATTGGAAAACTGGATAACAATCCTGAAAACTGAATGATGAGGTCATAAACCACACAGGTAGTGACACTACCCAGGAACTATGTCATTTAATATGGGCACTGGAGTCAGGGGTGTGGCTGAGTTGCAAGTGTTGCAGGGCATTTGTAAGGAGGCAAGCGTGTCAATGGAGAGAGCAGGGGTTGCAGTTCCCTCTCAGAGATCCTGCTGTTCACTCTTTGAGGACAAAGGTAGCCCAAGGCTTGCTTTGGAGTGATAGAGGTCATTCCCCGAGTTTGAGCCCCAGTTGGGGTCACAGGTAGAAGATACAAATACAGCCAGATGGGTCTGTATGTACCTGAAATCCCAAATACTGAACCTGGAAGCAGAGGGTGTGGAATACTTTGTGGGGACACTCAAATGGGATCCTCTGCACAGTTGGGATGAAGGTGCCTCTAAAGACAGATGAAGGAAGACATGATTCTGAAGCTGAGTAGAAGCAGTGGGGTAAGAGACCAGTGTGGGGACCCTCAAATGTGATCCTCTCTACCTGTGGGACACAGGCTCCCTTGTGCAAGAAGCCATGAAGCTGAGTTAAAACTCAGAGGAATATGGATAAAGAGCTGGGAGAATGAATCTGCTGAACTTAGAAGTGCCAGAGCTGTTCCCAAAAAGAAGCAGTCTGTTTTATTTTCCACAGAGCTTTTTCACCCTTAGCCACATAATTATCAGGGATAAACCCAGGTCCCAGGAATATACCCTTTTCTGGCCTGGTGTTCTCCTGTCCCTCTGAGTCTAACTGCCACCAGACAGCTCCCACAGTCTCCCCTCCATGTGCAGGGACTCTAGGGAGGAAAGCCATCCTTTCCCCCAAGGCAGGCCATCCTCTCCCCCCAGGCAGACCATCAAGTGGATAGAATCCAGTGTCAGGAGTGCTAGGACCCAGGGGAGTCAGGAACGTCAGCCATCATTTGCACAGTCTTGAGATTAATTCCCCTGTTTCCGCCCCTGACATGGACAGGGCCTGTTGATGACCTTGACACATGCAGCAACATGTGTGGAAGGAGAAAGGGCCCCTGCCCCACCACAGGAGTCGCTGCAGCACCGGATGCCTGACACCTTCCCTCTGGACCATGGCACACTACTGAGAGGCTGCTACGGTCAGACCTGCCTCTTGATGTGGTGACTTGAATGCTTTCCTGAATCAGGATTGCCAGCATGACAATGCAACGTACAGTCACTGGGCCATCAGGCCGGCCTCTGTCTATTTTGAAAACGATAAGGAGAATGCACAAAATAAATTCCATTTATTCTGATGCTAACAACTGTGTGGACATTTCTGTTGTACTTGCTGTTTGGTTTATTTGGTGCTTTGAGCTCCTCTGTGAATATGAACTACAAACAGAACCTTCAGAAGGGGTTAATACCTCAAAGGGCCTCACGATACAGAGGTTTGCAAATACCTTCCATCTAGATGGACACTGTTCATAAATGTTAAGCAAACTGAACTTGAACTGCAAACTATACTGTAGCTTGTACTGCAGTCTCAATTGCCCTACAACAAAGACAGTAGGTAAGATGGTTTCCTTGATTTTATTATGAGGGATGAGCTTTGGTGTAACAGCTGTGAATGTACTATGCAATGATTGCCCCCGCCTAAGAAAAAAATTCCTTTTCCCATGGTTTTGATTTTTACTATCTTGCTTAGGAGTCATTATTTAAACCATAACCTCTGTAAAGTAAGCAGTTTTAGGATTATATTCTCTCTCGCTCTTCCTCTCTCTCTCTCCCCCTCCCTCTCTCTCTCTCTCTCTCTCTCTCTTTGCAGCATCTCTGCATGTTCTCCACTGGTAGCTGAGCATACCTCGCACAGCATGGAGCCAAATCCAAATCAGATCAATTTTTCTCAGAAGAGGCATGAGATTTATAACACACTCGGTGTCTGATCAGTGTTCTGGACCTGACCAGTATTATGGGCCAGAATGCTAAGGAGCTTACTTCAGCCCCCAAAGCAGTGTTACTGTAAGGATTTAGTATGCTAACATGATTTAGTAGTTTGCAGAGCACAGCTGAGGTTGGCTTTCTCATTTAGGAAGCACATTATTCTTTAGAGTAATCAGAGCAGAGATTTTTTTTTTTTTCCATTTGAATCTGTTTTCTTGCAATAAAGAATACATGTAATTAGTTCATGCAGGAGAAAGTCAAGCAGTCATGCACAATGACTACAAGTAAAATACACCAAATGTATTGTGTTTCTAGACTGGTGACCCACATTCCTGTAATAAAAGCCAATTCTTCTGTCACACACTGTTCCCCAGGTTCCGCAACACAGTTTAAAAAAGAAGTAATCCAGGAGGGCAAAGATAAAGAATTCTTTTAATAAAACTCTTTTATGCCTTGCATATATGATATCACTTTGTCTTGCCTCTCCCCCTCAAGACTAGTTCCAGGATCTCTTGAATTACACATCTACAGCAGGGTAACTGCCAGGTTGAAAAAACAGTTTGTTTCTGACTTACCATGATTATTGCTGCATGCCATGGAAGAACAGAGACAGCCTACCACCCCAGTGTAAAGGTAAGAAAGCACTGTGGAGCATAATAAGTCCTCCTTCAGCCAAGTGACTACAGTACATAACCCCCAACACTTCCCAGTTCAGACCAGCAGGATTTAACCTTGCCCTCTGGATATAAGAATACAAAATGTAACCTCCTTAACCCTAGCTATTAAATTCAGTTTAATCACAATTTGAGTGCTCCTGGTAAGTGGCTGTTTAGAATCAACAAGCAAAGTTCAGTGTACCCCCCCCCCATCCCAATACTTAGAGCCCCGTGAAATTCGTTTTCATTTTTTTATTATTTTTATTTTTCTGGAATTTCTTGTTATTTCTTTTATTCATTGAAATGTAGCTTTTCTTGTTATCACATTTGCATTCATAAAATACCTCAAAATGGCCATATACACACTAGAAATCACATTCCTAGTATACTACATTGTATTAAGCAGCGTTATGCTATTTTCTTGAAAGGTTTTGTGAATCAGACAATTCCACTGTTTAAAAGACAAAGAACCTCTGTGCGCAAGCACTGAGGCAATGGTTACGCCAAAGGGCATTTGGCTGGGAAGCCAAGTTTCAAAGAAATACAAAATCACACATGATCTCACAATGCAAAGCATCATGGGCTGCATATGCAAATCACCACAGAATATTATGCTGGTTCAACTTTAAGCAGAAATGCATGGTGCCGAAAGGCCTCTCACACAGTTTGCAAAGGGTGCCAACAGAAGACATAGACACGTGTTTCATCCTACCAGGAATCATCAGTATGCCTCGTCTGTCTGACACCCCAGTGGAATGAACCAGCTACCCTAAGATAGTCTATCTGGGTTATGTTGTGGTGAACCCAATTAAAACAAAAAACTATTTAAAAGACAAAGAACCTCTGTGTGCAAGCACTGAGGCAATGGTTACCCCAAAGGGCATTTGGCTGGGAAGCCAAGTTTCAAAGAAATACAAAATCACACATGACCCCACAATTCAAAGCATCATGGGCTGCATATGCAAATCACCACAGAATATTATGCTGGTTCAACTTTAAGCAGAAATGCATGGTGCCGAAAGGCCTCTCACACAGTTTGCAAAGGGTGCCAACAGAAGACATAGACACGTGTTTCATCCTACCAGGAATCATCAGTATGCCTCATCTGTCTGACACCCCAGTGGAATGAACCAGCTACCCTAAGATAGTCTATCTGGGTTATGTTGTGGTGAACCCTGTTGCTTCCTTGAAGACTATCTCTGTGGTAATAATGGAGCCTAAACAACAACTGCTTCAAGCATTTATTTAGTTTTTGTCAAAAAAACAAGCAATTTTTTAACTTTTTTTCATGTGTTTGTTTTCATGTTATTTCTTTTTATACCTTGAATCTCTTTTTATTTCTTATTTAAGAAAACATGGGCCTCTACCAATACTTCTCAAGCAGACCTGTACTATTTTTTTGTCTAACATATTACTTCCTCTTGTCATAGTTTAAGCAAGGGTACTTGGTTAGCAAAAGTCAGCTAAAATTTGTGAACACCTGACCACCACTTCATTATGACCCTGTTTGGTCAGATCCTGCACATCTTTATGTTTATTTCTATTTATCTGGCTGCTTGGGGGGGGGGACAGTGGATTTTGCTTGTTCATTCTGATCAACCACTCATCAGGAGAACCCTAACATATGATTAAACTGAATTAATTAACTAGCCGGGGTTGAGCAGGTTACATTTTGTGTTTGCAAATGATTAGAGGGAGGTGTCTACTCCTTTTTATGGCTGCAGTGGGAGTAGTCCTACAGCCATCCTGTGAGCACAGTAGAGAAAAGGAGGATTACCGGATACTGACCGGACTTTTAAATAGTGGAGGTGACCAGCAATCACTGCACATTCACTGCACTATTTAGTCCATTAGTAGAACATGGCACTATCCACCATGTCCAAGATGGCTGCTGGAGTTTTCTGTGCATGCGTGATGACTCACACATATGCACTGAACTCTGGCGGCATTGTGGCATAGTCCACCATGTCCAAGATGGCTGTCTGAGTTTTCTGCACATGGACAAACTAAACTCTGGTAGCTATCTTGGACTTGGCAGACTGTGCTGCCATGCTGACAGAGTTCAGTGCGCATGCACAGAAACCTCCAGTGGCCATCTTGGACATGGCGGACAGTGCCATGTTCCTGTGAGGCCTTGGCTGCAGCCATACTGACTCTGGCCAGAGTTTGTTTCTTATTGACTTTACTTTACTCCTCTGCTGCCTCCACCAGCCCCCCTTTATTCGAGCAGCTCTGTCTAGCCCAATAACTCATCCATCATCCCTGGGACCTATCTCTGCCTTGCCTATCCCCCTGGATAAACCCCCATGGGAAGGGCAGCAGGGGGGCCAGACCCTTACTCCCTCCAGACAGTGTTAAAGTGTCAGTTTGCAAGGAGTAAAGCCTAGTCAGTGGTGTGGGGTCCTCAACAGTTGGTCAGCAGCATCCTGCATCAGTCAGGGTTTTTTTTAATTTTTTTCTGTCCTTCCCCTGATGTCAGAAAGGCCTTGCTGATGCATTGTGCCATGCTGCTAATTTTGCTCCACCTTCATGGCTCCAGCTGCACTTCCACCTGTGGTCACTCAGGTGGCAGCGTTGCAGCAGAGATCATAGTCTCTCCCACCCCCTGAGGAAGTGAGCATCGATGGGACACTCATCTAGCCTCCCATGGGCAAACCTATAATGACCCAGGCTCACTCCCAAACCTGGGTCATTGGTGTTGCAAGCGGTTGTGCTACTGCTGCACCAGTGGGCAGGCTTGTAGCTGCTCCTTTTTAATCTGCACTCTACCCACCATTTGGAAACATCAATTCAGGCTACACCTTATAAATGTGAGGCAAGGAGGCTGGACGGTGGTCTGAGCATTAGAGGAGAATGAAACTGGAAGACCTCAACTCATAGTACCCAGGTAAATAGAAATTAAGATAAAGTTGTGTAGGACCTGACCAGATAAGGACGCTCTGAAGCGGTGGTCAGGCTTTTCCAAAATCTCAGGTGACTTTTGTTAACTAAGAACCCTTGTTTAAACTCTGACAAGAGGAAGTAATCAGCAGTGTTGTTCGGAAAGTACCCAATGGAATCGGATACCACTGATTTTCTCAGACACCAAATGGCATTGGATACAGTTAGTGTCAAACTAGTGGATCCTGCCACCTACGATCCAAAAGGATTCCAACTATTCAATGTGACTTTATGGGATCTGAGGGATCTGAGACAGACATTGATCTCAAATTCCACTATCCAATGCTGGACTCACTTTCTGACCTTGCACGCGAGTGATTCAAAGCAGACATCCAAGGTCGAATACTACTCTCTGATCTCCGATCCCACTATCCAGTCTTGGATCTGAAATACAAATGAGGTTGGATAGGATCTCAGATCTGGAGTCAGACAGATGGACTATCCATTGGATCCTATTAGGACAGTCAAAAGAACTACCTGAGCATCACTAGTAATAAATTAGAGAAATTAAAAACTTTTAGTACAGGTAACTTAAAGCAGTATCAGGGAGGGGCATACTGAACTTTGTTGATTCTCTCTGGATAGACTGACATCCTATGAAAAGAATAATTTGGAGATAGAGGGGGGACGGCTTCAAAGGCAATGTAAGGAAGTATTTTTTCACAGAGAGGGTGGTGGACGTATGGAACGGCCTACCTGAGCAGGTCATTTGTTCAAAAACAGTGGAGGAATTCAAGAATGCATGGGATAGACATAAGGTAATTCTGGTGGTGGTTAGGAAGAAGTAGGCTGTTGGTTAACTAGGATCTGCAGCTTATCCAATAGGTAGGGAAATGGGCAGACTGAGTGGGCCAAGCGGTCAGTATCTGCCATCAAAGTCTATGTTTCTGTGTTTTATTTTATTATAAATCTCTTCTGTGATTTTGGCCAATTAGTGCTCAGAACCGCAGGCTTTATCTTTCATATTTGTGATATGTGGAATGCTCCTTCTGTGCAATATGTAGGGCTTCTGTGCATCTAATTTAAGTGTGTGTGTGTGCACCTTAAAAAATGCTTGATTAAGGCTGAAAAATCAAGTCCCTGTCTGTGCTGCAACTTTTTTAGAGCTACATGTTTTTGCAATTTTATATTATGGTATCATAGCCCACCACAGTGCTCATTGTATATTTTTGGAGCTAGGACACGTTAACCTCCCTCCCCATAGGAGGAGAGCAGTCTAAAGGATGTTCAGTCCTCCCTCCCTCCCCAAGCCAGCTGCTGAGTGACCCAAGTCCATTTCTGAAACCAGGTCACCAGCATGGTAGGCGGAAGCTCTACCGCTGTGCTATTTGCATTGGAATGGTATGCAGGCCTTCAGAACAGGGGGAGGAGCTGGACAGGGTATTAAAGGAAACTATAAGTAGGATGGCAAATAAGGCAGCTGTGCTTCTGGTTGGGGACTTCAATCTGCCTGATGTGGACTGGAACCTTCCAACTGGAGCTTTGACTACAAGCAGGGCAGTTCTAGACTGCTTACAGGGAGCATTTCTCAAGCTGCTATTCAGGGAACCGGCTAGGAAAGGGGTAATACTAGACCTATACTCAACAACAAAGATATTATAGCAGATGTCATGGGGCAGTCCCCTGGGGACTAGTGATCACTGTGCGTGGGGTTCAGTATAAAGATGGGTGCAGAAGCAAAGCACACAAGGACAAGGGTCCTGGTCTTTAGGAAGGCAGATTTTGAAGTAAGGAGAACTACCTTAGAAACAGCTTAGCAGCTGTGGATTGCCAGGGTGCGGTAGAGGAAAAATGGTGCAAAATATGGGAAGGCACAGTGAAAGCAACCAGCCTCTGTGTGAAAGAAGTTAGTAAAAGCAGGAGGCAAAAAGGTCACTGTGGCAGTCTAGGGAGGTGTCCACAAAAGTGAAAGAAACAAGCATTTGTCAATGCCGAACGTTCGCTTGCAGGTATTTGCATTGGCTTTTGGCATTTATGCAGGCCCCCCCCCCCAGTTGTATCCATGTCCCTTTAGCATCCATATCCCAACACAGTACCTCTCTGCAACTCCTCTTGCATCTGATCAACATTTCACCCTCATACTTCTTAAGTGTCTGTCTTAGGAACTCTAATGCCCTGGGTGTGCTCAAGGGAACAAGCCTGTGAGGAAACTGCGCAACCCGTGCTAGTAACATAGTCATTCAGTGGAATTATTTCATCAAATTTTCAACATAGGCATTTTGTCACTTCTGGTCATGAACACTGTCACTATGATTTTCTTACTGTGCACCGAACACTGATTTCCCACAGCGACCGTGCTATTCTGTGTCAGAAGTGTGAAAACACATTTCAGCCAGGATTTGAAAAATGACAGCTGAACTGTTCATACAGAGGTGTGGGAAAATGCAAATGTTGGAAATCTGGAGTGAAAATATGACAAATTTGCGAAGTTACGAGTGCACGTGGAAAATGCACAACGCACGCTCATAAAACAGTCATTGTTTGGAATTTTTGCACCAAATTTTCAACATAGGCATTTTTGGATGTCTGCTCATGAACAGTGTCACTGTGATTTTCTTACTCTGTACCAAACATGATTTCCCACAGCGGCCGTGCTAATGCCGGAAGTGCAAAAACATATTTCAGCCAGGATGTGAAAAATGACAGCTGTACTGGTCATAAGGACATGTGGGAAAATGGCAATGTTGAAAATCTGGAGTGGAAATATTACAAATTCACAAACTTATGAGTGAGCGTAGAACCTGTGCAATGCACACTTGTTACTCAGCCATTTTATGGACTTTTGCCACCATATTTTCAACATAGGCATTTTAGGACCTCTGCTCATGAATAGTGTCACTGTGATTGTTTTACTCTGTAGCAAACACTGATTTCCAACAGCAACCGTGATATTTTGCGCTGGAAGCGAGAAAACACATTTCGACCAGGATATGAAAAATGACAGCTGTACTGTTCATAACGAGGTGTGGAAATATGCCTATGTTGAAAATCTGGACTGAAAATATTACAAATTTGCGAATTTATGAGTGTCCGTGGAAATTGAGCAATGCACACTTGTAAAACAGTCATTTTGGGGAAGTTTTTCACCAAATTTACAAAATAGGCTTTTTGAGAGCCCTCTTCATGAACACCAACACTGTCATTTGGTTAATCGGTCCTGAAAGGTGATTCCGCGCAGTGACCGTGAAATCACCTTTTTGGGACCGAATAACACCATGACAGTGACTGAACTCATGAGAAGGGGTGTCAAGAACCCCATGTTGAACATTTGGTACCAAAAGTCAAAAAAATGGCAGAGATATCCACCTAAGTTGGAAAAAAACTATTTATGCCATTATGCAGCTTACCAGCATTTCTTCAGGTTGCGGTCGACTTTGAAGAGTGCAGACGTGTTCCCAGTCCACCGAAGATCATCGGGCAGGCCTCCGGAGGTAAGTATGGGCTGAGGGGGTGTGTGGGGAGGTGGGTGCACAGAGGGTGGGCACGAGTTGGTGGGGGTGGCAAGGACTCACCGAGGGACTGTTTTCTTGTTTTACAGGAATTATAAAAAAAAGACAAAAACGGATGCTTTTGGCATGCTGGGGTGGGCTCCCAGTATGCCACCTACCTGTTTGTTGGGGGGGACTGGAGCCAGTGGGGATTGGGCACCCCCGCTGGCCATACAGTGTGTGTGTTGGGGAGGGAGCAAGAGCACACTGGGGTGAGCTCCCAGCGTGCCAATTGGTTGTTTTGTTTGGGTGGGCTGCAGCCGACGGGGGATTGGGCACCCCCATCGGCCACACAGTGTGCTTGGGGGGAGTTCAAGAGCCATGGGGGAATGGGCACCCCCTCGGCACACAAGGTGGGGGCCGGGGACAAAAGGAGGGAGGGGGAGGACATTAGCAGAGGGAGGAAGCGGGAGGGATTGCCAAGCTGTGCATGACAGCAATTCGGCTATGTATGCTAATTGCATACACGCTACCACCGCTGACTGTAACGGGCCTTTTCTTTGATGTGAAGACCAACACAGCCAAACTGCTGTCATACACAGCTCAGCTTGTATTGGTCCCCTAGGGTCGCACCTGTTACACTGATCACTGCATTGGAGAGAAGGGTCACACACCTCCAAAACTCATACTGTTGCAAGACGTTCCTTGCGCATGCATGCAAGCAAACATAAAAATGGTGCCATTCAGAAGGCACAAAGAAACACAGAGGGAAGAGGAAAAGGAGACATACTGTACTATGTAAAACAGAGGACAGCAGGGAGGGTAATGAGGCAAGCAAAAGCACAAACAGAGGAAAGTATAGCCAAAGGGGTGGCAGAAGGGGACAAGACTTTCTTCAGATACATGAGCAAGAAGAGGAAGGCAAGGGGAGGGATAGTGAGGATAATGAGGTTGGTAGATGGAGACTGCACAGAGAAGGATCAGGAAAAAGCTGACATCTTGATCAGGTACTTCTACTCTGTCTTCACATTGCATAGAGAGTTGGACAGACCAACAATGAGCAGCAGGAGTACGGTGGTGGGTGATGAACACAAGTCCATTTACAGAGTGTAACCCTCACACACACAAATTTGGGGTTTACCTTAATGTCTTCCTGTGCTCCTTCAGTGCCCTCTGTCAGGCTGATGTCCTGTCTTTTTGATCCTGCTCATTTACATGTGAGAGTGCCATGCTGAGCCTCCACACCTGTCCCTTTAAGGGACTAGCTAGTCTGTGTATAGTGAATGGTCTAAGCTGAGTCAGAGTGATTTGGGGCTGCGACCAGCCAGACACTGCTATGATTTGCTCCACTCGGCAGTCAATATCTGTGCAGAGAGAGCCTGTATAGGAACTGTGCTTTTTTACTGCTTACATGCTGTTACATTTGAAATAGAGAAGTTTGTTTAACCTGCTTTCCTTGAAGCTTATCTCTCTGAATGGAAGCCACCATGTTAGGTCCAGGAATTCCAACAATCGGACCAATCAGACTCTGGGGATCCTGGCCCAAGTGTCTCGTGGGAAGGAAAACTGTAGTTATTGTAGTTTTTAGGTTGGCACCAAAACTAACCTGGAGGGGGAGCCCTAACTGTGACTGACAGCTTCCCCAGCCAACCTAAATCCTGGAATCCCAGGGAAATCCCCAGTGCTGCATGAGACAGTGGATCAGCTAGAGCTGGAGTTTGAAGTGTGAACAGTTCGAGCTTTTGAGCAGCTCCTCCCTAAACGGAGCGTAGGGGAATCAGCAGGAAAAGGTCTAACTTGCCTCCCTGCCACATTTCTCCTGCCTTGAACTGCCAGATTGTAGAAGCTGGACTCATGCCAATTTAAGCATGGAACTGCGTCAGATCAAAGCAAGAAATCTACCAGCACTGTCTGCATTTTGGACCAAAGAATTGCTCCTGTGAAGCGATTGGCCCAGCTAGTTTGCAAGACCAATCTTGGATCGAAAGGTTTGCTCAGTGAATCTACTGTAATCGTAACCGGACTACATCTGAACTGTACAAAGTTAATGCTGCTTTATTTGAATGTGTTGAATGTTTCCTGTGGGTCGAAACCTGCCTGTTGCAACCCAACCTGTTTCGCCAGCTGGAGGCTTCACCAGCAAATGCCACTAACTTTTTCAACATGCTCATCATGCCTGGGCCTTTGCCAATCCAGCCCAGACCGACTGCCCTGCACCAGAGACTGTTTTCAGTGAGAGACCAACTTTGAAGATCCATCCCCTGTGCAACAACAACTCGCAGGTTGCGGCCACCTGGAAGGAAATGCCATGAAGAAGAGGTGTGTCGTGTTGGCCCTGCTTCCCCATACTCATCAGTGAACACCACGAGGTCTCCATATTGCCTGCCTTTCAACAGCGATCTGGTAGCATGAGTATAATCAAGGTAACTCCCTGCAATGGGTATTTTAATCATCTGGGGCACTATCTGATTTCTTTAGCTTTCTGGATTTTCAAGAGACTGAGCCAACCAGCTCGGACTACAAATATCCATCTTGTTGTTTTGCATGCTAACTGCCTTTCTTTCATCAAGGGCCCCAACATCAGCTGCAACACTGGCCACCCCCGGGCAACACCTCTGGCTAGCCAGCTTTCCATTATGGGTACCCAGTGTTGTTGAACTGTATATTTGGGACTTAAAGTGCTTACCAGAAAAAACTGATTTAAATAAGAGTGCAAATCATTTGACTAAATTCACACCCCTTCCTTGTTCATGCCCCCTAAATAAACCTGATTGTCTTTTTTCACATTTAACCTTGCTAGTGTGCATATTATTCGTTGGGTTACAGTATTGAAAGTGTGTAGTTGTCTTGCTAACCTTATTTTACAGGGGATCTCTTGGGAAGTTGCTGAAGGTCCATCCCTGGTGGTAAGTGTGAAGGGTGTGTGCATATCATTACTGCTATATACAGACTGTGTGTTAACTGCTGTTATAAAATGGCAAGAAAAAACTAGAAATCTTATTGGCCAGGAGACATCAGCTGACTGTACATTAAATCTCTATATACACACAGTCATCCTGGTCCTAAACCACATTACACAATGAGCAAATCAGTCCTCCTACAACCAGAACTATCTTCTATCAGTCCCTCTGCAACCAGAACTGATCTTCCATCACAAACATGGCTGCTACCTTTACGCTGTAAAAACCTTCAACTGGGCCCTAAAAATAAAACTACCTTAAATAAAAAATAAAATAAATTAATTAAACGTCATTTCCCTGATCATCACACTCTCCTTACATGCATAAACAAATTAGAAACATTAAGCATTGTTTATAGTTTTCATTACAGCTGTTTCTTTACTAACAGTGAAAGCTCCCCCTTCTGTCTTTACCTGCTCATCAGGGAAATCCCTTCTGCTTGCCCTGACAGTGAAATAATTGAGTCACTGGCTCTAAAACAGGCCTTTGTTGTCTGTTTGTACAGTATGTTAGGAGAGTAACATTCTAACAGCGGAACTGAGCAGAATTTTGAATCCCTGTATTCCTATGGAAAAAAACACGCAAAACCCGGACCTCTATGGACTGGTGCCAGTTCAAGAGGGCAAGAAACTCATGCACTAGAATGGTTAGAGACATAAAAGCCACTTACTATCATACTGAATTTCTCTCTGCCTCCAAAAATCCAACAATATTTTGGAAAACCGTCAAGGATTTGTCCGGTCACACTCCCGGTGGCTCATTACCTGATGAAATCTCTTTAAACAATAACACCATCAATGACAGATTGGAAATTCTGAATGCTTTTAATAATCATTTTGCGACAGCAGGCTTAGCTTTTGACAGTTTCCCTGCAAATCTGATACGCTCCCAGGTGGATAATCAAGGTACTGATCCCAGCGTCACTGACTCAGTCTTCTCCTTGCGTCCTACTGCTCTGAAAGAAGTTGAAGACCTGTTGCTAAAATTAGACATAAAAAAAGTGCTGGTGCGGATACCATGGATCCATATTTTTTGAAGGTGGCCATTCATGTGTTAGCCATGCCCATAACCCATTTATTCAACCTATCACTGACCCAAGGATCCATTCCCTCAATCTGGAAAACAGTGCACATCATACCCCTGTTCAAGTCTGGAAATCCCTGTGATCTAAATAATTACAGACCAATCTCAATTCTCCCTGTTCTGTCAAAATTACTGGAAAAAGTCATGAGCAACCAGCTGAGGCAGTACCTAGAAGCCAATAACCTGCTAAATCCTGTCCAATCAGGGTTCAGAGCTAAACATAGCACCATCACAGCACTTAACAAAGTGACACATGATTGGCAAAGAGAGCTTGACAACAGGAACTACACTTGTGCTGTGTTCTTGGACTCTAAGATTAAAGCCTCGGCTATTAATTGTCTGTAGGATTGGTTGTTTAATTACAAAGATAGTCATGAAATATTGATGGCAGGAGACTTCAATTTTAATTGGCCAAATATTCATGAGTCTCACCCTTTGATTGATTTGCAAAATAATATTGGCTTAACTCAATGAATACAAGATCCCACGAGAATAAATATGGCATCAGTTTCAAATTCCTCAATTCTGGATTTGATTTCTACCAATGCTGTGGACAATATTATTGATAGCGGGGTTTTATCAGACACAATCTCAGATCATCAATTTACATTCTGTAACAGGGCTTATCATAAAAACTTAGATAAGAAGAGGAAAATTAGCTGGCGTAGTTTTAGAGACTTTGATTACATTGACTTTATGCTGGACCTAGGTGCTATTGATTGGGATCGTATGCACTTGATTCCTTCTGTGGATGATTTATGGAATTATTTTTTTGGAGAATTCATGGAGATTAGTAACAAACACATCCCAATTAAAACTAGGATTCTGAAACAAAATTCCACGTTATGGTACTCAAAGGAGCTCAGAAAGTTAAAATCATTAAGGGATAAGGCATGGCACCAGGCCAAATGAAAAGATAGTAAACAGGATTAGGATAGATTTAAAAAGCTACGCAATAATTATGTTAGAGAAGTTTGAGGGGCAAAACATCACCATTGTACTCATTTGTTGGATAAAAACAGTTTAAAAAATCCCAAAGATTTTTGGAAAACAATAAATACTTTGGTTAAGGGCCAGGGGGCTGATGAGATAAAAGTGCTGAATATTGATGGACAGATGTTACCATTATCTCAACATGTGTTGGATTGGCTGAATGAGAATTTGATGGTAGGGACTAATTCAGCCAATCCACCCTGTTTCCCTAGTGCCCGTAATTTACCTCAGTCGAGTGAACATGGGTTCACTAAATCATTTGTATTTGAGGAAATAAAAGTAGAATTGGTGATTGGTGAATAAAGAAATTTAAATACTGCTAAAGCTGTGGGCTTGGATAACATCTCACCTAAATTGCTTAAATATGCTGCTCCAATTATAGCTTATCCCCTAACATACTTATTTAATACATCATTAACCACAGGAGTCTATCCATTAGCCTGGAAGCAATCCAAGGTTATACCCATATTCAAAGGTGGTAATAGAACAGTGATTGACAACTACAGGCCTATTTCTCTTTTGCCACAGGTATCTAAAATACTAGAAAGATTGGTGGCTGCCCAATTAAGAAAATACTTGAACTTCTCTGGTTTATTGAATGGTATGCAGTCTGGTTTTCAGAAACTGCACAGTACGACTTCTGCCCTTACTAAAGTTGTAGGTGATGTGTATGCGGCCCTGGACAGGAGGACACTAGTAGGGGCCATTTTTGTGGATTTATCCAAAGCATTTTATTCTTTGGACCACTGTGTCCTTCTGTCCAGGGCAGCATCTCTTGGGGTGGTGGGTTTGAGTGGTAAGTGGTTGGAATCATATTTGGTGAATAGGAGCCAAAAGGTTTCATTGGGAGGTTGGGAGTCATGTTTTTTGCCTGTTGGATCGGGGGTCCCTCAGAGCTCCATCCTAGGGCCATTGCTGTTCAACATATATGTTAATGGCTTGTCTTTTCTGGACTCTGAAATAAAGTACCATCTTTATGCTGATGATACTATTATTTACACATCACGTGAATCTATTAAGGTGTTACAAAATAGGCTTCAGTTAGCCTTTGATGATTTACAGAGCTTTTTAAGAGTTAGTAGGCTGGCTCTGAATGTAAAGAAAACACAGACCATGTTGATACATTGAAAAAGCAATAGGTTGGAGAGCATGGCCCTGGGGTTGGTTGCCCATGGGGGATCCCCGATCCAGCAGACACACATGTATAAATATTTGGATCTTTGGATTGACAGTTCACTATGTTGGGATAAACATATTGGTAATTTGACAAGGAGTGTAAATAAAAGAATAGGGGCTCTTTATAGGGTTAGATCATTAATGAGCATGGAAGTAAGAAAAAAAGTAGTAAATATGATGATCATTCCCATGATTGATTATGGGGATATATTTTATTCATGCGGGAGAAAACAGGACTTAAAGAAGTTGGAAGCAAGTTATAACAGCTTAGCCAGATTCATCCTGGGGGCCCCCAGATTAACTCATAGATGTTTGCTTTATGATCAATTAAGGTGGCAAACGCTCTATGAACATAACCATGAACATTTATTAGCCTTAGTTTATAAAGGTTTGCAGGGGAAGTATCCTATGTATGTTTTAGAAAATTTGATTTATAGGGACAAATTGGCCTCTTTGAGAAACTGTCAAGTGCCTAGCTTGAATCTGCCTAGATTAACTTGAGTATAGGACGACAATCTATATATTACAGAGGGGTGTTGAGTTAGAATGCAATTCCTGAGACCTTGTTTCTGCATAACGTCAAAAATAATTGACCTTTGATGAAACGTTGGCACCATAACAATTCACGTTAAAAAAGGCAATGTTGTTTTGACATATAAAGGATATATGCTTATTTATAGCATGAATTGTTATTACTAAATTAGAATATATTGTTCTAATAGGGATGTTTTATTTTTTTACAATTATGTTGTATTTTTAATTTTATTTTTCATTTAGGTAGGGCTAATTTAGAATTATTAAGATTAAGATTACATCGTTGGTATTAATGACATGTGTTGATTTGTATTTTTTCTATAATTTTTCCTTTTTGGTTTTGTATTTTCTTTCTTTTCTTCCTTTATTAGTCAACTGTTATTTAGTGGTGTTGTATACTATTGTAACATTTCCATTTTCTTTTATATTGTATTTTTCTACTGATGGGACCTTGTTGAAAATGAGCTATGCTCAATCGAGTTTATCCTTTATTCATTTGTAATGAATAAAAATATTTTACTATTACTACTACTACTGAGTAAGCCCTTCGACACTGTCAACCATTCTCTGCTACTCTCTTCCCTGACCTCACTAGGCGCAGACCCATTATCCTTGCAGTGGTTCAGCAACTACCTCTCTGATCAAGTCCAGTGGGTGAAAGCGGAAGGAGATCTCTCGACTCTCAAACCTCTCCTAAGAGGCATTCCCCAGGGTTCTATCTTAGGACCCCTTTTATTCGCAATCTACATCAACAACATTGATGAAAGCATAACTAAGGCTAATATACATCTGTTTGCAGATGATACAGTTCTTTACGTAAGCCGCCCATCATTACAATCTGCATGTATCGACCTTCAATCTGAATTCAACCTGCTGCAACACCAACTTCTAAATAAAAAACTATTACTTAATGCCAAGAAGACAAAAGCAATGCTCTTTTCTCCCTCTGCTCAAGCGGTAAAGTCAGCCCTATCAGATCCTGTGCCACAGATTACTACAATTCTTGGTGAAAAGTTGGAATTCGTCTCTAAATTCAAATACCTGGGAGTGTGGCTGGACCATAGGCTTTCTTTTATAGAGCACATTGAAGAATTCCTCAAAAAATTGTGTCAGAGACTTGGCCTGTTCTTTAGGATAACCCGCTTCTTAACTAGAGATGCTAAACTGCAACAGGTCCAATCAACCTTTCTATCATTGATAGACTATGCTGACATCCTGTATAGTCACTGTCCTACCTCCTACCTTACCAAACTTGACACACTATATCATAGAGCTTTGAGGTTCATCACAGGCCTTCTCTACTCCACTCACCACTGCTCTTTATATCAAGCAGTGGGGTGGAGTTCTCTTCAATACAGGCATGATAGAAATGCAGCCTTATGGACCCTGTGAGCATCTCCAAAAAAATTCCCCAATACATTACAGACTGTCTTCCTCTAAAACCAATAGGCAATTATGCCCTGAGAAGTTGCACATCCATCCTACTGAAGATTCTCAAAGTTAACTCTCGCTTTGGCAGGGCTGCTATAAGCTTTACACTGTCCTCCTTGTGGAACAAACTGCAAAAAAAGCTAAAATTAAGGTCACCCATCAGCATCTCATCCTTCAAGCTCTTATATTCTCGTCTCAGAAATGAAGAGTGCAATTGTTTTCCATGACCCTGGTTTGTCATCATGTTAACCTGTACCATTTGTAATGACTCTGTTTCCTTTCTTGACATTGGCCTACATTCCTGCTTACTCCAGCCTTCTCTTCTCAACCCTTCACAGGGTATATCCACATATACGCACATTCAAACATTATTAGTCCTACCTCCCCTACCCCCACCAAGGCTCCCGCCGCCTCCTCTATTTTATTTCCCTATCTATGGTGCTACACATCTCACCATGTTATCCCCTCATTCATACATTACACACCCCTCCTGGTACCCCCATCTGCCATTAGTTGGGTGTTCCCTTATGCCATCTTCATGGCTGGTTCTTGTGATTGCCCCTGGTAAATGGACTCTCTTGTATTTCTCTACAGTGAATATGGATTATATGTAATGGTACTTAGGTAATTAAGGTTGAATGGTGGATCTGACCCTTTTGTATTTGGATCCTCCGATGCTATGGTTTTTCTCTTTCTCCCTTTTTTTGTTATTTGAATCTCCTAATACTGCACCAATGTGAATGTGTTTATATACTTTTATATACATGTATTATATATCTATATCTATATATATATATATATATATATATATGTATAAAAAATACAACATCACACATGCTCACACAATGCAAAGCATCATGGGCTGCATATGCAAATCACCACAGAATGTTATGCTGGTTCAACTTTAAGCAGAATTGCATGGTGCCGAAAGGCCCTCTCACACAATTTGCAAGGGTGCTAACAGATGACATCTATTAGCACCCTTGCAAATTGTGTGAGAGGCCTTTCGGCACCATGCAACTCTGCTTAAAGTTGAACCAGCATAACATTCTGTGGTGATTTTCATATGCAGCCCATGATGCTTTGCATTGTGTGAGCATGTGTGATTTTGTATTTTCTTGAAACTTGGCTTCCCAGCCAAATGCCCTTTGGGGTAACCCTTGCCTCAGTGTTTGCGCACAGAGGTTCTTTGTCCTATATATATATGTACACACAAATGCTTTTATGTTGGATGATACCCTGACCCTGTTCTAACCAGGTCCATCTTGTAAAAGAGCTCTGCTCAATGATGTTCGCTTGGATAAATGAAGATTTTGATTGATTGATTGATTGATGGTAAATATTCCATGACAAACATTCTATGTCTTGAATGAGGGGAAAAACAGAAATAAAACAGGATGAAGAAAGTAGGTAATACAGTAATACTTTATAAACAAAGAGAAAAGGTGGAAAACAGTTACATAGGTAGAGGTAGACCCAAACTGCTCAAATAATGCATTGCTGTCCCTCCAACTCACTAGTTTAGCATTTTTAGTGAGCTGCTATTCAATCAATTTTACCACTCTGCTACCCAAGTCTGGGGACTATTTTTTACCATATTTAAATAAAATAACATACTATTACTAAATCTTTAATAATGTGTCCAGAGTTTTGTTTAATTGTTATAAAAATAGTTGTCATCCATTTTATAAGAGCTAATTTTGTGCAAAATATGAGATGGAGGGGCTCACTACATCCAAGTTGAATATTTCTTCCCTTAAATTGGTTGTGCATCGCATGATGGGGTGGAGCGAGGCAGAAGGGGCAGACCCCAATCATGCTTTATTGTTATTAGACATCCCGATGGGGACCCCTGAATGCTGCCATAGAGGAAACTGTGGGGAGGATTAAGTGTATGGGGAAGGTTTCAGTGCGAGGGCAGGACTCTGACCTGTTTGAGCAGACCCTAATGGCCCTCATCTCATGTAGCCTCCCTATAGACCCTAAGACAGTACCCCCTATTATCATGCCTAAAGGATCCCAGACAGGGTGGAGGGTCATTCAAGTACACAGTGGCCCATCTTCTCCTGGGGGGTTCCCAATGGTGGAAGGATTTAAAGAGAAGTTAATAAGGCTTTTAGCTGCTGAAGAGCAGACTGCTATGGACTTGTGGAAGGCTTTGGAGGACTCTGAGGAGGTCACCCCCATACACTCTCCTCTGACCTCCCTGACTCTACCCAGGGCATCACCCATTGTCGTATTTCCCATCATGGAACCCTCGGTACACCTGGACTCTTATCGCAGGCTCAGGCTGTTTTCAGGTGCTGTCCCTGTTCCTGTGGAAAAAGATGACTTGGAAAAATGGATGGACTATGCCACCCTCCTGGTCTAAGAATAGCAATGCTCTGAGGGGGAAAATGTAAATGACTTATGGAGAGCTTAAGGGACCCTGCACTGGAGGCCATCCAGTTCCTCCAGTCCACCAATCCAGAGGTCTCGGCTGCCAAGTATTTATCTGCTTTAGAAGGTGTATTTGGCAGTACTGAGTCAGCAGAGGATTTGATGTGGAAGTTTAAGTTTACCAAACAGTGGAGAAATAAGCGACTGTCTGCTTTTGTGACTCATGCAGAGTGGGCCTTGCAAAGGGTGCACCGGAAGGGGGGGGCATCTCGGCTACTGAACTAAATCAAACAAGACTAGAACACATCCTTAAGTCTGCCCGCTACTCAAGTGTGCTCATGCTAAAGTTGAAATTTCAAGATCACAAAGCCCATCCTCTCGAATACTGTTGGTTAATGAAAGAAATCCGGGAGGTGGAGAACGAAGATGATGGTTGGGACCCCGATGCTGGGTTGCATGAATTGCCCTGATTCCAGATAGACCAAGTGAGAAAGAGGACAGTTCAGAGTAACAACAAATCTGTGAACTGTTGCAGGAATTGAAAGAACTAAAAGCCAGCAGGCAAGTTGCAATTGAACAGGCTAAAACTCATGGTCTTTGCTCCCCCAATACTGAGACTACTTGCGAGACCCCACCTTGTCTGTACGGGGGCCAGTGCTCTTGCTGCTGAGTCCCGATCTGACCCTAACATGGTAGAAGAAATGAGGGAGTTGTGAGCTATGGTGCGAGACCTCATTTATGCTGCATGACCATCTGCCCACTGGAGGGGCTACAGGGAGACTGATCCTGAACCTGAGCTGAAGGAAAAGAGTAGGGCTCTGCCCCCCAACCATCCCAAGCCTTGTGAAGACTGGACCCATCCTGCTGAACCCAGAGCTAAAGTATTTTGTTAACAGTGCAGAGAAGATGGGCACACCAAACGAGTTTGCAATGCTCCTGAAGATCTATGGTGGGTCACTGCCAAGCTGCTCAACCTGATCCGACAAAACAACATAAAGCCACAACAAGGGGTATCCCTGAAATATTTTTCCTCCAAAACCGCTGTGAATAAACCTACCAAACCTGCACCTCCGGACTGGTCCTAGATGGTGGGTCCCTCCTTGGAGACCACAGCAACTGTTAACGGCATTTCAACCTGAGCTGTGTTGGACAGTGGATCTCAGATTACTATTGTGTTTAAAGACTGGTACGACCAGCACTTGTCTGATCACCCGCTCCTACCCCTTGAAGGACTTCATGTGTGGGGGATGAGTGACAAATCCTACCCGTACCTGGGTTACGTACGACTGCGGCTATTATTTCCTACTGCTGTTGCTGGCGTGGACAAACCAGTAGAAACTTTGGCTTTGGTGTGCTCCCTGACTGGAATGTAAGATGGTACTCCTTTGTTAATCAGCACTAATGCCCACATGTTCAGCTGATTAGCTCAGCTTTGCCAGGAAAGGTAGGCGAGGAAGATGGGCAGGCCTTACACATCCCTGCCATGGTATGCAGAGCATATGGCCTATTAATGTAAGACAAGGAGACTAACAAGGATGAGGCAGTGGGTATTGTGTGGAAAAAAGATTCAGCACCACTTGTATTGCCCCCCAACCCTCAGTGCACTGTTAGTGGTGAAGTATGAATCAAGAAAGATGTTAAGAACAAGATCCTCATGCTGGATGCCCTGGAAGAGGGGAAACTACCAGAGGGACTACTAGCTAAGCCTAGCATCCTGCCTGCCCGAGTTCACACCTATGCTCGGTGTGTGGTGGTGCAAATCCAGAACATGTCTGACTGGGATATTAGAGTCCACTGAGGCTGCACCCTGGCTACTGTGTATTGTGCAGATACTGCTGTACTGCCTAGTAAGCAATGCCTTGAAGAGGATGAAGAAGTAACTTCCGATTTGTTCAACTTCAGGGAATCCCCCATTCCTGAAAAGTGGAGAGTAAAAGTCAGCCGAAAACTGGCCCAGCGGAGCAAAGTGTTTTCCTTAAGGGAATGGGATGCTGGATGCATCACTGGTGCAGAGCATCACATTAGACTCCAGGACGAGAGGCCATTTTGAGAAAGGTCCTACAGATTGGCACCAGCAGACATTGACTGACAATGTTCGATACTACCTTCAAGAGATGCTAGCAGCTGGAATTATACAAGAATCCCATAGTCCATATGCCTCTCCCATTGTGGTAGTCCAAAAGAAGAATGACTCGATGAGGATGTGTGTGGACTACTGGACCTTAAATCAAAGAACAGTACCAGACCAATATACAGTGCCCCGCATCCAGGATGCTCTTGATTGCCTTAATGGGAGCCAGTGGTTTTCTGTCTGCATCATGCCCTAATAAACTCTTACTATAGGCAGAAGATGCAGTTATTTTCACCTCCCACCCTGACCCATCCCTTCTACAAGTGCAACTGCAAACAAGTTTTACACAAATGGAGACATGGTTTAAATCTCAAAAACTCATACTTAACTACAAGAAAACTAAAACAATGATGTTTCATGGTATCCATAACAAACATAAAACCAAATGTCTATCTATCACAAACAGTGAGAGGGCAATGCTCGAACAAGTTCAACTGTTTAAATATCTGGGGGTTACCCTCGACAGCACCTTGTCTTACTCTGAACGCATTGAGAGCATTGCCAAGATCGTTAACACCTGCATAGGACTTCTCTTTAGACATAGGAGCTGCCTCACCAATGAAGCCCTAAGCATGGCCATTCAGAGCTCTGTTATATTAATAATTGATTATGAGGTAGTGATTTACAGCTCTGCCACTGACATTGCACTTCAAAGACTAGCCATTGCCTTAAACAAGGCATGTTGTCTTCTGACCTCTGCTCCATGTCTCTCACATACCTGTGACATCTACAAGCAAGCTAACTGGCTCCAACTCTTCGGCAGACTCAAGTACCAGACCTGTATGCTAGCTAAAAAGATCATCTTAAATCATCTACCCCCTAGGGTTCAGTCCTTACTGGTTCCCCGTGACAGCCCCCGCCTAACCAGGAGCTCAGAATATCTTACTTTTTCAGTTCCACGCTGCCACACTACCCAAGGTCAATGCTCCTTTACATACAGAGCCTAATCCTGGTACAACTCTCTTCCACCTGATGTTACCAACAATATTACCCTGGGCACTTTCATTGGCAACCTGGGTCAGCACCTTGTCACAGTGGCCTCCTGTGAATGTTTCTCATAACTAAACCTACTCTTCTTAAGTGGCCTCCTGTGAATGTTTTCTCTTAACTAAACTTACTCTTCTCCCCTCTAATTTCCCCCCTTCTAAGTCACTCCCCCCTCTATATCCACCCTCTCTCCTAGCAATTTCTAGTTTACTTTAGTGAACCATATTTTAGCTGTGTCTTTTACTGTACATATGTTCTTGAATAATATTCACAAACTATTGTATCTTAATGTACATACTGTTACTCATTGTACATATTTCAGTAATTTCAAAGTATGCTTTAAGGATCCAGACAAAGCCTATGGCTGCTTGAAACCACTGTACTTGTTATTGTCCTCACTATGTTATGTACTGTCTCCTGACATGGAACCTTTGCAAAAGAGCCTTGGCTCAAAGATATCTTCCAAAATAACAATAAATAAATAAATTAAAAAATCTTAGACCTCAGGATTGGGTATTAACAAATTCTGATGGCATCCAATGATGGCGAGAAAACTGCATTCATCTGTCCTTTGGACTTTTATGAATTCTTACATATGCCTCAGGGCATTTCAGGGGCACCTGCCACTTTCCAAAAGTTAATGGAGCGAGTGGTATGAGACATGAATTTACTAGAATGCCTTGTTTACCTGGACAATGTCATTGTATTTGGTAAAACACTCGAAAAGCATGAGACTCACTTGTTCAAGGTTTTGGACCGTTACAAAATTTCAGCTTAAAACTATTTATCGACAAGTGTAAATTTTTTCAGCAATCTGTGAAATATGTAGGCCACATTGTTTCCTCTAAGGGGATTCAAACTGATCCACGCAAAGCGGAAGCTCTGACCACCTGGCCATAGCTTAACAACCTTAAAGAACTGCAAAGATTCTTGGAATTCAGTGGCTATTATTGTCACTTTGTGAAAGAGTATACCAAAGTCATCCATCCTTTGCTCAATTTGACTCAAAGGAACCCGCCCAAAAAATGAAAATACAAAAAGAGTGCTGTAAAAGAGGGGGACAAAGCCTACTTTAGAACCAATGAACCGTTCAGAACAAGGTGGTCCAAAGAGTGTGATGTAGCCTTTTACGATATCATTCATCAGCTCAGCCATGCCCCTGTACTTGCCTGCACAGATCCAAGTAAGCCTTGCATGTTACGTACTGATGCCAGCTAAAGGGACATGGCGCTGTGCTTTACCAGGAGTATAAGGAAGGACTACACCCAGTGGCATTTGCCAGCAGGAGCCTGACCCACTCTGAAAAGAACTACCCAGTACACAAACTTGAATTTCTTGCATTAAAATGAATCATAGTAGTTCATGAATACCTTTATGGTGTAAAGATTCTGGTGAAAACTGACAGCAACCCCCTCACGTATGCTCAAACCTCGGCTAAATTAGATGTCACTGGGCACCACTGGTTATCAGCACTTTCAACCTATGACTATTCAGTAGAGTACCGCCCAGGCTTAAATCACATTGACGCTGATGCCCTCTCTAGAAGGTCTAAATCCAGTTCTGAGTGGGTGAGGATGTCCAAGCAATCTGTTAAAGCTCTTTGCCAAAAGTTTGATAAAGATGAACACCCATCCTCTGAAACAGTTGATTGCCTGGTCGATTATTTGAGCCCTACTGACACCTGTGTTCCTGCAGCCTATTGCAGTTTTGCAACATTGGATCTCAGTGCTCTACCTCAACTTACTCCCATTGATATCCAGTGGGCACAGTCCCATGATTAAACCTGTGTTGGATGCCATGAATTCTGGAAAAAATGTGTCCAAGCTTCATTCTAAAGATCAAAGGACTGATTTTGAGAGGTGCTTAGGTTAAAGTTGCACAACAAGCTGCTTTACCAAGAAACCACAAACAAACATGGTCAAGTTGTCAAACAACAGCTAGTGCTGCCAACTGCATTAAAACTTGTAGTTTTACATGCTCTCCATGATCAAATAGGACATCTGGGTTGTGACAGAATGTCCAACTTAGCCAGTGCCCATTTCTACTGGCCCAAAATGATGTACTTATTTTTTACACTCGCCAGTACAATTCTACAGGGCTAGTTAAAGGAAAATATTACTAGCCTAACACAATATCTACCAGAATTTGGCTGGCAGGCCAGTGCCAATTTTGACCCCTGCACTCTTTGCAATGGTTTGCCACTACTTAAACAATTTTGTTAAAAGATTTTAAGACTGAGGTGTGGTCAGTGCTGGGACTGCCAGTTGTTGGTAGCTCTGTGACTGTTAGGTGCATTGCTGTACGAGGGCAGGTAAGTCTTCTACTAGCCCAGCTGATGTACTTATTGGTTACATTCTCCAGTACAAACCTGCAAGGCTAGTTAAAGGAAATTCTTTCTAGCCTAGCACAAAATCTTCCATAATTTGGCTAGTGGGCCAATGCTAGTTTCAACCCTTACACTCTCTGTGATGGGTTGCCAATACTTAAACAATTTTTTTAAAGATTTTATGACTGGGGTGTGGTCAGTGCTGGGACTGCCAGTTGGGTGTGACTGTCAGGTGCATTTCTGTAAGGGGGCAGGTAAGCTTTATGACTGTTGAGGTAGGTTCAGAGGCAGTACTATGTTAATGGTGGGGGTCAGTACTGTGATTTTTGTAATTTTTTTAAAGATTTTATGACTGGGGTGTTGTCAGTGCCAGGACTGCCAGTGCTTGGTGGTCAGCTCTGTGACTGGCTGGTGCATTACTGTAAGGGGGCAGGTAAGTCCTATGACTGTTGAGGAGGTTCAGAGGTAGTGCTGTGTTAATGGTGGGGTCAATACTGTGATTTTTGTGGTGGGGGTGTCAGTGCTGTAACAGTCAAGCATGGGGAGCCAGTGTGGTTATTGTCAGGGGGTGGGTGGCCAGTGCCATGACTGCCAGGTTGGGGGAAGGGCTGTTACTTTTGGGAGTGGGGGGCAGTGTGGTGACTGTTGGGGTGTGGATCACTGCTGTGACTGTCTGTGGAGGGTATCAGCCCTGTGACTGTTGCGGATGTATAGGGACAGTGCTTTGACGGTGATGGTGGGTACAGCTGTGACTGTTGTGGGTAGAAGTCAGTGTTGTCACTGTTGGGGAATGAGGATCAACACTGTGACTGTTGGGTAGATGGCCACTGTGACTGACAGTGGAAGGTGTTAGTTCTGTGACTATTGAAGGGGTGGTTCAGGTCTGTGACTGTCAGGGTGGGGTCAGTCCCATGACTGTTGTGGGTGAGGAGGTGGTGCTGTGGCTGTTGTAGATGGGTGGTCAGTGCATTGACCATTAGGAGTCATGGCTCAGTGCTGTTATTGTCAGAGGATGGGAATTACTGCTGTGACTGATGGTAGAGGGTGTCAGTCCTGTGACTTTTGGGGGTGAGATGGCTGTGCTGTGACTGTTGGGGATGGATAATCAGCACTGTAAGATGGGGGCGGGATGTTGTGCTGTGACCAGTACTGTTACTATGGGTGGATGGGGATCAGTGCTTTGACTCTCAGGGGTGTATGGTCATTGCTGTAACTACAAGGTTGGGGGGCAGTTCTGTGACTGTTAGAAATAGTAAGAAAGTGTTGCACCTGTCAGGGTGTAGAACAGTGCTGTGACTGCCAGAGGTGGGTGATCATTGTCATGACTGTCAGTGGAGGGTGCCAGTCCAGTGACTGTCAGTGGGATGGTACAGTCCAGTGAGTGTGGGAGGTGGTACAGTCCTGTGACTGTGGGGGAGGTACAATCCATGACTGTGAAGGAAGGAGTGTTGCAATCTTGTGACAGTGGAGTATTGGTACAGTCCTGTGACTTTGGGGGTGGGGTGGTGGTACTGTCCTGTGACTGGGGCAGGCTGGTGCAGTCCTCTGACTGTGGGGGGAATGGTACAGTCCTATGACCGTTGAGAGGTGGTCATTGCTGTGACTGATTGGGGAGGGTGTCAGCACTGTGACTGTCAAAGCAGTGGTACAGTCCTGTGATTGTCGGGAAGAGGGTCAGTTATGTAACTGTCAGGGATAGGGTGTCATTTATGTGACTGCCAGAGTGAGGGTCATTCCTGTGACTTTGGGGAGGTCTGCTTCTTCACAATTCTACAGCTTGGACTGAAGTATTTGCAGGAAGTTGTACATGCAGCAGGAAGGTAGTATAAAGCACCAAACTAAGTGACTGTCCGGGGAGGGGGGAGTCAGTCCTGACTGTGTGGGGTGATCTTCAGTACTGTGACTGAGGTACAGTGCTGTGACTGTTCAGGGTGGAGATTACTGCTGTAACTGTCTGTGGAGAGTGTCATCCATGTGACCTCAGGGAGTATGGAGGTAGTGCTGTCATGGTGGTGGAGTGTAGTGCTGTGACCGTTGGGAATAGGGATCAGTTCTGTGACTGTCAGGGGTGGGTGCCCAGTGTTGTGACTGACAGTGGAGGGTTTCAGTCATGTGACTGTCAGAGGAGGGGTACAGTCCTGTAACTGTAGGGGGCGGAAGGGTCAGTCCTGTGGCTATTGTGTAAGTAGTGTAAAGTGGTGTGCACTGGAAAGGGTGGCACATGAGCAAAGCAACCAGCTTGTAATAAGAAAAGAAAAGAAAGCTCAGCACTCGTAGATTCAGTGCAAGATTTAGTTTCTGGCAATATGCTGGTGTGCTCCCACTAGCCCCAGTGCTTCAACCCTTCAATGGCCTTCCTCAGGGGGTGGGTCTGAGGAATACAGATGTGCATCTCATTAATATAGATCTCTTAAAGTAATATACACCACACACTAAAAACAATGTGTAGGTCAAGCTGAAAACACATGAATAACTTAGTTACAAACATTTCATTATTCTGTTTTTTTGTGTTTTGTTTTTGACGCTCATGGTAAACAGTTAATGATATTAGTATACTACTTAAATTAAATATGTCTATATATCTGTTACTTCATTTAATTCTTTAAGTTTCTATCTAAAGCAATAATTTTTTTTTACCTTGTATGCTATACTATACCCCCTTCTATCTCTATCCTCTCTATTGTTCCCACTACTGTATTTACTCCATATTAACCTTTTTCTCTTTACTTTCACAAGTCTGACAGGATGTGAACTCCTTCCCCATCAGATAAGTATAACAATATGTCTAACTTTTCTTATCCTTCCTAGTAACTACCTAAGGACTATTGATCCTTATTCTACAGGTCTAAGAAACCTCATCCCTTTAAGACACCTCCCTCTAGCTCCATAGTACCCTGGTAGGAGATCTTGTACATATTACCTATACTTGGTAGGTTTACTGTAACCCCCGTTATAGAAGGGTTGTGTATATGTGTTAAGGTCATACATACTGCAGCATTTACTCCCTCAATAAACATTTTTGCCTTGCTAGTTGACTCAGGCAGGCTCTTGGCCCTGTTCCCACCTCCCCTGTCTGCCACTCCCCTGTCTCAGACCACTGAGTCCAAAGTTCCCCATGGATTGTCCTCCTCCCCATGATAGGGCCAGAAAGGGGAGAGATATCCTCCCCCCAATCAGTATCTCACATCTAGAACTTGAGACAGTCATCCAGTTGGTACTGTGTGACTGAGGTAGGTGGGTAGCCTGTGCGGGCCATTTCTGCATTCTCCCACTTGGATTCCTGCCTTCATCTGGGGAAACAAAGGTCAAGTCAGCAAGCCTTCCCAGCCAGGGACAGGACAGCTATCAAAGGAATGCTTAGTCTTCTGTCTGACCCTCGGCAACCTGATCATGTTCCTGAACTTGGGCCACTGGTGTAGTGGGAGTCAAGGCACACAGTGCCTCATCCCTCCATACTACTGGACCAGTCCAGCTTTATACTGCAGCCAGGGAATTATTTGTTATTAACATGGCAGGTGATTGGACAACGATGGAGCCACTGCACACCAGGGAATGATTTTTTATTAACAGGCCTGGCAGTCAGAGGGTGGGATGTACCTGTGGACACCAGAGAATGTGTTAACTTTAACAGGTGCAGCAATCACATGGGAATATTGCTATTGGCAGGCAGTTCAAAAGAAATATTGAGCAGCTTGAGGTTTCCAATAAAAGCAATTTCCCTACAGATGGCTCCTAATCCCCATAAAATAGCATTATGCAGCCTTGTTGGCTCTGACCAGAGTTTGTTTTGTGTTGCAAACACTTTGACTGCACCTGCCACTGTATTTGATTTTGCACTCCTGCTTATTATATTGTCACTTTCAAGCATAGCCAGGACTGATTAATATTCCCTTCAAGTCTATAAACACTGGTATTATATATTTCTAGCATTTTATATGTTTAATATAATTCATGACAGATGTTCTCAAATTTCCATCATTGTTACTGTAACTGTTATTGCATTCCGTCACTTACTGTCATTAGTTTGTAACTCTCCCAGGTCATGCCTGAAAATAGGCATACTGTATATTTGCCCCAGTGTGTCTTACCTGGTATCAAAAATAAAATTAATAAGCCAATCAGAGAGCAGCATTCACAATGCCATGTGCAGCACTGAAGTCAGCAGTTCAAATCAAAGAGAAACAGCTGAATCTTCACACAAACAGCTGACTTGAAAATGGTCCAGTCGGACCAGAAACGCACCAGGTGCAATAAAATCATGTTTTAAATTTTATTTCCCTCATGGTGGACAGCTTTATTTGTGGTGGTGAGTGCCTAGTTTTGTGTTTGTGACTTGAAAAGTATAACTGGTAAACTGATGTATAAACTAAATATGCAATTGACTGACCAGATGTATGCAGTTTATCATCACTTGTAAGAAGGGGGCAGTACTTAACTCACTCATGAGTTCACCACTTATGAGGTATGGTCCTGCCACCACTCACCAGTAAAACTTAATTCAGGCTATTGTATGTCCCTTATATTTTCAAATTTAAAAGGGATAACTCCATCAGACTAGGTGCAACTCATCAAGCTGCACAAGGATAAAAGAACAATAGGACACTCCATGTCATTGAAGGGCAGAAGACTCAAGAGAAACATCAAAAAGATCACAGAAAGAGTGGTGATTGGAACTGACTACCAGAGCATGTGGTATCAACTGATACTGTAATAACCTTCAAAGTCAGACTCACCAGTCTCACCTCAATCCCCTGCAAACTAATGGAAAAAATTATTAAATCACTATTAGAAATAGAAATGCAATCTTTGAATATAACAGATACAGCACAACACAGGTTTAAACCAGGTTTCTCCTGCACTAGCAATCTGCTTACTTTTTATAATCACATCAGTATAAGCCTTGATTCTAACATTCCCCTTGATGCTATTCTTCTCGACTATAATAAGGCATTCAACAAAGTGGCTCATGCCAGTCTGGTAAATAAGCTCAGTCACCTAGGTTTTTCATCCTCTATTGTTTCATGGATAAGCAGTTGGTTGAGTAACAGAACTCAAAGGGTTAGGGTAAATGGTGTTTTATCTGACACAGGAAGGGTGACTAGTGGTGTTTCTCAGGGTTCCGTTCTGGGACCCAGTCTCTTTAATACTTTTATCAGTGATATGAACATTCTATCTAACAACATCTTAGTAAAGTTCGCTGATGACACAAAACTAGGGGGTAACGTAAATAACGAGATCAACAAAAAAAGCTTACTATCTGACCTTGCATCCATAGAACACTCGGCACACACTAACAAAATGTACTTCAATGTTTCAAAATGTGCAGTATTACATATGGGAAAAAACAACCCCCAAACAAGCCTACTTTCTAAATAACATTCACATCAGAGAATCAAATACAGAAAAAGACATGGGGATACTAGTTAATAACAAATTATCCTCTTCATCTCATTGTAATAAAATAGCTAACCAAACAAATGCTCTCCTCCGTAGGATAAACCACACCTTAATCTCTAAAACTGAACAATGTATTATGACCCTGTACAGGTCACATGTTAGGCCATATACTGACTACGGCTCATCATTTTGGAGTCCATACTTGATCTCAGACATTAAAAGAATAGAACAAATCCAGCGTAGGGCAACCAAAGTTGTTCCTCATCTTACTCACCTGGATTATGATACTAGACTCCAGAAAACCTGCTTATACGCCCTTAAACTAAGAAGAACTAGAGGTGATCTTCTAAGCTATTTAAAATTCTTCAATTACCTGTATTGATGCAACAGTGTGGTATATCTTACTGTACAAGAAAAATTGTGATCAGGTTACACAATAAATAACTGGAAGTCAAAATAGCAAATAACAAAAAAAGGCAACATTTCTTCACTATTAGAGTACCCAGGTTATGGAATATACTGCCACAAGATATAGTAGACTCTTTAAATATTACGGTTTTCAAAAATAAACTTGATAAATGGTTATTTAACTAAAATTGGGTTAATGTTCCACACATGTGGAAGACAATCTCGATGGGCAATCACCTTCTTTTGTCCACTAAACCAAGTAACTAACCTAGGATCTGCGGCCTATCCTGTAGGTAGGGAAATGGGCAGACTAGATGGGCCAAGCGGTCCTTATCTGCCATCAAAGTCTATGTTTCTATGTATTCAAGTAACAAGTATTAAAATGGGCCAACAGGGAATTCCCACTGAGCTGTTGGGAGGGAGGAACTAACTGACCACGTATCTTTCCCACCCCAAATATATACGTCTGTAGTACAGCAAGTATTTATACCATGGGTGTACTCTATTTTTATTTGTAAATATATTTCTTATTAAGTATTTTCAAACTTTTACAGTCTCAATTCCATTCATCATTAAAAGATAGCTTTTAGTATATTTAACAAAGGTATATTTAATTTATTAGTACATTTTTGGTGATAATATCCTCATAGTATTAAAGTCAGAGCATTATTTCATTCATTCAAAGTGAATTATTCTCTCACTTTGAACCTTCTGAGGGTCCTCCTAATCCCCATTCCATAGAATTCCATGAGTCAAATGAAACTCCTAGTATCCCAATTGTGTGTAATAGAACCAGACCTATGGGGAAACATCCCTGTCTGTTGTTATCTTTGTGAGGGCGGGTGGGAACACCCAGGGACCCTGAGGATGCGGTCCTACTGCCTTAAGAAATAAAGTCAGGTTCTTTTGACATGATATATAGACTCCACCTACTCCATTTCATAGTGCAGAGCGATGTTTTATCATTCAGGGAGTAAGTAATCCTTTCTGCTCTGTATATACCATTTACTATGGTTCTCCAAGATTCTATTGAGGGCACTATATTGGTGAGCCAGCATTTAGTTTTTGTCTTTTTTGCAGTGAGCAATAGTATTCCCATCAGGGGACCACTGTATGGGCCTCTTAATTTCCAGACATGTAACATAAAGAACTCCCCAGTCCATGGGATCCCAGGGTCCCAGATCTCCTCCAACTCTCCCTGGAGAACCCCCATGAATGGTTGCAATTTAGGACACAGCCAAAACACATGTGAGTGGTGGGCAACCGCTTTGCCACAGAGGCGCCAGCATGAAGCTGATGCAGAACCACTGAAATGTGAGGTTATGGCCGGGGTGTGGAAGTACCTTATGAGAAGCTGCCAGGAAAATAGACGCCAAGCATCTGAGCTGGTAAGTCTGGAGGATGAATGACAGATGGTACCCCATGTTTCTCTGGTAAGATGGAGCTCCATTTCTGAATTCCACCTTTCCATAGTTAAGTAAGTATTTCCCCCAGATGTTTCCATCAGTGATTTATAAAGAGTTGAGATGGCGTGTGATAGTTCACTAGTTCAGAGTACCTGAAGTAGTAATTTTATCAGGTGTAGGTGTCCCTCCAGGTTACTCATCACAGTTGGGAGGGTATCATAGTAATGACATATTTGTAGGTATCAGAAGAAATCTGAGTGCTTTAAGTTAAATTCCTGATGGATCTAGGTGAATGTCTTAAACTGTGCTCTTTTGAGGAACTGTGTCAGGCTAGTAAGGTGTAAATGCCTCCAGTTACTAAAGGTGTGATCGGTCCGCCCAAGGAGGAAACCCTCCAAGAGACCAGTAGGGGATAACAAAACTAGGTATGGGATGAGCTGTAGGGGTTTACTAATAGTGTGCCAGGCTTGAATTTGGTGGATAATCCAGGGGTTCGTGGTGCCATAGTGCACTGTCTCGGGGGGGGGGGATTTCGGTAGAACAGTGCTTTTTCCCATTCGGGGTTAGGTATTATTTCCTCCTCCATTTCTCTCCATTGGGCCACGGTTTTAGTCATACACTGTCAGATCAGAAACCTTATATGGGAGGCCCGACTGTATAGCTTAAGGTTAGGGAGTGCCAGCCCTCCCTGGGACCTAGATAGGGTGAGAGTATTGAATCTAACTCTGGGATGCTTGCCAGCCCATATAAATCTGGAGATTGCAGTGTTCCATGCTCAGGATAGTTTCATCGGCAGGTTAAGGGAATATTTTGAAAGAGATATAGGGCCCTCGGGAGCACCACCATCCTTATCACTTCTACCCTCTGTATCAGGTTCAAGGGTTGGAGGTCCCATCTCTCCAGGTCCTGCTTCACCTGCGTTAAAAAAGGGTCATAATTATAACGCATAGCATCCTCTGACTTATAAGTCAGGAAGATGCCCAGGTATTTTAGTTTGTCTAGCTTCCATCGAAAGGGATACCTTTCCTTAAACCATCCCGGAGGATCAAAGTGGAAGACAAGGGTATCAGTTTTGCTAGTATTTAACCTCTAGAATGCAGAATACTACCAGGACAGATTCCACAGGGTTAGAGAGGAAGAGAAGGACATCATCCACATATAGTGCTATACGGTGTTCTGTGTTCTCTATCCTCACACCTGTCATCCCCGGAGCCATCCATATTGCTTATGCCAACGGTTCAATAAAAGTAGCAAAGAGGCCCGGGGACGGGAGGCAGCCCTGCCTCGTGCCTCTATTCAGGGGGAAGTAGTTTGAATGGTGCCCGGATACCTTTACGTTCGCCTAGAGGGAGAAGTATATAGCCCGAATAATGGCTATAAAGAAAGGGGGGAAGCCCATTTTATGCATGGTGGAGAAGAGAAAGGGCCAGGATACTCGATCAAATGCCTTCTCAGCATCTAGACTGAGAAGGGCGCTCGGAGTTCCGCTGGATTGCATCTCCTGGACCAATTGTAGGGCTCTACATGTATTGTCTGTAGTGGATCTGGCACTCACAAAGCCCGTTTGATCCAGGTTAATCAAGGTTGGTAGAACTGTGTCAAGCTTCAGGGCTAAAATAGATGTAAAGTACTTATAATCTGTATTAAGAACCAATATAGGCCTATACGAGCTGCACTGGAGGGGGTCCTTTTCGGGTTTAAGAATGAGGGAGATTGTCACATAGGGCCAGCTGGGGGGGCATCCCCCTGCACCACCTTGTTTAAAGCACTTAGCAGAAGAGGGCTTATAGAATGAGTCATGCTTTTATAGAATTGTGCCCCATACCCATCAGACCCAGGGGCTTTCTTTTTATTTTGATCTGGCTATAGCTGCAGCTAGTTCTAGTGGGGTAATATGGGATGTTAAGGAAGTCTGTTGGTCTTCTGAAAGCTTGGGCAGGTCAAGATTGGCCAGGAAGGTGTTAATTTGGTTGGGGTCCATCTGCTGTTCTGGAGTGTAAAGGTTTTTTTAGTATTGAATAAAAGTTTGGGTAATATCCTTAAGTTTGGTTAGATGGTTACCCATGTTTGGATCCTTAATAGCCGCAATCGTAGACTTCTTGCGTTGCTTACGTAGACGATAAGCCAACAGGCGGGAAGCCCTTAGGCCTATCTCACCATATTTTTGTTTTAAAAACGCTAGGGCCATTTCTGCCTGTTAGATGCATATGTCATCCAGTTCTTTTTTAATTTGTTTAATCTGGGTCAGAACTGAGGAATTGCCCTGCTGATGTGCAAGCTGTAGGAATTGCAGTGTCTGCTTGAGCCATCTCTGCTTCTCTTGCCGTGCTTTGGTAAGCATGAGTGAATGTTTTATTAGGTGACCCCTAAGAACAGTTTTCAGGGTGTCCCACATAATAGCTGCTGAGATGTCCGGGTCTGAATTGTCCCCAATGATTTCCTCAATTTTTTCCCTAAGGAATTCCCAGAAGGGTTCACTTTTGAGATGGGCCGGGTTAAACCTCCATCTAGTGTAGCGTCTCTCCGCCCCCAGAAGTCAGGTAGTCACCACTGGGGCATGGTCTACATGTGCTATGGCACCCATTTCAGCATCCATCTATTTACCTAGGTTTTCTTTTTTGTGTATAGCAATGATCTATGTGGGTGTAGATGCCATGAACTGCCAAGTAGTACATGTATCCCCTGGCCCCAGGGTGCAGAGACCGCCACACATTCAGCCAGCCCATCTCCCGAGTGAACCACTTGAAGAATTTGTGTGAGGTGGGCTGCCTGCCTCTTTGAGCCCTTGTGGTGTCCAGGGAAGGGTTAGGGGCTATGTTAAAGTCCCCCGCTAGCAGTAGGACACCCTAGGACATAGCGACCACCTTATCAAGTAGGAACTTAATTGTTGGTGTGTTTGCACCTGGGGGGGATACATGTTTTCCAGTGTTACCTCCTGTTCCTGCAGCCACACCTGAGCAAATATTAGCCTACCCTCTAGGTCAGTCCATTCCTTTGCCAATCGAAATGGGGTATGATTCAAGATCAGTATGGCGACTCCTTGTTTCCTGCCCCCGCTCCCCATTGCTGATGAAAATACCTGGGAAAAACCTTTCCCCTTTAACTTTCCATACTCAGCTTGTGTCATATGTGTTTCTTGCATATACACCACCTCTGCTTTAGTCTTTCTCAGGAGTGTAATTACCCTGGACCTCTTAATGGGGCTCCCCAGGCCATTGACATTCAGAGAACACAATGTTAAATTCTGGTTATTCATTCTCATAACATATTAGAATGGAGTACTTAAAACCACCTGTTAATACACATTTTTTCAAAACTTCTGTCAGACATACTAGGTACTTATGACTGTCAAACAACTGCTTAGAGGAAATCCCCTTTGAATTCCTGAACCAGTACTTATGTGCAGCTGATGCCATTTGGCACCTAACTTTTTGGTTAACAACTAGAACGTGAACCCGGTCACTAACTTGGTGACCAATAAGAATTGCTAAAAGGGAGCAATTCTCCCAGGACCGGTGGAACCATGTAAATGTTTGGGCCAACTGGGCCAAAATAACCAGGCTGGTCATCCACCGAATCATGAAACTTCCATCAGAGTGGTCATTCATCATGACTGTGATGTGTATCCAAGGCACACACCTATGCTGCTGTTGGTGCTAGGAGCTTGAGGCACTTCAAGTGCCAATAGGGGGGGAACAAAAAGAAGGGGGGGAGGGTAACAAGGGAAAATAAAGTATGAGTGTTGGGGACGTCACTAGTTCTCCTGTACCTCCCAGTTGATTCATCTCTGTGATTAGAGAGAGTTATATAGTTGATTGATTGAGGAGTGCAACCCTCCAAGTCAACAAAATGTGTGGGCATTGTAGCGGGCTTAATTCCTGTATCATCCTGCCCCTGAATCCCCAAAAAAGGAGGGGAAGGGAGGTGGGCACAAATGAATCCCTATCTCTCCCTGTAGGGTGTGGCCATCTGTTATTCATAGTACTTGGTGCCCTGAACCCTATCCTCCCAAATTAGGCTTACCATATACTGTAACAACACTGTCCAAGATTTCCTTAATCTCATCCCCCCTCCCAGTTTCCCCAGATAAGTTAGCTATTAGTGAGCAGATTCATGGGAGTACTTCAAAGAAAATGGGTAACAGGGTATTCCCACTGAGCTGGTGGAAGGAAGGAACTCGCTGACTATGTATCTTTCCCACCCCACGCCCAATATGCTTTGTTATTGTCTTGATAGATATTATATTCATATTGTGTGTTGGAATCTCTGTACTCAAAGACATGGAACCTTTGTAAAACAGCACTTACACTCAAGGGTGTAATTTCCAAATAATTAAATATGTTTGTATGTACAGTATGTATATACGTTTATACCACATCAGTGAGAATACATTCTGCCAGATAAATGGTGGTATTATTGTTGATGAAATGTATCTTTTTTTTTTTGTACTTTGTATTTATTAGTTTTACATGCAAAAACAATTTCACATTACATTGAGTCTTGGAAACAGAGCAGAACATGAGATCCATATAGGAAATACTACACATTTCAGTTATATATAGGATTACAGTATCTCCAAGCTTTTGCTAAATTCAGGGGAGAAAACTAAAATTATTATATTTCTGATACATAAAGTCCAAAGTTCTGTGTAGCTGTAGCTGTAGCCCATGAGCAGGTGGAATGAAAAAGCAAGTTATATCCAAAAAGGATATAACAATAGCCTCACTCAAAATGAGTATAGAGTCCACCTTGTTAACTGAAGCTGTAGCCTAATCAGGGGAGAAAAACAACCCCCGTTAAACTGGTATAGACTCAAAAAGCACAGCGCACATCATCCATAAAAATTGTGGATGCATGCTAAAGCATGGGGAGAACACAGCTAAAGTCTCCATAATTCCTAAAACATCCACTACTAATTATCCAACAGCGTAGTATTGTTAAGCTAATTTTAGTAAGATGGCTCTACTGTCTTATTAAGGTATTAACAATGTATAATGCATGCAACTTAACTTAGAGCCAGCCTTTCAACAAGTAAAGACCATGCAAACAATATTTAAACAGGGCAGCCTATGGACTTCCGGTGACGTCATGGAGCCAGGAGTGAGCGAGTGATACGAGCTCCCCGTCTCAAACTCCTCGAAAAGACTAAAAATACCTGCATTGCTCAATCAAAACATTAAAAATGACTCCCATGGGTCGTGTAAAGGATAAATCCAGCAGAGATAAGTTGAAAGCAAAGCAAAATGTACAGGGCCGGGAGGGATTGCGATCACTCCAGACGGTTTATGCATCCTTCTTCTAGCATGGTAGACACACGAAGAAGAGAATACATTTAACCGATCACGCTTTGAGCAGCTATTTGGAAATCAAAGAAATGAGGCGGAAACAAACTGGAGTTTAGAAACCTCGACCAAAAATTGACAGGTTTGGAGAAACGTGTGGAGGGGGCAGAGAAACGAATAGCACAGGCGGAAGATGGCGTTTACCAAAACGGGAAAATACTGCAGGCCTTAATAATACAAACAGAGAAATTGCAGGAGAAATGCATTGATTTGGAGAGCCGGTCATGCAGGGAGAAAATCAGGCTGTATGGTTTACCCGAGGACTCAGAGACGGGCCTAATGCATGAATTTCTTTCAGATCTCTCGGCAGATGTTTTGCAACTACCCACTGGGTATCAGTTGAACATTGAGAGAGCACACAGGGCTCTTCAGCCTAAACCGACAGAGGAGGGTACACGACCAAGATCTATCATTGTTAAATTCAATAGTTATAAAACGAAAGAGGATATCCTAATCAGAGCCTGGAGAATAAAGGAAGTCACATATTTAAATCACAGACTTTATTTTGATCATGATTATCCACAGGAAATACAAAGGCAACACGCACAATATACAGAGCTGATTAAACTACTCAAGGCCAAGGTCTGTGTTTTCACACTCCTTTCCCTGCAAAATTAAGGGTATTTTGGCCCAAAGGCATTAAAACTTACGATTCGACCGAAGAAGCTAAAGAAGCACTTATGGAGAAAGGACTGTTGACTTCACAAGCTACGGGACAAAAAAACTCGATTTCCCAGAAGGCACTAGAAGGGTACCAGGATTGGACAATTTCATTGGGTAAAAGGAAGAGAGGTGCAGTAGAGAGACGTCATCATTTTCTCCCCTCCTAGCGATGAAGGCCCTGCTCAAGAAGCTACAGGATAGCAGAGAAGGCATGCAGAGCGATTCCCAGGACTGAACTGAGTCATAGAAGTCTCAGAAGGGTGATGGTCTGGAATGGGTAAAGTAAATCGGGGCAAGAAAAAAAAAAAGAGTAATCACCAGGGAATGCAGTTAAGCCCTTCACTTGTAATAAGTGCTGAAACAGTGAAAAGGGCTGCATCAAAGTGGACTGATACGAAACTGTACATTATCAGGGGTCCAGAACGCGAATCGAGTTATCACTGCTGTGAGATTTGCTTTTTCGTTTAATAACAGGAACTTAAGAATCAGTCTGGACCCCTTTCACACAAGAACAGATAGACAATCTAATGGGACTGTAATTCAAGCTGGGCCTTCTCATAATGTAGATAGGCCTCTAGTACATTATAGCATATATATGTTGTTTTTTTCCTTTCTCTTTACACTTACCCAATATAAGGCTGTAATGCAGGTATAATTATTTTTCAATATAAGATTTGTCAAAGAGGCAAACCATTACGTCTTCTTGGGGGGGGGGGAACGGCACTTGTGAGGGCATACGGTTGAGCGACTCCTGGTCTCCGAATAGTTAGGAGCCTGGTAATTTTAACACACTATTTCCCAGGCCCTGCGAGGAAAGCTGCACTCGTTGTGGCAAGGATTATTCCTTGTTCCAGTAGAAAGAAGCTACTGGTAACAGAAACCCTTTGGAATATAGGGGGTTTCCACTCTTGGAAGGACTTAGTTAAAGTTAAAGTTTAAGTAATATTTGAGGTTTCACATCCATGAGCAGGATGTGGCTTTGTTCACTAAGGTTTATGGTATTTAATGTTTATAGGGACCTAAATAAGGCCGATATGAGGGTAGCTGGATGGGGGGAGGCAGGGAGGAACAGACTTACTACGGGCAATAATGTAAGGCACCACATAAGGTTAACGGACTATGGATAAATCTGAGCCAGTTGTATTGTCATTTAATGTAAATGGCCTGTCGCACCCGATCAAGAGAGGCAGAATTATGTCCTTTTTGCAGAAATCACAGGCAACTTTTATAATGTTACAGGAGACACACCTGTCCCAGGTAGAGCACGATAAGCTCAAGAAATTTGGCTACCAAATCAACGTATCATCCTCATTTAAGAAGGGAAGGAGAAGGGGCTCCACCATTTTGATCCCTAACAGGTGCCCCTTTGAGGTTCAGGACACTATAAAGGACAAAGAGGGTTGTTTTGTGGGTTTAAAGGGTAAATATGACGGAGCAGTTGTCTCTCTGGTTTCGGTGTATGCCCCCCCGGCTCAGATTTTTCATTTTACAGAGAATTCTTTCTTAAAATTTCTGAATGGGCAGAAGGACATCTGATAATAGGAGGGGACTTAAACCTGCGACTCAGTGCTTATATGGACACATCAGGGGGAGTGGTTCGACAGGAGAGGGGGATAGCCAATAAGGTGACAAAATTGATAGGCGAGCTCAGTTTTATGGACGCTTGGAGGCAAATGCATAAAACTAACAAACAATATACTTTCTTTTCTGCTGCACACCAAACATACTCAAGGATAGATTATTTTTTAGTATCAAAAAGTTCGATGTTGTTATGTACAGATACCTGGCTAGGCGATATAACACTATCTGATCACGCCCCAATTTATCTTAAGCTTAAACTGGGTCATGTTAAGCGAAATACCTTTTGGAGACTGAATCTCTCACTGCTACACAAGGACGACACTAAAGAGATAATAGGAACAACCATAGAGCAAGCAGTTAGGAAAAATAGAGACCCAGAAATAGCACCAGGAATTTTGTGGGACACGGTAAAAGCCATAGTGCGTGGTAAGTGCATAGAAATTTCATCCAGAATTAAAAGAAAGAGGGAGGCGAGGGGAGTTTATTTGCAAGATCAAATAGCTACACTGGAATACCAACAACAGCAACAAATAAGTAGGGAAAGGGGAAGGTTATTGAAAAAGTTGAAGAAGGAATATGTAGAAATCCTCGATTATCAAGTACAACAGAAGTTGATATATTTAAGGCAAAGATATTATGAAGGGGGCCCGAGGGCACTGAGATTTTTATCCAGCAGGCTGAGGCAATGGAAGGCTAAAGCATGTATACCAAAAATTTTAGATCCAAAACATAAAATTTGGAAATCTGATGCAGAAGGAATAACTGAATCCTTTAAATATTATTACCAAACATTATATAGTGAGCGAGCCCAACCCCCGAAATTATTGAGAAATACCTGACCCCCCTGCAACTACCAAAAATAACTATCCAACAACAAAAAACTTAATCACACCTATCTCAGAGAAAGAGATACAAGCGGAGATTTCCCGCTTAAAAGCAGGAAAATGCCCTGGCACTGATGGACTCCCTAACGAGTTTTATAAGACATTTAGAAAAACCATTACACCTTTATTAAAGGAGGCATGCAACTCGTTGTGGGTAGAGGGTGAGAGATGCGCTCCTTCGTGGGCTCAAGCCATTATCTTGGTGTTGCCGAAGCCGGCCAGGGACCCCACGCTATGTACTTCATATAGACCAATTTCCATATTAAACACAGATTATAAAATAATAATAGGGGTATTGGCTAGAAGGCTAGAGTGTTTATTGCCAGAACTAATCAATTTAGATCAAACGGGATTTGTACCCGGAAGGCAAACCTCAGATAACATCAGGAGGTCGGTGAATATTATTGAACACCTACAAAAATCAGGGATACCAGCTTACTTGATGAGTTTAGACGCGGAAAAAGCTTCTGACCAAGTCTCGTGGGCCTTCTTATGGGGTGCCCTGGCCGGCTTCGGCTTCCCAGCTCCCTTTCTAAACTTCCTAGCAAAATTATATGCCCACCCCTTAGCATACATTAGAGCAAATGGTCATATTTCTGGTTCTTTCACATTGAAGAGAGGAACCCGGCAGGGATGCCCTCTCTCCCCCCTACTCTTCGCCTTATATATAGAACCTCTAGCGCAGAGTATCCTGAAAGACAATAAGATTATGGGGGTAAATATAGGAAATTCAACCACAAAATAGCCCTTTACGTGGATGATGTCCTCCTCTATTTGATGAGTCCTGATGGGTCCTTGCCTCAAGTCTTTAAACAAATTGAGCATTTTTCAGCCCTATCCAGCTATGCCCTCAACTGGTCAAAGACGGAGGTATTAGTGATGCCTGCGGTTCTACCTGAGGGGATTAAAACCAAATATCCTATGAGGTGGGAGTGCAAGACTGTAAAATACCTGGGAGTTAATCTAGGCAAATCTCCGGCAACATTATTTGAGGACAACTTTCCCTCCTTGATTAAACAAATACGTGAAGACCTTCAAAAATGGAATAGTATACCCTTTCCATTCCACTCAAGGTTACAAATAATCAAGACAAATATTATGCCGAGAATCTTATACTTATTCCAAACAGTACCATGCTTGATACCTCAAAAGGAAATGGCAAGCTGGCAAAGATTGGTCATGACCTATATATGGGGTAATATTAAACCCAGAATAGGCAAGCAAACGTTGTTCTTGCCAAAGCGTGAAGGAGGTAGGGCCTGCCTGGCTTTAGTGGATTACTGGGCCGCAGTTCAAATGAAAATAGCATTGCTATGGGTACATCAAAGTTATAGGGCTCATTGGCAACAGATAGAGTTACAGCAGATAGGGAGTATACAGCTTGGTTCCAGATTATTTGATCTAAATGACAAAAACCTTGAGTTAGGGGAGATGTTGACCCCGGCTAAAGTAACCCTTGCGGGTTGGTTTCAGGGTGTCAGGCGAGGTTACACAGCCAGGGATATGTGGAGATATACCTGGTGGTCAACAGATAGGAACTTTCCTCCGGCTAAACTCTTGAACTGGTATAAAAAGCAAGCAAAGAAGGGTATTTACGCTACATGGCAAATACTTCAGGGCATGACAATTATACCTTTTGAACGAGCCCAGGCTCTGTATAAGTGGACGGAAAGGGACCGATTATATTATTACCAATTAAGGGATTATATAAATGATAAATTACAAAAAAGTCTTCATTACGAGGACAAGAGACCTTTCCCTAGAGTATTCGAATCAATTTGGAGTACAACACATGGTAAAGGAGCAATAACAATGTTATACTGGAACTTAATAGCAGACAGAGCACATAATACATCCCATATACAGAGGAGTTGGGAGCAAGAGTTGGGGGTAAGACTCAATAATACACAGTGGAGCCAGGTTTTTAGAAATAGTTGTCACACTACATCATCCCCAATGTGGCAAGAATTTGCCTGGAAGATTAAAGTGAGATATTTCTTGACCCCAAAGAGGCAAGCTCAAATGAACAGGAGCCTGAGAGCTGAGTGTTGGAGAGGGTACGGTAGTATAGAGGCAGGTATGGCACATGTTTTTTGGGCCTGCCCAAGGATACAGGTATACTGGCATGCTGTACAGCCCCATTTATGCAAACTGTTTAGTTTAAGTAGTGATATAGGCCCAGAAAACATAATATTGGGACTATGTCCTCCAGAAATTAAAGGTAAGGAAGGGCGTTATCTTTGGGCAGTGGTACATATTGCTGCAATGAAAGTAATAACTAAAAAATGGTTGCAGCGGTCTGTACCACAGCTTACTGATTGGCTGCAAATAGTTGATCAAATTCAAGCAATGGAAAGAATTACGTTTGCCGTCAATCATAACATAAGCCTATATAATAACAGATGGACATGGTGGGATTTATATAAAGAATCAGTGTACTAAACAAACTAGTCAACCTTACCCCCCCATCTTTTTCCTGTGCATCCCTTTCTGTGCTTTCTTCTCAATTAGATATCAGCCATAAGTTTAATAGTTATGGGTCCCTCAGAATTAGTAGTTTAGAAATACTAGAATTGTATGTAATTAAGTGGTTCTTAGAGATATGTAAGAAATGTGTATTCAGAAATAAGAAATATGAATAACATGTATTGTTCACAAAGAAATGGACATCAAATGCAATCTGAGTAATGACGTATTGAGAACTTGTAATGTCTCTAATAAAATAAGTATAAAAGAAAAATAAACAGGGCAGCCTACAAATGTACTAGGATCACTTGGAGCCTTCAACTGCCCAAGCTGTCAAGCAGACTGGAAACTAAAGCCACACTAAGACAGACTTCAGGTGTCATCTGATAAGTCATTTTCAGGTGTCTGAGCTGAATTGCCAGACTGCTGTGCCTCTAAACGAGTGACCCATTTCCCTGAATCTATCAGGTCGGTAATGATAAAAACCTTTTCTTGATGGACAAGTCTAAGCTTCACAGGAAAAAGAATAGTACTGTAAATGGTACCTCAAGATCACAAAGTTTCCTCCGGACTCCGTTGAATTTCTTGCAGTGCTGGCAGTTGGCATAGGATAGATCTGGGAACAAGTACCATGTATGGCCTTGCACATTTAGATGCCCCAATCATTTTGCTAAGCTTAAGATGCAACCTCTGGTGCCCACACTGTCTGTTTCCACCATAAGCACTCATGGAGTGCTCTCTGACGACCTCCCTCAAGGATGGATCCTGTAGGTTTTAATGAAGCACCATTCTGAAAAGTCCCCTTGCCCTGCAAACTGTTCCATAATCCAATCCTTGAAAAAGAGTAAGGGATGGTCCCTCTCCAGGCCCTCTGGAAGGCCAATCAGGTGGGTGTTCGAGCTCCTCAGTTGGTTCTCCAGTATCTCCAAGTGGTTGTTCATGTGCTGAGCTTCTCTCGCTCGGTCTGTCATTACCACATTGCATTTATTGGCATGTTGCTGTAGTTCCTCTACTGAGGTACCTAGTTGTTTTGCCAATGATTCCACTAAGGTGATCCATCCAGTGACACCATCCAGCTTGGTATTCATTGCCGTCACTGAAGCAATCAAAGTGTGTGCCAATGGGGGGGGGGGTTGTCCCCACCACCTCCGCTGGGAGGTTGTTTCAGGCATCCACTACTTTTTCTGTGAGTAAGTACTTTCTCATGTTTCCCTGAGTCTACCCCTCTCCAGCTTCATAGCATGCCCCCTTATTCTTCAGCATCTTTTTTTCTGAAAAATACTTCCCTCCTGTACCCTTACTTATTCCTGTGAGGCATTTGAAAGTCTCTATCATATTCCCTGTTTCCCTTCTTTCTTCCAGGGTGTACACATATAGGAATTTTAGTCTCTCCTAATAAGTACTCTGGTGCAGACCTGGCACCATTTTAGTTGCCCTCCTTTGAACCACCTCTACCCTGTCTATTTCCTTCCAGAGATGTGACCTCCAGAACTGGACACAGTACCCTAGATGAGATCTCACCAATGATCTATACCGCGGCATCACTACCTCCTTCTTTCTGCTGGTGATACCCCTCCCTATGCATCAGCCTCCCTCTGGCTAGTCCCACTGCCTTGTCACACTGGCCACCTTTAGGTCATCAGATATGATTACACCTAGGTCTCTTTCCTGTTTGGTGGTCATCAGTACCACTCCCCCCATCTTATACTCCATCCCTGGGATTCTGTGCCCCATATGCATGATTTTGCACTTCTTCGTATTGAAACATAGTTGCCATACTTTTGACCATTCTTTAAGCTTTCCTAGATCGATATTCACCTTCCCCTGAGTGTCTATGCTAGTGCAAGTTTTAGTGTCATCTGCAAAAAGGCATACCTTTCATTCTAGCCACTTCGCAGTTTCATTTATGAAGACATTAAAGAGGACCACTCACAGTACTGATCTTTGTGACATCCAGCTGGTCACCATTCCTTGCTCGGAGTGAAATCCATTTACCACCACCCACTATCCCTCAACCAATTAATTACCCAGTTAACCACTTCTGGAGCCACTACCAGGCTGCCCAGCTTGTTTACGAGTCTCCTATGTGGAACAGTGTTGAAGGCCTTACTAAAATCTAGGTAGGCCACATCTACCGCTCCACCCAGATCTGTATCTCTGGTCACCCAGTCAAAGAAATCTATCAGGTTTGTTTGACATGATCTCCCCCCCAGTAAATCCATGCTGCCTTGGGTACTGTAAGCCACTGGTTACAAGAAATTCCACAGTCCTTTCCTTCAGAAGTGATTCCATTATTTCCCACCACCAAAGTCAAGCTGACTGACTTGTAATTGCCAGCTTCCTCCCTGCTTCCACTTTTGTGAAGTGGGACTACATCTGCTCTCCTGCAGTCCTCTGGAATCACTCCCATCTCCAGTGAGTGGTTGAACAGGACTGTCAGATGTGCAGCCAGTACCTCTCTGAGTTCCTTCAATATCCCTGGATGTACCCTGTCTGCCCCATTGCCTTGTCCTATTTCAGATTTGCAAGTTCCTTCAGGACTCTTCTCTGTAGATCGGCTAGTGTCCACCTCCCTTCCTTCAATGCTCCTGTCAGTTATCTGTGGTCACTTGCCTTCCCTTTCCTCCATGCACACTGAACAACTGAACTCCACACACTCCCCCCTTTCCCTCCTTAGCCTTACAATCCCTTCCCTTAGCCTTTCTCTTTTCGCTTACATACCTGAAAAATGTCTTGTCCCTTTTCTTTACTGCCCAGGTTATTTTTGCCTCCATTTGCACCTTTGTGCTCCTGACTGCTTTCCCTGCCTCCCTCTGCTTCTCTACACATTCCATATCCTCCTCCTCCCTCTGCATCTTCTTATACCTCCTGAATTATAACTTTTTTGCCCTTACCTTCCCAGCCACCTCTTTTGAGAACCACAGCAGCCTCTTTTTCCTCTTGGTTTTGCTTACTGCTTGATGCAGAGGTTTGTTGCCTTCCCTATGGCCCCTTTTAGTGTCACCCACTGTTCATCCACTCCACCCATGTCCTCCCCCCTGCCAGAGCATCCCTGAGACATTCCTCCATCTTTGTAAAGTTGGCCCTCCTGAAGTCCAGAATCCTCGCCTTTGTGTGGTTCGATATTGGCTCAGTACTTATATCGAACCACACCATGAGATGATCACTGGTCCCCAGCTGGTTACCCACTATGACGTCTTCAACGCTGTCCCCGTTGGTGAGTACAAGGTCCGATATTGCTCCTTCACAAGTGGGCTCTCTTACTAGTTATCTGAGGAGTGCCCCCTGCAGGGAGTCCAGGATGTCCCTGCTCCTAGCTGAAGCTGCAGCTGGGATGCTACAATCCACATCCAACAGACTGAAGTCTCCCACCAGCAGTATTTCCCCCTTAGTCACCATCTTTTGGATGGCTTCCACCAATACCTCATCTATCTCCTCTCCCTGTGCTGGAGGTCTGCAGATCACTCCAGTGCAAATAGCAGTTCCATTCCCTATATCTAGGGTGACCCACAATGCCTCGGTCCTTCCCTGTATTTTCTGTGCCTCTGTTGCTTTTATGGTATCCCTTAAGTAAACAGCCACACCTCCCCCTTTCTTACCCTCCCTGTCCTTCCTGAACAGAGTATAGCCTGGTATGTCTATATCCCAGTCATGGTGCTCATTGCACCATGACTCAGTAATGGAGACAATGTCCAGGTCAGCCTCTGCCATAATGGCCACAAGGTCCGAGATTTTATTTCCCAGACTATGAGCATTTGTGCATATGGCCTTCCAAATTCTTTTACCACCCTTCTTGTCAGCCTCCCTTTTTCCCTTTTGCCTACTCTCCTTATCCCCTCTGCCTTCACTCTCATCCCTCTTCATTTCTACCATACTGCTTTTCCTGCTATTAGGCACCCTTGGGGATTTCCTCCCTTTGGGTTTTCCTTATTGACTACTACAGCTTGCAGGGGTGAACAGTTTATGTCTCCCTGGTTCCTTCCACCATCCCCCTCAACTAGTTTAAAATGCTTGCCAATGTAGCATTTAAACTGCTCCCTGAAGACTGTGGTTTCCCTCCCGGATGGATAAAGGCAATCCCCCCAGTATAGGCCTTTATTTCTCCAGGTGGGACCCCTGTCCCCAATGTAGCTGAAACCTTTCTCTCTGCATCACTCCTTCAACCATTGGTTGAAGCTCTTGGTATGTAGTACCCTATACTCCCCCCTGTCATAGACAGGTAACACCTCAGAAAAGGCCACTGAGCATGCTACTTGCCTAAGACCCCTCCCCAACTCCCTGAACTCCTCCTGCACTCTTCCAGTCACATCCCTAGCCAGGTTATTCATCATCTAGTAGACAATGACATCCAGCTCTCCTTTCCAACCTGCTGCCCTAGCGATCCTTAGGATCCACTTCCCATCCCTTCAAGCTATGGCACCAGGTAGGCACCTAACCTCCCCTTCCCTTCCCTCTCTATCCTCAAATCTATCTCTCTGACAACTGAGTTCCTTACCAGGAGTTGCTTCCTCCTCCTCAGGGGTTCTCTGCCACCCTCCTTGGGGCCTCCCCTGCAGAGGCCACCCATATACCCCTTGTTCACTGCTGTGGGTGCCTCCCTGGGACATTCCCACCTAGCCAGAATGGTGTATGAGATGTGTAGTGGTACCATCTGGGGGATGTGCCTGTGACCCACAACCCTCACCCTTCTTGAGCCCACTGTAGTCCACCCACTCTTCCTCCTTGGCATCTTTGGAAGCAGCGGTATCAGACTTGGAGGTTCCTGGGTGGGGGAGGAGGAGGCCCCTCGAATCCTAGCCAACTCAGCCTGCAGTTGAGCAACTTCCCCCCTCAGCCCAGAGAGGTGTACACAGATGGGGTAGAATAGCCATCTCCAGAAAGACTCCCTGAACACTGCCACCCTGCAGCCACTGCATTGCACCACTCCCAGCATGTCCATGTTTTTCCCTTGTTGCCTTTTTTTGTTTTCCTTAAACCCTTTTTTAACCCTACTCTAGATAAGATGTTTCACCACTCCCTAACTTTTGCTTGTCCCTAACTCTCCTATCTCCCCTGCAGTGTGTGAGCTACTTCTACCCTAAAGCATTTTTTAACTACAAACCACGCTATGGGTTTGTGTGAATGAAATACACACTAGTGCCTGTTAGTCACTTTTCCTTTGCCAAAATCGTACTGTTTTTTCTGAGTGAGCTTCAGGCATGGACTCCCTTAGCCACTCCTTTTTCCAGTTTACATTGTTTCACCACTCCACAACTCTTTCTTGTCTCTAACTCTCCTCACTCCCTTGCAGCGTGTGCTGTACAGAAGGAGTGTAACAGCACACTCACCACAGTTGTCCTGCCTTCCTGCTGAGGTGTTGAGTGTCCAGCTGCTGGCTGCCTCATTGGGCTGACTCCAGTCGGCAGACTTCGCTCTGCTGTCCTTGTCGCATCTGTCCTTCATGCAGAGGTCCACAGCATGGAGGGCTCCTTGGTAGTCTCTTCCTTTTATACCAGTCAGGGGCTGATTGGTGCCCCTATGGAGCACCTCATTGGTGGTTTAGTAGACAGGATGTGTGTCCTCATTGCCTGTTTGGTTCATGTTCAAAACACCCCCTGCATTGTTTCTCTCTGTCTCCCCTCAGAAATCAGCAGGTTTTTTTTGGGAGGGAGAGCTCCTGTAAAAAGTAACAGACAGGGAGCTCTTGTCAGACCAACCTGATAATATTCTTTGACTGGTAACAAGGACAGTGGATAAGGCCCACACTGTGATTCTCTACTTCAGTTTCAGCAAGAATTTTAAGACAGTGCTTCACAGAAGGTTGCTGAAGAAGTCAAAGGGGCTGGGTGCAGTGAAGGACACAGACTGGTGAGAAACTAGTTGGAAGGGAGACAGCAGAGGGTTGCAGTTAACAGTCAAATCGGAAGAAAAGGGAGGTCATCAGTGGGGTGCCACAAGGATTGGTCCTGGGCCCAGTCCTTTTCAATATGTTCATCAGCAACACGGGAGAAGGAACCCAGTGCAAGATTTGTCTCTTTGCAGATGACACCAAGCTCTTGGTGGCATGGGGTCATAATGTCACACAACATTATGCTACATACAAAAAGCGAGCTGCCAATACAGCGCAATTTCTTGCATGCAGCATAAGTGTGCACACACACACACACCCACCCCCATAAGGATTCTTGACTCCGGGGGTTGGGGGCAGTGGAATCGCACAAAGTGCCAAAAAAATAAATGTACTTGCGTCTGGAACCGGGAATCGAACCCGGTCCCAAACATTCTGCCATCATCCCCTGCTGCCAGTGGCTCATCTTATAGAGCCACAGCAGCTGCTTGGTGGAGACCTGTCCCAACAGAGTTCTTATCCTCTGCCTGGGACAGCGAGAGGGTGCAGTACCGCGCACAGAAGCATTTGTAGTATTGCATCCTCTCACTCACATTTTCAGCACTATTTTGGTTTAGAGCTCATGTTGTACACTATTAGGCTTATGACATATTGACCCAGTAGGGCTCTGGGCAGGGTAGACAGTGAGGCGGGTGTTAGGGAGATTTAGAGAGACTTGCAAAGGCCAGAGAGGTGATCAAAGGTTTGCAGTTGAAATTCAATACCAAAAAGTGCAAGGTGATGCACATAAGGAACAAGAACCCCTGGAGAGAGAGTACTGGATGAAGGGAGTAAAGCCGGACATGGCCTCTGAGGAAAGAGACCTGGGGTCATCATCAGTGACTCCCTAAAACAAGTCAGTGTGGCAAGGCCTACAGTAAGATAAACAGGATGCTGGGGTGTATAGGAAGGGCTATTGACAGCAGAAAGAAGGAGGCATTACTTCAGTAGTAAAGGGAACAGGACTAATGGATCATGCAGGAGGGGAGATTTTTTTTAAATGAGCATGTAAGCAATGTGAACTCATTTCAATCAAGGGTACATGCTAACACATATTGCATTTCATGAAAGGGGACAAGAAAGAATACTAGTGATGAACAAAGCAGAATTTACACCGGTAAAATGTGATTCTGAACCTGCAAAACCAGTGGAATCCAGCCAAGTAGAAAAGGTATTTGTTCCATAGTATTTTGCATTACCCATCTATAGAAATCTGTTATGCTTTATGCTTAAGTATTGTTGTGTATAGAAATTTGATACACCTCCAGAGGCTGCTGTTCCACAGTAATGATGTCAGAATGCTGTTGTACCATAGTGGCTATGTCACCATTGTGGTACAACAGCATCGAATTTTGTGTCTGTTAAACTTCCTCATGCTTACAGCTGCTGATACCTCCTCACCAAGACATCACCAAGACTGGAAACACCCCAACTGAACTGTTTGTTTAAAGATGAACTACTAGAAATGTTGCCAGCCCATATAGCTATTACTTGAATCACAATAAATGTTTTTAATTTTATACTGTTGTTTGCTCCATTGTTTATCTGACCACCATTTACGACAGTTAGAAAAAAAAATGTAGTCAAATTAAAAATATGGAATAATGCATGGGGAGAAGCACAAAAAAGAGAATTTTATGCATGCCTGAGGTGTAGGATGCTACATAAATCCCAAGGGCAAAGCTTTTGGGGTTTATCAAAGCATCCCACACCGAGAGTGTGCATGAAATTAAAGTTTACGTTCTTACTCATGCGTTGTTTTGTTGTTTTATGTAATTGCTGGGGACTGTTTTTTGACCAACCACAGTGGGACTATTCTGGGGACAGCAGTACCACAGAGTGGGCGCGAGCTGTCACTTTTACTTTCCATAGGGAAATCTGGTGCGTGTTTGCTGATATAATTCACAGATTATAATGGCAAATTATAACCGTCTTTTCCTATGGAAAAAACAGTCCCCATTTATTACAAACATACACTGTGATGTAGGTAATTGTGACTCAGCTCACCTCAGGACAAAAAATGAAAACATATCATAAGGGAGGAGCTGGATCCAATCAAGCCTACATACTGTATTCACAGATTGGATCAAAGAAGTGCACTCACGAAATATATACATTTCAGAACAGTTTTATTAAGTATAAATATTTCTCTAAATCAAATCAAAGTTTATTTATAAAAAGGCACCTTTCCACAGTTCAAGGCGCTTGTACATTCAAACAACTCAGCAATAAAATCACAAATAATAAAAATATTAAAAAACTATAAATCATCACAATGACCAACCAATTTAAATGGTGGCAATATTATACTTCATCATCAAAAGCTAGGCCAAAGAGGTAGGTCTTCAATTCCATCTTGAAACTTTGGACGGTCAGGCATTCTCTTATCCAACAAGGTAGAGAATAGCCAAAAGCCTGGCAGCCGCATTCTGCACCAGCTGCAGGTGGCGGATATCAACCCCCGGTAACCCTAGGTACAGGGCATTGCAGTATTCAAGGCGAGTGGTCACGAAGGCATAGACCAACGTATGAAGGATCAGGTGTTTCACCCAGGCGATATTCCTCAGATGGAAAAAAGAGGTCTCAATGACAACTGACACCTGCAATTTTAGGGTCAAATCAGTGTTAAAAATAACACCCAGGTTCCGCACCCATTCTGAGATGGTAAGCTCGACACCCCCTAGCCAAAAGACTGAGGACTGTCTGGCTGACACACCCCACCTTCGATGATCTGGGTCCACAACCAACACCTCAGTCTTATCCGGATTCAACTTTAACCAACTAGCACTCATCCAAGCCTGGATCTTGGATAGGCAGCTGTTAAAAACCAAGAGAATATCTACCTGCTTGGGCACAAAGGACATGTACAGTTGAGTATCATCTGCATAGCAGTGAAAAATGCCTTGGAGGCAGTATAGCGCAGTGGTTTAAGGCTCTGAGCTGCAAACCTGGAGACCTGGGTTTGAATCCCACAGCCCCCACTTGCATACTGTGTGACCTAAGCAAGTCTCTTAACTTCCTTGTGCTCCCAGGTTGCACCTATAAACAAGCTTTCAGCTTAGTGTGTCTCTCCTGGTAAAAAACAAAGGTAAAGAAAACTCAAACTGTACAGCCTAATAATGTCTCCCAATGGCAGCACATACATGGTGAACAACATGGGTTCCAAAATGGAGCCCTGTGGTACCCCGCAGGATAGGGGGAAGGGTCAGAGGAATTAATTCTGGACACCACTCTCTGTATCCTACCCACAAAGAATTATCGAAACTATCTGAAAACAGTACCAGACAGTCCACAGATGAACCACAGGTGCTCCAGTAGCACACCATGGTCCACTGTGTCAAATGCTGCCTAGAGATCAAGGAGGACCAAGATGGAAAGGGTGTTCTAATCTCTTGCTGTTAAGAGATCAGTCAGCACCCGAACAAGGGCCATCTCAGTGCTATGCCTCTTCCTAAATCCAGACAGGAGAGTGTCATAGACCTCATGGGTGGATAGATGATCATCCAGCTACAGCATAACCACTTTCTCAATAACCTTCCCAACAAAAGGAAGGTTAGAGACAGGCCTGTAGTTGACAAGACAGTCCGGGTCGAGGGAGGGTTATTCAGGAGCAGTTGTACAACCACCTCCTTAAGGGATCTGGAAAGACCCCCTTTTCCAAAGACCTCCAGACTATCTCAGCCAGGACCGGGCCAATTTCCTCAACGCACCCCACAAAGAGACACATTGGGCAAAGGTCCAAACAACAGCTGGTTAGCCACAAATTCTGGATGATCCTCACAATGTCTATGATGTCTGGTTGGCCAAAGTCGGACCAGATAAACCAGGCGCTCATAACCTACCACTGACCTCCGCAATCCCCCATAGAGGGGGCCGGGCAGATCCCGAACCTGATGGTGGCAACCTTATCCACGAAAAACTGAGCAAACTCGTCACACCTCTCTTGTGACAAGGCTCCACCAGACTATAGGCAGATTGGATTGCACAATCTGTCCACAGTCCAGAAGAGCTGAGCTGGTCAATTTTGCAAGCCACCAATCTTCTTGGACAGGAATTCTCCCTTCTTACAGGTGATTGGCAATTGATAGACAACATAATACTCCATCATTCTAAGTCTGTCAACATTCAGGCTGGTCTTCAGCCAGATCCTCTCCAACCTTCAACCAACTCTCTTCAACTCCTTCAAGGTCCCATCAAACCATGGAGACCTTGGGCGAAGAGTAAGTGGTCGAACACGAACAGGAGCAATGAAGTCCAGGGCATCCTATACCACCTTATTATAAGCAAGTAAAAGATCACCTGAACCCATGCTTTTACTCATCAAGCTCAATAAATCTAGCACCGCCATTAGGGCCTATGGGGTCACATCCCTCAAAGAGCGGTAACAGACCATCTCCGTAGGGCAGGCCCATTGGGAGGAGCCACAAAACTGAACCTTATGGTGTGATGGTCAGACTAACTGACAGATTCCACCACCAAATTGGTGATCTCCATCCCCAGGAGGAACACCAGATCCAATGAGTGACCACCAATGTGAGTGGCAGAGGAAATAACCTGTGTGAGGCCCAGCAAAGACTTAAGCTGGAGGAGATCTTGAGCAAAGTGCAAGAGTACATCGTTGTCCCAGGCATTGAAATGCCCCAGAATCAACCAAATGGGGGATCCCAATACCATGTCAATGATGACAAATGGCTACACCCCCGCCCCTATGATCCATTCTCAGGCGGTGTATCACCAAGTACCTGGCCAGAACCGCAGAAGCCAATATTGGGCCTGCGCTCTTGTCCAGCCAGGTCTCAGTGATGCATGCCAAATCAGATGAACTAACAGGATCTGCAATTATGGAAGTCTTGTTTTTAATAGACCTGACATTGCACAATACTGCCCTAGTCAGATGAACCGATGGGGAAAACTGTTCTACCTGCCTGCACAACACAGAGCCCTTGGGTATGGGAGACAGGAAGGACCCCTATCATAATCCCATTTCACCCCAGGGCATGTCCGTATCCCTACCACCTCCATATATACTATGGAAAATACTGTATAGGCAACCATGCACATTAAGGCTGATATTTCCATCCCAGGGAAAGATGACATCATAGAGACCTCTCGAGCTTCAAGTTTGAGGTATTTGATGTCATCTCACCTCTAAATGGAAACACAGTCTTGTTGTGTTTGGGTAACCCCTGCCTCAGAATAGTTTATTTTCTTATTTTGGGCCTACCACAACTCAAACCTGTAAGACCACATAAGAGCTGGTTCGATTTTCCCCAGGGTGAGATATAGATGAGGCACACTGATGAGTCCTCTGTAGAATAAGACACATGTCTGTGTCTTCTGTTCTCAGCCTTTGCAGATTGTGTGAGAGGTCTTTTGGCATCATGCATTCCTGCTTCAAGTAGAATCAGGCTAACGTTTCATGGTGATTTGCATATACAGCCTATGATGCTTTGAAATATGGGGGTCTGTGTGAATTTTGTTTCTTTTTATGTATGGTTGGCCATACAGTATTCTATATGTATTTAGCCACTGGCAGTAAAATATGTTTTACATAGCACTCAATTCTAGCCACTGTTTTAGGGGAAATATTAAATTGTTAGCTAAGCAGGCTGGCGGAGTACATGGATCTACACGAGTTTCAGCATTAACTTCTGATCTGTTCAACGGTAAACACTAAAGCAAGTGACAAGAAGGTGTCTTCAGTCTTGCTAGTCTCTCTCTCTGTCTTGTTATCTGCCTTGGAGGATTAGTTTCCTTAGAGGTGAGGCCCTAATAGTAGTCCCTCGTGGTTTAATTTCAGCCTGACAGCAGCACAGGAGCCATTTCCATGGCAACAGACAGAGCTTGGCTCTGTTGACATAAAAATTTTAAAGCTCCGCAGCCCCTGGAAGCTTGTCACTGCATTAGGTTACCATTATTCCTTACTGCTATACCTAATAGTACATTCTCTGCACATTTTAGTAAGCATTCTTCAGTGTATGCACAGATGGATGTGGTGCTGAAGCATTCTTTGTGTCACAACTACGGTTTTTACTTTAGGTCTCGTGTATTAATACCAGCAAATGGTACTATCTGCCTTTGTAGTCCTTGTGGAATACTATACTAAAGGGATGTTCCCAACCCCAATAGGTCTAACAATGACTTTGTTAAAGAACAGAGGTTTCAACACCAATAAGTGCTGTAAGAACTGACAGAGAGCAGTAAATAAGCATCAAGAGTACAGAGAAAGGGGTTTAATACACGTGACAGTATGGATAGGTAGTAGGGCTGGGCAGACTGTCCACGCCAGACCCCCGGATCTAATGCTTACCTATGGACTGCGAAAAAATATGCCCTTTCTAGAAAAAGTCTGGTTCCAGGTCCAAGGGTAAGCATTACATTCTTTCATTAGGTATTTTTTCTCACGTGTTTTTTTTATCCTTGCCACCAGTCTGACCTTGAAGTTCCCACCTGCTTGCATTCCTCAGATACCATTGGCATGCCATGCTCAATGTAGAGTGTCAGCACAGGTGGCTGGTTGCATCCAATAGGGAACACAGTCAGAAAGTGTTGTGACACCAGGAAGTCAGGCTACAAAGGCCTTGTAAGTGCACCACTTGGCAAAGAGGAGAGAGCAGACTGGTAGAGATACTAGCTCCAGTGTCACTCATGATCCAATTGGGGGGGGACTGGGCAGTTGTGTAGGCAGGTGAGTCCAGTATTACAAAAAATAAATAAATAAATCATTTTGGATGATTGTGGCTTGTGCAGTTAGCATCTTCAGTGCTTAGCTAACTACAGGGAAAACAAACTCTGGTCGGAGCCAACACAGCTGCTATGCTGCTGTAAAGGGACACTTGCGCAGAAGGAGATACAGCGAAGTGCCGCTGCTGGAGATCCTGAGAGTTTGCATTTCCATCAGTTTGTGGCGAATGAGAAAACTGTCAAGATTACTGTGAAGGCAGAGCTGCGAGTCACAAAGGCACTTGTATTTAAGGAGCTATTATCATTGTTGTGTTAAAAAAAGCATATAGGAAGCCTTCTATAGAAAAAGTTAATATTTGTATCATAACTGAACATCATATCAATGTCTGGTATGTTTCTTTCTGAAAAATTACTTTTTACTGATGATCTCCAGGCATGGAGAGTGGGAATCTTGCAAGCAGATGCTTATATTACCTTCAAGGGGCTGGGCTCTAGAGCACATTGTTGTTTTTTGTTTGTTTGTTTTATGAATATTGTATTTGCCTTAGTGGTCTCTGTGCATGGACCTTAATTAAGGACTGTGTAAGTGCGCTGGGTTGTTTAAAGTTAATCTGTTGCCTTGTTTGGAACTTGTGGTTCATTCACTAGGCACCTAGCCCCTGCAGAGCAGGAGGAGCAGAGAGCTGTTGGATACCGCTGGCCATTACCATGGGGGTGACACAAAAGGGAGGACAAAACATGCACTGCAATGGGGGAGAGGTATCGGAACAAGCTGGGAAACAGAAATGAACCAAAAGTGATGGGAGCAATACAATAGTGTGCCCAGCAGTGGGGAGGAGTAGTGGGGAAACAAAGGAACAGCAATGTGGTCAGTGGACAGGACTGCATGTGCAGCAACTCCATTGTGGAAGGACGCAGTGAAGGTATTCAGTCACGTGCTTCTACAGACCCTTCTCTCTTCTACATCTCAGTACATCATGCATAGCTTTGCCTTGCAGCCATACAAAGTGATTTAAATGGTTTAATTTCTAAAAGCCTTCTAACTTGGAATTTATTTATCCATATCATAGTAAATATGGCTATTTATAGCAATGGTCAAAATAATGAATTGTTTTGTTCTTAATTGATCACAAGCACTCCTTTCACGAAGTTGCTACTTCTGACTTTTTTCTTGATTGTGTTACTTGGTGTTTAATATCCAGAGTGCATGGTTTTCTTCTTTTAAATGGTAGAGAGACATCAGGTTTCACACAATTTCTACTTGTGTGTAAAATGCTGTTTGAATCCCAACTCAGGTGACTGTGATATAGAAACTTGCATTGGTGTGTATTACAGTGATAGAATATGCAATTTCACATGTAATTGTCCATACAATAGTGATAGATCCAGCATTATACAATGGCAAAGAAGAATCTTGGCCTCTGTTTTGTCAAGCTGGTACTGGAGCTGTGATGTTATCCTGGCATAACATCACGGCTTTAGTCCCAGCAAACTAATGACCACACTGAAAGGGAAAAAAAGCACCCATCTGCTGCCTATGAGCACCTTAAGCGCTCCCCACATTGCAGCTCTGCCAAGTGCTGACAGTCCCCATTCCCCGCCCCTCTCACAGTCGATATCAATTAAAAAAAAAATTGTCACAGTAAAATCCAAACCTGCCAGATCACTTTACAAGTCACTATTCACACTACCACCTTCTCTCTCTCCAGACACCTCGCTGCCAAATGTAAAAAAAAAAGCGAGAATACAATGGCTTCACGACCATTTGTTAATTCCCGCCGGCACACTCAGCCAGCACGCGCTTCAGTACAAAAGCCTGTTTCTCAGCATCAAATACAGAGCAGCTTGTACTTTCATTTTGCCGCAGGCTCCCGGTACAAACAATACATGGGATGGCACCGGGGGACCTTTCAAAATTTTAATAAAACCTCTGGAAGCATCCGCTTTGTACTTACTGATCAGCTCACTCATACGTGGTCATTGGGCAGATAAATTCACTATTAAACTTTACGGTCCCACAACCAACATTTCTGTTACTTCAGTCTCCTGGTAGAAAACCATGATTAAAAGAGACAGTGGGGGGCTTACAACAATGACAATGTCTCACAGGCAGGGATAGTACAGAGAGGACTTAGTGTGCAGATTGCAGAGCCACAACAACAGCAACTGCACCTACTGGCAGTCAATCAGCACTACTTTTTTTAAAGTATACTTCCCCATTGAAAAAAAACAGGCAAAAATATACCTTAAAATATACTTTTTTATCTTTTTTTTATACAGGAGCTATTGTATAATAGGAATAATGCACTCCAGAGTGTGCGTCGTGCTGGGATAACGTCACTTCTGGGGTGATTGGTCGCACTCGACCTGCAGCTTCATGCCTACAGTAGTAGCCACAGACACTACAAGCTATTTCCTGAAATTTCTGTGATATTTCCAGAAATATCTGATGCTTTTTGCATTTAAACAGTAGGGGCAGAAGAGAGAAACTGTTCAGAAATTTTGCGAAATATCTGGAAATAGCTTGCAACGTCTGTGGCTACCACTGTAATCGCCCCAGGCGTGATGTTATCCCAGCACGACACACGCCCTGTTGTGCATTATTCCTTTATTAGCGCCACAGCATGATTTGCCATGTACTTCAGCTATATGTCACAGTCAGCCTACAATCTGCTGTTCAGCTGTCAGATTACAGGGAACAACCCATAATGTTGCATGTCACGAGGTCAAATGCACTGAAACTGTTTATGCACTGTGCAGTCATTCATTTATTTTATTATATAGAGAATAAAGTATGGGGTGGTGTGTGTAATGAGATTTTACACACACCCAAGGCATTGAATGGCATATAAACCCAGACAGCGAAGCTCGAGGGGTTTATCCAGGCATCCAACCCTGAGGGTGTGTGTAAAATTCGAGTTTACACACACCACCCCATATTTTATTTTATATAATTGCTGGGTTTGGCTTTTTCACCACAGCCAACTATATAGAATAAATGGTCTGGTGTGGCTGTGGTCTGGATGATGTTTAACCGGGTCCTCGGTCACTTAGCAGCAGTTTACTTTTTCTTCTTTTGCTGTCCCCTTTACGGTGTGATTTTTGTTAGGAAGTTTTTTTTTTAAATAGTTACTTACCACCTAGACATAGTGGTGGCAGTGCAGTTTCGACCAACGAAGAAATCTGGTGGCGAGCGGTGAAAAGCTGGAAGAGCTGTAGGCTGGGCATGCGCATAGCGAGGGAAACCATGCACGTGTTTGCTGTTATAAATGCTCCTTTATAACGACAAATTACACCATGGTTTCCCTATGGGAAAAAGCCTAACCCAGTTATTATATGAATGTTAAACCTGCACAGGCAGACACGAGGCCTGATATGGTGCCCTTTGCACAATATGGCATCCAGGGTAGAGGGGTTTGCTCAGTAAATAAAATATCATGCTTCATGTTCTGTGTAAAATAATTATTGCTGCAGAATATATAGTGATTTAAAAAAAAACTGATACATATCGGCACCACAGAAAGAACTGCCAAGTATTCCAGCTATATCTCCCATTCTGTCCAAGAGTGACTGTATAGCTGGCTGATTACATAATAACACCAATGCTGTTGGATATTTTTGACCAAATCTGTAGAAAATAGTGTATTCACAGTGCACCCTTATATTTTATAATACAGATTTTTGCCATTCACACTCAGGTGTGAGTCCCACCATGGTGCCCTGTGTAGATTCAGGTGCTTCCACAGTCCTTTCTCTTTTCTACATCATAGCAGTACCTCATGCATAGCTTTGCTGTGTAGCCATAAAAAACTGTATGACAGTTCCACCACCTCTGTCATCTTTCTGTATTGACTATTATAGGAGAGTTCCACCACCTAGAAATCTAGAAACAAGAGTTCCCCCACCTAAATATTTCCAGTTTAACCACTGTGAAGAGGACATGTTGATTCGGTCAATATGTTGCTGCAATAACAGAGTGCTATTAACTGTGCTGTTACAACAGTGAGCACATTGACAGCAACAGGGGTAGAATAGCATAAGGGAATTACCACTACCCCATCACTGTCTGCTGGAATGAGGGAAGGATCAAGTTGCCATTGCTGAGGTGCTTGGTTGAGCCGCTCCCATGGTGGAGTGGTTAAGGCACCAGCACACAGTGGCATAGGAAACCTGGGGCCACGGTTCAGTTCCCTAAAGGTCTCCCGGTCTTGCAACATTTAAAAAAAAAAGAAAGAAATGTCCTCCCCTCCCAAGTTTCTCCCCATCTCTGAGGTCCACATCCCCTGGGGTTGGTTATTTTTAGTTTTGGGGATGTGGGGGTGAAGACTCCATGTTGCACGATGTGGAGGGCAGAACTCCCTGCAAAACAAAAAATCTTCAATGTCACCCTATGGCTAGGCAATATGTTGTGTCGGGCGCTGTTTTGCCCGATGTTGTACGGGGTTTCAGCATTTTGTGTCGGGCATTGTTTTGCCCAATGTTGTATGGGGTTTCAACATTTTGCTTGCGGCACCAATTTCCATGCAGTTTTTGTTGCTGACATTATGACCCCATGCCATTGATTGTAATGTCTGTTAACTCTTTTTATTTGTATCAGTAGTTTTTTATATTAGTAGTGCCATTGTCATTTTTCACAACTCCAACTGAGGGATCTGCAAAAACTCACAGTACAGGGTCAGTGCACTAAGAAAAAGGCAGCCAGCCATGACTGTAGAGACAACATCAATGTTATGTGCTCTGAGACCTGGGCACCCAGCTAAAGAGCATAAAACTGCTTGTGTGTTTCCAACAGAAATATTTACTGTACTCACATAAAATTCTATAGAAATCACACAACAGTGATTTGTAAAAGACACTTTCCACCACACTAAACCCCATGCTTCAAGTCTGACTACTCTTCCTCAGGAGGTGTGACTAAATCAGGTAAGCGTAAATAAATACACATGACTCATACCTGCTCATTTATACATATTGAAGCCCCATTAACATATATTTAGAAATAATCAAAAAAAGGTTTAATTGCAACAATCAAAACAATTGTATAAACTCAAATAAAATAAAATGAAACTGATGCAGAGAGCAATTTTAGTATGCTTCATTAAGGAAGATTAATCGTTCATTGTAAACTAAGCAATATCTAAATTGCAATGGTATGTGAATATTTGTGTGCCTCTGCATGCAACTGTTTCAGGAGCCAAACATGTAAAAAAGCAAATGTTCATAGGGAATTAAAAAAAATGCAATTAGCAAGTCCATGTAAATTAAAGTAGAGTTACCTGTCATCAGTAATGATTTAGTGAGCTGAAAATGCTAGCATGTGCCAAAAAGAAAAAGTAGTGTACAGTGGCTCAGTGATAGTTTGCAGAGTCAGCCCAGAGTTAGTTAAAGTGCAGAATTATAGAGAGTGTGCATGTCTGAAGCTGTGGTGCACTTCAGAGGTTGCCAGTAGCAACCTAAGCATTATTTAGGGATGATGCTTGGCGGAGCCAATCCCCCAAAGCATGCTAAGATGCCAGAGTGCAGCTAAGCGCTAACAAAAAAAGCTATATTATACGAAAGAGACAAAAGTGTTTATGATAGAACTAAAAGAAAAGAAAAGGTAGCAAAAGGTCTCTTGATTTTACCTGTAGTCAGGAGTGTATTCAGAAAAGACTGCAGTAGTAGGTGACAAGTGTGAGTATAAAATTAAGCTGAAAAATCAACTAGGAAATGTATAATTTCAAAACACAGCACTTAGCAGTTAAGCACTCCTCCCTTATAGGTACTGTAGAAACATTGGTCACCAGACTAAAACAATTTAAAAAAGGTATGATGCAGTTAAGAATGCTAAAATAAATGAGCTTGTATAGCGTTATAAGTGAAAATAATACTGCAAAGCACATACGAGTTGATATCTAAAATTTCAGAAAACGCTATTAATATATGGAGAAAGGGTACAGCTAATGAAGGGGCTAGTGCTGTATATTTTATGTGGATGGGTCAGGTGGATATTATTGTTGTGTGAATGTAAGACCTTTTGCAGAAATACTACTGTAACGCTATATTATCTAATAACTATGGCAAGGGAGAACTGATATGAGGCTCCCCAAACATGATAATGGCTTCATTAATAGCAGTAATTAACCATCAAGAAATTTAACTTGCAAAAATCAAGAATACATTTGTATATAGAGTATGGAATTTTTTTCTTTTGTGTGAATTAATTACCATGGTATACGCATTCTTCTGAAGAAGTTGTTAGTGGAAAACTACAAAACATTGACATTGACATACGTGTCATTTTAAGAAGGGTTTAGCTGTCTATAACAAATTTTCTGAATACCTACAGTATACTGGAGAGTGAGGTCTTTATTGCCACTGATATCCCACCAAGCAGAATTTAAACTGGTAGTGGTGGAGGGCTCAGTAGGAAGAGGCAATCACCTGAGCATCTCGGTGTGAACCAGCTGATGGGAGGCAAAGGGCCCCTCCCCCAGTAGGAAAGTGGGAAGAAAAGGGAATCTTAGGTAGGGAAAGGGGGATGGGGTGGAGGGTGGTCTTGATAAATGCCTGAAGCTTGGGAAACAAGTTGCCTGATCTGCAGGTTCTGTTGGCAGGTGGGGGGGTGGACGTAGCAGCAGTGACAGAAACCTGGGCCACTGAGTATCATGGCTATGAACTGAGGCTCCCAGAATACACTACCTACAGGAGGGATAGATTGGTTGGCAGGGGGTGGGGTCACCCTGTTCGTTAGGGAGGGGATTGAGTGCAGTGAGGAAGAGGGCATTGAGTGGAATGTGGAGGCACTGTGGGCTGCATTACAGAATGGAAAGGGAAAGAAACTTAATCTGGGAGTTGTACATAGGCCACCAGCTCAGTCAGAGGAACTGGACAAAGAATTCGCAACTAGTATTAGTAAATATTGCAGAAGGGGTAGGATTTCAACTTGCCAGGGGTGGCCTGGAGTACCACAACGTCAGGTTCTACAAAGAAGCAGATGCTAATGAATGCCTTTCAGGATGAGTTTTTAACGCAGTGGGTGGGGAGCCAACCAGGGAGGATAGGTTCCTTGATCTGGTACTGATGGACAAGGTTCAGGTTATAGACCTGGAGGTGAAGGAGCCATTGGCAGAGAGTGACCACTCTCTAGTGTGGTTCTCCATGGACATGGGGAAAGAATGGAACCAGTCAAAAACTATGGTAGTGGATTTTAGAGGTGCAGATTTTGAGGGAATGGCCATCATACTGGGGCAGCACTTAAGTGATATAAGGCCAGGGATGAGCACAGACAGGCAGTAGGAGATATTAAAGCAGGGATTGCTAGCAGCTATGAAAGCCTGCACTTCAAACCAGAGCAAGAGGTCTAGAGCCAAGAGACCCTTGTGGTGGACAGGAGAAATGCAGCAGGGGGTGAGGGATAAGCGGATGGCATTTTGAACATATAAATGCTCCCACAACGAGGCTGATAGGGATGAGTACCACAGGATCTCAAAGGAGGTCAGTAAAAAGGTAAGATCAGCAAGGGCAGCTAGATAGCTGAGACTAACATAAGATATTGGGGGGAGAAGAAACTTTATAGAGATGTCAGTGAAAGAAGGAAAGAGAGAGGGCAGATAAGCAGGCTGAAGAAGGAAAGGGTCTGGGCTGAGGGGGCAGTAGAGAAGGCAGAGGTGCTAAATGAGTACTTCTGCTCTGTATTTACCAGGGAAAGGAATGGACCCTTACCACGGGGGAAGGGGGGCTGTGGTGGGATGAGCACTCACGGACCATGAGATCCAGGTGTGGAGGGTAATGGAGGGTCTGAACTCTTTGAGGACTGATAAGGCCCCAGGACTGGATGGAATCCACCCCAGAGTCCTAAAGGAACTGGCAGATATCCTAGCTGCTCCTTTGATGGAATGGTTCAGTTCTTCCCTCCAATTAGGGTGGGTACCCCTGAATTGGTGATCAGCACATGTGGTGCCATTAGACAAGAGTGGATTGTGGGACAAGCCAGGTAACTACAGGCCAGTTTGTCTGACATCCATAGTGGGGAAGCTGATAGAGGCCATCCTGTAGGAAAGGATGGTAGAGTTCCTGGGGTCAGATAGTTTAATGGCTGTAAACCAGCATGGATTTGTAAGGGTCAGGTCATGTCAGACCAACCTAATTGAATTTTTTGATTGGGTGATATGAGCACTGGACAGGGGAAGGCCAGTTGATGTCCTGTAATTGGACTTCAGCAAGGCCTTCAACTTTGTCCCCCATGGTAGGCTGATCTGGCAGCTGAGGAATCTGGGGGTGGGAGAGAAAATGTTGGAGTGGATTGCAAATTGGCTCAGTAATCGACAACAGAGGGCGGTGGTAGGAGGGGAGTTCTCAGTTACGAGGGCTGTCATGAGCAGGGTCCCCCAGGGATCAGTACTGGGCCCAGTCCTATTAAATGCTTACATTGCAAGTATTGGGGAAGGTGTTAGGAGTAGGATGAGTCTATTAGCAGACAATGCCAAATTGGGAGCAATGGTAGACAGCAAAGAGGGGTGGAGGACACTTCAAGAGGATTTGGGAAAGATGGAGAGGTGGGCACACACCTGGCTACTGGATTTTAACGCAAAACAGTGCAGCATACTGCACCTGGGGCATCACAACCCTGGGTTCAGCTATCAGTTGGGGGGAATACAGCTGCAACATCTACGGGGGAAAAGGATTTGAGGTGGTCGTGGACTCCAAAATGAATAATTCAAAACAGTGCTGGAGAATGGTGGCTAAGGCTAATAAACTATTGGGGTGCATCTCAAGGGGGATAATATCTAGAAGAAGGGAGGTCATCATGCCTCTATACAACTCCATAGTGAGACCTCACTTGGAGTACTGTGTACAGTACTGAAGACCTTATCTGAAAGGAAATGTTGCCTTCTTGAAGAGGGTCCATAGGTGTGCCACCTGGATGAATCATGGTCTGGGGGACATGTCTTATGGGAAAAGACTGGCAGAACTGAGCATGTATTCCCTGGAGGACAGAAGGGATGGGGGGGATGTGATAGAGGTAGTCAAATATCTGAAAGGGTTCAACAGGGTTGAAATGAAGGAGCTTTTTACATTAAAGGAAAACTACACCCTCATATCATTTACATTTTATTTGTTTCCATGTCAACAGACAACTCCTTTCCTGTAGCTGTTAGACCTATATGTGTTACCTTTAGTTGTTTTCACTGCTCATGGTAGCCCCTGTGACTGCCCTGGGAGTCTCTGTTTCATGGCTGTTGAAATTTCATTGTCCTTGAGAACTACATTAGCATATGAGAACATGATGTCAGATCATCCATTTATACCATGTATCTATATGCTGAAAGAATAAATACCCTACAAAAACTCTTTGGAAACAAACTGAATGAAGTTTAAATGGAACAAAACATGCAATATAACTCAGATAGTTTGCAAAACTCACTGAAGGTAACTGTGGTATTTCACACCTTTTTGCAGCTTGTTTCTTTTAAGACTAATTAAGCAGACAAGCATACTGGAGAGTTTAAAGGGTGATTACGCATCATGTTCTCATATGCTAATGAAAGCTGTCAGGGACAATGAGATTTCAACAACCACGACATGGTGCCTCCCAGGACAGTAAGAGGGCCTAGTATAAACTGTGAAAACTGAATAAAGCATTTGCATACATCCTTAACAGCTACATGAAAAGAGTTGTCTATTGACACAGAAACAAATAAGAAGAAGATTCAGCATTTATATGGCGCTTTTCATACATCCAAAGTGCTTTACAAGCAATGCTAGACTGGTAGTGAAGTGACTGAATGTGTGGTGGCGGCCATATCACACATCATCACTCACACACAGCGTGGATAATTGCCTGAACTGGTTTATGGGAAGGGGAATGTTGGCCAGACACCGGGAATGTTCCCTACTCTTTGCAAAGAGTGCCCTGGGTTCTTTTACTTACACCTGGACACCCACCAGGACAACACCAGGATGGGTTGAAGGGACCTCAGTTTAACGTCTAATCTGAAGGACGGCACCCCCCAGCAGTACAGCACCCCCCAATACTGCAGTCGGATGCCAGCGATTTTTAGGTGCAAGTCCAATCCCGGTGTGGGACGAGAACCCACAACCTGCTAGTCCAGAGGCGGATGTGCTACCAACTGAGCCACGCTGACACATTTAGAAGATATGAGAGTGTAGTTTTCCTTTAAAAGGGGAGGGCAACATGAGGGGACACGACTTTAAGTTGGTGGGGGGAGCTTCGGGGAGAAGTGAGGAGATATTATTTCACAGAAAGAGTGGTGGCACCTTGGAACATGCTGTCGGGGAGTTGGTGGCAATGGAAACAGTGGAGGGATTCAAGGTGGGGTGGGATAGGTACAGAGGTAGGGTGTGGGCAAGGGGGAATAAATGGGGGCAGCTGCTGATAGTTAATTCAGGAGCTGTAGTCGAGCAGACAAGCTAGACCACTGGGCCTAATCTGCCAGCGACAATGTATGTATGTATGTAACTGAGCAAATGCATTTGGGTAAATGCATTTGAGTGATGGGGAAGGACACATGTCATTTGAGCGAGTGGGCATGAAAAGCAACCATAATTAGAGTGAGTGTGACTTGTGTTTTGATGTAATATCAACTGATTAGTGTGGTCTCAGAGTTGGTTTATTTATAGTACAGGGGTGCTGTGAAAATATCATGCAGAATTATGTTATTTTGTTAGATAGTGAGCAGTTCTGTCCTCATATCTGTAGTGATTATATGCTGGCACTGGATGGGCATGGATCATGGTCCCGTAGTGGTGTAGTGGGTAGAGTAGGGTGTTAGGTAGATAGGTAGGATTTTGGTAGTTCTGTGTGGCACGCTGTCATGGGTTTGATTCTTGGAGTTTTACCAGTGTGCAGTACTGTTGTCTGTTTCTAGATGGTGTTCATTATGGTAATGGATTTATTGAACGAGGTTTTTATTTTCTGGTGGGGTTCTGTGAGGTGTTGGTAATTTATGCTGTAATTCACTGATGGATTTGCTATTTTGATGTTTGTGGTTTTTGATATGTGCGCTATTTGCTCGCGCTCATTTGCTTTCACTTTTATAGTAGCCACTGTTATTTATTCACCCTTTTCACATGGAACTGTGTCCACTGTGTGCTGGTTTGCTTCATAAGGTGTTGTGGAGAAGATCCTTCCCAGTTTTGTTTGTTTCTTTTAGGTACTTGATGGACCACAGTATCAGTTGATATTTGGACTGCATTTAAACACTGCCTTCATGTTTGTTAGGAAAAAGGCCATCACTAAGAGCAGTGGAGCCTGAGACATAACAGAATAGGATCTACCCACCACAGGATACTTTGGGCCACATTTTGATACCATGCAGACTGCAGATGGAGGGGTACTTATAGCAAAACTAGGCAACACAATAGAGTAGCAACAGTCTCCATGCATATCTTTTAGTTGAAGTTCAGTGAACTGAATGTTTACTAAAAATAATTTCTGTACATTGAAAGATCATCTGATAATTAAATAAGTAATTCTAATACCTGCAGATAAGGAATTGACAACCCCCCACCCACATCTGGTCCTGCAGTAATGTGATTTCCAGGTATGGATACCTTTGAGGCACGAAACAATTGCACTGATAAGCGGTCCATACCAAGAACACTTACAGAGACAGTTGAGGATAGACTGTTACAAGGCATAGTGAGCAAGAAAAAAAATTAGCAGGGGAGTTAACATATTGGATAAATAATGGGTAAGAATGCTATACAAGGTGGTGCAATATACCCAGTGAGGGGGCTAATTAGGGCTATAAGGCCACAAGACCAAAGGGCAAGTGACTTTATTGCCCTAATTAGCCCCCAAGATTAGTATACTTCAGAGTGTTCCACCCTTACCCATTGTTTGTTAAATATAATACATTAGGATAGCTATTGTCATGGAGATTGCATTTGTGATCATGTTATGGCTCCTGAAGGCCTCTTGCAGCAAGGAGGGAATGATGTGTAGTGAGTGCAGGAAGAAGTTTGGGGGATATCTGGGTTTGGCAAGGATTTGTGTAAGTGTCTTTTTCCAGGTTCATTTGCAACTTGTCAGTTGGTTTGGCTAGTTTCCTAATGCTGTGTTAATTGTCTTATTAGTGGTATAACATAGGGTTTAATGTAGTGCAGCTGTATACTTTTCATTAGTGCAGGTATATACTTCCAATTGTTTGATCAGTATAGGTATATGGCTTTAATTAGTGTAGGCATATAGCTGTATTTGTTTGATTAGTGCAGGTATATACTTTGAATTGATAGATTAGTCGCAGGTATACAGGGAAATAAATGGCCTTTTCAATAGGGAAACGTTCCAATCCATGTAGTACAACAAAAAAGCTAATTAGTGAATTTGAACAGCTAAAACAATGAAAACGAAGGCTGGAGTAGAAATGCTTAATTCTCACAGCATACTGTACTGTATGTCAAGCAAAAGAGAATCCCCAGAGGACTCTGAGTGCCTGTAGACCCAAATTGGAGCTTTACAACCACCAATTTAGAAAAAAGTGTGATGCAGTTAGAAATAAGTGCTCTTTAGATTTCAGGATGCTACTTACAGGAGCACTAACTATAAAATTAGGCAATGTAAGAGGGGAGAATAAAACAGTGACAGAACTATATAAGGAAAAAATAGACATTAAAGAAGTAGAGGAGATTCTGGATAAAGTAAACATAAGCCTGGATGACTATGACAAGGAAATAATTGGCAAAAAGTTAAAAAAAAAATGGGATTTAAATAATTGTAAGGCCAAAAAGATATACTCATGGGGAAAAAAAAACGACTGTATAACTCAGCCATGCATACAGTATGTAATCCTGACAAAGACTCTTCACTGTATGGGTTGGACAGCAACTTGGAGGAAGAAAAGAGATACAGAAGGGATGTTTTTTTAGGGAGAGGGAATTACTGAGGTCAGGGCCAAGGTGGAAGCAGAATAAGGGGAAAGTACACTGGAACACCAGCAGTGACCAACCAGAAGGAGAAACAGAAAGACAGAGAGGACCAGAAACAGGGGAAGAGGGAGGAATCACTATAGGACAGAGGGTATCAGAGAACCACAAAAGAAGATACAGTGTTTAGCTTCTCCTCAAGAAAACTTTCCACAATAGAACTTAAAGTTCTGAACAATTGCCTTTCCTTTTGTCCCCATGAGTGGATTAACATGTTCAATCTAAAAATGGACCTACAAAGATTTTATAGGATACTAAGGTTGAAACAATACTTCATCACAGTAGAGGAGGAAACAGGTTTGAGAGAAAGGGAAAAGCAACAAACTCTGGCTAGAGACTTGGATTACAAATCCACATACCTACCCCCAGGGCAAATCCCAGCAAATATTACCACATATCTGGACTTAGTTGAGAAAGACATTAACAGACTAAAAAAATCAACATGCTAGAAGGTCCAGATTCAACTTAAATGTGGAAGAATTTGCTGTACTAAGGAATCTGGAAAATGATATTAGTATAGTAATCAAGAAAGTGGACAAGGGGTGGTATAGCAGTACAGGAGCACTAAATACAAAGCAGAATATTTGAGAAAATTATCCAACCAGGTGAACTACCAGAGATGCTATCAGTATCTGACAGAAGGGGTGCAGAAAGAGATCCTTACATTACTGGAAGAAATGCTTAATAGAAAGTTTCTGATAGAATGGGAAAGAAATTCTCTATTCAGTCAATTTCCAGAGATGCCAGTTTTCTACACTCTACCAACCCTCCTGGCAGGCCTAACATGGCAGGCACAGGGTTTGTACTGGTACAGGGAGGGGAAGGGTCACAGGGGGCCAGGATGGGGGAAACAGGCACACAAGGTGGCAAGCAACCAAGGCAGCAAACGGACAGGAAGAATGCTTCACACATAGAAGTAATACCTATTTTTAATCTGAGCCATTAAACACTAACAAATGATGAGATTAATGTCCTAAACCTGGGTTTGTCTTTTGCACCAACCCAACCAGTGAACCTGTTTGAGCTGGAGGTTGATCTGCAAAAGTTTTTTTAGAACACTTAGCTAAAAGAATATGTTTGGGGACATTGACAATGAAACTGAATATCAACAATAGGTCAGACAGGCCGTGCATGTTAAGTCACGATACAATCCACCAGCTAGTAGGAATCATGGCATAGGAAATGTTTGTATAGTAGTAGAAAAGGAGATTATGCAGTTATTCAGGAACAAAATTGATCCATTACCTAAGTACAATAATCTCACCAAAAAACAAAGGGCTGTTTTAAATGGCCTAAATAAAGTATTATAATCAAGCCAGAAGACAAGGGGGTGAGGAATGTTATACAGGATAGGGATCAGTATAAACAAATGTGTCTTAATCTCCAATAAGATCAGGCCAAGTATGAATTATTAAGATCCAATCATACTATGGAGGTTTCTAGTCAGATTAAAGAGCTGGTGGAAGAATATGTTGACCTAGGTTGATTTCTGGCTTGGGAGGCAGAAATATTAAAGAGCTACTGACGCCTCAAAGAAAACTGAAAAACAGTAATTTGGCACAATTCTGTTTGCATTCCATGTATATTCTATATATTTCACCTACCCATTATGTATTTCTGAGTAAATTTGCATTAATACATGATCTTTGTCCCCTAGAGTTCCCTTAGAGCTCATCTGCCTCTGTAGCCTACTCCCTGCTTCAAGTCACAATTCTCTGTTAAGACATCACAATCTGTTGCCATGGGAGTAACTGCGATATCACAAGCAGTGTATTATGACTTTACATACAAATAATAAATGGGAGTGGATGTACTCTTCAGGAGCAAAGAGTCTGTTTTCATGCAAATGACCTGAATAATAAATAATTGGCAGGAAAAATACAGAACTAATGTGAAATATAAGCTGAACTGTATCTAAATATTATGTTTTGAAAAAGTTCTCCTGAAGGCGTCAGCTGCTCTTTAAGCAACAACCATCCCAGGATTCCAACATTTTACAGTATCCCCAAGGTACATAAAAACACAGAAAATTCACCTGGCAGACCCATAGTGTCTGAAATTGGCTCCATCTTTGAACCAATCTCTCAATACATTTATTTTCCTCTACAGCCCTTGGTGGAGGGTATGAGTATGTTTGTCAGAGACTCATAGCATATGATCTTTTAACTGAACGAAATTTCAAATCAGGGCTTCACAGAAAAAACATTGTTGGTCACAATGGACATTTCAGACCTGTACACCTCAGTACCCCATAGGGCAGGGGTGGACTGTATGGAGAGAAAGTTAGATACACAGGGTATAGATGCTAGACCATGTACACACGTGTTACAAAAATTGGCAGAAATTATTCTGAACAAGAATCACTTTGAATTTGATGCAAAGTTTTACCAGCAGGTCAGGGGCATGGCCATGGGTAGTACCATGGCCTCTGTGTATGCCAACTCTTACTTGTATCATTTTGGGACCCAGTATGTACTAGATCCATCTGTAAATCCCTACTGTGGCAGGATTAAGTATGACATATTTTTTTATGTGGCAGGGGACAGAACAGGAACTGCATCCGTTTCACACATTTTTGAATAGCAAGGACGTGAATATCAAATTTGTTATGCATTATAACCTATAGGAGATTGCATATTTGGACCTCAAAATTATGAAAAATCATAAAATACTGAAGACCACCCTATACAGGAAACCTGCAGCTAGGAATACCCTGTTGCATGGTACTAGTTATCATGAGCCCTGCTTAAAAAACAGTATACCATATTCACAATTGTTCTGGGTCAGGAGAAATTGTAGTATCACCCAGGACTTTGAAAGAAACAAACAGGAGATGCTTGGTAGGTTCAAGCAAAGAGACTACAACCCAAACATTATTAAAAGGGTGGTTTACCGAGTGCAGAGTGACAGCAGATCAGAGCTCTTGACTCCAAGGGGCCTAAAAGCCTCATCAGGTTGAGTCTTGTTCATGACTAAATAAAATCACAAATTTTCAGAGATTCAGAAAATCATCAACAAGTACTGGTACCTAGTTTCAGCAGACAACCTGCATATTCCAATTTTGGTACGGAGACCTGTGATGACTGCTAAAAGGGTACAAAATGTTAAGAATAGAGTAGTAAAATCACAATTCAAATAGGGCAGAGGGAGGAGCAGTTACTACTGGGCCCCTTACAGATGGGAATGGTGCTCAGTATGTGGTCACACAAGTAAAAAACAATTTTTGAGCATCCACGTACTGGGAAAAAATTCCCAATAAAACAACATATAGACTGTACTACACAAGGGGTGATTTATGTATTACAGTGTCTGTATGACATGTTATGCATTGGTCAAATGAGTTGTGCGCTGAAAATTCAGATACAAGAACATAAAAGGGATATAAGGACCAAGGATGAGACATCTCCAATAGCACAACATTTTGCTAGCATAGGCCACACTGGAGCTCCATTCCAGTTTTGGGGTCAGCAGGCAGTTCCTCCACCAGCTAGAGGAGGGGCTTATACAAAAAAACTTGATTATGCTGAAATGAGATGGATTTTTGACATGGAGGTGTTGAAACCCTGTATAGGGATGAATATAGAAATTAACTGGCAAGCATGCTGGTAGTGGTGATGGGACACTGGTGTAGAGCTGGGTAAAGGACAATTCTGGCATCTTTTGATTAATCCAGTATCACACACACTAAGGTCTTGGTCTAAGGAACATAAATATATCTATTGAGCTATATATAGCAACAATCAGTTAATGCATAAGCATCAGAATTTTTGATATTTTTAGACTATCATGGGAAGTGGCAGACAAAGTTGTCTGCATACAGGGTTAACACAGAAACAATTTAACTGTGTATAGAAAAGTGTTGTATAGACAGCGTGTGGTGAACTTGCCATCTCCTCTCACAGGGAATTATATACTTTTTAATAAGTGGGGTATCAACTAAGGTTTCATGTCATGAGAAGGAATACAGAATACTGAAAGTCATATGTAGTTTTGAAATTCTAATTCACCTTATGTGCATTCAGTATAATATAATCTAGAGATCTAATCCCTGGTCATTGGAGTTGGCAAAGTTCAGATGCATAAATTACTGTAAAAGAGCTGTTTGAGAAATTAATAAAATGGTATGTCTCTGTTTCTCCCACCTACCTCACTCCCTTCTGTGGCTCTGCCCATCTCTCCATGATCACTGAATGATTCCTGGAATAATATTTAGTTTTAAATAGTGTGTTCTGATTAATATAATTACAAATGTCACCTTAAACGCCTCACTGCATGTATGGGTCTGTTCACATCACTCAGTGCAACATGGGCCCACTTGTAAAACATACGGTCACGCAGCAGTAGCAGTGATTGTTGATGGTTGCTCAGTAACTGTTCTCGCTATCTCACGAGAACATGGACATAACGTATTACTGTATGTCACATCGATGGGCGATACAAGCAGGCCCAAGAGGGATAGGGGAGAATCAGCATTCTCTTTGCAAGTAAGCGCCATTATTTTTGGCACTAGGAAATTGCTACCATAAGGTAAAAAATAACTTTTTTTCCAAGCATTTTGATCATATTTGAAGTGATGTTTTTGCCTTTTTTTGGAGGTATATACTTATAGGAGAGTAAGCAGTTTGCTTTCTGTTTTGGCCTTTACAGGATGTATCAGTCCAATTCAAATGTGCATAAAGTGCCCATGAAATTAAATACTATAGAAAACAGCAGCGCAGATTGGTAGGCATCTACCCAGGAAAGGAGTAGAAATACTATATTAGCAGTCAGTAAAATTGACTGCACTGAGTGGTGGCGGTGGCACTTTATTGAAATGTAACCACAGGGGTAACAACAAGTACAGAAGGGTTTTTGTCTTGTAGTTTTACAGGTTATAAAAATAAGCAAATGTAATTGAGAACTATATATTTATATACCTGAAGCAACTTGGTTATAAGGTAATGGGATCACCTTGCAAATATATTCAGCTATTTTGTAACTTTAGCAGCATGAATACATTTGACAGTCATTTAATTTACTTACTATTTTCTCTGCCATGACAGTTATCTGGGGGACATTAAGAATCAGGGGGTGGGACTGCTGGACTACCAGGGAAGAAGATAAACAACTACATCTGGGGGACATCAGGGATCAGGGGGGTGGGACTACTAGACTACCAGGGAAGAAGATAACAAAATATATCTGGGGAACATGGGGGACCAGGGGGTGGGATTGCTAGACTACCATGTAAGAAGATAAACTATATCTTGGGGACATCAGCAATGGGGGTGAGATTGCTAGACTACCAGGGAAGAAAATAAACAACTATATCTGGGGGACATTGTTGATGGGGGGGACCACAGACTACCATGGAAGAAGATAACAAACTATATCTGGGGGATGTCGGGGCTCGGGGGGGCACTAGACTACCAGGGAAGATAATCAGAACTACAGTCAGTAACTAGCATTACTTTAAAGAATGAGCAGAGAATGTGATACAGCCAGTCAGGTGGGGAAGCTGCAGAGCACTCCATATAATGATGTAGTGCGTGTCAGCAGCACTCTGACGAACGAGACATTATCAGCACTGTGAACTGCATGAAAACGGCAGGAAAGCTGTTTTTTCCTTTTTAAAAATATGAAAAAAGGGTCACAGTACCCAAAAAATGGAACACACAGGGAAACATTATGCACCCAGATGGATTCTATGCATGAAAGGGAGGATGTGGGAAAGCTACTCTTTGATACGCACTTCTGAATACTGTATATTTTAGAAAGAGTTTTGCTCTAACTTATATAGAGTTTAATTCTTTACTATTTATGCAAACCGGACTATTTATTGTAATATTTATTAAGAAATGTTTAAGAAACAGTGCTTTTTATTAAGCTAGCTTGTTTTTAAAAGGAAAGAATCACGGATACCAGGCACAGAAAGAAGAGGATACCTGTCACTAAAAACCCACTGAAAACAAAAAAGGAGATAGGTAGCAAAAAAAAGAACAAGAGAAGCTCAGGGAAAAAGAAAAGTACCAGTTACATTCTGGGACCTGGGAATCAAATAGATTTGGTAGGAAGAAAAGAGATTCTACAAATACAAAGCCCTGTACTGCCACCTTTAGCATCATCATCCATGAAGGTGTAGAAAGAAAATCATCAGCAGGAACGCCCTCTGTCAGAAGACATAAGGGTCATGGAAGGTGAAGGGAAAATTGAAAAGACAACGAAACAGGGATTCAGGACAGAGAGAGAGAGAAAGAGAAAGGTAACACTGAAGTAGTAAGCCAAGAGACACTACCCTTCCTTGTTGGCCAGGAACACATGCAAGAAAACATGGGAGAAATATAATTAAGATTGAAGCTCAGATAAATCATATTAACAAAAAGGAGAATCACGATGGCAACAACAAGGAAGACAATAACAGGGAGGAGAATATATCGCTTCAACCAAATAAAAGATCATTTTTGGATGATTTTGAAGCCTTCCTGAAACCGTACACAAATAGATTAACTTGAGATCCACCATCCCCATCCTCACCAGATATACCACATTTATGGAGTGATACTAATCCAACTACACATATTGAAGAGGAAGCATAAGGGGAAGAAATTTGAAAGGGAAAAGGTAGAGTGAAAGATACAGATAATGGGGATAGTGATATACAAGATATTATCATATTAGACAGCCTCATGGATATCAAGAAGGAGCTTGCTATTGGCAATTAATTATTAATGAAAGTGATAATATTACTCAGGAGAGTGCTTTTCAATGAAAACACAGAACAGAAAGACTAAACCTTAATACAGACTTATGAGGAAAGTAAAAGAGGAAGAAATTAGGTTACTGAAAAAAGAACAAAAACGATTAAAAGTATACCATATGATATAGGGAGGAAAGAGGTAAAAGAAAAGTCAAACTGGTGGAGGAGCTACAGTAAGAGCAGGGGAATAGGGGTCACCTAAGACAAAATCAGAAAGGTTCGGAAAGTAAAAAACAGTTAGCAATCAAAAAAACACCAAGGAAGGAAAGGATGGAGAAATAGGAACAAGACAGACAGTAATAATATTAGAAAAAAATGGAGAACTGATGAAATATTTATTTGTGTGTTTATTTATTTATTTATTTCAAAAGTTTCACCAGGAAAGACATACTGAGCTGAGTGGTAGCTCGTTTCCACATGCGTCCGGGGGGAAGGGGCAATGGGAGGCAGCATAACAAGCAAAACAATAATTATGATGAGGTAATAGAGGCAAAAAGATTGGAAACTGCCCAGGAAACTGAATTAGGCATATTTAAACCAATACAAAGCAAGAGAAATAAAACAGGGAAGTGTCACAGTGGAATCAAAAGAGGTAGGAATAGAAAAGGGATTAATTGCCCCAACAATCTAGTTTAAAGAAATTCACAAAGCTAGAAACGAAAATCATACCACTTTGAAAACTGCAGTGTATAATCTATGTAAAGGTATAATAGGATCTAAATTTGCTTGGACAGATGTGGCTTCAGTATACAGATACCAGGCAAAGGAAGATGAAGGTTGGGTTTGCCTAGTAACACAAAATAAGATAAGACGCCTTATTTTAAGAGCCAAGAAACAGTTCGGGCAAATAGGGATTAGGGATTAGAACAGAGACAACAATCATAAATACCATAAAACAGCAGGAAACTAAAGACCAAAAAGGACAGACTTTGGTAAGATGAAGGACGAATTCAAGAAGGGTATGCAGGGATATGATGACATAAGGGGAGTGGTGGAACACTGGGAAAAGATGAGGGAAGCCCTGCACCTAGCAGCAAACCATTGTGCCAGGCCCTGCAGCAAGAGCTGATGAAAGAGGATACCACTGTGGTTCTCGAGGGGAGTAGCAGAGCTAGTAAGAGGAAAAAATATGGCATTTCTGAGGTACAAGGCAACACAAAGCAAGGAGGTCAGGCAAGAATATTTGGGAAAATGAAGGGAAGCGAATATGGCAGTAAGAGCAGCAAAGGCTGAAACCAAGGAAAAGCTAGTAAATCAGTGAAGGAAGAAGGGAAGGTATTCTTTACGTATATTAGCAAGAGGAAGAAGATGGGGGGGGATTGTGAGACTTAGGGAAGAGGGAGGCAGGGTAGTGGAGAAAGACATTGACAAGGTGACCATCCTCAACAAATACTTCTGCTTTGTATTTATTAATTAATTAATTGAGAAAAGCAAACGGGGAGAAGGGGTAGACATTAGATCTTTTTCAGAGGACAGAGTAAAAAGAGCACTAGAACAGCTTAGGATGGATAAAGCTATGGGGCCAGATGGGATACACCCAAAGATCCTAAAGGAACTCCAGGAGGAACTGGATAAACCTCTGGCTAAGCTGTTCAGTGGATCACTGGAAACAGGCTTAGTTCTGGAGGAGTGGAGGAGGGCACAAGTGGTACCCATGCACAAAAGTGGTAGCAAGGAGGAGACAGAAATCTACCGCCCTGTCAGTTAGACCTTGATAGTAGGTAAAATGATGGAAACCCTGCTTAAGGAAAGGCTGATGGACTACCTAGAGACAAGGAAGCTGCTGGACCCAAGGCAACATTCAAGGCAGGGATGTCATGCCAGACCAATTTGGTTGATTTCTTCAAGTGGGTGATGAAGAAAATAGGCCAGGGTAGAATGGTAGATGTGGCCTATCTGGACTTCAGGAAGGCCTTCTACACAGTACCACACAGGAGACTAATCCACAAGCTGGCAAATCTGGTGGTGGGGACAGAGGTAGTCATGTGGGTTAAAAACTGGTTGATTAACAGAACATAAAGAGTGATAGTAAATGGAGTTAGCTCATAGGAGGGAAGGGCAACAAGTGGCAGATAAAGCTTATTATGAAAAGGAAGTTTTAAACCAATTGGTTGACACTACTACATATAAATTGTTGCAGCAGAACCCACTAAAGGAATTCAAAGCACAATTATTGAAATTCTTGACTTTAGCGTTAAATGAGGGTTGGATTACAGGAACAGACTTTAATTTTTTGAACTGCCAGTTCCCCACTGTTCCAGTATTCTAACATATCCCTAAAATCCATAAAGATAGTCAGCTGCCCCCCATCCCGACCACCCAATAGTCTTGGGATGTGGATCTTTAGCTGATCCACTAGCTTTATAGATAGCTCTCTTAAACAAGAGGTAGTCAGGCTTGACTCCCACCTCCAAGACACCACGGTGAGGCTTCAGGAATTAAATGGCTTTATGTGTCAGGAATCATTCTGGTGGGTCACGATCAATGTATTAGCACTTTACACCAGTATAGAACACATTTTGGGAATTAAAGCAGTTAGATCTATTTCAGAGAATTCACAATTTAAATATCCAGTCATGTTTATTTTATCAGCTTTGGATTTAAGTTTGCACACTAATTGTTTCTTGTTTACTGGGAGTCACTTTGAGCAAATTAAGGGTACAGCCATGGGGTCCTTGGTCATTCTCACATATGCCAACCTATTTACGGGTTGGTGGGAGGGGGACCACAATCCAGGACCCCATCACTAATCCCTTTTTTTTCACAACATTGTTAAATATAAGCATTACATAGATGATTTGTTAATTATTTGGAATGGCACTGAAGCAGAAATTATAGCATTTTTACAATATCTAAATGATAACACTTTGAGTTTAAAATTTACCATACAATATGGACAAAATGAGATCAACTACTTATATTTAACATTGCAGGGGATTGTGGACACACCAGTTAAAACCAAAGCCTATAGGAAGCAAACTCAGGAAACAGAGTTTTGCACAGGTGCAGTTCACACGTAAGACATACAATAGAGGCTTTGCCATTTGGACAATTAATTCAACTTAAAAGGAACTGTTCAGAGTCAGATGATTTTATAAAGGCAAAAGAAGATTTGTTTGTTAGACTGAGACAACCAGGTTATAAAGAAAGGGTTTTAAATAAGGCATTTTAAAAGTGGAAGCCCTGCACAGAACGGAGCTCCTCCAATATAAACAAAAGGACACAGGTGCAGACAGGGTGGTTTTTAGAAACATAGAAACATAGAATATGACGGCTGATGTGAAGGCCGCTTGGCCCACCCAGTCTGCCCATTTCCCTACCTAATGGATAAGCTGCAGATCCTAGTTAACCAACAGCATACTTCCTCCTCCCCCAACCCCTAGAATTTCCTTATGTCTGTCCCATGCATTCTTGAATTCCCCCACTGTGTTTGACTCCACAACCTCCTCAGGAAGGCCGTTCCATGCATCCACTACCCTCTCCATGAAAAAATACTTCCTCACATTACCTCTGATCCATCCTTCTTCAATCTTCAGATTGTGCTCCGTTGTTCTTGCACACCTCTTTTTCTGAAAGATGCTACCCTCTTGGACTTTTTTACTACAGAATATGGCCCAGGTTCTATGGATTTAAAAACCATAATAAAAAAAAAAACATTGGCATGTTTTGGGGACAGATGTTGCCTCAAGGGTGTTTCCAATCCTGGACCTTTAGTGGCTTTCAAAAAGGGCAAGAGCCTTTGTGATATGTTGATTCACAGTGAGGGGTTAGAGGATAAACCAGTGGGCTTTTTTCCATGAAAGCATTGTAAGACCTGTAAATCAGCTGTCCAGGGGAATAAGTTCAGAAATCCTAGTAATTTAGGAGAAAGAGTAGTAAAAATAAATGAATTGATCACATATTCTACCAGGTTTGTTATATATGACCTGTGGTGCACCTGTGGGAGAGTATGTGTGGGCAAACTACACATATCCTCAAAGAAAGAATACAGGTGCACCATAGGGCTATCCAGAAACAAGATTAGACACATCCAATTGGCAAACATATGACAGACCTGGTGGACATTTTGAACCATCAGATTTCGTATACTGGTATTGACCACATTCTCTATAGAATAAGAGGAAGGAATAGATCCCTTCAGTTAGGCAAAGCAGAATATATGTGGATCTTCAGATTAAAAAGCCTGAAACCAAAAGGCTTTAATGATTTCATGAACCGGCAGCCATTAATTCTCATTACTCTCCTGCATGACCCTTCCCCAATTCAAAAAGTGTTTCAAAAATTTCTTCTTTACCCCTCCAACCTGTACCTGCTCTTAATCCCACCCGCCTAATCCTCCCCCTCCCCCACAATCAGTTTCTACCAATTCTCTATCCTCCCTTACACTCACACTCGTCCTCTCTCTGTTTCTCTCTTTCTATAGTTCAACTCATAGCACAAAATTATTCTAGGTTTTCCCTGCATGGCATATTCCCTATCTAAATGCCAAGCCTTGCACACTGCTGCCAGTTTGTATAATGATTGAATTGTATGATTACTGTAGATTACTCTCTTCCCTTGTCCTTGCTTAGAGACTCTGTAACAGACCTAAGCACTTATGAACTCCTGTTTGAAAATGTTATTACCAAGTTGGATTCTCTGTAACTTCTTTGCTGAACTGTATTTACTGGAAATGTGTTTTCCCCATGTCACCCCTGAAAAAGGGATATGTCTCAGTGGGCCCACCCGGTCATCAAAATTCAAATAAATAAATAAATAAATAAATTATTAATAAATAAAGATATTAAAGGGTGATGAATATAATTTAATTTTATGAAGTGTGCAGGGGTGGTCCTGCATTTTCTGTTCAACTTGTTATAATTTATTTTCTCTGGTACATATTTTATGTGTATGTTGTGAACTTTAAAAAACAGCAAATTATTGTTGGAATGTTTTATTAGCTGGGTCTGTAAGTGTTTTGCACTAAAGGAAAAAATAATACATATTATACTGTTAATAATACTGTCAGCTTTAGAATATTCAGCACTTTCTAAGCAAGTTTTAATATTTTGGTATTGTACATATTGTTTGTGTATGTTGTGAACCTTAAAAAACAACATATTAATTGTTGAGATTTTAACCAGCTGTATGTACGAATGTTTTGCACTAAAAAAGGAAAAAATATATTATGCTGTTAATACTGTCAGTTTCAAGCCATTTTAAAGCTATGGCACCATAGTTATATTAATAGTTGTGTATTTTATAAATGATTTAGACACCCACTAATGGGGATTAGGGGTAACATACCCCAGCAGTGCTGTGTGTGCATATTATTAGGAATTTGCCTTTAAGTTTATGAGCACATCAACACTAAGGAGAGCTGGGCTATGCTGCACTCACTCACTCAGCAAATAGATGAATTGTAATTGATTCATTGTTTATTACTTAGTTTAAATAGATGCACCTGCACTTTGAGGGTATTTAAATCCACTTATGTTGTAGCTTGGTCAGTGTCTCCTGACAAAGGGGTGGCATAGCCCGAAGTGCTGAGGCTGGTTAGAGGGACGTGAAGCTAGAATGTTCACTCAGATCTGTTTGATTGTTTCTTACATTACTAAGTATTGCATTTTTCAGCAATAAAAAATACTCTCACTGAATGTTCTGGTATCTGGAGTGCTGGATTTTATTTTTTCATGGTTCGGTACCTCTCATTTTTCTAGCACCTGCTAGTTTGCTGGAGCACAGCCTTTCTTGTCTGCATAACAAGTAGTGAGCCCCAAGGATCACTGCTGGGACCAGTGCTCTTCAATGTCTTCATAAGTGAAGTTGCTGAGGGTCTAGAAGGGAAGATTATCCTGCTCACGGATGATACAAAGCTATGTAACAGGGTAGAAACACAGGAAGGTATAGAAAAATGAGGAGAGATCTGAAAAGGCTAGAAAACTGGTCCAAGGAATGTCAGCTGGGTTTCAATGTAAAAAAGTGAAGGATTATGCACCTGGGGAGAGGGAATCTCAGGGTCGAGTATAAACTAGATGGAGTAACACTGGAGAAACATAGAAATATAGAAACATAGAAGCTGATGGCAGATAAAGACCACAAGGCCCTTCCAGTCCACCCATTTTTTCTATGAGGCCAACAAAGAGGAAGGGGATCTGGGGTAGTCATAGAAGACAACCTTAAAGTGGCTAAACATTGTGACAAAGCAGTCAGAAAGGCTAACAGAATACTAGGGTGCATAGGGAGCAGTTTAACAAGTAAGAGGAGGGAAGTGGTGGTACCATAGTGCAACTCCCTAATAAGGCTTCATCTGGATACTGTGTTCAGTTCTGGAGGCCCCATCTCCAGAAAGACATAGACAGGCTGGAGACAGTACAGAGGAGGGTGACAAAAGTGGTGTCTGGGTTGCAGCATAAGTCATATCAGGAGAGACTCAGAGCTCCCAATATGTACTCCCTGGAGGAAAGGAGAGAGAGTGAGGACATGACAGAGACCTTCAAGTATCTGAAGGGAATGAACAGGGTACCAGAGGGAAGCATCTTCCACAAGAAGGGAAATAACAGAACAAGGGGGCACAGCTTGAGACTAAAAAAGGGGGAACTTAGGGGGAAATTGAGGAAGTTCTACTTCACTGAAAGAGTGGTGGAGAGATGGAACAGTCTCCCCCAGGAAGTGGTGGGGGCAGCCACAGTTCAGGGATTCAAGAATGCATGGGATAGGCACCTGGGAATTATCAAGCTAGGGTGAAGGGCGGGTGGAACTTGTCATAGCATCTAGGGTACCTTAAGCTTTAGAAAGAGGCATAGGGCAGACTGGATGGGCCACAAGGCCCTTATCTGCTGACAACATCTGTGTATCTAAAAAGAGCTCCAGAGTGACTATAAGAGTGATAAGACCAATCTCAATGTTGTCTGAAGTCCAAAACTGAAAAATCAGCAGAAAATAAATTATATGGTTCCAGAGGAAAGGGAATACTCATTAATCCTTGATGATAATATACTATATCAAGAAAAGTGAAAAGTCATAAGAGGTAGAATACAGAAAGGAGAGAGAAAAATAATAGGCCTGCTCCTAGAAGAACCGGAGGAAGAAAATTCAGTACTTGTGGAAGAAGCAGACTGCATGAAAAAATAACAAAGCACCTGGGGTAGACAGGACAGCAGCAGAGATATACCAAGTGGACAGTCGCTGATGGGCAGAATTACTTACCCCACTATTTAATTTTATTGCAAAAAACAAAGTCTTACTAGATAGTAAATTCACTGTAAGCTCCCAGCTCACTCCAGAAAATAGGCATATGTTTGTCTAGTGTGCTCACCTGGTCAACAAAAGATAAATGAATAAATTAACTGGTTGTTGGGGGTAGTGGTGCCCATTCATAGAAACAGATCCACAGAATAAGCATCCAATTACACTATTATGCATCTGCTTGAAAATTTTTACTAGGCTACTTTTGATAAGATTACAACAATGGCTTGAAGAATGTAATTATCCCGTCAATATATCAAGCAGATTCAGAGAAGGGAAGTCTTCACTGGATTTAATCTTCACTCTAAAATATATATTTGATAAATATGTCACACTTAAGAGAAGGAAATTATACATATATTTTATTGATAAAAAGAGGATTTTGATAGTGTAAATTGCGAAACTGAAATATATTAAAAAAGGAAAACATAAATGTCAAGCTTTTGTCATTAAGCAAACTCTGATACAAAATAGTGATAAGACATAGGGAAGATGGAGCACTAACCGACCCCTTTAGAATTAAACCTGGAGTGAAACAAGGCCGCTTGCTTGCCCCAGCATTGTTCAATGTGTATATAGATGCCCTAGTTAGTGACTTATAATGTCTAGATACATTTGCACCATCAGTAAATAATATACCAATCAAAATCTTGTTGTATGCAGACAGTGCAATAATCTTATCCCAAACCCCAGTAGGTTTAAAAGAGAGCCATAAAGACTATCACGCATGCCCTAAAACAGCTAGAGATGGGTCTCAATATCTCAAAATCAGAAATTATGGTATTTTGGGATAACAAGCATGATTTAAAACTCTGGGCCATAAATAATGTTACAATACAGCAAGCCCAGTGGCACTGAGGGTTGAGTCACTGGATACCACACCTCGCACCATGCTGGTGACCCATGTTCGGGAATGAGCACGGATCACCATGGGCTGGCAAGGTTGGAGAAGGATCGAGCATCCAGAGGACTGCTCTACTTCTCCAGGGATTGGGGGACATCAGCAGTTGGCATGTGGCTGCTCTCTGGTGGAAGCTGGGGAGCAATGCCACCGACACTGCAGAATCAAGGGGATGGAGGAGGCAGACGTCAGGAGGAGTGCATACAGAAGCATGTGTTCTCCATCCCTTGGTGTCATTGCACGCCTCCTCCATCGGGGAACTACACTACAGGAAATCTCCGGCAGCATGAAGGCTGCTTGCCAGTACTGCCACGGTCCTGCGCCAGGAAGCTCCCTCCTGGGTCCACCCTCCTGGTCTCCATGGTGGTCAGACAGACTGAGAGGGGCAATGGTGAGGAGGTCAAGAGCTCTGTCTGGGATCAGGGTGGCAGTGACCTAGCGGGCTAGATGGGGGGAGGAACCAAAGGCACAACCTCCCCCCAGCTGTGGAATAAAAATAAATACTCAAAAATACAAACAAAAACAGTACAGGAAGTGGCAGACTTCTGCTGCTTACTGTAGGTGTCTGATTTAATAGAAGACAGAGCTCTAAAAATCATATTAAAAAGGTGAAAGACTCTGCTATAAAATCTGTACTGGCAAGTAATCGCTTTGAGCATGCATTTGCCAAAAACTCATATCTTGAACAAAAAAGATGTTTTGAGGCAAAAGTAACTTCACAAATATTATATGACACTGCAACTTGGGGTCTCAATTGCAACCTCCATGTACTGGAGGTATTACAGAACTTTTTCCTGAAACTGCTACTGCAGGTACCAAGATCGACCACTAACGTGGACGTATGGGTCGAAACAGATACTCTGGCCATACACCTGAGAGTCATGAAAATAAATATAGCATTCTGAATGAAAATAATATGTGCTCCAGCAGACAGTTTTATCTATAATTGCTGAGCAGAGACAAATCAATTAAAATAGGGTCAAACATGGTGTGGCAGATTGAACTTACAGCTCAGTAGATATGGGCTTGATAATTATACTTTTGAACCTCTGGGTGGTTACAATAACTTTGAGAAAATAGTGTCACAAAGAATTGTAGATATTGCAGTACAGAAAGGACTTGCAGCAGTTCATGAATCCTGGGAATTCAGCAGTCAAGATATAAGGGATAAAACAATTAAACTGGTAACCACAGAGTCAGAAGTAGTACTATTTGCCCTAGGTAACTTTACAGAAAGAGCTATGCAAGTGCTCATTTCTAACCTAAGGGCATAGAAGATTATGTATATTGTATCTTTATGAACAAAAGCTATTTGTGCAATAATAGATGGTGTATTAATGAAAGAACAATTGCTTTGGCAGCAGTAAGATTGATCGGGGGGGATGGTTTTACGTTACACTTGAGATACTTATCCCTTCCTCTTCCTTGTCTTTGTCTTTGCTTGTAAATGTTGTATAGAGATACAGGAACAGGAATGCCTTGTCTAGCAAGATAAATAGTTACATTTTTAAAATCCATTATGATGCACTCTGTATAATGTTTTTAACAAATGTTTAACTCTTAATTGTCCATGTCTTAATGTCTGATAGAATAAGTTATTCAGATTCTGTATGTAACATTTTTTATGCATACTATAATACAAATAAGCTTGAACTTGAAGACATTTCAAAGACAAGCACAGTATAGCAAGCCTACAGTGTGTGGATCCGGAAAGGGTGGCTTGCCCTCCAAGAGGTGGGACTGTAAATAAAATGCTACTAAAGTGGGAAGCACATTGGATCACCAGATTTGAAGATATCGACTGTGTAGATTTCTTATAAATAAGGTGAAATTTGATAAACAACCAGTTAACTTGGCAATGATGTTGTATTACCGACTATACTAGCATTCAATACAGATGTGGATGTTAGTGTTAGTTTACTTCTAACTGGGTATTCTAATACATCGGGTTCTCCAGATGGGGTCAGAGCGGGATTGTTCCTTTATGTGCCCAAGTTGACCACTATGCCATTTTGCCACAGTGGCCATAATTCAAGTGCTGTCTACTCTGGGACTAATTGGTGGGTTGAGACAAAGGGTTAGCTACTTCCTAGGCTAACCCCAGAGTCCTGATTCACCACATTCAGTGGTATATCAATGTGGGGGTATTCCACCTTGGGCTTTATCGCCAAAAGAATGTTCTTAAACAGATTATAATTACTGGTTAGGTTATTTAATAACTGGCTTGGCACTAGGCAGCACTTTCAAAAGCTATAATAACTGGCTTTCCTCATAATAACTGGACAGTTATTATGGCATAGCTGTTAATCAAACCCATTCAAGTAATGAAAACACTTTCCCCTTATACGCTTTTAAGCCACATAAGCAAACCACCATTTCTTACAGTTGTGCACTGCAAAGCCTCTGCTCTCAGTACAAAAAGCCTTTAAACAAACAATGGTTACAAAGTTTGTGAAGTACCATAAGAAAGCAATAAGACACAACAGGGTGTGGGTTGTTGATTGATAAGAGCAAACCCCCAGGTGCATTGTTAGGCACAAGGTGCTTGCGCAGAGTGACTACAGCAACTGGGTGGTGCTCTTATCAATCAACAGTCCACACCCTGAAGTGTCTTATTGCTCTTGTAAAATGAGTAACAACTATTTCTATAACATTTAAACAAAACTCTGGAAACATTATTTAAGCAATAAGGCATGACAGGGTGTGGGTTATTGGTGGATTTACCCACGCCTTGTGTGGTGTGTCACGAGGTGCAGCCGAGTGACTTAACCACACAAGAAGTGGGTAAATCCCCCAATAACCCACACCCTGGAGTGCCTTATTGCGATTTTTCAAGTCAAACTACCTCTTGCTGGAAGCTGCAATACTGAACATAGGATTTGCAAGAAAGCGAGTTGTGCTCACAACAGAGGCGGGTGAACCTTACAATTGTCTTTGGTTTGTAGCAGATATTCTGCAGGTGGAGGCTACTTCTAACTGAAAGGTGAAATAAGGAACTTAGAATTATCAGGAAAAGACAGTCTTGTTACAATTCTTAAGATTTTCAGTGCAGGAAGAGTTTAAACCCTGGGCTAAACATTTGTCACAAATCCTGAAATAAGTGCAGGTACAGGTTGTGTATTTGACCCAGACAGTAAACTGTTTTTTGTGTTTACCTTCGTGTGCCTTAAAAGGAAATTCCAGACTTTCTCAGGAAGTGATTACATCATAGATACTTATCAGCCAATAGCTTTGGTAACAGACCTGAGAACAATAGTATTATAAGCAACTCTAAAAACGCACTAACCCTCTGACACAACTAAAGTGTTATCTAAGTGCTTCTGCAGACCTTGAACCCAACTCCCTGCTGCTACAGCCACTGGTCAGGCTCTTTCCTGCTACCCTGGTCAAGACTTGAACCTGGTACTCTGTGCACCTCAGGCACATGCACTGCCACTACACCATAGCAGCAACTAGGCTCAGAGGTGACCTCTCACTACTATCTCCCCTCTATCATCCTAGTACCCCCATTCTTTCCTCACTTCAGCTCCCCCACCCTTTCCAACCATGCATATGCATCCCCTGCTCACCAGCCTATCTCTTCTCTTCCTCCTTCCTTTGCCTTCCACCAACCCTAGTGTCCCTATTAACCCTCAGCCTCACTACTCCAGTGTTCCTACCTACCCTCCTGTCCTCCCCTCCTCCTTTACCACTGCTCCTCCCCCTCCCTCCTCCTCCACACATCCCATATGCTCCTCTCCACCTCACCCCCCTTCCAGATATTACCTTTCCTCCCCCCCAGCTCCCTTGCACTTCTGATCACTCAGGCCTTCTCTGCCTGTGCTGCCTACCCACCCCTTGTGCAACTAAACCCCTTCCTCATTCTATCGCTCCCAGCATAAACCTCCATCTGCCTCCCTCTGACCAGAGCACTTCTCCTCCTTCTACTCCTAACAGGAACATACATCCCAACCCAGGCCCTGCCCTCCCACCCACCCACCCAGCCCACTGGTCTTCAAGTAGCCTCCATGAACATATGCAGCCTGCTGAAGAAATGTGACGCCTACAGTGCTGGGCCTTGGCTCATCAACCAGACATCATAGCCCTGATTGAAACCTGACTGTCCAAATCCACCCCTGACTCATTTGTCTCCCTCCCAGGCTATACCTTATACCGGGAGGACCGAGTAGGCAAACGAGAGGGAGGCTGTGCAATCTACACCAGGGACACAATACCTGGACACGCACTCCCCAACCCTGCCCTTATAAATGGAGCCCAGGCTCTTACCCTCAAACTCACCCCAGACCCCTCTAGGAGCCCTCTCTATCTCACCACAGCCTATGTTCCCCCAAAGAACCAGCACCCTGCCCTGGTATCTTTAACAGACTACCTGGCCACCCTCCACTATAAGGCAGAACAAGTCCTAGTGGGGGACCTTAATGTAAATTGGCTCAGCACCTCCTCATCCATGATCAGAGACTCATTTGCCGCCCAAGATCTAGCCTTGTCGTCACCCAGCCCACAGACTTAACCCTAAAGAGGTACCAGCACCCTTCTGGATGTTATTATCACTAACCGACCCCATAAAATCCAAAACATCCAGGTCCTCCCAGACTCCCTAAGTGACCACTCCCCTATCCTATTTCATTGGGTAGTCCCCAATCCCAAACCCAAAGCCCAGACCACCCTCCTCAGGCGCCTCCGCCCTGGTGGGCTGAAAAAACTTAAAGTACTCCTCACCCAGATAAACTGGTCCCCCATTCAGCATGCAACCAACATTGACACTGCCCTCGCCTTCTTTGCTCACACCTTCAACATGGCCTGTGTTCTCTTTGCACCCTTCACCAAAATCCGGTCCAAAAAACAGAACGCACCCTGGGTTAGCCCGGCCCTCCTACAATTACTTAGAAACCGGGATAACCTCTGGCACCTTGCCACTGAAACAGGTAATCTGTCTGATAAGCAAGCCTACAATGCAGCCCGGAATAAATGCTCATGGGCCATCAGGAAAGCCAAGGCAGACCATTACCAGGCCTCCCTTACCTCCTCCTGGGGCTCAGCCCGGACTTTCTGGGATAATATTAAGCAACTTAACGGTAAAGCTTGCTCCCCTGTCCCATCCCAGCTCACTAAAAATGGCACTACCTCCACCGAGCCTGCCACCATAGCTAACTGGTTCAACACCACTTTCACTGACCTTAGCTCAGTCCTCCCTAGTAATTTCTTTGACCCTCCCCCCAACCAACCTCCCCCTGTCCTCCAGCACCCCAGCTTCCACCTGCACAAGATTTCCACCCGGGAAGCCAGACCCATCCTAATCAAAGCTCTCAATGGCAACAATCCCGGCAGTGACTCACTGGACCCCAGCATCCTCAAGCTGGTGCTAGATGAAGTCCTTGCCCCACTCACCAGCCTAATTAACCAGTCACTCTGCCTGGGACAATTTCCCACAGCTTGGAAAACAGCCATTATCACACCTATTCATAAAGGGGGTGACAGGTCATTGGCCAACAACTACCGGCCAATCTCCATCCTCCCCCCCCTCTCTAAAGCCCTGGAGAAAGTGGTGGCCATTCAAATCACTGATTATCTGGCTAAGCATAATATTTTATGCCCAGAGCAACATGGCTTCCATGCTGGTCACAGTACCAGCACTGCCCTTATTGAATTCTCCAACTTTCTACACTCCTCCTTGGATACCAGCTCCCTAGCTGGTGCAGTATTCATTGACCTCTCAAAGGCTTTCGACACCATCTCCTATCCACTTCTGCTGAATGCACTCTGCCACACTGGTCTCTCAGCTGGCCCCCTAGCATGGTGCACTAGCTATCTTGACGCTCGATCTCAGTGTGTAAAAATTAATAGCACACTCTCTGATACCCGTCCCATTCTCTCTGGGGTCCCCCAAGGCTCCATCCTGGGCTCCCTTCTCTTCTCGCTCTATCTGAACACCCTGCCCAGTGCATGCCCTGGCAAAATTCTACTGTATGCAGACAATGCTGTCCTTTTTGCCACCCACCGCAATCCCATCTCCCTACAGGACTCCCTACAGCAGTCTTTCAACAGTGCTGAGGCTTGGTTTAAGGAGCGCAGACTCATCATCAATCTTAATAAAACCAAAGCTATGCTCTTTTCCCACCCCCAAAACAAAGCTAGCAACCACCCACTCTATATCCTTCCAAGTACCAATCAGCCACTGGAACAAGTCTGCTCCTACAAATACCTTGGGGTTACCTTCGACTCAGCCCTCACATTTCACAACCACAGCGAAGCCCTAACATCCGCCACTAACACACGGCTTGGCATCCTCTTCCGCCATAGAACCTGCCTTCCCCCAAATGCGCTCTGGCTCGCTGTTACATCATCCGTTCTGTCCCTTGTAAACTATGGTCTACCAGTATATGGTGCTGCCGACACCACTTCACTCAACAAAATTCACTTAACCCTGAATAAAGCCTGCAGATTGATTATTGGTGCCCCCAGGCTCACACACACCTGTCAGCTGTATGTCGAGGCTAACCTGCTTACCCTGGATGAACGGCTCCGATACCAAACCTGTCTCCTCACAAAAAAATCCCTACTCGGGCTCTCCCCCCCTGGGGTAACAGCATCCATCCACCAGAGCCCTCCCACTACTGCAACACGGTCTTCCTACAAGACCACTCTAAAGGTCCCCAGATCTAGAACCAGCCGTTGCCAGAGGTCCTTCTGCTATAGAGCCCCTACCTGGTTTAACTCTCTCCCTGCCCCCATCACCAATGCCACCACCATCTCCAAGTTCAAAACCACCCTTCGGAATCACATCATCAGCACTCATAACTGCTCCTGTCTCTGAACATAGCCTCCACCTCTGCTCCTATTGACAACGCCCCCCGGGCAGCTCTCCACCTAGCCATCCCCACCACCACTTCCCTGTACACCGTGCCTATGTTTAACCTGGCCAGTGCCAGCTGTTTCAGTGTTTACCAACTAGATTGCTCACTTGATACCAACTTGTGTAACACCTGTTATCAATTACAAGTACCCTGTAACCTAATTGTATTTGTCTGACCACAGTGTGACGTGGAGCCTCTGTTGAACGCCTATTGTTTTGCAAATCTATGCTATGTAACCAAAAACACAATGTATGTCTTTATGTGATGAAGTACCTTTGGAAACGAGCCTCTGGCTCAAAGGTTGTAAACTGATTCTTAGAAATAAATAAATAAATAAAAATAAAGTGTTTTATAGCAAACTCATCAGAACAGCTAATATTTTTCAAGTCAAACTACCTCTTGCTGGAAGCTGCAATACTGAACATAGGATTTGCAAGAAAGCGAGTTGTGCTCACAACAGAGGGAGGTGAACCTTACAATTGTCTTTGGTTTGTAGCAGATATTCTGCAGGTGGAGGCTACTTCTAACTGAAAGGTGAAATAAGGAACTTAGAATTATCAAGAAAAGACAGTCTTGTCACAATTCTTAAGATTTTCAGTGCAGGAAGAGTTTAAAGCACAGCTGACTTATTTTGGGGCTGACTGCTTTCAGAGCACAAACCACCAGGCTGTTTTGGGGCTGGGGAGGTTTACCTGTGTCTGACTTGGATGTCTGGATTTTTCTCTGTTTGATTAGCAGGGGATTTTCTCTGTCAAATTGTTGTGTATGGTATCTTACTGACAGGAAGGCACTCATTGCAGCGGTGGGTCAGAGCTCTTAGCTGATTCTTTTGTGAGGGCACAGTTTAGGCCCAACCCCTTCCCACTCCTCACCCCACCCACCCCTGGAGATAGTTCCTTTATACCTGGGGTTCTGATATCATTTCCTCAAGAGTGCAAGGTGCATATCAATGTCATATCCTCTCTAGCACACAGCACTGAAAATATAAGCATACATTGTATAATATATATATTTCTATATAACAAACCAATCACACACACAAACACACACAAAAAAAAGTACATAATCATGTGGGGAGTAGTGCAATGTAATGGCTGTGGGGCAGCAGTCTTCTGGGAGTCTTTCTGGAGGCTGAGATGCTGCCCTATTTGCAGACAACTCTCTGCCCTGAGGGAGGAATTTGCCCGTCTTCAGGCCACACTGGACAGCAGTAAGGGAACCTTCCCCCAGGCCAGACTGGATGGTAGGAAGGGAACCTCCCCCATCCAGGGAGCACCAGAGCCACCACCACTACCTCAGAGGTTGCAAAGCACAGCAGTTGAACCACAGTGGGCTCAGGGAGGTGAGGATGGTGGAACAGAGGCACACCCAGTCAGTTGTTCCACTCCACAATCCATACACCATTCTGGGGGAGCACAGCTACCCTATGCATGCACCCACAGAGGAGATAAAGGAGGCTGAGGACACCTGTCACAAGGGAGGCCCACAGGAAGGAGGCAGAGGACACCACAAGGAAAGGAAGCAGCTCCTGGTGGGGGACTCAATTATTAGGGGGATAGAACTGGGGGGAGCAGGGAAAACTGAAGTAAGGTGCCTGCCTGGTGCCATGGCTTGGAGGGACAGGAAGCACATCCTCAGGATCACAAGAACAGCTGCACGGGAGTCTGAGCTGGACATCATTGTCCACCTAGGGACAAATGACTTGGCTCAACATGAGATTAGAGCAGTGCAGAAGGATTTTGTAGAACTGGGGAGGGGCCTAAGACAAATGCTTACACAGTATCCTTCTGAGGTGCTGCCTGTCAATGGCATGAGTGAGGCAAGGGTACTGCACCATGCAGTTTAATGAATGGTTGAAAAATGGTGTGGAGCACAGGGTTTGCTTGTTGGGGACTGGGGTTTCCACCTGGAGGGACACCAGCCTATACTGGCAGGATGGTCTGCATCTGTCCAGGAAGGAACAAGTCTTTTGAGCAATCGGTTTAAATGCTTCATTGGCAAGCTTTTAAACTAGTCAAGGGGGGAGGCACTGATAAGCAGCAGGAAAATCCCAGCCTCTCCCTACAAAACAGGGTACTAAATGAGAAAAAGACCGAGGTAGAAAGGTCAGTGGGGGATGCTGCAACAGAAGGTAAAGCCATCAAAAAATGGAAAGCAATGAGTACCAATGCCCATAGTCTGAGTAACAAGCTTCCTGAATTAGTGGCCTTGATGGAGGAGGAACATCTGGATATCATGGCAGTCACAGAAACATGGTTCGCACAAAACCATGACTGGGACGTAAACATACCAGGATACACTATCTACAGGAGGGACAGAGAGGGTAAAAGAGGAGGAGGAGTAGCTCTTTACATAAGGGAAGGAATCAAAGCAACAGAACAAAAGGGAAAACAGGGAGGAGAAGAAGCACTGTGGGTAAATTTGGAGACCGTCAATGGCACCACAATCCGCACAGGGGTTGTATACAGACACCCTTCTCCAGGGAGGAAATGGACAAGGAAATGATAGAAATATACTTAGTATGGCAGAAAAGGAGATATTGCTGATGGGCATCTGAATATGCCAGATGTTAGCTGAAGTGCAGTTGCAGCAGCCACTTCGAAGAGTGGGGTTATTCTAGATGCCCTACAGGGGGCGTGCCTTAGACAACTAGTATTGGAGCCCACTTGAGAGGGAGCAATCTTAGACCTGGTTCCTCAAATGGAGATGAAGAGAGGATCACAGATGTAGAAGTGGGTAGTCATCTGGGAACTAGTGACCATCGAACAGTATGGTTCACAATAAACACAGCAATAGAGTCAACCCTTACAAAGGCAAAGGTACTGGACTTTAGGAGGGCTGACTTTGCCAAAATGGGTGAGTGCCTAAGGAATGCACTAGCAAATGGGCAGGACGGAGGTTGGAAGAACAATGGGGAATAATCAAACTGCCATCACAGAGGTAACAAGCCTTTGTGTGAAGCAAATAAACAAAAACTAAATGATGTAAGAAACCACTATGGTTCTCAAAGGAAGTAGCAGTGAAGGTTCAAGAGAAAAAGCTTTCCAGGAAGTACAAGGAATCACAGAAGGAGCAGGACAGAGAACTGTATCAGTTAAAGCAAAAGGAAGCTGGGAAGGCAGTCAGAACAGCAAAGGCCCAAACCGAGGAAAAGATAGCCAACTCAGTTAAGAAGGGGGATAAAACCTTTTATATGTACATCAGGGAGCGAAGGAAGACCAAGGGAGGGATAGTGAGGCTTAATAAGGAGGGAGGGTGGGCAGAAGGTGACTGTGAAAAGGCAGAGATACTAAACAAATATTTTTGCTCAGTATTTACAAAGGAAGAGGGGGAGGTACCTAAAACAAACAGTAGAAACACTCTGGATACAGAAGTTGATACCAGCCCATTTACAGAAGAAAGGGTTCCACAAGAACTCTTAAAACTGAAGGTGGACAAAGCAATGGGGCCTGATGGGATTCATCCCAGAATTCTAAAAGAACTAAGGGTAGAATTAGTGACACCACTGACTATCCTCTTTAACAAATCATGGGAGGATGGGGTGATACCCGAGGACTGGAGGAGGGCAGATGTGATTCCCCTTCACAAAAGTGGGAGCAAGGCAGAAGCAGGAAACTACAGACCTGTTAGTTTAACCTCAGTGGTAGGGAAAATGATGGAATCACTTCTGAAAGAAAGAATTGTCGATTATCTAGAGGTCAGAGGGGCACAGGACCCAAGGCAGCATGGATTCACAGCGGGAAGGTCATGCCAGGCAAATCTGATAGATTTCTTTGACTGGGTGACCAAAGTAGTAGATCAGGGAGGAGCTGTGGACATGGCCTACCTAGACTTTAGCAAGGCATTTGACACAGTCCCACACAAAAGATTAATATACAAGTTAGCTAGCCTGGGAGTAGGTCCCAAGATGACAGCATGGGTAAAAAATTGGCTGGAGAATAGGACACAGAGAGTAATAGTAAATGGAGTCCAGTCTGAAGAAAGGGGGGTTACTAGTGGGGTACCACAGGGTTCAGTATTAGGACCGGTCCTCTTCAATGTCTTTATAAGCGACATTGCAGAGGGACTGGAAGGAAAATGTCTCTTTGCAGATGATACAAAGATCTGCAACAGAGTTGATGCACAAGATGGGGTGGAAAGGATGAAAAGGGACTTGGCAAAGTTAGAGGAATGGTCAAATGTATGGCAGCTTAGATTCAATGCTAAGAAGTGCAAGGTAATGCACCTGGGAAACAAAAACCCAGGGGAAGAGTACACAGTGGGGGTTGAGATACTAACAACAACAAAAATGGAAAGGGACCTGGGGTAGTCACATCAGATGACCTAAAGGTGGGCAAGCAATGTGAGAGGGCAGCAAGGAGAGCTGGGGGGATACTGGGATGCATAGGGAGAGGCATCACCAGTAGAAAACAGGAAGTTATTATCCATCTGTACAGACAGCTGGTCAGACCCCATCTGGAGTACTGCGTGCAGTTCTGGAGACCCAGTCTTCGCAAAGACATAGACAGATGGAGCTGTCCAGAGGAGGCAACTAAAATGGTGCAGGGTCTGCAGAAGACATATGAAGAGAGACTTAAGGAGCTTAATATGTATAGCCTCGAGGAAAGGGGGGACATGATAGAAACTTTCAAGTACCTCAAGGAATCAACAAAGTCCAAGAGGGTAGCATCTTTCAAAAAAGAGGTGTGCAAGAACAAGGGGCACAATTTGAAGATGGGGGCGGCTCAGAGGCAATTTAAGAAGTATTTTTTCACAGAGGTTGTGGATGCATGGAGCGGCCTTCGGAGGAGATCGTGGAATCAAAAACAGTGGTGGAATTCAAGCATGCATGGGACAGTCATAAGGCAATTCTAGGGGGTGGGGGTAGGATGAAGTAGGCTGCTGGTTAACTAGGATCTGCAGCTTATCCAGTAGGCAGGGAAATGGGCAGACTGGGTGGGCCAAGCGGTCCTTATCTGCCGTCAAATTCTATGCTTCTATGTTTCTATACAATGGACCCATGTGTAAAATAAATTTAAAATGTGTTTAAGTATGTTTTTTATAAATGCCATTTCTCAGCTATGGGTTATTGCAGGATATAACACAGTCATGTGATGTGTTTTGACGAATGAGGTTACAAGATTTTCATATGCCATTGTATAATAAATATTTAATAATAGTATGTTATTTTGTTTAAATATGGTAAAAAATAGTCCCCAGACTTGGGTAGAGGAGTGATAAAATTGATTGAATAGCAACTCACTGAAAAATGCTAAACCACTGAGTTGGATGGACAGTAATGTATTATTTGAGCAGTTTGCGTCTGCCTCTACCTATGTAACTGTGTTTTCCCATCTTTTCTCTTTGTTTATAAAGTATTACTGTATTGCCTACTGTCTTCATCCTGTTTTTTTTTTTTCTGTTTTCTCCTCATTCAAGACATAGATTGTTTATCATGGAATGTTTATCATGGAATACAGGGATTCAAAATTCTGCTCAGTTCCGCTGGTAGAATGTTGCTCTCTTAACATACTGTACGCACAGACAACAAAGGCCTGTTTTAGAGCCAGTGACTCAATTATTTCACTGTCAGGGCAAGCAGAAGAGATTTCCCTGATGAGCAGGTAAAGACAGAAGGGGGATTTTCACTGTTAGTAAAGAAACAGTTATAATGAAAACTATAAACGACACTTACTGTTTCTAATTTGTTTATGTGTGTAAGGAGAGTGTGATGATCAGGGAAACAACATTTAATGAATCTGTTTTATTTTTTAATAATGTATGGGGAGCCCTTATAATACATAGCCTGCTGCCTTTTTATTTTCTTGTAATCTCATTGTTCTGACATCAAAGCTGTAAACCTTGCTTGCCTACGTCAGATCAGTGAGATTACAAGATGGAACCAAGCTCACCCTACTACATTCCAATATTAGAATGTGGCATGCAAGCATTTTAAACTGTGAATATGAAACGGCAGTTGCAGAGCACGTAAAAAATCACCAGCCACAATGTCCTCACCTAGCGTGCAGCAAAGCAGGCTTGATTTTATAAATGAGCAGGCAGCCTCTGGAGATTCTGCATCCCATCTCAGATGACAAATTTTTCCCACAAACCCCTCCGATGTAGCTGATGTGTCCTCTTCCTAAACAAGCACATGATCGCAGTTGGCCAACCGCATTGTACTTCAGGAGCAGCAACAATCAAAGGGCATATTTAAAAAACAGCTAGTCAAAACAGTAATTTTTTTTTTCTCTGTGTGCTTTCTCTACTTGTTGCCAACCCCATACACTATAAACAATGGCTGGGGTTCTTCAGTTAACCGCATTGAAATCGCCTCTCGCGGTTGCCATGCCAACAGTAAACCTCTTGGGCTGTGCTCTCGAGGTTTACAAGCATGCATGGCAACCACTAGAGGTGATTACAACACTATTAACTGCAGAACTCCAGCCATTATCCTCTATTTTAAGGTAGTTCTATTTTTAGGGCCCAGCTGAAGGTTTTTACAGTGTAAAGGTAGCAGCCATATTAGTGATGGAAGATCAGTTCTGGTTGCAGAAGGACTGATGCAAGATAGTTCTGGTTGTAGGAGGACTGATTTGCTCATTGTGTAATGTGGTTTAGGACCACGATGACTGTGTATATAGAGATTTAATGTACAGTCAGCTGATGTCTCTTGGCTGATGAGATTTCTACATTTTTTCTTGCCATTTTATAATAGAAAATTAAAGTATCTCTTAGTGAACTTACTTTTCTTTTTGATGTGTGTTTCATGTTACTCTCCTCATTTTTCAGTTGCATTTTCATAATGAGTTCCCCAATCCCCAACAAAATTTACAAATGTATGTTTTTGGTCGTAGAGTTTTTTTGCACAATGGGCCTGATTTTCAAAGACCCCTTAGAGCGACACAAGTTGTGTCACTCGAAGGGCTATGACAAACTCAGAGTGTGCCAGGGACTCTGTACCAGATTTTAAAAATCCAAGGTCCCTGCACCAATCTCTCCAGGTTTGGCGCAGGTCATAAGGTGCGCCAATTACTTGGCGCATCTGGAGGAATTTGCACAGGCATCTGTCGCCCCCACCCAGTGCAACACTAGAGGGGCCAGGATGTTGGAGAGTTGAAGAAAAACATACAAGGAGGGACCCCAGGGCATAGGTGCATGAGAGGAGGTTGTGGGGGTGTCAGGGCACAGCTGGGATGAGCTGCCATTATGTGGCACCCGGCAAGGTGCTGTTGCAGTGTGCAGAAAGTAAAAGTTGTCTATGAAAGCAAGCCAGTGCTATAAGCATATAGCTCCCCAGTAGTCTAGTGCTCCCCAATCCTCAATATGTGCATAAGAGGTGTAGTGCCCCCCAGCAATCTCCCCCAAGTATAATATCTGAAATGCCCTGTTCATATAGCCCCCCGATCCCCAATCCCTGATCTCACCTGAAAACCATGCAGTAATAGCCCTGGTGGTATAGTGAACCCCCACCCTCCCACCCCATCCAGCATTGGCCAGCCACTCAGCTCTCCCCCATTACTGGGTCAGAAAGTAGATTGCACACAAAAGCAGCTGGAAGCCAGTCTACACTAACAAAAGTTTCATTTATTAGGCTCCAAAGTTAGTGAGAACCACACTGTAAAAATGGCGCAATGCATACCCCTAGCACCTCGACTCAAATGGAGTCTTCAAGGGGGTGTCTACCAAGCGAAGACACCTACATTTAAATGAGGCAGTATTACATATTCATAAGCAGTTACTTCTAGTTTAAAGGCATATACAATTAATTCTTTGAATGCACTGCCTTATTGTAGTTTTAAACAATTTCACCATTGTAAGCAAAGGAGGTACACAAAATTATTGCTATTTACATCAAATTATACCCACAAAACATTTTGTTATATTCTATTACCTTTTTAATATAGCTTTTAATGATTTACAATAAATTTAAATCTGGTTTATTTATTGTTTTATGAAATTGTACAGGTGCTTTGGTTGAAGAAAAGCGCCTTTTAAAAATTAAGTATTGATTGATTGATTGATTGATTACTGGCCTGATCCTGCAACCAGCACAGCACTCCGCTCATCACCATGGCAGGCCACAGAATGCACTATCAAGGAGCATGTACTGTATACAGTAAAAACTCCTTGGTAGCACATTCTGTGGCTGGCCCTGATGGTGAGTAGAGGGCTGTGCCAGTAGCAGGATTGGGGCAGTAATGGGCAATAATGGGGGCAGGGTGGTAGGCCAAATGCTGGGTGGGGTGGGGAGGGTGGGGGCCACTATACCACCAGGGCTATTACCATATGATTTTCAGATGAGATTGGGGATCAAGGGGGTGCTATAGGATCAGGGCACCTCTGATATTATACTTGGGGGAGAATGTGGATTGTTGGGGAGGCACTACACCTCTTATATAAAAATCGGGGATTGGGGGGCACTAGACTACTAGTAGTAGAGCTATATGCTTACAGCATCAGCTCGCTTTCCTAGATACAACTTTTACTTTCTGCACACTGCAATGGCACCCCGCCAGGTGCCACATTACAGCAGCTCATCCCAGCTGTGCCCTGAAACCCCCACAGCCTCCTCCGTGCCCCTACTGTACCCCTACTGTCCCTTGTTCTACCTCATCCCAGGGGCACAACCACTTAGACCACCTCCTGGCTGGTCTAAGTGGTGCCCTTTGCAACGTCCATGGCAGAGCTTTGAAAATCCCCCAAACTGTGATGTTGCAGCCCAACCATGGCACAAGTCCTGTTGGGACCTGGCGCACCTGGTTGTTTGACACAACCCTGGTGCAATGGGGCTTTGGCGCAGTAGTGTCTGGATCAAATGCAGGCTGCTTTAGAATATCGTATTTGATGTAAGTTGAGACGCAAGTTACCACTTGTGTCGAACTCTTTTGAAGTAAGTCCCTTGCATCATTCTAACCCATTTGAAAATTGGACCCAATGTGTAAATGTTTGTGTTTATGAAGTAAAGACAGTAAATGGCAAAGCAAATAAATTCCTCAAACTTTCACAGTGCTGTTACAGCTATTTTACTGTTACCAGTCAAAAACTCTGCTGTTATAAAAAATAAATTATAGGCTGATGATATTATTTGTTTTTCTTTACACACACTCAGTGGGTAATACGATCACAAGCCATTTGAGCTTCGCACCCATGGTTTATGTGGTATTACTCACCTTGAGTGTGTAAAAAAACTCATAATTTACAATACCCAATATATTATTCTATATGTTATTGTAGACACTAAGAAAGACTGTGTAATAATAAGGAGATTCTAAGACCGTAGGATACTGAGAGATTCAACTAAGTTTCTGATTACTGTATAACCACAACATGTGCACAAATCAGTGTTGGGCTGCCAGAGTGAGTCCGGAGTTAAGGTGTGGAATTATAGAGAATGTGATGTGCTCTGCTTTGACACACTTCAAAGATTCCAGTAGCAACCTCAGCAGTATTCAGGGATGGCACTTTGTGGACCCAGCGCCACTCAACATGCTAAGACATGAGAGTACAGGTAAGTGCTAACAAAATGCCATATTATAAAAAGAGACAAAATGGATATGAAATTAGTAAAAGAAGATATGGAAAGGTGTCTTTTTTTTGTTAAATTTGTATTAGTTTTAAGGAAACAGAACCTTACAACTTTCTACACAATAGACAGTATTAAAAGGTAGGCATTATGCTCATTCTTACATTTGGGTATGAGAACCATATATCCAAGGTATAAGCCACATACAGAGGGCATTATCTGAAAGTTCACTGCACAGCAAAAGTCTAACATACCAGATATATACTCATGGCTATTGCATGCCACAAAAGGAAGCATAGGTGCCAACTCCATGGGTGCTGGGTTGTTCAAGCACCCACAGAGTTGATTTAAGTACCCTCAATTGTTTTGAGGGCAGCCTGCAAAAAAGATTAAAAGGGAATCTGGCCCTAGGAAAAATACTGCCTCTTTGCAGTGAGCACCCGCAAAGGTTTGTAAAAGTCGGGATGCCTGAAAGGAAGGATCTTATACCGCACGCATCCGTCAACAGGCTTTACAGGCTTTCTTCTTACTTGTGGTCCTCAGCAAAGAAAAAGGTCAGAAGTATTATACAAAACCCTTTTTCCAGTACTAAACTCGATTATAAGAAACAGAAGCCCATCCTTAAGCTGGGGTAGCCAAGTCACCACTACTTGTTTACTTTCAACACTGTGTAACATTTTCAACATAAACCTAATTCCAACATTGCAGAATTTGCAGATTCTGCACAGATTTTAAAAGTATGTGTTAATGCATGCATACCGAATAACACGGCAGATGTATTTCTGAAGTGAGTTCCTCATATCTTAGATGAACATCATAAAATATGAGTCCCCAGTGGGTGTTAGGAATGCACAATGAAAGTTTGGCATTGTGTGTCCCAGTATGAGAGCAGGGTGCCAGTTGGGAAAGTGCATGGAGAGGCAGAGGAACTGCCAAAAAGAGGGTGTCATCTTGGATGCTAGTTTCTGCCCATAGTAAGACCACAAAACAAAATTTTTTAATAACTGCATTGAACTGGTTGAGAGACTTACTCTTTTACAGGAGGTACAGTATGTAACCCCCTTCCTCAGTATCTCTGACTGTCCCACTATGGTTCCCCCCAATCCCAGCCCCTACTTACAGTAAATCTGTTGGTGGAGATTAAGAGGCAAGAGTCCCTGGTCAGACGTCATTCTCTCTGTCTGCTGCATTCGATGCTTCAAAGTCTGATCTCATTTTCTCTAGCAGTTTAGTGGTGTCTTCGGAATCACCAAAGATATATCGTTTTCCAGCATATATCACATAGGGACATGCCAGGTAATGCAAGGAGTGGGTGGCACCAAATGTTTTTAGCTGTGCATAAAGTGCATCATATGCCTTCCACCGATCTCAGGTGACATAGCTTAAGTCTGGAAAGAGGGATATTTTCTCTCCCTCCATCATATCGAGTGAGCGATCATCCAGTCTTGTTCATGGACCCCTGCAAGTACAATGGGTAGAGTTCTTGGTCCAGCAGCAGGCTTCTGTCTTTTGAGGGGTGTTATGCAATACGCCTTATGGACCTCTGGTGCTGGATAACATTTTAGGTTGTGCCTCAGCCATTTCCTTGCAATATCTCTAAGAACCTCCCCTTCAACAGTCTCTAGGAGCCTGAGTAATCTAATACTGTTTACCCTCATAAAATTTTCCAACACCTCCAGCCTATACTGGATGGTCTGGTTTTCTTTTATGAGCCCCATCTTGGTGGTTGAGGTGTACAAAGCTGCATGCATTGCCTCCTAGGCTTCTGAGGCAACCATGACAGACAGGTTTTTGTATAATTGTAGCTGACCCTGAAAATCAGATACTTTCTGATCCAAGGCTATCATTTGTTGTTCTAGGGCCTTTACTGCTAGTAGTACATCATCACTGGTCACTGCTGTACCTGCCTCACCTTGTGCTGGGACTGGGATGCTGGCAGGCCTTTTTCTTTCCACCCTTCTTAAAGGAGGCAGTATAGCGCAGTGGTCTAAGGCTCTGAGCTGCAAATCTGGTGACATCCAGCAGACCAGACCTGGGTTTGAATCCCACAGCTTCTACTTGCATACTGTGTGACCCTGAGCAAGTCACTTAACCTCCTTGTGCTCCCAGGTCGCTCCTGTGAAAAAGCTTTCAGCTTAGTGTGCTATACCTGCTTTAAAAAAAAAAAAAAAAAAAAACAACCCTCTGAAGTTGTTAATCTCAGGATTCCCATGGCTGATTAAAGTTGGAGTCTCTCAAATGCCACCTGATACAGTACTTCGCTAAAGGTAATTCACCAACTCTTTGTACTTCTAAAAAGAAAACAAAGGTATTACATTAATGGTTTCAAGTTTTTTCTGGGCAGAGCAGGCAAAGCACATCTTGTCCTGCAGGCAGCTTGCTCTGCCAGGTCTCCTTATTTTACCTGCAGTCAAAAGTGGGGTTAAAAAAGACTGCAGTAGCAGGTGATAAGTGCAAGTATAAAATTAACCTAAAATATCAACTACAAAATGTAGTATTTTGAAACAGAGCATTTTACAACTAAGCATTCCTCCTTCAAAGGCAGAAAAATAAGTTGCCAGACTAAAAGAATGTAATAAAAGGTTGATGCAGTTAAGGATATTTAATTGAGTACTTGCATCTTTATGAATGAAAATAATACTGCAAAGCACATACTGACTGATATCTAAAATTGCAGAAAATGCTATAATTATATGGAGGAAGTGTACAGCTAATGAATTGGTATGTACTGTGTATTTTATGGTGATGGACTGGGATTGATATTACTATTATTGTGTGAATTCAAAACGTTTTTCAGAAATACAACCACCAGCAATGTCACAAGAAATGTTGCCCGGATCAAAGCCCTGATTCTGCCTTATGACCTGCCCTCACTGGTACATGTTTTGTGAAGTGTCAACTCAACTACTGCAACACTCTGTACCTCAGGGCCAAAGGAGGTGTTCTCTGGTGCGTGCAGCTGATGCAGCCTTCCAAGGTCTTGCCATGTGACCCCAGTCCTGCATGATCTGCACTGGCTGCTGTTAGTTGGTGAATCATCTTCAAGGTGGGCTTGCTCATCTATAAAGTCATAGATACATAGACAGTGTCGGCAGATAAGGGCATATGGCCCACCCAGTCTGCCCATTTAAGTTTGTAAGTTCAGTTTATGTTTTCCAGGAAGTCTGTTGCCCCTTACCCCTGACCTCCAGAATTCCTTTATGTCTATCCCATGCATTCTTAAATCCCGTGATTGTTTCAGCCCCCACCACTTCCTCTGGCAGGGTGTTCCACTTGTCCACCACCCGTTCTGTGAAGAAATTCTTCCTCACGTTTCCTCTGAATCGTCCTCCCTCCAACTTCATCCCATGCCCTCTAGTCCTATATGGATTGGGCCCTGGTACCTGAGTGACTTGTCCGCCCTGTGCACCCACTCTGCTCCTCTACCAAGGGCCTCCTAGCAGTTCCCAGGGCCTGCCTTAAGACCTCTGGAGACTGATCATTTAAGGTGGTGGGCCCAATGCTGTGGAACTCACTTCCAAGATCTCTGAAGGAGGCCTCATTGGTGGAGGATTTTAAGCAGGATCTGCAGGCGCATCTGTTTAGAAAGGCATTTTCAGATAGTCTATGAGCCTCAGAAATAACCGAAAGCTGAACAGTTCATTTTAAACTGGGTTTTGTGTAGGTTTTAAATTCCTGTTGTTATTGTTATCATTGATTTTTGTTGTATTTGATGTATGTTATGATGTTAACTTTCTGCCTACTTGTACGTTGCACAGAGTCTCCAGGATGGGGTGCTTAACAAATACATTGACTTGCCACATACTTACCATATTGCCAAGGCCCCTAAATTCTAAGGCATGGATTTTATTAGAACTACAATCTACCATAGAACTTCTCTGGTGCCGCAGAATTCACTCTTCTTGTTGATTTTTTATTAATATTTCTGTTTTTCCATAGAATCTGGTTCCTTTCTCCTCTTTTCATATCCTAAACCCCCTATATGCTCAGAATGTGATGTTATCATTGCTCTAACATCATAAATTAGCTAATGAAATGGCTGCATTCTGCAACAGAAATGAACAGTCACTTATCTACCACAGCTCCTACTGCCAGAGACAGTGGCATAGCGCATCAGGCATGGTGATATTTGCTCAACCTGCACTACAGACTAATACAATTTTCAGTCTTACATTATTGCACTAGGGCCAGCTTAAACAAAACCTTGTCAATAGCACAGACCTGTTAAGTCCATACTTCACTTTGTACAAACCTATCTGTGCCTTTAAGGTATAAAGATGCCATTTGAAATGAATAACTGGTAAAATGAATTTAACTGTCATTTTTAAGAAAAATAATTATGCCCAGAAAAGTGGAATATAATAATGTGTAGACCTGTTGAAGGAATAGACCTGTTAAACAAATAATAGCACTGTACGCATTTTTGCCAGGGTTATTGATTACATATTGTCATTGGTTGATAGAATCACCTAAAAGTTATGGAGAAATGTTGTGTGCAAATACAGCTGTTGGGCCAGAGGGTAGCATGCTGTGTTTCCGTGCTGGCAACTCAGGTTCAGAGATTAGCACTGGGAGCTGGCTGGGCAGAACAAGGATTGGAGGAACACATCATTGCTTGGAGCCTGGAAAGGTATGGTGCAGTGTTCTGTCACATGGTGGACACATTGTGCTTGTCTGGAGAGCTCTATATCACAATCGGTTCACATGCATGTAATGGCCTGATAGTGTTATGCAGTGTGTCAGGGAAAGCAGGTTGACATCAAAAATGAGTTTTGCAATAGCTCCTCTATCCCATTTCTAATTGGACCTGTATGAATGAGGACGCAAGTTCATGGAAATTAAAATATATATATATATATATATATATATATATATATATATATTTATAAAATGGGGTGGTAAAATCATAGAAATTCCACTAACATGATTGGACAGAATGCATCACATGACCGTGCATTATTTCCCAACGACCGCACACTTCCCAGCGTGACCGCACGCCTGAACTACTTTTTATCCTCCAAAACCTTCTCACCAGTACTCACATCATTCCACATCTACCACAGATAGTCACCCACAAACCAAAGTTCAAACTAACACTGACTAAAAAAAAAAAAAAGAGCTTTGTATTCCTATTTCTTTTCAGTTACTATTCTTACAATAAAGCCGTCCTCTTTACAGGGAGGAAAACGAGTGGGGACCACTTTCACTTTTATTAGTTACATGTAGCGTGACCGAGCGTGGTCAATAACACTACCTAATAACCACCCAGACACTGAAAGCATGTCCCTCAGTGTGAATAAGTAAAGTAACTGTATTTTACCTTAGTATTATTCAGAATTGTTTAAAAGAAGTAGCCAGCTCAAGCGAGTTGCAGACAGGACTTTCAGTTTAATCACTGACGTGTAGCGTGACCGAGCATGGTGAAAATGAAAGGGAATGTGCAGCCAAATAGTAAAAGTAACACTGTGTACTAGAAAAGCAAAGAAACTCTGTATTTGAGCTTATTTAAATTTAAAACCATGTAAAAAAGCTGCCGTGGGAAGCATTCGGAGAGGTAGTGCAAACCAAGAGTGTTGGCAGCGGCGGAGACGTTACGTAGGACAGAGCGAGTGTTGCTCTAGCAACAGTTGCTAAACAACACTAGCTCTGCCCTGCATTACGTCACCTCTCGGTTGCGCTACTTCTCTGAATGCTTCCCACGGCAGCTTTTTTACATGGTTTTAAATTTAAATAAGCTCAAATGCAGAGTTTCTTTGCTTTCTAGTACACTGTTACTTACTTTTACTGTTTGGCTGCACATTACCTTTCATTTTCACCACGCTCAGTCACGCTACACATCAGTCATAAAACTGAAAGTCCTGTCTGCAACTCGTCTCAGCTCACCGACTGCTTCCCACGGCAGCTTTTTTACATCGTTTTAAATTTAAATAAGCTCAAATGCAGAGTTTATTTCCTTTTCTACTACAGAGTGTCACTTACTTTCACTGTTTGCCTGCACATTACGTTTCACTTTCACCACGCTCGGTCACGCTACACGTCAGTGATAAAACTGAAAATTCTGTCTGCCACTAGCCTCACTTCGCTCCTTCTTTTACACAAATCTAAATAAAATAAGGCAAAATGCAGTCCTTTTACACAAATCCAAATAAAAATAAGCAAAATGCAACAAACCTTTTTTTTTTTTTTTTTTTTTTAATTCTTATGCCACACAGGGACTACTTTTTTGCTCTCCCACAAAAACATTTATTTCCATTTTATAGATAGATAATCCACTCTAGGGTGTCTTGGTCGCTCTGATATCACTTGCCTTGGGTGTTGAGCGATACACCAAAACGCGCGGTGATATCAGAGTGCGTTCACACCCTAGAGTGGATTATCTATTACATATATACATGTATAATGTATATATATATATATATATATATATATATATATATATATATATCACATATACATATACATACACATACACAGTATCTCTGTCTCCCTCACCACACACACACATATATTCATTTGTATGTATGTTACAGATTGCATATAAGTATATAAGTGATACACAGTGGAAACCTCATGAGTGGTGTAGAAAACACATACAAATATATAAGTGATAGACAGTGGAGACCTCATTAGTTGGATAGATAGCATGCATATAGAAATACCTTATTTATCACATAAGATCCCCTCTGCATATGTCATTTTTTAACAGGCTAGGACCTTAAGGGAGAGACATTTGTTTTGCTTTTTTAGGCATAAAATTATTTTTATAATTCTGTTATTTTTTGAACTAGTGTTACTGTGCTTTCCACCATCCTGACTGCTATAAATACTGCCATGAAAGTGAAGTCAGGATGACAAGCTGACACTGTGATATGGTAGTTTATTAGTGCCACAGAACTTCCGCAGAAATTACAAACCACCACCGCAGAAGTTCTGTGGCAAATGGTAGTCTTGCCGCAGAACTTGGTCCCACTGTGCTGCAGAAAAGGAAGGGCCCTGCATATTGCCTAATAACTATAATAAGAGAACTGATATAAGGGTCGTCAAACATGAGAACAGAATTATTAACAGCAGTAACTGACTGCAAAGAAATTTAACTTGCAAAATCAAGACTAAGTCCATATGGTATATAGAATATAGAATTTGTTTTTGTTGATTGTTAATGTAACTTAATTACCATTGTATAGGCATTCTCCTGAAGAAGTAGTTAGTGGTAAAGCATAAAACAATGAGACTGCTGTACACACCAATTTTAAGAAGGGTTGAGCTGTCTATAATAAATATTATGAATCCCTATACCGTTGAGTCAGGAGCTGGGTGTCCTAAAGGGGTGGAGCAATTACCGCCGTAAGGGTCCCCAGTATGGTAATGTTGGGGGCAGGATTGGGGTAGTACAGACCAGGAGACACCCAAGGGGGAGAAGGTGCCACAACAGAGGACCATCATACCTGGTGCCCCTCCCTAGAGCCCTGCCAGATGTCACCAGGCAGCAGGTAGTGCATCCAGCCTGCTTGGTTTGTCCCCTTCAGGCCGTTCTTTGTAACGCAATATCAATGAGGAATAAGACCGCAGTGATGGAATCTTTTATTGCTGATTCCACAGCTGATCTTGTCTGCATCACTGAGACCTGGTTGGGCGATGATGCTGGCCCTTCGCTGGCAGCTTCTATTCCTCCTAGTTATTCAGTTTTGCATTGCCCAAGGAGGAACTGTAGAGGGGGCGGGGTGGCCATCTACTTTAGATCTGCCCTGGGCCTCACCACATTCCCAGTGCAAACAACAGTGTCCTTCAAGTGTGTGATTGCTAAATGTGCATCGGGAATCAATGGCAGAATAGTTCTCATCTACCAGTCACTGGGTGGTGGGAGTCTATTTCTGCAGGAGCTGACAGACTTCACCGCCGAGCAGGTGCTGGCGTCCCCTAGGGTTCTTGTCCTGGGGGACTTCAATGCCTGGGTAGATGATGAATCCTGTCTTTTTGGACATGAGTTCCTTCAGCTGATGTCTCAGCTGGTATTGCCTCAGGCAGTTGCCTCCGGAACACATACATATGGCCACATTCTGGACCTGGTCTTCTCACTCAGACTTGACATTACGGCAGTCAAGGTTGATCCCATCATTTGGTCAGATCATCATGTGGTCAAGGTCCAGTGTGGAGTCCCCTGTAAGCCAACACCCCCCCCCCCATGGAGTCAATCTGGTGTCGTCCAAATAACAAATTGGAGCCTCGCCAACTCCAGGAGTCACTGGTTGTCTTAAGCTTGGTGCTAGCCGGAAGCACCAAGATATCTCATCGGCGAGAATGCCGACCTCCCCCACAGCGGCGGCACAATACCAACACAGGTATTGTGCTGCCTCTTCTATTGCTGTTTTCTGTGGAGGGCTGCATCCCCCACACCCCCCGCATCCCTCGGACTCTAGGATTCCAAGTCCAGGTCGGAGTTGGTCCGGGGAGGGGGCAAAACACTGGGGGAAGGCAAAACACAGAAAAAGGACCATTACCATGAATATCACCATAATGGTCTTTTTCTGTGTTTCACCGTCAGGGTGTCGACCATAAGGGGTGCTACAATGCTAGCCTGTGCTCAGGGTCCAGAAGCCGGGTCGAGGCTTATAATGCAGCCTTGACCAAGGCACTGGACCTGATTGCACCTTACCATGTTCACCCATTGAACTCCCAGCATCACTCACCATGGTATTGTGCTAAGCCGTGCCGGTTGAAGATTAAGGGGCATAGGTTAGAACATTCCTGGAGGCAGACACACTCTGAGGAGGACAGGTTGGTACTGTGACTCCACTATTTGAAGTATCAGTGGGCAAGGGATCTTAAGAAGACCAAATTTTTGCCACAATCAAGTCCTGTGGCAAGAAACCATCCAGCTGCACTGTTCCACATTGTTGACAGCTGGCTAAATCCCTCCTGCCTCCAGTCTGAGACAGCATTTTCCATAGAAACGTGCAAGCAGTTTGGGCAGTGTTTTGCTGACAAAGTGGCCTCTATCAGGACATGTATTACTTTCTGTGGTCCAGTTCTAACTGGGGGTGATCAGTTTGCTGGTGAACATCATATGCCATGTTGGACTGAGTTTCAGACAGTTTTGGAGGATGAGATTCTTCAGGTACTCACCAGCATGTGTCCCACCACCTGTGCCCTGGACCCAGGTACGATTTGGCTTGTCATCAACTGCTTGGATTTCCTGGGACCAGTGTTTGTCGAGATCATCAATGGATCATTAAGTGAGGGAGTTTTTCCTGCATTTCTGAAGGAGGCTATAGTGAGACCCCTCCTTAGAAAAATGTCTATTGACCGTGACGTTCTTGCAAACTATAGGCCTATCTCTAACCTTCCCTTTCTGGGGAAGCTTATTGAGAAGGTGCTGGTTGACCAACTGGTTGAGGGCCTGGAGACATTATCTATCTATTAACCTCTCCAGTTGAGTCTTTGGCTATGGCACAGCACTGAGACAGCTTTGGTCCGGGTGGCACATGATCTCTTCATGGTAAGGGACAGAGGGCACTATACCATTCTGATGCTCTTGGACCAATCTTCAGCATTTCACACAGTTGATCACGGGCACTGTTGGATCATCTGCAGGACTATGTGGGCATTGCTGGCGCAGTTTTGCACTGGTTTCACTCATATTTAACTGGAAGATCGCAGTGTGTGATCCTAGGAGATGTTTCCTCAGGTTCTTTCGCACTGCCTTGTGGCATTCTACAGGGTTCCCTCTTGGTGCCCCTGATGTTCTCCGTGTACAAACTGCCACTGGGAGAGATCATTAGGGAGTACAATCTGGGGTTGCACTGCTATGCAGATGATACTCAGTTGTATCTGTCTTGTGCCCCTGATGATCTTTCCACCCCAGATACGCTAAGTCATTGTTTAGCTGAAATAAATGACTGGATGTCCACCAACTGGCTGTGTCTCAGCCCCAGTAAGACAGAGGTTACGGTGATCGAGCAGGGTTATGGAGTTATCTTCACTGATGCGAAACTGCAAACCCTTGTGGTTGATGGTCATCCCCTGTTGGTTATAAAAGTGGTTAAGTATCTTGGCTTTATTTCTGAAGATCAACTTGACCTTGAAAAACAGGTCTTGTCGGTCATTAGGGCCAGTTTTTTCCACCTCCAGAATATTGCCAGGATCCATCTATTCTTGACTCCCACTGACCTGGTCACGGTTATCCGTGCTTTTCTTACTAGCTGACCTGATTACAGTAACGCCCTGTATCTGGGGTTGTCTGGAGGTTTGATGCATCACCTGCAGCTAGTGCAGAATGCTGTGGCCAGGATGTTGACTGGTACCTCGATGAGTAATCATGTAACTCCTGTCCTGAGCTCTCTGCACTGGCTGCCTGTGAGTGTGCGCATCACCTTCAAGATAGGCTTGTTAACATACAAGGCCCTACACAGTCTAGGACCTGACTACCTTAAAGAGCTGCTGATTCCACACTCTCTTATCTGCCCCTTATGCTCCACCAAAACTGGCTTACTAGTTGTACCACACTCCCATTTAAACAGATCAGGAAATAGGGCCTCGGGGTGTCTGCGCTGCTTCTGTGGAATTCACTTGAACCATATATTAAGGCTGCCAGCTTGGTGGAGGCCTTTAAAACCTATCTTAACCCTTAGGCTACCGGAAGATTTAGAACGCATAGGTTTTTAGGACAAGATATTATGTCAGCTGCAGCCTAAGGGTTGCTTATTTATTGCTTATTTATTATTATTATTATTTTTTACTTATTTATGTGATAAAGATTTTAATCTAATCTGAATGAATTTATTCTGGGTTTGTTTTACCACATTTTAGTGTTATTTTTTAAGCGCTCTGAGCCCTTGGATAGGGCGCTATATAAATAAAATTTGCCTTACCTTGCCTTGCCTTGGTCTCCACTGTGTGTTGGTTTAAATTATGAAGGGTTATCACCTTAAATACCAGGACCCTTAGGAACAAAATGGGGGAACTTGCAGGTGTTGGTTACAGAGGGACAAGTAATCATAGCCATAACAGAAATGTGAGCTACACCCAATCATGATTAGGACCTCATAGTCCTAAGCTGTGATCTTTTCTAGACATATCAAGAAACAAGGAGGGGGTATGATTTGTACATAAAGGGTGGTATAAGGGAAGTGGAGGAGAAATCCATCAGGGGCAACTGGTGTGGAATCACTCTGGATACAGCTGGTAGTGGAAAGGGGTAAGAGAACATTAGGTTGTAGGTGGCCTATCTGACTCCAAACCAGACTGGGGCTGGAGACAGGTTATGGGAAGGCAAAATTAGGAAGACTGTTGAGACAGAGAATGTGGTCCTGATGGTAAATGTGAGCCTGCTGATGGGGACTGGAACGTATGCCAGGCTAGAACTGTAAGGAGTGAGGCGTTGGTTGGATGCCTTTCAAAACTGCTTCCTAGTGCAGCAGATCAAGAAACGCACTAGAGATAGGGCCACCCTAGCCCAGGTACTCTCAAACTATGATTATATCTAAGAAGCATGGGTGGAGGCACCACTGTGAACAAGCGATCACAGCACTGTGTTATTTATTATAACCTTTGGGTCCTAGCATCTCAAGACCACAATGCTAGTGTCAAACTTCAGGAGGAAAGACAAAAAAACAGGTGCTCTGTGTACAAAGGAGACAAATAGCAGTAAGTTGTACTATACTGTGTTCATTTGTTTAAAGGCAGTGAGGGAAAGCACACTAACCACTTAACATTTTGCTTAACAGATTTATTAAGAGTGGTGGGTGCCACCTAGAGCACAGTATAAATAATCAGCACTTAAAGGTGCAACCCCCTCATAAGAACAGTGCAATGAACATGACAGAGCTCAGATAAAAATAAAAGTGCAAACTACAATAATTTATCTTGATAGTAAGATAATGTTAGAAAGATTCATAACTGTTTCCATATTTTTAGATGCATGATGCCTATACTCTGAACAGCCAAGTATCTGAAAAAGATAAGACATTTTTAGATTAATATATTCGTCTTGATGTAAGATGATTTCTACTTACAATTATTACAAAAGCATAGATATCACTCAAGCATACACTCTTACAAATTTAATAAAAAAGGGGTCAACTACACTCGTTAGGCTGGGGAACCATGTTACCTGGAGTTTAAAAATCCAGACTGTCTCACATTGTGGCTAGACTAATTCCAAATCCCCTTCCCTGGGTCCATTAAAAACTCTTTCAATGTCCATGAAGGCAGTCTGATGTGCCCCTGAGTCATTGGATCCCAACACATGCTCCGCAAGTACATAATCTCTGTTTCCAATGTTTATAGCCCTCATATGATCACTTACATGTTCCTTTAGCCTGCATTTTGTCCTCCCCACATAAAACTTTCCACATCTACAAGTTGCTAGGTACACCACATGTGCTGTCATAGTTAATGAATTTCCTGATCCATAAAGTCTGCACATTGGCTGGAATGACAAAAGAGGAACCCTCTCTCATTACAGACCAGTATTTACACCTCCCACATATGATTGCCTATTTATTTAAAAGCTTTACCAGGAAGGCATGCTGAGCAGACTACTGTTCGAGTCCAGAAACCTTAGAACTAGACCCACAGGTGTAGTGCAGCACTGCAGGCAGTTGTGCAAGGCATATGAGAAATAAATATCCAGATACATAATATATATATATATATATATATACACAAACATAGCATACAATGCCTAACTACAGTCTCATGATGGAGTAGGCAAGACCTTAGTGCTAGAACTAAGATGGGTGCATGTGCAGGTAGAGGAGAATTGTGCTTTGATGAGGGACTTGAGGTGTTGACTTGGGGAAGCATCCCAAATTTATGTGGGAAGGGAGTTCCAGAGTTTAGGCATGTGATATGTAAATGCTGACTGGCCTGCCATGGTGGACATGAGTGGGACAGACAAGAGACATGAGTCATTTTTCCTGAGTGCATATACCGGTAGGGTAGGGGCTGATAGGACACAGGTGAGATATGGAGGGAGGGACTGAGCCCAGTATTTAGCTGTGGTGCTAGCGCAGTGGGAGCATCACCGGTCCTGAACTGAGGGTCCAGCAGAGGACACAGTGATGGGTGGTGGGAGGACAGTCAAGGGCAAACCGACAGAAGGATTGGAAAAGGGAGTCCAGTGTGGCTGGGGTGGACTTGGGGGCAGCACTGTAGACTACATCACTGTAATCAAAAATAGGGAGAATCATCTTCTGCACAATTGCTCAGTGAGCCAGCAATGGGATGCAGCCACGATTGCTGTACAAGGCACCCAGCTTGGGGTGAAGCTTTTTGTGGATGGCATCTATATGTGCGGAGAAGTCTAGGTGCTGCTCAAGCCAGACCCTGAGATATCTGATGGAGGTACAAGTCTCTAGAGAATTCCCATCCAGGGTGTGGAAGGTGGGGGTGGAGGGGAGCTGTGAAAGTCTCTGCCTTGTGCCGAAGGTCATGGAGACAGTTTTCTTGGCATTGAGAAAGAGTTTAGTTGAGTGAAACCAGAGCTGAACATCACTGAAGTCCTGCTGAAGTTCAGTCGCTACATCGAGGACAAGGGGCAGGATGTATACAGTACTGTATCATCCGCATACATGTGAATGGATGTGTGTGGGCAGGCAGTGGACAGATCATTGAGGAAGATGAAGAACAAGAGTGGACCAAGGACAGAGCCTTGGGGTACACCAGTAGTGACAGGGAGGCAGAGGTGGTGTTACCAATTCTGACAGATTGGGATCTGCCTACCAGATAGGAGTGGAACCACCTGGTGGCCATGCTAGACAGCCCTGCGTGAGACAGCTTGGATAGGAGGAGCGAGTGAGAGACAGTGTGGAAGGCTTTAGCCAGGTCAACAAAAAATGGCTGCGGTGATGAGGCCTCTATCCATACCAGTGAGGATGGAGTCAGTGAGTCTTAGGAGAGAGGTGGTGGTGGACTGGGACTTCCTAAAACCAGACTGGTAGGGTATGAAGAAAGAAGAGGAGTCAAGACAGGAGGAGAGTTATGAGAGGATTTGGTGACCTGGAGTTTAGCCAGGATAGGGAGGAGGGAAATCGGTCAATAATTACCAGGAGCAGAGGGGTCCCCACCTTTAGGAAGGGGGATGACTGTGGTGTGCTTCCACTCGGATGGGATAGAGGCAAGAGAGAACCAGAGGTTCTACAGTGAGTCCAGGGAGATGGCGATGGCTGGAGCTGACAAGTAGAGCATTTTGTAGTCCAGGCCAGTGGGGCATTACCCTTGGAGGGATTAAGGGCGAAATCTGCCAGAAGGTGAAAGAGGTGCCGGAGGGAGAAGCTTGATTGGGGGGAGAGGGATTGAGGGACAGGGGGGAGAGAAGACAGAAGTTTTTATTTTATTTATTTATTGAAATGATTCACCAGGAGGGCACACTGAACAACAAGCTGCTCATCTCATGGTGGTACCTGGGGGGAGGGTGTTACATAAGGATGGGGCAGATACAGTTTACATATACATTTAACAGATGGAAGAACAGTTACAAATTATGTAGGAGGGAAGACAAAATAAAGCAACAGTAGAACACAGTGCAGGCAATACAGTTTGTAATAATACAACAAAAGTATTCCACAGAATAGGATACAATATAACAGGTGATACTATATAAACTAGCAGAACAATCATAGTGCTATGGTATACCAAGAGTGGGCTCAAGATAGGACACCATCACCAAACTGTGTAGGAGGGAAGACAAAATAATGCAGCAGTAGAACACAGTGCAGGCAATACAGTTTGTAATAATACAACAAAAGTATTCCATAGAATAGGATACAATCTAGCAGGTGATACAATATATACCAGCAGGACAATCATAGTGCTATGATATACCAAGAGTGGGCTCTTAAGTAGGATACAAGTGCTGCAATAGAAGTAAAAGGAGAGCTGAAAGTTGAAGTAGAGGAGGGTAGGGGAAGGCAGCCAACTCCAGTTGCCTCTTCAGGATGCTGAGAACCCTGCCAGGGGGGTAGGGAGTTGGCAGGCGGGAAGCTATGAGTGCAGGAATTAAGGAGGGTTAAAGCAGGAACAGCAGGGAGACAGGAAAATGTGGAGGGCAGTTCCAAGGGAATAGGTGGCAGAGAAATGCCGTATTTGAGGGGGGGTCCAGGTTTTAGGGAAGTGATGGGCAAAGCCAGTCTGGCCAATGAGGGAAGAGTGGTGAGGGGCCACCATTGTACACTTGTCACTAGATCTGAGGGAATGGGAGGAGGGAGGAGAAATGAAGAGAGAGGATAAGAAGTAGGGAAGGAGTTCACCAAACTAGAATTTGAATGATGGGAAGGCAAGGGAACTATAGAGTTCACAGTGATGGGTATGAGAGGGAGAGTCAAAGGCAAAGCAGCAGAAGGAGTTAAAGAGAGAGTTCAATTTGGTCAAGGAAGATTTGGGAGCAGCACCTTAGACTACGTTGCAGTAGTCAAAGATGGAAAGTATCATCTTCTGGACAAGTTCACACCTCGCAGTCAGTGGGATGCAACTGCGATCCCTGTAAAGGGCACTGAGCTTGGGGCACAATTTCTTCAGGATGGCATCGATATACACAGAGAAATTGAGGTGCTGGTTCAACCAAACATCAGGATATCTAAATGAGGATGTGTCCTCGATGGTCGTCCCATCAAGGGTGTGGAAGGAGGGCAGGGTGGTGAGCTTAGAGGGTCTCTGCCTGGTGCCAAAGGTCATAGAGACTGTCTTCTCTTAGCATTAAGGAAGAGCTACTGGGAGGCAAACCAGAGTTGAACTTGGTTGAAATTATGCTGTAAACTGGATTCCACAGCAGCAGGGTTTTTGCCGGAACTATACAAGATAGTATCATTGGCGTACATGTGGATGGAGGAGCTTGAGCAGGCTGAGAGAAGGTCATTTAGGAAGATGGAGAAAAGTAAGAGACTGAGTACTAAGCCCTGTGAGACTCCAGTGTTGATAGGGAGAGCAGGGGAGGTGGAGTTGGAAACTTTCACTGATTGGGTCCTGTCGATGAGGTAGGATTTAAACCAGTTTGTAGCAGACAAGGCAAGGCCTGCTGCAGAGAGGGAGTCAAGGAGCAGAGTATGGGAGACAGTGTCAAAAGCTTTGGCTAGGTTGACAAAGATGGCTGAGGTGATCAGGCCATCATCCAGTCCATCCTAGTGAGGATGGAATTGGTGAACCTGAGGAGGGAGGTGATTGTCAAGTGGTTCTTCGGAAAACCAGATTGCAGCAGGGTGAAGAAGGAGGAATTAGGAAGGAGGAGAGTTGGGAGAGAACCAGGTGTACCTGGAGTTTAGCAAGGGTAGGAAGGAAAGAGATAGGGCGATAATTACCAGGAGCATACAGGTCGCCTCCCGTAGGGAGAAGAAGGACAATGGCTTGTTTCCAGGAGGAAAGAACTTGAGAAAATTTAAAGGAGAGGTTTAAGATTGAAGAGCTAGGATATGCAATAGCAGGAGCAGAGAGGTAGAGAAATTTAAGATCAAGATTGTCTGGAGAGGACCCTTTTGAGAGGTCAAGGGAGAGGAGAGCACTTAAAGCTTTATCAGGGGAGATGGTAGAGAAATAGAAAGGGGGGAGGTGGATGAGGGAAGCAATGGGGGGAACAGGTGAGGAGCTAATTGTGAAGGGAGGGAGCATAGGAGAGACGAGGCACAACAGGTGTAGTAGGCATTGAATACATTGGCCACCAAGTAAGGCTCAGATACCAAGGAATTATTTTATTTTAAGAACTGGGGGGAAAAGGTAGGAGGAAGGAGAGAAAAGGGCGTGAACCACCCTCCAGAATTTTAATGGGGAGTTTCTTTGTTTGGAATGAGGTTTTGAAATATTTGCACTTGGCCAGTCTAGTAGCATTAGTGCAAGAGTTGTGCAGCATTTTGTACAAGACATAGTCGCTGGGGTGTTTAGTAGATTTGTGTTTTTTCCAAGCCCAATCAGGTTCCCTGAAGCAGGCCAGTAATTCTGGGGTGATCCAAGGGAGGTAAATCCCATGGACCCTGGTCCTCTTGAAGAGAGCAAATACATTCCAAGTGGAGATGAATTTATCCTTGAAGTAGTCGAGGGCTTAGACGATGGAAGTGGCGTAGGACAGCGGAGCCCAGTCTGTGGAGGCAAGTTTAGATTTGAGTGGGGCAAGATCTAGAGATTTAAAGGAGTGAAGCATGATGATTTTAGGAGGGGGTTTAGGGTGATGGATCTTGCGAATCATGAAAATTGTGCTGTGGTCACTAAAGGCGTCAGGGAGGATCCCTGACTTGATTACATGGTGCAGATGTGAAGTGAGTGCCCAGTGAAGCAGGGTATGGTTTAGCATTTTATTATTTGAGCATGTGAGCTACAGTATAAGTTGAGTGAGGTTTAGTGCAGATACATCGTTCTGTAGCTTAGTTGACTTGGGAGATGGCCAGTTTAGATTCAGGTTGCCCAGTAAAAACAGTTCACCAGATTGGGAGATAGAGGTGATGGAAGATAAGAGTTCCATTGGAACCGAGGGAGGGAGACTTGGGTGACAGTAGATGCCAGCTACAAAGATAGGTACTGTGTAAGGAAGAGAAATTTGGGTGACAAGGGTCTTGTAAGTAGCCGGGATGGAAGAAGATAGGATTGTTGTAGACTGCAATGAGAACAGGATATACATGGCTATTCCTCCTCCCTAACCAGAAGTGATGATGTACATGCTGTAAAGAAGGAGTTGAATTCTGAGGTCAGTTCGAGTGGGTCTGTGGCTGTGGAACCACTTACATTTAGAGCAGGGGTGGGGGGCTGTGAGGGAGGGGAGAATAGTGATTTAACCACCTTCCTAAATTTAGCAGGATGGCTTATGTTGGTGTGGAAGGTGGCTTTGAAGTAATTTGATTTTACCCTACAGATTTGTCTAGTACAATCATTTCATAGAGTGCGATACTTTTGTCAATGCACAGGTGAGCCGGAGACCTTGAAAGACTTCCCAGCCTGATCCTTGGCTCTGAGGAGGGCTATGATGTCCGCAGAGATCCAAGGCAAGTGGTCACCACTCACCCGAGCTCATCTGAGTGGGGCATAAAAGTTCCAGACTGTGATAAACCTGGTCTTGAAATACTTCCAGGCAGAGTCGATAGAGGTAGCCTGGGGATGTAGGACCAGTCTGTATTTGCCAGGTCATTTAGGAGAGATGCAAGGTCCTGGGATTTATAGGATCTTGTCAGGAGGGTTCTGGGTGGAGGTGCCTTGGGTCTGTGTATTTTCCTTACCGAATAGATCACATGATGATCACTTAAACAGTCCAGTCACAGGCCTATGGGGGAAACCAAGTTTTATTTTGCACTTGAGGTTGCAAACTGTGGGTAACTCTATCTCCTATGTTAGTAGCTTGCCCGTAGACCATTCTTGGTGGTCTATTGACATAGGGTACAAGTTTTTGTTCCATCTGCAGGACCTCCGAGAGTTTTTGCAGAATCTTTTGTACTGCATTTTACTGGGTGCTAAAGGTCATAATAAAGCTACATAGGGGTTTACTGTGTTGGTATTCTCACTGATAGGGTTGGGAGCCAGAACATTAGGATGAGGTAGGTCTTTTCTAAGTATGGAATCTGCCTTGTCCCTCACTCTACTGACATCATTGCTGCAATACCCACGTGCCACAAATCTGGTTTCCAGTTCAGTCGCATTATGCTGAAATGCCTCCTTTGTGCTACAGTTCTACAGACCCATAGGAACTGACTGGTGGGTAAATTGCATATGGTGTGGCAGGGAGGCATGAACTGGCAAAAAGCAGGGTATTCCTGTCACTGCTTCTAGTGTAACAGCCATGCTTCAGTGTGTCCTGGAAGTTTGCAGCTTTAGTGGGTGGCTAACCCCAAGCAAGTCCAACAAACAAAAACACTGCACTCCAAAAAGAGAAGATGAACTGTCCACACTTAGAAATGCTCACTGCTGCTTTCATATTTATTTCAGATCCCCTAACAAAGCCTTTATGGCAAAGTGCTGGGTAACTAATTCCTCTATAGGTGAATGGCAACACACTCTCCACCATATCTAATATATTGCAGATGATATGTGTCTGTGCATTGATCTGAATTAAATGTGAAAGCAGCATCGAGCCTCTCTGTGTGTGAACAGTTTATCTTCTCTTTCTCAAGCGCAGTGTTTTTCCATTTGTTTATTCCTGTCAGTGGTCTTATGAAACAACTCTGTATCAATGACATTTTATAAATTTTTGGTGATCATGATTTCCAAAAAGGATATATTTTTTGTATTGAAGAGCATCGCAAATCATAGATTTTCATTGCTTACTACAAGAAGAGATAAAGGCTCTGCATTCATCCACCAGCCCCCACCACACCACAAATATCTTATCAATAAAGCAACGCCATAATGCTACCTTCAGAAGATAAAAATTTACCTGAGGATTATACACTACTTCCATCTCCCAGTGGCTAAGATAAAGATTCACATAGCTGGGCAAAAAGGTTACACCCATTGCTGTGCCACTGCCTTGCATGTAGAAATCACCCATAAAGTGAAAACATTACCTTCTAGTACAAATCGCAAATGTTCCACCAAACGTTTTGTTGATGGTCTCCTCCTCTCTCTGTTCCAAAAACTGAGCCAGTGCTGCCAGACATCCCCCTCATGAGGGATGTTGTAGAAGGTCACATAGAGAGTATCTAACAAACTCCTCGACATGGAGGTCCTTCAATGCCCCTAGGGTATCAGTACAGTCCCGTACATGAGACCTGAAACTCTGTATGAATGGTGTGATATAATGGCCCACAAACTGAGACAGTGGCTCCATAAGGGAACCAATGGAGGAAATAATTAGTCTACCAGGTAGATGATCAAGGGATCTGTGTACTTTGGGCAGTGTGTAAATGATGAATATAATGGGATGGGGGACCAGCAAAAAATCCAAAACATCACAATCAAATCTAGTATCAAAACAAGCCTGCTTGAGATGTTTATCAGTTTTCTTTTTGAGGGCTAGTGTCTGGTCATAGGATACCAGAAAATAAAACATTGGGTTTGCCTATTGCCTGTTGGCTTAGGCTACACACTGCTTGGTGTCCTGTGCCCACTCACTGCCTCAACAGGTGCACAGCAGCAAGATGGCCACAATGCTGCTCCGCACCACTGCTCAGCTCTGTACTTGTGCCTTTTATTTGGCATTTAGCTTTTCTCCAAAGTAAATTTGTTTGATTCTATCTCTCGCTAGTGATGGGAAGAAGTAGAATATAACTTAAATATTAAAGTGGATGTTGAGAGTCCCAGAAAAGTGGAAACCAGGAGCAGGAGAGAGAGAGAGAGGAAGTGGAGAAACTGAAGTGTATCAGCGTTCCTTGTGTGGTGTTTTGCTGTCCATGAGTGGTATGCTAGATTTTGTTCAGTCTGGCCTCATTCCTAAAAATGCTGCTAAATAAATCAATTAGCATAATAAAAACTGTGGATCTGTGTTATGTGGATGGGTAAAGTTCTTACTGGCCTTTTTCCTTTTTGATGCCAAAGTACAGTAGCTGCAATTCAAACATCTAGACATTTTGTAGCTCCACAGTGTTGATACTGATTTTTTGGCACTGGTATTGGACATTGAACATTGACCGGAGTTGGTCCTGTTTGTGCTGGCTATGAAGGGAAAAGGAAGCTGTTGCCTTACTGTGTCTGACTGGGCTGGGTAGAAGGGGGATACTCTTTTGGAGAATGGGAGACTTCACTCAGAGCCCTGGAGATGGTCCTATTGAAAAGAAATGGGAAGAGGAATGGAAGTTGTGATTGCAACCTTGGGTTGCTATAGGCAAGAATACTACTACTAAGGTATGCTAATGTTGCCTGAGGGCACTAAGGGTTGGGGTTAATATGTAAATAAATTTACTATGCTCAGTCTGAATGATTTTCTTTTCTTTGCCTCACAGGAACTCTGATCAGATGAAGCCTCATAATTGAAAACTGACTACTGTTATACATGTAAGTGAAAAGCAGAGGATCTGGAAAATGGAATCTAAGGAGCTAAAGACCATCAGGCCAGGTTCTGCAATGACCCTTATGGACCATTCTTTTGTTCTGAGTTCTGGATTTTATAAATAAATATTTTCCCTCTTTGTTGGGCTCAGAAACATCAGCTGTGGGCCAATACCACTTAAGTACTTTTGATACAGACTTCTACTTAGCCTTCATTAAGAAGCGTCAATTCTTAATGGTCAGCTAGGAAACCAACATATAACAAGCATTTGTCAATGTTGAACGTTTGCTTGCATGTATGTGCTGTGCTTTTTTTTTTATTTTGACCCCAGCTTTTCAAGATACTGGTTTTATGATTTGCCTTATAAACTTGACATGTACCATTTATAGAATAATGGCCAAAATGTCATTTCACACCACAGGTGCAAAAACATGTCTTATCCAGGATTTAAAATAATATGGCACATGTCACATTTATGAAGTGGTGTGGAAAAATGGCTATGTTGAAAGTTTGGAGTCAAAGTGTTGGAAATAAGCAAAGTTAAGAGTGAACATTGAAATACTACCCTCTTTAACAAATCATGGGAGGATGGGGTGGTACCCGAGGACTGGAGGAGGGCAGATGTGATTCCTCTTCACGAAAGTGGGAGCAAGGCAGAAGCAGGAAGCTACAGACCTGTTAATTTAACCTCAGTGATAGGGAAAATGATGGAATCACTTCTGAAGGAAAGAATTCTCGAGTATCTAGAGGCCAGAGGGGCACAGGACCCCAGGCAGCATGTATTCACAGCGGGAAGGTCATGCCAGACGAATCTGATAGATTTCTTTGACTGGGTGACCAAAGTAGTAGATCAGGGAGGGGCTGTGGACATGGCCTACCTAGACTTTAGCAAGGCATTTGACACAGTCCCACACAAAAGATTAATATACAAGTTAGCCAGCCTGGGAGTGGGTCCAAAGATGACAGCCTGGGTAAAGAATTGGCTGGAGAATAGGACACAGAGAGTAATAGTAAATGAAGTCCACTCAGAAGAAAGGGGGTTACTAGTGGGGTACCGCAGGATTCAGTATTAGGACCGGTCCTCTTCAATGTCTTTATAAGCGACATTGCAGAGGGACTAGAAGGAAAAGTATGTCTCTTTACAGATGACACAAAGATCTGCAACAGAGTTGATGCACAAGGTGGGGTGGAAAGGATGAGAAGGGACTTGGCAAGGTTAGAGGAATGGTCAAATGTATGGCAGCTTAGATTCAATGCTAAGAAGTGCAAAGTAATGCACCTGGGAAACAAAAACCCAGAGGAAGAGTACACAACAGGGGGTGAGATACTAACAACAACAAAACTGGAAAGGGACCTGGGGGTAGTCATATCAGATGACCTAAAGGTGGGCAAGCAATGTGAGAGGGCAGCAAGGAGGGCTGGAGGGATACTGGGATGCATAGGGAGAGGCATCACCAGTAGAAAACAGGAAGTTATTATCCCTCTGTACAGACAACTGGTCAGACCCCATCTGGAGTACTGCGTGCAGTTCTGGAGACCCAGTCTCCACAAAGACATAGACAGGATGGAAGCTGTCCAGAGGAGGGCAACTAAAATGGTGCAGGGTCTGCACTGGAAGACATATGAAGAGAGACTAAAGGAGCTTAATATGTATAGCCTCGAGGAAAGGAGGGAGAGAGGGGACATGATAGAAACGTTCAAGTACCTCAAGGGAATCAACAAAGTCCAAGAGGGTAGCATCTTTCAAAAAAAGAGGTGTGCAAGAACAAGGGGGCACAATCTGAAGATAGAGGGGGTGGCTCAGAGGTAATTTAAGGCAGTATTTTTTCACAGAGAGGGTTGTGGATGCATGGAACGGCCTTCCAGAGGAGGCTGTGGAGTCAAAAACAGTGGTGGAATTCAAGCATGCATGGGACAGTCATAAGGCCATTCTAGGGAGTGGGGGTAGGAAGAAGTAGGTTTCTGGTTAACTAGGATCTGCAGCTTATCCAGTAGGTAGGGAAATGGGCAGACTGGGTGGGCCAAGCGGTCCTTATCTGCCATCAAATTCTATGTTTCTATGTTTCTATGTTACTGTAATGTTTAGGTATAACCTGGGCAGTTTACTGTATTTGTACACCAGATTTTCGGCATAGCCTTCTTATTACCCCACCTCATGAACCTGGTAGGTGAAAATGTTCAAATCCCTGGCAAAATGTAATTCTGCTCCACCAAAATGTCATTCTGCACCACAGATGCAAAAATATATTTTGGCCAAGGTTTGAAAAATGACAGGTGCCTTGCTCATGAGGTGGTGTGAAAAATTGCTATGTTGAGAATTTGGGATCAAAATATTACAAATTATCAAAGTTATGAGGGAGCATAGAAATATTTCAATGTATGTGCATGACTTTGCCATTTTTATGTATTTTGACCCCTAGTTTTCAACATAGCCTTTTTAAGACTCCACCACATGAAAATGGGCTTTGAAAATGTTCAAATCCCACTTGAAAGGTGACTTTGCAGCATGACCACAAAATCACCTTTCGGGGCTGATTTGCATAATTCCACAACCACTGGTCCTGAGGTGGGGTCCCAAAAAGGCTATGTTGAAAACTGTGGGCAATTTTCCCCTTTCCCTTATACACCTAAGCACCAATGACCTAGCTGGGGAGGAGGTGGGGGTAGTACAGAAAAGATCCAGGGAGGTGGGGAGGACCTGCACAGAGGTAACCAGATCAACTGCATTCTCTGAGGTGTTGCCAGTACTGAGAGTCAGCATGGTCGTAAGAAAAGGATAGTGGAGTTCAATGACAGGCTGAGAGAACAGTGCAAGGAGGAAGGATATGGCTATATTGAGGACTGGGAGAACAGCTGGTCAGACAAAACACCTTTTGCACTGGACAGACTGCACCTCAGTAGATAAATCAAAACTTTAATTTAAACTACTTGGGGGGGGCAAGCGGGCCTACAGGTCCCAAGTTTCCAGAAGGAGGAGGTCAGTAGACCTCCCCCATACCATTAGATGGGAACTGGAGAGTAGAGGTAGAGGGCGAGCAGAGGAGTTAGTAGAAAAGGATGTGGTGGTTTACATTAGGGAGGGTATAACATGTATGAGGGAGAAGTCTGAAGAGGGGAGGGAGGAAGTAATATGGATTCACTTATTATCAAATAGAGGGAGAAAAGTGAGACTGGGAGTGGTTTGCAGGCCACCCAACCATGAGTAGGAAAAAGACAGCGAGCTGAGCTCAGTAATAAGGACAGCTGCAGGGAAGGGAGAGGTGGCAATTGTGGGAGACTTTAATCTGCCCAAGGTGGACTGGAGCATACCGACCATGACTTGTGCCAGGAGTCATGTGATACTAGATGCACTGCAAAATGGATTCCTGGCACAGAGCATCACAGAACCAGAGAGGGGGGGCAATCCTTCATGTGGTGCTGACAAACGGGTACCATATCCAGTATATTAAAGCTGAGGAGCCGCTGGGTGGGAGGACTACATGAAGATGGTTAGTGTAGCAGGTAGGGTAGTCCAGCAAGCTAAAGCTCTGAAAGAACTGCAATTAGCTGAGGGAATTAAAGAAGGGGGGAATGCCTTTTTTTCTGTATATTAGTGAGAAAAGGGACAAGAAATATGGAATAGTTAGGCTTAGGAAGGAGAGGAGTGGGAAGAGGAGAATAGGGGCAAAGCAGAAGTGCTGAACAAGTACTTCTGTTCAGTCTTCACTAGAAAAACAGATGGATCAGTACCACTAGAAAGAAGAAGAGGAGTTGGGCAGAGGGCACATGGACAATCTGATAGAGGTGGACAAAATGAAGAAAGGGTTGCTAGTATTAAGGGTGGATAAATCCCTAGGCCCTGACAGTATAGGAGGCAGTATAGCACAGTGGTTTAAGGCTCTGAGCTGCAAACCTGGAGACCTGAGTTTGAATCCTTAGCCCCCCGCTTGCATACTGTGTGACCCTGAGCAAGTCATTTAACTTCCTTGTACTCCCAGGTCGCACCTGTAAACAAGCTTTCAGCTTAGTGTGTCTCTCCTAGTAAAAAAACAAATCACAAATCACAGTATACACCCAAGGGTGCTGACAGATCTGGTGGAGGAGCTTGCAGGTTCACTGGCTGACCTATTCAACAGTTCACTGGAATCAGGTGTGGTACCACAGGATTGGAGAACAGCACATGCAGTGACCTTCCATAAGAGCAATCCAAAGGACTACCAGGGGAGCTACAGACCAGTCAGTCTGACCTCAATTTTGTGCAAGCTCATGGAGACCATACTTAAGGAAAGGTTAGTAGATTACCTGGAAGAGAATGGCCTCCTCGATGAGCAGTAACATGTACTTATAGGAGGGAAATTGTGTTAAACAAATCTGATTGACTTCTTTGACTGGGTCACTAAAACAATAGACAATGGCAAGCAGTGAACATCCTTCACCTGGACATCAGCAAGGTCTTTGACTCTGTACCCCACAAGAGGTTGATCAGGAAGTTGGAAGAACTGGAAGTTGGTGAGAAGTTGATCCGGTGGATGGATAACTAGCTGAGGGGCTGGATCAAGAGCATGATGGTGGGGGGGGGGTAAGCTCTTAAGTACCAGGGTGTTCATCGGTAGGGTCCCACAGGGATCTGTGCTCAGACCTGTGCTTTTAAATGTCTTCATCAATAACATTTGGGATGGCATTAAGGGCAAAAGTTGCTTATTCTTAGACAACACCAAGCTCTGTGGGAGGGAGGACACAGCAGAAGGGATGCAGGACCTAAGGGAAGGTCTGAAAAAGCTTGAGAGATGGTCCAGGATTTGGTAACTTGGCTTCAATGCAGAGAAATGCAAGGTTATGCACATTGGAGCTAAGAACCTGAGGACTCAGTACAGTCTGAGAGGGATTTGGGTATCTGCATCTGAGGAGGAAAAGGACCTGACGATGACAGTCACTAGTGACCTAAAGGATGTCATGCAATGTAGGAAATAAGCAGCAAAGGCAAATAAAATTTTGATTGCCAGGGGGATCAGCAGTAAGTGGAGGAGGTATTACTGCCCTTGTACAGGTCATTGGTGAAGCCATATCTGGAGTACAGCATACAGTACTGGTGTCCATACCCAAAAAAGGACATAAACCTGCTGGAAACAGTCCAAAGGAGGGCAACTAAGATGATCATGGGCCAGCAGGGTAGGATGTATGAGAAGAAGCTGGAGGAGGTTAGGATGTATGAGGAGAGGCCGGAGACCCTGAACATGTACTCCCAAGAGGAGAGGACAGGAGAGGAGAGGAGAGGAGAGGGAAGGATTCAAGAGGAGTGGAGAGGAGAGGAGAGGCCAGGAGAGGAGAGGGGTGGCATGAATGAGACCTTCAAGTATTTAAAAGGCATTAATAGGGTGGGCATGGAGGGTGTCTTTAAGCTCAGTGGAAATTGAAATGGGGGCATAGTCTTAGGATGGAGGGGGGCTTAGGAGAGAGGCTAGGAGGCACGTCTTAATGGAGAGGGGGGTGGTGGCAGGTTGGAATGGGCTTCCTGAGGAATTGGTTTCTATGAAAATGGTAGGCAGCTTCCACAGAGGCTGGAATAGTGTTTAAGGGTAAAATAAGGGTAACGAGGAGGGTGGACAGAGGGAGAGGGCTGACTGGGGAGGGGAGGCAGCGTCATTAGGTGACACTGAGGACCCTTCAGTATGAGCAGATTCAAAAGACCTAATGGCCTTACTTCATTTACAGAAATTGTGCACACATCACTGCATCTTAAAAACCACCGAGACTTTAAAACTTACATTTAACACTTCATTTTACTGAGATTTATCCTTGATAAAGATCAGTTCGATCTGAAATGCAGCAAACATAAATTGGATCTATGGCAGGATGCCAAGAAGATGGATGCTGATTTTATCTCAAGAAAATGAAGTTTTAAATATAAGTTTTAAAGTCTCTGTAGCATTTTTTAAGATGTAGAGGTGTGTGCACAATTTTTGTGAATGAAGTGTATATTTTATTGGTAGCACTACCTCCAAGTGTGAACTTTTTTGGTACTCACCTAATGCTCTTATTCTGCTGGCTTTGTTATATGTCCGTATGTATTTTCATATTTAATGCTTATGTGTGATTTAAGATGCAGTGTATGTGAGATCCATTTTTCTGATGTTTTAAAATTTACTTTTTAGTATTAACACAGAAGTGAAATAGTTTCAAATGTCCTTGTATAAGCTAAAATGCAGCAGATTTGGGAAGGCCCGAGGGATAGTTAGTGGCATTTATTTCAGCACAACTGCCATTCCATCTAGGTAGGCAATCACCCAGGTACCCTAACTGGGTTAAGAACAAGAAGCCATAGTTTAGGCCTGTTGGGGGCACTGGGGTCTGAAGGTGGGAAAAAATGATTGGACATACAGGAGCTGGCATGGTTCATAGGGCCCCATTTTTTGATGGTCAATAGGTGGTTGATATAATTTGCCTGCTGAGAGGGATAACATTGAGGCATGGAGCAGCACACACTGCATGGTACCCTTTGAAGTTCCCTCATGTTTGGGGGGGTTTTCTGACCACGTTGGTTGACTCAGCCGGGGGCTAGTGTCCATGATTTTGTTAATCTTACACTTGTGTAAAAGTAATCCTGTGATTTGACCCTAGGCCCGAATAGGAAGTCCTTGTACTGTGTCTCGAATTCCATTCCAATCAAGGTACTGAAATGGTTTGCGCTACAGTAACACATTTGGCTAACATTGCTGGATGCACCTCAGAAGAGTCCAGGTGGCCTTTTCTGGATAAGAGCATTATTTTGGCTTTTAGAGGTCTAAAGATGATTGACCTAACCATGTTGATAAGTACAGCAAAAGCGAAGTATTATGAGGTTGTAAAACTTTGTTTTTCCACCTTTACTAAAATGATGCCACTGAAGCGTGCTAGAAATATAGTGGCACTGCCTAGTAAATATTTTACTAAGGTACTAGACTTGCAAGATACAGAATCTAATAATATGGAAAAGCATGGTGAACAAAAACAGAAAATGGCAAATTAGCCATAAAATGGTAAAGATAAACTGTTTGGATCCCACTCCTATTTGGATAATTTAAAAAAAGGTCACATGTCAAATTGTGAATTTCTATTAATTCTTGGCTTACTTGCAGTATGTCTTTCTATTATGTATGTATTCTTCTCTTATTTCTTGATGTAACAGATACTTTTATTATACGTTTTAATGTTTGTAAATGTTTGTAATGGTTCCAAACTGATCAAATAATAAACCAACTATCATGGCAATTATGACCACACAGCCCCTTTTATCAGGTGGCTTGATAGTAATGTCCACATTAGATCCACTGTATTTCAAAACATTAAATTACTCTGTGATCCTGTTTATATATGAGGCTTTGAATGGTGTTGCCACCAACTCCCTCAGTTTACTCTTACATGCCTTAAAAATGCCATGACCTTTGGATTACTGGGAGGGATAAAAGTTGATTTCTTTTGAAATCATTGTGTTTCCATTCTGGTGAGCTCAGTGGTATTTGGGACACCTTGAGAAGTTTGTATAGTCCCCACTGTATCAGCCTGATTGTTAGAGTCCATTACATTAGATGGTTGTTGAGGAATCTGCCTAATTTTTGTAGCTCAACAAAGGTTTCAAAATAGTTGATACTCATAGTGCAAACAAATTTATGTCCTTGGTTCAGTACACTGTGTTCCGCTGAGGTCAGATTATGCCTTAACAAATTATTAATATTGGCTATAGGTGCCAAATGTTCTAATATCTGCCTCTCAGTGGTTGATTCTGCTTCCTGTTATGTCACCTGCCTTGGCCCTGCTGATGTAGTTTGTACTGCCTTCCTCTTGTGTTTACCCCTCCTGGTCCTCCTACATGATCTGGTCCTTCCTGAAACTAGACCAGATTCAGACTCCTGCATGGGAATAGTTTGGGCACTGTGTTGTAGACTAAGACAGGGTCTGAAGATTCTCTAAAAAAAATTAAGGTGTCAGAGTCACCATCCACACTATGTGTCCGAGGTGGTTGCAACAGCTCCTGCTTTGATTTTTATAATGGATTAAGGGGCAGACTGCTTTTATTTATTTACCATGAGAATACCTGTTCATTCAGATAGTCTTGCTCATCTCAGTGGAATTATATTATGCTTGTATGCTTTGGTTCGTTGATCACATTTTGCGATTGTAGTGTCCAAATTTGCTATAAAGCTATGAAATTCTGGTGATGTAGAGAACTGATGCAAAATTCTTTATTTCTCTTTTAGTTGTGTTACCTGCCTCCCTTGCACTCTATTGGAATCAATCAGTATCAAACACTTAAGCTGCAGTGAGGAGTCATGCAGCTCCTCCTTCCATGGGCCAAAAAACTCTGCCCTCTTTCAACCAAAAGCAGCAAAATGCAAAGTATGGAGTCCCCATGAGACTCTTCCCACTTGGATATACTTCTCTAATGTGACCTCCTGCCAAACTAAATGACAGACCTTGAGAGTGATCCTCTCATAATCAGCGTAAGCCTCCTCGATCGTGGGTGGTCTCACTGCTGCTGTTGATCAGGATTTGCTATCCCTAGCCATATTTTTGGCAAAGCCCAACCTCACCCCACTCACTTCCCTGGACCCAGGTTTGGTAAGCACATTATCAGAAATACTAAAATGTGCACCCTTTGTTTCTGCCTGTATTGATGGCCCTGCAGAGATGCTCACTTATGCTCCGTTACAGAGTTGATAACTAGAAGGGGGGGGTTTGGAGCTCTCAACTCACCCTGCTCTGCCAGTCTCTGGCCATAGCTTTAAACTTAGGGGAAACAAACAACGCTACAGCAGGAAACTCTGGTCTACAGTTTGCACTGCACTTTGATATAAAATATATATCCTTTTTAGGCATCATTATCACCAAAAATATAGAACATGACATTGATATGGACTTGTTCCATTAGGCTACTGACAGGAATACCTTGCTTTTAGCAAGTTCATGCCACCCCTGCCACACCAAATACAGTACCCCACCAGTCAGTTCCTATGGGTTTGTAGGAACTGGTTCATCCACTTCAGGGTTAATTGTCCAGGATGCAGGACATTAGGGCACAAGCACAATGCCACACAGAAGAAGAACAACTTCAAATTGTGTCACCCTCATGTAACGGTGCATAGTCCACCAAAGCAGTCCCTGTTGGTTTTCTGTGGGGAGCACCACTCCACGCACCCCTGCCCTGTAACATACATATAATGCCCTCCACCCATGGCTTACTCTGGAGGAGCGCACAACCTGGGAGAGAGGGCACACCCCAAGACACTCACTGTGAGGGACACTGTGATATCCCAGTTGGCATTAATGTTTTTTCTGACACCCACATTGTGGTGCCTTGTTCCCTGTACACCATTGATGAGATACTGTAGGAACTGTAGCATAGAGGAAGCATTTCAGCGTGATGCCACTGATGTGGAAACTAGATTTATGGCACAGGGATATTGTAGGGATGTTGCCAGTACAGTGAGGGAGAAGGCAGCTTCCACACTTAGAACAGACCTACGTTATCCTGATGATCAGGCTCCCAACCCCATCAGACAGAATACCAAAAGAGTAAACCCCACACTTAAATTTATTATAAACCTTTAGCACCCAGTCAAATGTAGTACAAATGATTCTGCAAAAACATTGGGGGATCTTGGATATGGAACAAAAACTTGTACCCTATGTCAATAGACCACCAAGACTGGTCTACAAGCAAACTACTAACATAGGAGATAGGGTTACCCACATTTTGCAACACCAATAACGAAATAATACTCGCGCCCCCCCCCCCCATTATAGGCAATCATAGACTTGGGAGGTATATATACTATGCAGTGATGGGGAGTGTTCCTCTTTTGTCAATCCAGCCAATATGAAGACGTTATGGATCTGGAAGTTCATTAACTGCAACAGCACACATGTGGTGTACCTCGCAGCTTGTAAATGTAGAAGATTTTATGTGGGGAGGACAAAACAGAGGCTGAAGTAATGTGTAAGTGATCATATGAGGGCTATAAACAGTGGATACAGAGATTAAGTACTTTTTGAGCATGTGTTGGGATCAAATGACCTAGGGGAACATCAGATTGCCTTTAAGGGCATTGACAGGGTTTTTAATGGACCCAGGGGAGGAGATTTGAACTTGGTCATGGCACAAAGGGAGAATTTCTGGATCTTCAGACTCCAGGTAACAGAGTTCCCTGACCTAAATGACCAAGTGCAGTTAATGACATTTTTATAAAATATGTATGGGCGTATGCTTGACATGTATCTGTATGCTTTTGTAATAATTGTAAGTAGAAATCTTATCTTGCATCAAGATGAATATATTAATCTAAAAAGTTATCTTTTTGAGATACCTGGATGTTTTCAGAGTATAGCCATCATGCATTTGAAAATATAGAAACAGTCACGCATTGTAAATCTTTCTAACAATATCTTTACATCAACATAAGTTATTGTAGTTTGCATTTTTCTTTTTATCTGTGGTCTGTCACACTCATTGCACTGTTGTTACATGGGGCTGTGCTTTTAAGTGCTGATTATTTACACGACACACCTCTTAATAAAGCTGTTAAGTAAAACATCAAGTGTGTGCATCCTCACTGCCTTCAAATAAACTGACACAATATAACATTATTTACTGCTGTTTGTCTCCTCTGTCCATGGAGTGTCCTTTTTTTGTCTTTTCACTGTTGCTGTTTATTGCATGGCACCAGAGTCTCCTGCTGCAGCTTTGCTTGTTTTACTAGAGTTCAGGAGGGTAGACCTTGGGTCGACTGAGGAACTACTTTAGGTTAAGCTTGAGGAGGGGCAGTTGGATGTGGCAGAAGCAAAATAGGAGGCCATTAAAAAGTGCAGCATTGGAAGTTTCTAAATATTGCATGAAAATGATAGGGAAAGACAAAAAGTATAAGAAATGTATATGGTTCTCTAAAGAGGTGGGGGAGGCTATAGGGGCTAAGAGTGCAGGCTTCAAAAATTACAAATGAGATCAGACAGCAGACAGCAGGGAAATATACCAGAATATGCTGCAGGAGCAGTGGTATAAAAGGCCAAGGCTGAGGCAAAGCTTAGGATAGTGAAAGCAGGTAAAGAATTATAATAAGGCTTTCTTTTGGTATATTAGGAAGACATGAGTGACTAAGGAGGGCATAGAAAGACTACAGAAAAAAGAGGTTTGGATGGTCATAAATAAGGAGAAGTTGAACCTATGGAATGAATATTTCAGCTCAGTATTCATGCTGGAGGAAGGGGCCCTCGTTTGGGGTACTTAACAAAGCTGAGGGAGGAGAACATACAGAAGTGGGCATTAAGCATTACATTAGTTTTGGTTGCATTTAGCACCAGGCAGTTAAAACCAGGAGGAAATCATACGGAAGTCAGACTGGAGAACTGCCTTGACCTGGGGCATGGAAGGGGCATGATAGTAAAGATTAGTAAGATCTGCATTGAAGCGAATTATTATTCCTTGGAAGATCATTTACAAAAACAGAGAGCCACTTGACAGATGTTAGGCTGATATCTAGTTTCTTGAGTTTCTTTGAAAAAAGTACACCATCTCAAAGGCCTTCTAGAGGTCTGCAAAGATGGCCCCAGTGAGTTGTTCATTAGCCAAGATGGAGTGAAAATCATTGTTGACACTGAGCAGGGCAGAAATGGTGGAATGTCCCTTCCTGAAGCTGTATGAGAGAAGGTGGCACTGGTTGACATAATCTGTTAGCTGTGAATGAACGCAGTTCTCAAGAACCTTGGAGAGAGCAAGGGGGATGGATATGGGTCTATATTGGTTTTGATCCTCCTCCCCCATGGAGAGGAACTACTCTTGCAGACTCCCAGACAAACGATATCTTGTCTGAAGCAGGGGACATGTTTAACAGTGCAGCAGCAGGGATGCAGATGTGATGCGTAGCAAGGCAAAGAAGCTTTGTATCCAAAGTCTGCATTGGCTGTTTTGCTTTGATACAGACCTGTCAGCATTTTGCCTACTTCAGCAGCAGTGATATACCTGATGATAGAGGGTGGCAGGCTTGGCACACTGAGATATCTGATAAATAGCTGTCTGGGGGAGGAACTGATGGATATGCAGGCTTAGCAGCAATACTGAGATTTGTAAAGCAGGAATTAAAAAAAATAACAACATCTGGGAGGGAAGTATAAAGATCCCCATGGTGATTACTGATCCTGTCAAAGTACTCTTGATTATCTATTTCAAACAGATTTCTGACCCAGACCAGAATTTACCCAAAAGATGCTTGTTGTCCTTCCTATAGTTGTGACAGTAGTCAGCCTTGGCATTTGCTACTGCAGATTTACTTTGGTTCCAAACACATCTATTGTATATGTTATCACTGATAGATTTGGTTTACTGGAATCTGTCCCCCACAGCATCCACTTGGAAGAACAGTTCAATAATCTGCTTTAAGATCCAGGGAAAGGGCGGCCCTTGACCTTGTATGTTCTAACTGGAGCATGTTAATTGCAGAAGTGAATGAATTAATTGACAAAAAAAGTCCCATGCTTCTGCTAAGGAGAGGATGAGGTGGATTCAGATCCATCTTATGGCTGTCAGATCTGCACAGAAGGCTTGCAGGTTGAAATGCAGGTATAAATGAGCAGTGACCAGTTTAATCTGCAAGTATGCAAGCAACTTTGACTCTATCCAGGTGATTAATAAGAATCCAAATAAGGAGGCTGTTACTGTTGAAAGCTTGACTGATCTTCATGGGAACTATAATGATTTGAGAGAGGTTTATATTGGAGAGAGTATATTTATAGTTGGACAAATCTCAGTTCAGTTTCAGTTTTGTTGTGAAGGGATAAATTCCACTGAGCATGCTCATTTACAAGGAGGTCCCTCATACAACATAAAAATCGATGCACAACAATACCACTGAAAAGAAATACAATGACATAACAAATGTACATAACAAATGATACAGAGCAAATCATGGAACAATTTAACAGAAACAAAACTGTAACATCATAACATAACAACCATTTTTGGCATCGACCACAGGAGAATTTCAGACAATAACGATAGAGATAGGAGAAGGTGTGTAGTGTGTAAGTGCTACAATTTGATCTGCAGAATCTGTGATGAATAGTGAAGGAAATCCTAATTACCTACTTAGAAGTTACTGGGCTGCGGGACATCAAGCAACACAGTTTTGTGTCAGGAAGACTGATCTGGTTGTGTTTTTTTTTTTTTTTTTACCGAGTCACAAAGGCAATAGAGTACAGGTGGAAGATTTGCTTTATTATGACTTCTGTAAAATCTTTGATTCAGTGCCATGCAGGAGGCCGCTAAAAGAGCTGGGGAAACGTAGGAGCAGAAGAAGGATTAATCAGGGGATTGGGAAACTGGTTTGTGGGAAGGTAGCAGAAGGTGGAAGTGCATGGGGTCAAATCTGGGAACAAGGAGGTCATGAGCAGGGTGTCACACAGATTGGTCCGGGGACCTGTCTTAATTAACATGTTCATAAGCGATATAAAAGAAAGTATGCAGGGCAAAATGTGTCTCTTTGATGATGATGACATAAAGCTTTGTGGCAGGGTGGATAATGAGGAAGGGTAAGGGAACTTCAAAAGTGTCTCGAAAAGCTTGAGAGGTGGTCTAAAATATGGCAGTTGAGATTTATTACCAACAAATGCAAGGTAATGCACTTAGGAAATAAGAACCCACATTCAGAGTACTGTGTGTGAGGAGTTCAGGTCAAGTGGCCACTTCAGCAGAGGAATAGGATTTGGGAGTCCGGATCAGTTATTCACTAAAGCAAGCCAGCCAGTGCAAAAATGGTTATAGCAAGGCATCAAGGATACTGGGATGTACAGGGAAGGGGTTTTGATAGTAGGAGGGAGGCGGTGATACTGCCCTTATACAGATAACTGGTAAGGTCTCTCCTAGAATACTGTGCCCAGTTCTGGAACCCACCCCTGAGAAAGTACCTAGATAGGTCAGTGCAATAACCAGTCACAAAATTGGTTCCAGATCAGCAAAAAAGATCATATGAAGAAAGGTTAGAAGCCTTGAACATGTATTCACTGGAGGCCAAATGGGAGAGGGGAGATATGACAGAAACGTATAAATTCCTAAGGGGTATAGAGTAAGTTGCAAGGGCCAGTTTGTTAGAAACATGGATGCAGTTATGAGGGGACATAATTGGAAATTGGTGGGGGGGGGTAAATTCATGAAGGATGTAAAGAAGTTCTTCAGTGAAAGGGTGAAACACAGAAGGAGCAGGACAGAGAGCTGTACCAGTTAAGGCAGAAGGAAGCAGGGAAGGAAATCAGAATAGCAAAGGCCCAAGCTGAGGAAAAGATAGCCAACTCAGTTAAGAAGGGGGATAAAACCTTTTATAGGTACATCAGCGAGCATAGAAAGACAAAGGGAGGGATAGTGAGGCTGAATAGAATGAACGGTGGGTGGGCAGAGGGAGACAGTGAAAAAGCAGGAATACTGAACGAATATTTCTGCTCAGTATTCACAAAAGAGGAGGGGGAAGTGCCTAATCCAATTAACAGAAGCACTCTTGATAGGGGGGTCGATCCCAGTCCTTTCGCAGAAGAAAGGGTTCTGCAAGAACTCCTAAAACTGAAGGTGGACAAAGCAATGGGTCCTGATGGAATTCACCCCAGAATTCTAAAAGAATTAAGGAGGAACTAGTGAAACCACTGGCTACTCTTTAATAAATCATGGAGGATGGTGGGTACCCGAGGACTGGAGGAAGGCGGATGTGATTCCCCTTCACAAAAGTGGGACCAAGACAGAGGCAGGAAACTACAGACCTGTCAGTCTGACCTCTGTAGTAGGGAAAGTGATGGAGTCACTTCTGAAGGAAAGAATAGTTGAGTACCTAGAGGCCAGTGGAGCACAGGACCCAAGGCAGCATGGGTTCACAGTGGGAAGGTCATGTCAGACGAATCTAATAGATTTCTTTGACTGGGTGACCAAAGTAGTAGACCAGGGAGGGACTGTGGACATGGCCTACCTAGACTTTAGCAAGGCATTTGACACAGTCCCACACAAAAGATTAATAGTCAAATTAACCAGCTCAGGAATGGGACCCAGGGGGAGCCTGGTAAAACATTGGCTGGACAACAGGACACAGAAGGTAATTGTAAATGGAGTCCATTCTGAAGAAAGGGGGGTTACTAGTGGGGTACCGCAGGGTTCAGCATTGGGTCCAGTCCTTTTTAATGTCTTCATCAGTGACATTGCAGAGGGATTGGAAGGAAAAGTATGCCTTTTTGCAGATGACACAAAGATCTGCAACAGGATTGATACACAAGGAGGCGTGGAAAGGAAGAAAAGGGACTTTGCAAGGTTGGAGGAATGGTCAGAAGTATGGCAGCTAGGATTCAATGCAAAGAAGTGCAAAATAATGCACCTGAGAAACAAGAACCCAGGGGAAGAATACACAATGGGTGGGGAGGTAGTAACTACAACAAAAAAGGAAAGGGACCTGGGGGTAATCATATCAGATGACCTTAAGGTTAGCAAGCAATGTGAGAAGGCAGTAGGGAGGGCTGGGGTATACTGGGATGTATAGGAGAGGCATCATCAGCAGAAAACAGGAAGTTGTTATCCCTCTGTACAGACAGTTGGTGAGACCCCATCTGAAGTACTGTGTCCAGTTCTGGAGACCCCATCTCCATAGGACATAGACAGGATAGAGGCAGTCCAGAGGAGGCAACTAAAATGGTGCAGGGTCTGCAAGAGAAGCCGTATGAGGAGAGACTAAAAGGAGCTTAATATGTATACCCTTGAGGAAAGAAGGAGAGGGGGGACATGATAGAAACTTTAAGTACCTCAGTGGAATCAACAAAGTCCAAGAGGTAGCATCTTTCATAAAAGAGACTTGCAAGAACAAGGGATACAATTTAAAGATAGAAGGAGGGCGGTTCAGGGCAATGTGAGGAAGTATTATTTCACAGAGAGGGTAGTGGATGCATGGAACAGCCTTCCTGAGGAGGTTGTGGGGTCTAAAACTGTGGGAGAATTCAAGAATGCATGGGACAGACATAAGGCAATTCTTGTGGGGGGTAGGAAGAAATAGGCTGTTGGTTAACTAGGATCTGCGGCCTATCCTGTAGGTAGGGAAATGGGCAGACTAGATGGGCCTAGCGGTCCTTATCTGCCATCAAAGTCTATGTTTCTATGTTTCTATGAAAGGGTGGTAGAGTCATGAAACAGATTGCCAATGGAAGTGGTGGTGGCAAGGACCCTGAAATGAGTTCAACATGGATGGAGCAGAGCCAAGGGACTCATAGACTCAATAGAAGGAACCAGGGAGGGACTGGAAGCAGAGGGTGGGGGGAGGATCGGGGGAATAACCAACCAACATTTGGCTGGAGGATAAGGTAGTCATAAATATGAGCAGACTTGATGGACCATTGGTCTTTTTCTGCTGCCAGGTTTTTAGTAAAGGAAAAATAATAGGAGCCCGTGACCAGTTTACAGGGACAAATGTTTGAAGGTGGTTTTTATATGACTAAATGGTGCTAAAAAAGATAGGCTTGGGGGACAGTCTCATAAATTTGGGCAAATGCGGCTAGGTGGCCAAATTCAAGATGGCCACCAAAAATCTCTAAAATGGCATATCTCAGCTCATTGCTGTCATATAAAGCTGTATTTGGTGTCTAAATGGGGAGTTTGAGGGTCAAGGAATTAATTTCTTATAATAAAAATGCTCTTCCTTGAAGCCAAAGACACCATGACAACAAGTTCTCAAATTTCCACAATAATGGCCGCTTAATTCCATGTTTCCCCACCCCCAAAACCTGAAATTTGTGTTTATAAACTTAAGTATATAATGCATGTAATGTTTCAGTGACAGAAAAATAGACAACTTTTATTTTTATAAAATCTGGTTTTGCACTGTCAGTAAAATTTTTAATTGAAATGTTCTACTTTGGTAATATTAGTCAGCTTGTACAATTATCTAATATCCATAATGTTCGAAACCTTGTTGCTGTTGTTACATTTTCCAATTAATGTTTGAAATGTTGTCTTCATTTGCGCATGCCCAAAATCTCCTACTCATTTTCTTCTTCCATATTATTCTCAGAGTCATTATCAGAATCATAGTCTGTATCAGATTCTGAATCAGATTCTGCATAATCTTTTCCAGCTGTTGAGACATTCACTTGTGCTACAGTATCCTCGAGGCTGTTTGGTAGAGCTTCCTTTATATATCGGAGAGGTTGACATTTCTCTTCAGTCAGAGTCCAGCCATGGTCCAGTGGTTATTGTGGAGCATCAGGCTTGTCATAGCTGAGCAGGATGTACACCTGGTAGTTAACTCGCTTCACCTTCAAATCATGTGAATCACAGTCAGGAGGTATTCTCTGGGTTGACTTTCTCTTCATTATGTCTCACTTTGATGCCCAAGTCTCAGGTACTGTCTTTTGATACTACCTGATAGACAAACCTGATAGTGAACTTCACCATGTTGTCCAGAATATTTGGTGTCACTGGAAGACTCTGTCCAACGCCTGACAACAACCTATGTGCTGCTTCAGATTTCAGTGCACTTCGAAATACTGACTTCATTCCATGTCCAAAGAAAACTGAGACTGCATCTGCTCCCGTATGTGTATGAAGAGGTACAATGACTTGAGCAACTTCTTTTGAACACAGCGCCTTGCAGTCAGATATGTCCTTCCTCTTCAAGCCGAGAACACCGTCAACCTGATGTGATACATATGCAGCTAGGACAACTACATCAATGTCTTCTGCATCAATTACAACATCCTTTACTCCATTTTTCATCAGTTGTGAATATATATATATATACAGAAGTATTGTGTCTGCTTCTAGGTGATGACACTGGAACACTTTAATTTGCACATGTTCATTCTCAGAAGTCAGATCCCAACAGTTGCTCCTCAAAGAATATAGAAATTGGATGACTGGACGTTGATGTGCAAACACCCTAAATTTACTCTTCAGGAATTGCTGGATACGTATTTTGTTGCCTGGGTTTTTGAACATGTTGTAGAACTCATTTGAAGCAGGCAGCTCATCTTCTCTCTTGATATATGTATTCCACATCCCTCCTGTGTATAATGTGCATGCTGTCCTACGTTCATGTTCACTATCTTTGATGATCATCTCCAAATCATATGGATCATTCACAAAGATGATCTCTGAGGCTTTGGGGTGTTGAGCCAGGACAACTGCAAATACCTTATGAGCATAATCTGCCCATGTGAAGTCGGTCTCGACATGCTTTTCTCTATCCTCTGCAGAAGGAGTGGCAAGCCTCCAAGTGAATCCCATGTCTACCAGGGCAATGTAGCTACTGACGTGGTGTAGTGGAACCAGGTTCAACTTTTCAACTAACTTAGATTTTTGCACGTTGACCATAGTTCCATTGGGACTGAATAGTGAGAGGCATTCCTCAGTTACACAATGTTCCATTACTTGTGACAGGTCAAATTTCACCTATCACTTTTGAGCAAGTGAGATTATTTCTGCCATGGCATCGTTTTCCATTACACTATTCCTCACTACAATGGTTTTTGTTCCATATCTGATAATAGGTTGTCTACTGAAATTGTACCTTGAGTTTCTGTGAACTGTTGCATCAAATGATCTCTTAGTTGAAAACATCGGCTCCTGAAAGAATTCTTTGACTAGTGATTCACCATTCTCATGTGCTGTTTCAAAGTCCTGGACAAGTTTTTCTGATGCAACCATCCAGATTGGAGAGTTCTCAGAGTAGGCTTTAAAAGGTCAAAGGGATCACAGTCAAATTCTGTGATGCAACTACCGAGATCCTGTACTGCCTGTTCATCTGCTCCGAGTCAGGTGGTTGAATTCTCACTGTGGCATTGAGAGGCTGTCTACGTGTTTGCAATGGCATGCAGAGCGACTCTAACTCTATTTATAAAGTTTGCATTTCGAGTGTGAGTTATCAGCATCTTCTCATTCTTCAAAATTCTCATCCAACCAGCTTTCATCTTTGAGTCCTTGTTCATTGTCATTTCTATCCACAGATCCAGTAACCACCAAGAGTAGGGGTTCCCTGTTACTGATTCTGAAAAGAAACCATCACACATGTACTTGACTTTCTTCTCAGGTAGACGGCTAATCTCTAGCCAGAATTCAACGAGCCATCTTCCATACTTGTCATTGTCATATACTTGCAGCCATGGTAACATCAATCTGAGTGATGTCTTGAATGCTTCCCAATCCTGAGTTCTTAATGTGTGGATACTCATCATGAGTATTTCAGTCATGAGTTTTACCAAGCCACATCAACAACTAAGTTGTTGAAATGTAGCTAGCGACACCACAATGTCAACAGGCAAAATTTTGCCTGTTGACATTGTATTTGCAGGGGCTGTGCCCTCTGCACTCCCATGTTGAGGGGCTCTGCCCCCACACCCCTAATTTTAAAATAACAAATTCCAAGTCAGAGTTTGTTCGAAGGGGTAAAATACCATCGAAATTGGCAAAATTTCACCATCGTGTCCATTACAGTAACAATCTCAAAGATGTCGCTGAAATGGATTTTGATGTCAAAATTTCAACATTTCAGCACTATACAGTATGTCAGTCATGTACATGAAACTGAGCCAATACTTTGCCATTAAACTATCAGAATGTTCAACCATTTTGAATGCTTTCACAACAAATGAAGATAACTCTTGATCAGTCTCTAGTTCATCACAGATCATTTTGAGCTCTTATCATGTGTTTGTGGAGAGGTGTTTTTCCGAAGAGTGCTTTGTCAGCTGAACCCTCTGTAATCACACTAGCTGCAACAAGAATGCCAGCTAAACCAGATCCTTCAAACTGCTTGTTGACTGCTGATATGAAAGAACACTGTGCATGGAATGGACCTAGGAATGGAAGGATGAGTTCAAACTGCAAAGAATTCTTATTTTTCCTTTTTTTTTTAATTTTCAATTTAGCATTTTCTCCCTGTTCTTTCTTGCCAATCCCGTGATGCCAGCAGACATGGTCATGCATGGATGTGAAGGTGCATATGCACACCAGGTACCAGCTCGGACCCTTCTACCCCCAACCCTGGCTGTTGCTGGGCTCCCTGTACTGAGAGTGACTTAGTGAAACAGGAGAGCCAGTGTTGCCACTCTTAAAGCTGAAGTTGCCATTGAGGTATTCCAACCTTCATTAAGCAGTTCAGGTCAGAGTAGATTTTACAATGATATGACATTTTGTCAGCTGTCAGTGCTAAACAACCAATTTGATTGTATAGCTCTTTGAGTCTTGTCATTTATTTGTCAGCCAGTGAAGCAAAGAGTATTACTTCTTAAATAAGCATGGAGAGGTGGATGTAGCAAGCAATGGCAGAGCTTGCCCGTCTGGTTAGGTAGTTCTTGATTCTGAATAGTAAATTATGTTTTGCCCAAACAAATAGGCAAGATACAGTCAGCACTCAGATATCCGTTGCCTTCTGTTTTCTGGTCAGGTGACGGATATCTGAGAGAAACGGTTAAGTGGAAACTGGATGCTTTGGTCTGCAGTTTGATCTATGTCTGCTGTGGCTGCTTAGATCCGTGGCTGCTTTGGTTTGTGACTGCCTTGCCTGCTTTGGTCTGTGGTTTTCTATACAATACTCTACTGGGAATGAAAAGGGTCAGTTATCTGAGAGTAAACATTGAGATCTACATAGGAGACAACAGGCAGGATGGGCAGCGGAAATGGATAACGTGAGGGACGGATAAATGAGTGTAAATAAAATGGGAAATAAAAAATCATGCAGTCAAAAACAGATACATGAGAGAAACAGATAAATTCGAGCCGGATAAACAAGTGCTGACTGTAATCCATTTAGGTCGGTGAATGATCCAGAACTGTTCCCAGGTATTCAAAGCTGGAGTGCAACATAATTTTTTTTCTATAAACGCTAGTTTCAGCGACAATTAACAAAAATATTAGCATACTTGTCAAACTTACTTTTCTAGTACCTCCTTTTTTTTGTATTTTCTTGATCCTAACCATTACCAGGTTTGTAATGATATTTGTAATCCAAATGTGGCGGACATCTTTTTTTGAGAAAAAAATTAATTAAAACATTTATAAAATACTCAAATGAGAGTAACTAGAAACTTTTACCACCAAATAAAACTGGAAGGTGTCTGAAATCTTTTACAGTGAAAAAAAAAGTAGGAAAAATGTTCTGCCTAATTTAGTTGCACTGCTGCTTTAAAGTTAGCAACACCCTCAAAAATAGTACCATTTGTGAGTTTTTTGTCGATGAGATGCCTAAAGTGAGAATATTTTGATATTCTCATTTTAGACATGTCATAAACAAATATTCTCATCTTTGGCCTGTCACAATGGAATACCTAACCAATGGCGGAGCAGCTTTTACAATGCTTGATGACATCACAGAAGCTCTGTGCAGTATTCAAAGTAAGGTAGTGATATCAAACAGAATTAGTTTAATCCTCTTCAGATCAAAGAGAGGCATTGCATAAATGAAATATGCCATGCCTCTTAAAAAAATATGCTTCATATTCTATTCATGTGCGTGTCTCTCCTTCGACACCTTACTCAAGGCTACACTTTATTCCGCTTCTCTTCACGTAGGTGGAGAGGGATACACACTCATAAACAGCCAGCAAATTTTTCTAAAAGGCATGACACATCCCTTATGTTAGTGAAAACATGCTTCCTAGCAGTCACTCTGAACCCCTTCACCCATAGTCCCTCTCCATGCCCATGAGTCCTATCAGCAGAGGTGGTGGAGGCAAACACAGTGGGGGGATTCATGCATGCATGGGACAGGCATAGGGAAACCCTAGCAACAGGAGTGAGGAGATAAAGCCAGAGATCAACTAGGGTCTGCATTTTTTATAGTAGGAAGGTAAAATAGGCAGACTAGATGGGCCTAGTGGTACTTATCTACCGTCAATTTCTGTGTTTATATGTCAAATTACTGTTGCAGCCAGATACACAGACATATATTTCCTGAAATTTCTGTGATATCTTTAAAGCAATTTCCTGCCTGCCTGCAGAACCACTGTAAGCCACAAGACAGATGTCATCAGTGGGCCTTACTCAGGCAGTTGCTTTTGCTACTCACCTACACGTCCACACATTGGACCGTATCTTCTCATTGGGTTGATATAAGTGCAGTCAAGGCTGATCCAGTTATTTGGTTGGATCATCACGTCATGTCATTCCTCTTCATGGTCCCTTGTTGTAATCTTCCTCCTCTGGAGATGGTTCAGTACTGCCCAAAACATAATTTGGAGCCTTGCAAACTCCACACAGTGTTGGATATCTTGGGTTTTATGACAGCATGTGCTCTCCATACTACTGTGAAGAGACAAGGCAGTTGAAGACTAAGGGATGGAAGTTGGAGTTTTCTTGGTGGAGGCCCCACTCTGTGGAGAACAAGCTGGCTCTGAGAACTCACTACAGTGATTATAAGAGAACAATTACCTTGAAAAAGACAGCGTTCCTCTCAAGAATGATTGCTGAAAGTAAATATTGGCCAGCTCATTTCTTTCATACCATAGACAGACTGATTAATCCTCCCTATTTATGATCTGATCAAGTGTTTTCAGCAGACAAATGTGAAGAGTTTAGTCAATTTTTTTCCTTGACAAGTTGTCCTTCATTTGGACTGGGATCTCCTCAAGGAGTCTGTCATGGACCAGCCGTGACCAGAAAGAGAAGGGCAATGGTGATCTGCCATCCATGCTGGAGTTCCATCCAGTTGTAGAAGAGAAGGTGATCTGGGTGATCTCAGGTTTGCATCCTACTTAATGTGCCCTGAACCAGGAGCCTACATGGATGCTGATTAGCAGTCTTGATTCCCTGGGGCTAGTATACACTGGCATTGTCAGGTGTTTCTTTAGGGAGGGTGTTTTTCCATCATCTCTGAAAAGGGTGGGGGTGAAGCCCCACCCTCCAGAAGAAACCATCTCTGAACCCTGATAGTCTACTGAATTAGAGGCCTGTCTCAAATCTTCCTTTTTGGGGGAAAGTGATTAAGAAGATAGTTGCGGTGAAACTTGAGGCACACCTGAAACTATTTAACATCTACAAGCCTCTCCAGTTGGGATTTAGGCCATGTTGCAGTACTGAAACTGCTTTAGCCAGAGTGCTCCATGATCTCCTCATTGCTAGATACCTGGGTCTTTGTTTCATCTTGGACATTTTGGATCTTTCATCAGAGTTTGAAATAGTTTACCATGGTGTGCTGATAGATCACCTGAGGAACTATGTGGGACTCACTAGCACTGTTTTATGCTTGTTTGAATCCTACATTACCAGGAGCTCACAGCTGGTTGCTCTAGAAAATTTCATCTCCAGAGTGGCTGTGCTCACCTGTGGGATTTTGGGAATGTTAAGGACAAGACAGTTGTGGGAGATCCAGGTTTGGATAGCATGCAGGTCAGAGGTGAGCTTGGAGTTAATTTCATTTAGGGAGTTGAACCCAGTATAAAGTACAAGGTCACCGGTGTACAGAAGGGTCTTGCAATGGGAAGGAGAGTTCAGGATGTCATTCATGAAAATTGAAAAGAGTAGCAGACCCAAGATGAAGCCTTGAGGAACACCAAGTTTTAAGGGGGCAGAAGAGGAGAGCGCCTTGTTGAAGGATTCAGACTGGTAGCAGTCACAAAGGAAGCTTGAGAACCAAGACAGGGCCAAGATAGAAACCCCAAGGGACTCCAATTTATATAGTAAGAGGGAGTGGTTAACTAAACCAAAAGCTTTAGTTAAATCAATGAAGATGGTGGCTGTGAGTAAGCATCTATCCATATTGGATTTGATGTTGCTAGTGAATAGAGTTAGGGCAATAGAGGCACTATGGGTGGGCCTAAAACTATGTTGTGCAGGGGATAGCAGATTAGAGTTAAGCAGGTAGTCAGAGACTTGGGAGTGGACTAGCTTTTCATGGACTTTGCTGAGAGATGGCAGGATAGCAATGAGGTAGTAGTTTGTGGTGAAGTTGGGATTACCTTTTTTAAACACCAGAACAGTGGCAAAGCAGGTAGCACACTCATCTCTGAGGCCAGGAGATCAGAAAGCTGTGGGTTCTTTCCTCACACCAGGCACTTAGGCTAATCCCAATACTGATGCTGTAGTGCAGCATGAGGGGGCTGCTGTACTCCTGAGGTGCCATCTTTTATATGAGACGTTAAACCAAGGTCCCATCTGCCTATTCTGGTGATAGTTCACGTGGATGTTAAGGATCCCATGGCACTTTACAAAAAGAGTAGGGGAATTTTTTATTCAGAACACATAACAAATTCCAAAAAAGTGTATTACTTCATACAAATTGTAAATAAATAAAAAAATCATATGGCTTCAAATTCATATTAAATCATACAATATATGACAATTATTTCAGGTTCACTGAGATCCCCCCTTTTTTGTTTTTTAAAGCATGCATATTCTTCACCCAAACAGAAACAGTTTGTATCATCACAAAACCCTTTGTTGTTCTTGTATTTTAATCATTACCTGAACTTTTATAATGACATTTCTCTTGAGAATGCATTTATCAAAACTGCCAATACAATCCACCTAATCTCACTTTCTTCTCTTTATATCATAACCAAGCGATCCTTCTCCACAATACATCTGCCCGTACCTTAGATAACCTTCTATAATCTGTCTGTTTCACTATTTTCAGAGTACTTTCAATCATTAACATAAAAGACAGCGGCGTATTCATTAACTGCTGTATTAAAAATGGACATCTCCCTTGCCATATAAAAAATTTCAGACATGTAAAGATCACATTCAATGTGCTGGGATGGAAAGTCTGTAGGCAGCCTGTATAGTCCCCAAACATTAATGCTTCATATGAAAGATTTACCAAAACTGGCCATTGCCATCTAGTGGCAACTTACTGTACCAGCCTTTGCATTTCTGGACAGTCAATAAACAAATGTTTCTGTGTTTCTAATATTAATCCACATCCCTCTCTTGAACAGTATCTTTCCTCTAATTATTTATGCTGTAAGTTACCTCTGACACCCAACTTACCATGGCAACTTAACCATAATACATCCCATGTTTTAACTAGCACCCTTTTTGTCATTTAACAGGGAAAGAATTTTAGGATATTTGGATGGAAAACAATTCAGAAATTCTATACTCAGAACATTTTGTGTGGACATCACCTCCAAGTAGAGTTGTTTCCTGCTAGAAGAGATCACAGTGATTTTATTAACACGCCATTGTCGTAGCTTCCTTAAGGACGAAGTCGCATACTCAGGGATGTTCAATGTAACCGTAAGTTTAGGGGCTATGCCCTCCCATTTATCACTATATTTAATGAATACATATTTTGCCCATTCTTGTCCCGAATTTAGATTCCCATTCCATAATAATTTAATGGTTGATGCCCAGAAGAAGGAATGAAAAAAAAAACAGTGGGTTTATCATTCCCAACCCCCCTTTATTGATTGGTAGATATGTAAAGTCTCATTTTACCAGATTAAGTCTGCTCCCCCACACCATTTGAAAGAAACAGATGAGGAGCCTGGTTTCTAAAACAGGCGGTGGAGGGTATATGTGACTCAGAAAGGTGAATACGGGTAAAATAAATTGTTTAATGGTTAACACTCTCTTTTGCTTAGAAAACTTCTAGGTTTTCCATATCTGGACTTTTGATTCACAAAACTGCACTTTTTTCCCCAGTTTATTGTTTGTAGATGCCCTGTACCAAAGTGAATACCAAGAATGGAAACTGTATCAGTAGCTATGGGAATACCTAAAAATGTCATGCTCTGTACCTGACCCCCACCTAGACTTATCTGAAATACCTGACTTTTTTCCTTGTTGATTTGAGCTCCCGACCACTGAGAATAACGTTCCAGCATCATAAAACATTACTGCCCTGCTTCAGGGGATTGTACAAAACAACAGCTATTATCCGTATACGCTGTTATTTTTTGTTCAGCCAATCCAAAACCCGGTGAGAAACCTTTAATTTGCATATTAGCTAGGATTATTCTCACCAAAGGGTCTAATGCAAAAGTATATAAAAGAGAGCTAACTGGGCAACCCTGCCACACTCCAGCTCTCATAGTTACAGTGTATCCCAACAAGCCATTCACATGGGGAATAATTTTAGCTCCTATGTATAAGGGTTTTCAACTATGACATAATATTCCTTCTTATACCATAATGATATAACACTTTAAATAGATAATCATGTGCAACTTTATCAAAAGCCTTTGCTTGGTCTATTGCCAGCAGGAAACCATGCACCTTGTTCTGCCTGCCATACTCTAAGATATATCTCAGTAAAGTGAGATTAGTTGTAATATTACATTCTGGTATTGAACATGTCTGGACAGGGTGAATTAAGACATCGCTAATTTTTTGTAGCCTAGCGCAGACAATTTTGGACAGAATTTTATAGTCTGTATTCAACAAATTAATTGGTCACCAATTGCTCAAAAGTAGTCGATTTCCTTTTTTTATAAAGAAAGATCATAATTGACTCTCCAAAACATGCATCCTCTGATACACCTTGTAAAAATTAATTATATAAATCTCCCAAAGGTTCTACTAGACTATCAATGAATTTTTTAAAAAACTACTCAGGAGCCTATCAGGCCCCGGCGATGATCCCTGGCATTTAATTCTGCTAAATCTGTCACATCAGTCTGAGGAACCTGTATGAAATTTAATTCCTACCTCTGAAATATCATCTCTGGATCTGCTCCAAATGACTGTTTCACATGGTTTTGTACTATTTGTAAGATTTCCATATCCTTTACTTTTATGACCCCCTCTTCATCCTGCAGCCTCGACATTAAAGTCACATCCCGTCGTTGTTTGCAGGCCGAGAACGGATCAGAACTAGGTTGTTTTACTGTGCCATACTTCATTTCAGCTTCTAGAGAAACCGCCCTATTATATTGAAATGAAAGCATTTTTTCCTTCAAGATTTTTATTTGTGCTTGTACTGTTAACATTTGACCCTGAGCATATAACATATAATGGTATAGTCAGTTTCTACAGCCTAAATAGTAGATGTATTCTATGTTTGATTTTACCCTCCCTAAGTGTATTAATAAATTTCGTATATCATCTTTTGTATCCACCCACAATTGCCAATGAGAGTCATATAGTGGAATCACTGTTTGTCTGTTGTGCAAAAGGTAGCTTAACTTCATTACTGTCTGTTCTTGCTCTAAGAGGGCTATATTCATCCTCCACCTCTTTGGGTCTGAAAGTAGACGTGGAAGTATATGGCCATACTTATTTGACAATCTAGTAGCAAGTGGTCTGAAAATTCACAAGGTTTAATTGTGAAGGCGTATGGAATTAAGAGTCTGGAACAAAATAAATAATCTATACGTGTTGCAAACCTGTTCCTAACGTAAGTGTGACCACCCACTTTATGCAATTTTCTATAAGCATCCATGAGATTTGCTGTGTGTATTATATTTTTTAGTGCGTTGGCATCACAATAAACTTTCCTTTGGACATTGTCCTGTATTTTAATATCAGTGCCACAGTTCATATCTCCACCCCATAAAATATGTCTGGTAGCGTATAAGTATGGCCTTATTGCTTCAAGTAATTCAATTCGTGCTGCCTTTGTTTGAGGTGAATAAGTATTAATAATTCTAAGCCGGAAATGCCAAAATGAGCAATCCATCAGGAGTGCTCTTCCAGGAGAAATGTCTACTAACCTATGCAAGGTAAAGTCAGTCCCCCAAAATAAAATGCCCAATCCATCCACCATTTCTATTCCAAATGTCCAATAAGACGGGACCCACATCTACCCTCTTTTTGCCTGTTCACCAAGAAACAGTGAATTAAGTCTAGTTTCTTGTAATAGCATAATATGATATGCTGTCGAATGTAGAAATGACAAGGCTGCCAATCTTTTTTTAAAGTTCTTAATGCTACAGACATTAAGAGACAATATACGCAACATAGACATCTGTACTACAATGGGGAAACATCAACTCTCTTTTAGTTCTTTTGCTTACCTTTATCTGGTGCTTTCCTCTTTTTCCCTTTCCCCCTTTTAGTTTCAGGGGGTTAAGGAGTCATTTCTTTCTCCATGTATGAAACCATTTCAGACCATGAGGAGACTTCTGATTCTAGGTCCAGCTCCCCTTCCTTATACTGGAGTGGCTGAAAGATATTCTGTAAAGGGATTTGAGTAGGTAATGCAGATAGTTTAAAAGAAGCCCAGGTCACTCTCCTAGCTTTAAGTAACTGAAAATCCGGGGGCGGGGTGGACCGGAGGGGCCTCAAGAGGGTCTACCACAACAGTACTGTTTTGGGGTCATTCAGGAAGATCTGGTTTCTGTACATGTTGTGCATTTGTCTGCTGAATGACCTCATTCAGGGATGTACCTTCCTGGGATTCCTGTGACAGTTGAGCCGTGTGACCTTGTTCCGGAGGGGATCCATACGCTCCCTTTGTGGCCCCTCCCTCTGGGGCTCAGACTGGCTCACATTCCCTTGTGCAGTATTAACCACATTTTCCTGGTTTAGACCATCTGCTCTATTCTGACCTGCCTGCGGGCATTGATGGTATGCATAGCCTGTCTCATCACACAAGTTACATTTATATACTTTTGTGCATGCCATGCTAACATGTCCAAAATCCCCACAAAGAGCACATCTTAACCTATCACAAGTACTGCTGAGATGTATATGAGAGCCACATTTATAGCAGACCTTGGGCTGACCCGCATAAAAGCATAATCCTCTGTCTCGATCAAGAAAAAAGCTATTTGGGATATGCTGTATCCTTGCATCAGTTTGTAACAGTTTGATTCAAATTCGCCACCCGCCCGTCCATATACACTCTTAATCAATAATCAGTTCAGGTTGCCCCAAGACCGAACATTTCTTTTGCAGACAAAACAAAATATCCTTCACATTGATCCCCTCATTGCAAAACATCACTGTAATCATTTTAAGAAGGGGTTTTGACAGTGGTATGGCCATAAAGAGGGCTCATAGAGGGGTAGACCACAGCATATTATATTTTGTCCAGAACCTGTCCAGAACAGCATGCTGTCAAAAACTTATGTCAAACATGTCTTCTCCCAACACGTGTATCAGGGCATAGATCTCCAAGTGGAGAAATAGCATAGAATCTTTTAAAAAGTCTACCAGCCACAAAGACTCTGTCTGGGTACTCTAGTAAACCCCCTCGATATCTCAATCACACTGCATTTTTTCTGGGTGCCTGTGTAAACCTCTGTCGGAATAAGTCTGAGATGGTAGGACCCTGTTTCCCGGACCTACTTCGTTCTCAAGAGGGAGCAGTACTATCATCCAAATCCTCCGGTGGGCTAGTGGCCCCTAATCCTGCCCTTGATGTGCCCCTTCCAACATCACCCTGTGCCTCTTCTTCTGGGGCCTGCATAGGTTGTGATGAAGGCCCTACCTCAGCTTTCCTGCCAGCCCCTTGATGAGGCTGGAGGGTAGGCACTACTGTCTCCACTTCCTGTGCCCCATTTTCCCCCAAGTTTGTGGGTACTTGTTTATTACTTGCCTGTCACAATGGCAGGCCCTGTCTTGCCTCCACTTGTGCATCCATCTGTTGCTCCTCCATTAACCCCATTTGCCCCATAGGAGATGTAAAATCAACCCACTGTGAATCTGGGAGCCAGTGGCCTTCCACTGTTTATGTCCATCCTGCTCCAGCTAGAGCTGTATCAGGCGTCCAGGTATCAAACTTAAGGGAACTGTCAACCTCCTGCTGAGCCAAGCTCACAAGATTAGGAGGCACACATGGAGCATCCCTAGGATGAGGAGAACTTCTCCTCCTATCCTCCTGCTCAGCATCAAGCACCTTTTCCCTGTTAGGGCCCCAAGCCCTGTCCAGATACATCATCCCCATCAGTAGTTCCAGCGGCTATCCGCATCACACTTTCCTGCTACCGGCAAGTCTCCAATTGCAGCTTCTCCTGCTATGCCACCTTTTAATTTTTAACTTGCCTACAGAGCCCGAGCTTCTACTTCAGATATTGAGGCCATTTCGGACGTACTCACCTTCAACACTTCCCTTTAGTCCCCCGCCATCTCCTGAGTATATGCAGCAAGATTTTCTTTCATCTGTGTCTCTGTCACAAAATCTTCCACGCCTGTTTCCATAGATATATCCAGCATATTTTCACCTGCTTGGTGAAATGACTCCTCCATCTTCTCTTCCGACAATTGCATGGTAGCCACTTGGTTAGGTGACCAACAGTGCCACCTACCAAGAGTGGGGAAATTTCCCCAGTGCCCTGGCCAAATTTTCCCCCATTAACTAAAAATACCACCAACAGCTTAATCTGGTTCAAGGTCAGTTGGCATTCATCTGTATCCCTCCCTGGGTCGTGCCTGAAAATAGGCAAAATTTTGTTTAGTGCACTTACAGTACCTTGTCAACAAAAACTAAAAAAAAAATTAGCAGTCTTTCAAATGGTAGGCACCTTGGAGGATTGAAGAGATAAGTTAAGTAGGTGCATGACTAGGGGTGACAAAGAGAAGGGCAGCCAGTAAAAGTATTTGGGGTTCTATCCCATCAGGGCCAGCATTACCATGGGGAGAGGTAATATTGAGGAGACAGAGAACATCAGAACACGTAACTGGGTGAAGGTGCAGAAATGGAGTGTCTGAGGGAGGGGCGAGGGGGAGAGTTGAGGTGTGGTATAGAAGAGTCATAGGAGGACAGATCCGAAAAGACGGACTTGAAGGCATTGTCAACAGTGGAGGGGTCGTTACAGTTCACGTTGTCAATCAGCAGCTCTCGAGGGGTTTGACTTCAGTTTTTCCCTAGGAGGCCATTTATTTGGGACCAGAACTTCTTGGGGTCACAGGCTGTAGCTGCAAGGAGAACTTCAAAATTTGTTTAGTTCAGTGCTTTTCAGGGAGTTGAGAGTTGGGGCTCCATGTTGTAATAGGAGGAGAAGAGTGCTTCTAGCAGTGACCAGTCACAATTCTTTGGTTTGGTTGTTACCTAGGTGGTAGAGCAAGCCAATATTTTGGTGCAAGGATTTAGAAACACAATCTATATGGATTCTGAAGGAGACTTCTTAGTCTAGGTATACCCCTATGTATTTAATTACTTCAAACACCTCAATGTAGTTATCACCTGATGTGGACAAATCTAGCAGGTGCTGGCTGTCTGCACCCAGATGTCTGGGGCCAAACAATATTGCTTTTGTCTTTTTGGCTTTAAGAACCAATTTATTGGACAGAAATCATCTTTCAAGTGACCAGAAGTCCTCAGCAAGATGATAGTTAATGAGGGGCACATCTCTGGAGCTCCTATACAGTACTACATCATCAGCGTAGAGCTGAATGTGCATCCCTCCACAATGATCAGGTAAATCATTTATAAATAGGGAAAAAAGCAATTGACCTAAAATGGACCCACTAAGGGACTCCATCAGGTATAAGTTGTAGTGTGGATTGCATGCCTTTCCATTTCACTTTCTTAGACCTGCCAGTCAGGCAGTAAGTGAACCACTGGCAGAACAGTCTGTCTTCACCCAACCTCCTGAATTTTTCTAGCAAGAGACCATGGTTAACTATATAAAATGTTTTGGTTAAATCTATAAAGATTGCACCAGTCATGCACCCCCTGTCCATTTCACCCAGGATATCAGTGGTCACTCTAACCAGAGCAGTGTCAGTGCAATGGAGTTTTCTAAAACCGTGTTATCAGTCAGGCAAGAAGTGATTGATTCATAGGTTCATATATGTGGTTTTCAAGTCAGAGGCTGATAGGCCACAACAGACTTGCCACTTATCAGTGGAAATGGTCCCTTTATTTATTACCCATATGATTATCTAATAGATACTTAAAGGAAGACAAACTGGGTGCTTTGACCACCTCTGCTTGGAGTCTATTCCAAACCTTCACCACGCTTTGATTGAACCAGTTCCCCCTCTGCGTGGTGTTATACAACACTCCCTGTATCTGATGTGTGTTTAATCTCGTAGCCCTGCCTACATTTATTTTTCTATTGAGGGCTGCAGTTTCACATAGCAACTCATTTTAAGTGCTTTATATACATAACAGAGGCCCCCTCTTGTTTTTCTGTAAGTCATTGAATATAGCCCCAATTATTGCATCCTGTCACAGTATGTCTTTCCTTTAATTATTTTCTTTGTTGTTGCTCTAAATATTCTATGAGCTATTCATATATTAGTCTTTCTTATATTTTGGCAAGTGAGCTAAGTAGAGAGAGAGAGAGAGAGAGATGAGGTGGTAATTTTCTATTGGCTCCTTTGGGCTACCCTTATGAACAGATATTACGATGGTAACCTTCCAACTACCAGGGATTCTCCCCTCCATGAGAGACCTAATGAACAACATGACAACAGGGGAGGCAATTGCAGTAGCTGCTATTCTTAGCAACTTTGGCTCCAGCTTATCAAAACTCTCCGAGTCATCTGCTTTTATTTGATTTAGGAGAGTTAGAACCTATTTCCTGGATATTGATCTAAAGTGGAACTCGGGCATAGATGATTCTAACTCAACCTGAGCTGGGGTGTCCAGAGGTGTATCAAGTATGGGAATTTTAAATCTATCCAGATCTATAAAGAACTTCTCAGAAGCATTAGCAATTTCCTGATAAACTGAAACTTAATTTGTTTACCTTGTTATATATTTTGGTGAATCTGAACTCAAGGTGGCTCTAGCCAATCCCCTACCAACTGTAGAAAATCACAATAGATGTCGGAAAAGATATTCACCAATTATAATGCTGTAAATGGAGAGTTCCTATGACACTGCTGCCTTGTGCACCAAACATGAAAGTAACCCATCACAAACTATCGGTGGCAGTGGAGTAGGTAGAGGCAGATGGCAAATTTTAAACCAATGAAACATAAAATACACCAAGAGTGTACATACTCAACATAGCTGTAAGGGCATGTCAGGGTCCTGGTGACAAATATAAACCACTTGTGCATAATACTTGTCTCTAGAACCTTTCATAATGTCCTTACAGCCTTTTATAAAACTGGTACTAAGAATCCTGCATCTTGAGTGGCTAAAACTGTTCTTAACCTTTGGATTGAGACAGTACACCAATGGGTATGAAAAAATCCCAGTGTGGGGACACCACAATTGAGCAGTCTCAATAGACTATAAGGCCTTCTTCTGCTGGCTATTGTGTATGACCGTACCAATGTTGCTCATTTACTAAAAATATCAGAGTGCAGCTCCTTGATGTTGCAATCCCTAATTCCAGTTTCACTTTCTTGCACAATACTTACTTGCTGGTTCACTCAGGCAGTGAAGTAAAACACTTGATGCCAACTATTTCCATATCAGGTTCACAGAGTAAAACAATATCAAGTGGAGGGGGCAACTTCAAGAGACAGTTCACACAAAAAGCATGCACACCATAGTGGTTCTCATGGTGCAACTCAGGCTAGAACCCTGTAGTGACAGCCCATCTGCAAAGGGATTATTTCATACAAAACAACAGATTTTTAAATGTTTGTAAGTGCTCACTTCTTAACACAAACCCCATTTTATAACCACAATAAGACAATCATGGATGTTGGTTGTGCTGCTACAACCACAGTTTTAGTGGCAGAAGGCACTTGGCCTGCACACCATCATCACATTGTATCTCATTGCTTACACTATGTACGCTTGGGAATTCTTTATTTCTTATATGCTGTGAACTAATCACCAGAACTTAAAGACTATGCGCCAAAGAATGATACATGAAGCCATTTTCTACAATTCATTTTTAATAATTAATACTATGATACTTAAATACATACATCAGCTAACCTTAATTATAATATGGATAGAAAAATTCTGACAGCTAATTGATGGAGAGCCAGTTTCACCCATAATGCTATTCCAGCACAGCCTCACAGGTTAACCTAGTGCCCATTAAAACAACCTACTTATGACTTTAAACACATGAATGGATCTGTATTTGAATCACAATAAGGCACTTCATGGTGTGTGTAAATGTGATAACATCGTTTCTCAGGTGGTTAAATGTACTAAGCTTGAGGCCTCATGCCTCACAATGTATCCAAGGGGTGATGTTATCCCAGCATGACACACACCCTGGTATACCTTATTGCTAATTTATTAGTACATAACTTCTAAGTGTAATCACTACGCGTATTTAATTAGTATTTGTTTTGTGGTGTGTTCCTACCTCAATAGTTATCTTTAATATACCATGTCATCTTAAATTTTTTTCTTAAGTTATGTATTTGCTTCTAGCTCACTAGTCTGCATCAATAAAGTTCAACAGCATAAAAACAAAATCAATAAAATATGGTGTGATATAAATCTTAGTTCGTGTTTAGCACTGCTGTTTGGCACATGATTAAATTTTGCTATAGTTTTTTTTTATATAATTTACAGTTTATACTGAACAGCTCGGCTAAAAAGTAGCATCTGGTTTTCTTTTCCTTTTTTTAAATTCATTTCAACTGGCCCCCTTCAGATGGCTCTCCTAGTCCCATTGACTACTTTCTCTGGGACATACCCTACCACTTGTCTAGGAGCATTACATGGTAAGTGGGTGTCGCAGTCAAAAGTATGGATCCTGTGGGGGTCGTATTGCCATTCTGCTAGTTGTTTTTTCTCCCTGTTTTTTCACTCCAAGGTCTGTTCATATGCAATGATGCACATGCATGTGCTTACGCATGTCGCGCTATCAGCGTCTGCATCAGTGCCCTCTACGTGTGGCATGAGCTGCTGCTAGATGGTGAACAAGCAGCTGTATGTGCTGTCTCCCTCCCCAACATAGAAGAACTGTCCTTGGGACACTTGGTCCTCCTTGCCCTCCCCCACCAGACCCACAAGCAATCGGGTCAATTTCCAAACCCGGGTCACAGGTATAGTAAGTGGTAGCACTACTGCTGTGCTACCAAACTGGCTAGGGAAGCACCTGGTATTAAAAAGGAATTCTACTTAGTACAGCTGGGATCCTTGAAGCAGAGTGCCGAGAGACTTTCTGAGCCAATAGCTGTGGTTGGATTTGAACCTGAGACCTCACAATTCAGTGCAGCAATTACTAGGCCACACTGACTTGCCTTGATCTCCAGCCCATCCAGTTTCTGCAACTAAACTGCAAACTGTATTTTATTATTATTCATTAAGCTTGAAAAGGAAAGGCACTCTGAGCTGTGACAGCTCATTTCCAGGTTCATCCACATGGACCTGTTTTAGGTACTGGGAATGTTGGTCAGGACACCAGGGAGAAGTTCCTTAGTTTTGCAAAAAGTGCCATGGAATCCTTAACTCGCACCTGGATGGCCACTAGAAATGGCAGAAGTGACCTTGATTTAATATTTTATCTGACAGAAAGCACCTCAGCAGTGTAGCACCCCCTGCTTCTGCTCTATAATGTCAGCATTGGGTATAGCCTGAGATCCTGGTGTGAGACTAGAACCCACAACCTTCTAATTTTCCAGCCCTAGAGGCAAGTGTACCACCTACAGGGCCACTGATACTGACATGCTTATTTCAATATAAAATCTCTCCTTTTTTTCTCATTAGAAAAAATCAACTACCAGAAACATAAGATGTCTAGCGAGCCACTTTCAATGTCTAACCAATTAGCCACTGTGCAACACATTATGACGTTAACATAATGTTGTGATACAAATCTGACTCCGGTTACTGACTTAATCCATTTTCAAACAGCTGTATTTTAGCATTAGAATTATCTTGCTTTAATAAATACTTATGGAAGTGGATATACTGGCTTTGTTATCCCTCTGTACAGACAGTTGGTGAGACCCCATCTGGAGTACTGTGTCCAGTTCTGGAGACCCCATCTCTGCAAGGACATAGACAGGATAGAGGCAATCCAGAGGAGGGCAACTAAAATGGTGCAGGGTCTGCAAGAGAAGCCGTATGAGGAGAGACTAAAGGAGCTTAATATGCATACCCTTGAGGAAAGAAGGAGAGGGGGACATGATAGAAACTTTTAGGCACCTCAGTGGAATCAACAAAGTCCAAGAGGGTAGCATCTTTCAGAAAAAGAGACTTGCAAGAACAAGGGACACAATTTAAAGATAGAAGGAGGCGGTTCAGGGGCAATGTGAGGAAGTATTATTTCACAGAGAGGTAGTGGATGCATGGAACAGCCTTCCTGAGGAGGTTGTGGGGTCTAAAACTGTGGAGAATTCAAGAATGCATGGGACAGACATAAGGCAATTCTTGTGGGGGATAGGAAGAAATAGGCTGTTGGTTAACTAGGATCTGCGGCCTATCCTGTAGGTAGGGAAATGGGCAGACTAGATGGGCCTAGCGGTCCTTATCTGCCGTCAAAGTCTATGTTTCTATGTTTATCAGAACAATCCCAGTTATTGTCAAATGCAAATTATTGAGCTGAAGTATTAAAAGGAACATAAAGCCTCTAGTTTACATGTTTTTATATCACTGTTACTTTGGACATGTGCAAAGTCTCTTTAATAACTCCACTTGTCCACTGCTCCTGATCTACTGAAAATTTACTCTACTATGATAGGTACTGTGAGACACTGTATTATTCTGCACTGAATATTTGTCATTAGTACAACTGTTAATTTATTATGAACATACAAAATTGTAAGCAGATACAGGCCATATGGTCTATCTAGTCTGCCCAAGTGTGCAGCACTTCAGCCCAATAAACTGCAGCTGCCCCCTTCCCATTAACTCTTCCCTCGCCCAACTACCCCCCCCGGTATGTACGTGTGTACTTTCCTCTTGAATTTGTCCCACCCCCTCTTGAGGCACCCCACAGTCTGCACTGATATGAGTTTGTCAGGCACTGCATTCCACCCTGTTACCACTCTTTCAGTGAAGTACTGCCTCCTCCTTTCCCTCCTAAATCTGCACCCCTTTAACTACAGGGAGTGCCCTCTGGTATCTCTTCCATTCTGGAGAGTGAACACGGAAGCCTACACTTTTCATCCCCTTCAGGTATTTGAAGGTCTCGATCATGTCCCCTCTATCTCTTCTATCCTCCAGAGTATACAGTACATGTTGCGCTTTTTTAGACTTTCCTCGTAAGTTCTATCCCCTAACCCCTGGATTATCTTTGCTGCTCTTTGCTGCACTGCCTCCAGTAGTTTGATAACTCTTTTCAAGTACGGGTGCCACAACTGCACACAGTACTCCAAGTGCAGCCTCACCAGGGACCTGTTCAGGGGCAATATGACTTTACTACATCTGGATGTAATCCCCCTTGCTATGCACCCTAGCATCCTGTTAGCCTTAGCCACTGCCTTCCTACACTGGGCTGAGTGGTTTAATTCCCCAGTCACCAGCACCCCCAGATCCTTCTCCACGTTGGATGTGGAGAGGTTGATACCATCCATCCAGTAGCTGTAGCCTGGATTTTTGGCTCTGAAATGCATCACCTTGCACTTCTTGGCATTGAATCCAAGCTGCCATGTGTGTGACCACTCCTCGAGTCTTGCCAAGTCCTCCTGCAGTATTTTGCCACCCACCTCCCCATCTACCTCAGCACAGATCTTGCAGTCACTGGTAAAGAGGCTGATCTTATTCTTGATCCCAACCACTATGCCTGCGAGGAAAATGTTAAACAGGACTGGTCCCAGTACTGATCCCTGTGGGACACCACTTGTCACTGCCCTGGGCTCTGATGCATCTCCCCCCCCACAATGGCCCTCTGTTGCCTGTCCCTCAGCCAGTTATCTACCCATCGGGCTAGCTTCCACCCTATACCAAGACTCCTCAACTTGCAGGTCAACCTTCCGTGTGGCACTGAATTGAAGACCTTGCAGAAATCCAGGTAGACTACATATACCACATGGCCCTCATCCAGTGCCCTCATGACCCAGTCAAAATAATCAACCAAGTTTGTCTAACAGGATCTGCCAGCAATGAACCCGTGCTGTCTGTCATCTTGCAGATCATTATCTACAAGAAACTGCACCAGCCTTTCTTTGAGGATAGATTTCATCAGTTTCCCCACAATTGCAGTGAAGCTCACTGGTCTGTAGTTCCCTGATTCGTTCTTGGGCCCGCTTTTGTGGAGAGGTACCATGTCCGCCTCCCCTCCAATATCTGAGCACACATCCCGTATTTAGTGAGGTGTTGAACAGATCTACCAGTGGCTCTGCCAGGACCTGTGCCAGCTCCCTCAGCACCCTAGGATGTACCCCATCTGGCCCAGGTGCCTTGTCTACACTCAGGGACCTAAGGCCCTCCAGCACCCTTTCTACCATGATGACCCCATCTGTGGTTGCCTCAGCCCCCCATGCCTGCGTCCCCTTTCCCTGCAGGAATGGGTCCATCTCTCTCCCCTGTGAACACTAAACAGAAGTACTCATTAAGTACTTCTGCCTTCTCAGCCCCCTTTGTCTACCCACCCACAGCCTTTTCTCATCCTAACTATTTGATCCTTGCACTTCCTCTTTTCCCTGATATACCTGAATAAATACTTTTCTCCCTCCTTAATCTCCTGTGCTAATTTCCTTTCCCTGGCCGCCTTTGCAGTCCTGACCACTTTGCTCACTTCCCTGGATTTCCTCACATACTTCTCCCTATCCTCTGCCCTGTTGGTTCTTTAGCAGGTTTGGAAGGCCCTTCTCTTATCCCTCACCTTCTCCGTTACACCTCTGTTCATCCAGCTTGGATGCCTGGTCCTTGATTTAAAAGTTCAAGTTCAAGTTTATTGTAAGAAAACTCCATTGAGCAAGCTCATTCACAAGGAGGTCCTTTGACACAGACAGGTAGTTACAGATTGCAGATTGCTGACTGATTTCTTTTGCTAGCTCTTGACACAAGCTTTAATGGATTCAATCAGCCCTAGTTTTATGATCGCCCATTTCTGCTCTGCGTCCATGTCAGGGAGGATGCCATCTATGTGTGTTCTCATTAATTGCCCCATCCTGCCAAAATCTGCCTTTCTGAAGTCCAGGACCTTTGTTTTTGTATTGTGGATCTCTCTACCCAAACTGATAGAGAACCACACTGTGTGGTGATCACTACCAGCCAGTGGTTCCTGCACCCTTACATCTCTGACCTGTTCTCCATCCTCCAGAACATCTAGAATATTTTCTTCCCTTGTTGGCACTATCACCCTTTGGGTCAGGAAGCCATCCTTTATTGCTTCCAAGAGGTTCTGCTCCCTGGCGCACGTGGTGGCTGGGACGCTCCAATCCACCCCTGGCAAATTGTAGTCTCCCATCTCCACAGTGCTCCCTTTGCCACAGAGTCTCCTTAGCTGCTTCCCTAGCTCCCTATCCATGTCCTGTTTCAATTGGGGCCTATAAACAACCCCCAGTCGGACCTTAGCCACATTTGGGACATTGGAGTATTGTCCAAATGACTTCTGACCTGCCTTCTTCCCCCTCCTCCCTGATGCATCCAATCCGTTCCCTTATGTAAATGGCTACTCGCCCCCTTTACCTTTTTCTCTGTCCCTCCTGAATAATTTAAATGCTGGGATGGCCAAGTCCCAGTCTTGGTTTTGGGTTGCCCATGTCTCAGTGATGGCTGCTATGTCCACCTCTCCTTCTGCTAGTAGTGCCTGCAGCTCTGCCATCTTATTCCCCAGGCTCCTAGCATTTAGTGATACCACCCTCCACCCTGATTCTCTCCCAGCTGCTCCCTTACTCTCCCCTTCCCCCATCCCTAGACAAAGTAGGCCCTATCATTGCTATGGGGGGAGTTCCTCTGGACCTCCTCTCTGATTCACTCCACCTTACTGAACCTTCATTCATTGTCTACTGTCCCTCCCTCTCCACCAGGATGCATCTGGAAATGAACTATTACCAGGTAAGTATGTCTTTCCTGGAAAAACATTTGAAGTAAGTAAATAAATAAACAAACAAACAAATAAATAGATGTACCAGCCGATGTGTTTCTTTTTAAATAATCATATTTTGTCCATGTTAATGTTCATTTTTTCCTTCCCCAAAACTTATTTTTTAATCACTTATGAGTTCTGAAAACTGGTGACAGCTGAGCTGAGCTGAAGTTTCCAATGAAGTTTTCCATACAGGCCTTCCACTTAATTGATGTCCCTGGATTCCAGAACTGATAAGTAGTTAAAAAATATATTGGTTAGGGGAAAGGCAGCATTAACAAAGAACCCTAAATGAGGAAAAAAAGACAGGAACAATTTCAAAACAAACACATGACCAATACACTGGGTTTATTAAACAGACTTTATACATGCGCAAATTTACAATTATAATACAAAATGTAATGAACAAGCACTATGTTTCTTTTAAACTGTAGTCCTACAGTAGTAAGCATAAACTGAAAGCTATAAAATAGCCTTAACTCTGATCATATCCTGGGGAAAATACAAAAATTCACAGGGGAAAATGCCTGTGTTGGCAGCAAAACACAGACCATACAACGACAAGAACATTTCCAGCATTCTGACTGGTCAATGTATACCTGGAACAGTGAAGTTATCTGAGTATAACATCATTGTATCAAGTCCAGGCACACACATGACCTTCTTACACTGCTAAACATACTACATTTTCATACACACTAGGCTTTCAAAACAAATTGCTCTCTCCAGTTCCCCAAACCCACCCCACCAAACAAAATCTCTAGCTTTTTTGTTTATATTTTCTGCTTTTTTTCTTCTTAACTAGCAAATTCAGGTTAAATAATTCAAGAAAGGGAAACTGCATACAGGCCAGCTTCATAGTCTGACTGCCTTAATGAACAGAAGCGTGTACTCGCCACTCACTGCTCAGCCATTTCTCCATAAAGCTGCATGCAGTGGCTGTTTGTAAAATCACTTAAACGTCAAAATAAAAACATGTTCCAGTTTCACTCACTCTCCCCTATCAAGAACTGGCTGATTTACCAATCCCAACTGGAAAACTGGAAGTCTCCACCCAGCTTCTTTCCCATTCAGATCACGATTTCAGCAGATCATGATTTTGGCAGAAACAAAAAAGCCACAACCAGTTTCACCCAATCCTGAGGCAGACAGCAAGACCGGGTGAATTAAACTCAGGGTGGGGTACTAGACAAAAGTCAAACACATGAAGAAAATTGTTATGGGGGGCAAAGTGAGAGCAAGCCCACACTTATGAAATAGCAGCACCACCTACTGGGCAAAATAATACAGTAATACTATATTTTTATATGTACATGTACGCAGCAATAAATTCATTAAAAATACTTTTAAATATACCATTGTATAAGAGCACAATAATGCCCTCCAGGGTATGTATCTGTGATGGATAATATCACATCTCAGGTGCTGGATGCACTCAATCTGCAGTCTTATGTCTGACCACCCAAGGAGTGATGCTATCTCAGCATGACACACACCCTGTCATGCATTATTGCTTAAATAATTAAGATGAAATTAAAAAAGTGAACAAGCATGTTTTCACATTTTTATTTCAGCATTGCAGAAATAGCCCTGTTAAGTGAACAAAGGTGCAACATTAACAACACTGAATTAAGAAAATTCCTTGAGAACTGTCATTCAAAGTTGCAGTCAAGCTGTCTAATATACAGGGATCCTCTCCAAAGAGGGGTTTTGCACATTTCATGCAACAAAACAAGCAGTCACTATGCCTTTTGAAAGAGGCCTATAACAGAAAACAATGGCAGCCCAAGATCATTATTTTACATTGACTGAAAAAACACATCAGGTTGCCTTTAGGCATTCTTTAACGTATTTGGCACGTCACTGATAATGCTTCACACACTCCATGAAGGACAGGGGCAATCACGGAGCATAGATAACATGTCATTCCGATGCCCGCATTGACTGCTGGTTGGCAAAAAGTAGCATTAGTATCAAGGGTGGGAGCAGAGTTTTTCCCCAACTAGAGAGTTGAGCATCTCAAACTTAGGTGACGTCAGTGTGACTGCCCCTGTATCTGCGCCAGACAACCTAATGAGGATGACAAAGCCAGAGAATGTTCAGTATTCTATGAACAGTTGTCTACTATAAATGTATATATGTATATATATTTATGTCTAGTTATAAAATGTGCCCATTTATTAGGCAGGTTGCATGTTGCAACACAGAAATAAAAAGCTTCACAAATTTTAAGAATATCAAAGTAATAATTCCAGTTTTTTTCATTCCATATAAAAGTTTCATACATTCTGTCAATACTGCAAAAAGTGTAATTTCTTTAAAAAAAGATAACAAACTTTAAAATGCTTTAAAACCAGGGAGATTAACAAAAAAAATGGAGGATAGTTCTAGGTACAAGGTGCACAGACTAGTGTTGCAGAAGAAAGAATGTAAACAAAGTGCTCATTCAGTATCAGCCAAGAAAGCAGGAGGATGCAAATGTGGAAACACAACATGTGCTTGCATTATTTAGTAGTGTTCCAGAACTAGAAATGCACAATTACATGTATCATATAGAAAAAATAATTTGGACAATATAGACTCAACTGAACTAAATGCTGTTGTTTTTTGTCTGTTTGATTTTGCACAAGTCTTTAAAATGATCAGTCTTTACTATCATCCCCTCACCACTTCTGTCTCTGAGCCTGAAACTGAATAGAAATGGCTGACAGCATAGTCCTTCCGAGGCTTTCGTTATGAAGAATTTCAAAGTGCTTTTTTGTCAAAAAAGGGTGTTGCGGTTGAATAGTTCCCCCTTCACACACAACGTCTTTGGGCTTCTTTAGACACCAGAAGGTGCTTTTTCCGAAAGGTTTTTAAGGACATCATCGATTCTCTCATCTTCAATGACAACTGCAAAGAAAAGAATAGAAGAAAAAATATCAGATCCAGGTTTTTTGCCATACAGCTTTGTTTATTTCTTATGTTGTTTAGTATTGATGCATTTCTGATGGCAAGACTAGACTTGTTCTTGTTCAGCATTGTTTACAAATCTATTTTTGTTTTACAGCAACAACATGCTGCTGTATTTATACCAAAAATATATAAATTTGCATCCATATGCATCCTGTTATGTTTATTAAAAGTAGTCCACATAGTGTCAGAGGGTCTTAAAATTGTAAGGTACTCCAGAGAAAAGCTACCATTTAAGGGGAAGTCAGCCAGGGTTATCCCAATCTTCAAGGGAGAAAGCCCTGGCCACCTGTCCAATTACAGGCCTGTTTCCCTGCTTCCCCTTCCAAGGTACTGGAAAGACTACTGGATAAACAGTTACCGTATTATTCACAAAACATGGTCTGTTTCATCAGTTTCAATCTGGATTCTGCAGGCAACATGGAATGGTGGTCCCCATGTCAAAGATCTTGGATGATGTTGGTAAGGCAATGAACTCTGGGAAATTTGTTGGGGTTATCTTTGACAACCTCTCCAGGGCCTTCGACACAGTTGACCACCAAGTTCTACTGCACAGGCTTTATGAGGTGGGATTGAGTAGGGAGGCATTGAGTTGGTATTGTTCATATATGGGCCACAGATGTTAAATAACAGCTGTGAATGGGCATGAGTCATCCCCACTGCTGGTAGTTAGAGGTGTGCCCCAGAGCTCTGTCCTGGGACCACTCTATCTATCTGAAGGAGTTGGGCGCTAGTGTGGAGGACTCATTATGCTTCTGGTTTTTCAGTACAAGAGATCCAAGTAACATTGTAAAGCAGATCTGATGGGCTCCAGGCCTTTTTTACTAATTCTAAATTAAAATGCAGGTCATCTAAAACTAAGTCTATGTTATTTGGTCCTGCTTCTAAACTGAAAAAATATATGGAAATACTGATAACAGACCATTATGGAACTGCTTTGGAATGCGTGGTCTCATATAAATATTTAGTTTTCTTTTTTGACAGAACCATCTGGATCAGGTAACATGCATGTGGGTAAATTAATCACCCAAGTGGGCAAAAGTGTAGGGTTGTTATATAAGAACCAACATTGTTTAGATTTGTTAACCTTAAAGACTATAGTTCAGCTACAGATGTGTTCATTATTTGACTATGCTGATGTTCTTTATAATTATGCCTCTAGCGAAAGGTTACAAGAGTTAGAGGTATTATATAATCGTCTTGCTAGATTAATTTTGAGATGTCCAAGGGAGGTCCATCACTGTGAACTGTACTCCAGATTGGGTTGGAACTCCTTGCCTAATAGATGGGAATTACACAAAAGTGTTTTAGCTTACAAAAGTGTGTTGGGACTAGTCCCAGAGTATTTTAGCAAAAGGCTGACTTATAGGAAAAATGACCCCTCATTGAGGAATTCATGTTTACCAGAAACGGTGGTACCAAGCACGAAAACTAAAAGATCCAGGCACTTTTTCAGTCACCTTGTGTCCACTTACTGGAATAAACTTCCACCTGAATTTAGAGAGTTAAACTCTAAACCCTCCTCAGTTTCAGTTTTGAAACACTGGTTCTTGCAATCAATATATATACTGAGAATACTTGTTCATGCTTTGTATAAATTGTATAGTATTTTTTTATTAACCGTACAATTTTGCACAAATTTGTATATTTGTATTAACTGTTGTAATTGGTTGTATAGTCTTGTATGGTTGGTTTTGTTTTTATGTATTGCATGTTTGTTTGCATAGGTCATCAGTGAAAATGAGCTTTGCTCAATGGTCATAACCTTGAAATGAAATGAAATGAAGTAAACATTGCGAGGATCACTTAAATTGTGAAATGATAAAGAGATCTTTCTAAAGAGATATTGGTCTTACCTATAGGTGTCTGGAGTAATGAGATATGAATATCTAAATCATTCATAAATTAAATCATGGCAGCAACCATTTCATGGAATTTTGAAACAAATAGTGATGTCACTGAGGGGCAAGCTATAAATAACAATACACAGCTGCCCATCAGTGACATCACTTTCAGTTTCAAGATTCCATGAAATGGCTGCTGCCTTGATTAAACTTACTAATGATTTAGATATTAATATCTGAGGATGATTGACACCTACATGTGAGCCCATTACCCTGTTTGAAAGATCTTTTCTTCATTATTCACAAGTTGAGTGATTCCTGCAATGTGTATGTCCCCTTTAAGTAGGCACATATTGCATAGGGACGTTGACTACTGAAAATTAAACAATCCCACCTTCTCCTGAAAGATTTCGTATCAACATGACATGTTACATTGAGGAAGGCAAGGGGACATAGAAAACATTTAATTAGGTATAGTATTGAAAGGCCTTGATGTCACACGGGAAACACTGGAAAAACATAATAGTGCCAACCATGCTGATGCCATTCACCTTCAAAAAAACTAATTTCCCCTTGTCAAGTAGTAAAAAAAACACTCCCACTCCCACTCTATGGGAAATCTGGCATTTTGCCAGTCAGCTGTCCACACAGGAGTCAGTGATGGGTTGTTTATACTTTGCAGTTGGCACTATTTGGAGATACAGTTCAGCTTATGTTTCATATTTTTTTTTGTATTTAGCTTCCATATTTACTTTATATCGAAGTACATTAACATAAAAACAGGATCACTATCCCCTAGACTTCATCTTCTCTAGCTGCTTGCCTTTGTTTAATATCACAATCCTCTATTTGCTACATCATTCTCTGTTGCTGTAAAAACAATTATGATATCACAATATCAGGCTGGGGGGGAGACTCAGGGGAAATGTGAGGAAGTGTTTTTTCACAGAAAGGTTGGTGGGTGCATGGAATAGCCTCCCAGTGGAGATCATACAGGTGAAAATGATTGGTAAGTTCAAGAATGTATGGGATAGACAGAAGGCAATCCTAGTGGTAGGAAAGAGAGGATAAGGTGCTGATCATTTAGGATCAGGAGTTAATAAGGTAGAGAAATTGCAAACTAGATGGGCAAGGCAGTCCTTATCCGCTATCAAAATCTATGTCTCTATGTCATAAACAGAGAATTATGATGTTCATTGTAAATACAAAGCCAGAGCAGATCAAGTCTAGGAAACAGTAATCATGTTTTCATTTTGCTGTGTACAGTTATTATGAAAAGAGTGGTAAATACAGAAAATGTAAATGAAATGTGTGAAATGTAAGCTGAAATGTGTCTAGAAATTATGTTTTTCCCATGTTTTTAGATGTTTTTCCATTTCTCTTGTGACAGCAGGGGTTCTTTCAAGATTGCTAGACCTAGAAGCTTTAAATTCTCGTCTTCCTTTTGCAATTATGAATGGTTATACTGTGGCCAGAATGGACATGGAATCAGTTCAAACATGAATGTAGCCCACAAGCACAAACTGAAATCCCCACCTGGTGGATCCATAAGGATTTTGAAAATGATGCTTCATGTATGCCAAGCCCTAAGAGCAGAGGTGTGTGAGAGGCACCAGTGCTACAAAACAATTATAGTGACCTAAAAAATTATAGGCCAGTCTCTATTTTGCCCATATCATCCAAACATCTAGAGAAACTAATCAATGTGCAACTAAGGGATTACGTAGAAAACAGGAAGTTGTTAAGCCATTACAATCAGGCTTTGGGCAAAATCACAGTACAGTTTTGTCCCTGGCTAAAGTGACTGATGACTGGCTCACTGCCTTAGACCACAAACATTTCACTGGAACCGTCTTCTTGGATATAAGAAAAGCATTCAACACAGTAGATAATGATTTATTGCTACTGAAACTCAAGGTACATGGCCTAAACAACTCTGCTGTTAGTTGGTTTGCTAGCTACCTTATAGGTAGAGTCCAATGCATTGAAGCAGATGGGCTATCTTCACCCTTACCTTTTTTGAGAGGCACACCTCAAGGATATATATTAGGCCCTCTTCTCTTCACAATATACATTAGACCTTAAGTGACAATATCCTTACGGTGAACTTACACTTTTTCACAGATGACACCATTCTTTATCTGTCAAAACCTTCCCTAGAAGATGTTCAAATCAAACTTCAATCTGATTTCTGCCAGTTACAATGTAATCTCCTAATATCTAAACGTCTGCTAAACGCAAACAAAACAAAGGTCGTATACTTCACATCAACACTCTCCCCATCCTCATCACCAAGTCAGGATACTCTGATACCTATCTCAACCCTGCTAGAAAATTCACTAGCGGTCATAGGTATATTTAAGTATCTAGGTCTCTGGCTAGATAGCCACCTATCTTTTACTGCTCATGTTGAAACACTGACTAAAAAACTAAAACCCAAACTGGATTTATTTCACAAAAATAAATCTGTTTTCCCTTTGGATGTCAGGAAAAGATTAATCCAAGCCACCTTTCTTCCTCTCCTGGACTATGCAAACATTTTATGTCTCCAATTATGTCTTTCTGAATGTAGTTAAATCCCTAATAAGTAGTTCCCTCAAGGAGGACTGCCGCTGCCTCCCTAGCTAGCTTGGCCTCTAGACTGTATCTACTATCCCTTTTAGAAGATGCCCTGGGGTGAAATGGAACCTAGATCATGGTCCACCATGTCTGGTCTCCATACCCAAGGGCACTACCAATTTGGGTGGGCAGGTTGTACAGGTGGCCCTGAAAGCTCATCCAACTCGAGCGCGGTTATGTAATGTCAGGTCCATTAAAAACAAGACTGCAATTATTGCAGATCTTGTTGGAACAGCGGACCTGGCTTGTATCACTGAGACCTGGCTAGATGAGAGCTCTGGCCCTATATTGGAGGTTGCAACTCCAGCCGGGTACTCAGTGATACACCACTTGAGACTGGATCACAGGGGGGGAAGGTTGCGGTCTGTTTCAAGACTGAATTGGCCTCACAAGTGTACCAGTTGAGGAGATACAGTCATTTGAGTGTACTGTGGTAGCAGGTGTAGGTTGTAGGATCACCCTCATCTACCATCCACCTGGGGAAAAGAAGTGGTTCCTTCAGGAAGTGGCGGACTTCGTGATCAACATGGCATTTGAGTCACCCAGGCTGATGGTCCAGGGTGACTTTAACGCCTGAGTCGATGATGAACTCTCACAATTTGGACAGCACTTCCTCCAGCTGATGACATCTCTGGGTCTCACACAGATTGTTTCCACTGCTACCCATAAACATGGTCACCACTCCCTTGACTTAGTCTTCCTCCTGGGGATTGAAGCCTCAGATTTGGGGGTGGAACCAGTCAGATGGTCCGATCATTACACCCTGGAGTTCAGTTTCCACACACCCCTTCGTAGGCCTACCCCTGTGGAGATGGTCAGGTACCGCCCTTTACGAGACGTAAACTCTGAAGGCCTGGCGGAAGTGCTTGATCTATCAGTCCTTCCATCGGCAAACAATGACCCAGAAGCCCTAGTGATGGCCTATAACAAGGCTATTTCGGTGGCGCTGGATGTCGTTGCTCCCATTCAAGTTTGTCCTCTCTCCCTTCACCCTTGATTCCCTTGGTTTGATGGGACTCTGAGGGAAATGCGGTTACTAGGATGAAGGTTAGAGGATTGCTGGTGGAGATCCACCCTAGATGATGACCACCTTAGATTGATGAACCATTATCAATCCTATCAATCCATAATCACCCGTAAGAAGGCAAAGTTCCTGTCTGGGGAGATTGTGGCCGCTCAGAGTTGACCAGTTCAGCTTTTTCAAACCGTGGACAGACTGTGCAACCCAGCCTGTCTACAGGTTCAAAAAGCATTTTCACAAGTAGAGTGTGATGAGCTTACTCAATTGTTTGCGACTAAGGTGGCTGACATCAGGGCAGAACTCCAACCGGCATACTCTATGGGCATTGCTTTGGATCGGTGCTCGGACGCTCCCCCTCAGTTTTCCTGGAGTACCTTCAACTGGCTGGAGTTTGCGGATGTCATGCAGATTTCCAGGGTATGCATCCTACATGCTGCAGTTTGGACCCAGGACCAATTACCCTGATTATGAGTTGTAGTGACATCATTGGTCTGGTCCTAGCATGGATAGTCTGGTGCTCCTTGGAAATAGGCGAGTTTCCTACCTCCCCGAAGGAAGTGGTGGTGACACCCCTCCTGAAGAAAGCTTCTTTGGACCCAGATTGTCATGTGAACTAAAGACCAATCTCAAACCTTCTCTTTATAGGGAAGGTGATCAAGAAAGTAGTTGCCATACAACTGGAGAACCACTTGATCATCCACGACATCTATGAACCTCTCCAGTCCAGTTTTCAAAAGAGGCATAGTACTGAGGCAGCACTGGTTCAGGTGTTCAATGATCTCCTGATGGCAAGAGATTGGAAAAACTGCTCCATCTTGGTTCTTCTAGATCTCTCATCAGCATTTGACACTGTGGACCATGGGTTCTGCTCAGTCACCTGAGGTTCATCTGTGGCCTGTCAGGTATGGTCCTCAGGTGGTTTACATCTTTCCTCACCGGAAGAACTCAGATGGTGGTGTTGGGGATTTACTCCTCTGACCCAGTTCCTCTGTCATGTGGGGTTCCTCAGGGATCGGTGTTGTCCCCCATGTGGTTCACAGTGTATATGCTACCCCTCAGAGACATTGTAAGAAGATATGGGCTGAGGTTTCACTGCTATGCTGATGATACCCAGCTCTACCTCTTTTTTGCACCTGTCCAGTATAGAGCCCTATAAGTATTTAATAACTGCCTCGCAGAAATCCAGGATTGGATGAATTCAAGCTGGTTGAGGTTGAACTTGGAAGAGACTGAGCTGCTGGTTGTGGACCCAGGGCACCGGATGGGGGGATGGGGTGGGTCTACTCTCAGGACTTTTTCTCGAGGGTTTATCACTCCCAACCTCTGAACAGGTGCGAAACCTGGGGTAATTTTTGATGAAGGGCTGACACTGCATTTGCAGCTGTCAACTGTCATCAAATCTTCTTTTTACCATCTGAGGAATATCTCCAGAGTTAAGCATCTTGTTCTATCCCGCGATCTCCCCACAATGGTCCACGCCTTTGTGTCCTCGCACCTGGATTATTGCAATTCCCTTTACCTAGGGCTACATGGGGTGGATATCTGACACTTGCAGCTGGTGCAGAATGCTGCGACCCGGTTATTGACAGGAATCCCGCAGTCCTGTCATATTTGTCCAGCACTGCACGAACTGCACTGGCTGATGGTACAGTGGTGGATCACCTTTAAAGTTGGACTTCTAACTTATAAAGCCATACACGGACAGGGCCTGGACTACCTGAAAGAGCTTCTGGTTCCTTACTGCCCTGGATGATTGCTCTGATCAGTTGATAAGGGGTTATTAGAGATTCCAAGATTTTTTTTTTATAATTTTCTGGTGCCCAGGCATTTATGCATGTGGCCCCTACCATTTGGAATACTCTACCTCATCAACTATGGGAGTACGTGACCATGGAGGGATTTAAACAGGCTCTCAAAACTTATTTATGGAACTAAGCATATGGTGAATGACCCAAATACTGTCTATTGGTTTTCTCTGCATCTTACATAATATTTATAATATGTGAATGTATGATTTATTTTGTTTTAACTGTTTTTGAGGTGCCTTGGTTGCTGAAAGGTGCCAAATAAATAAAGAATTATTGTTATTAATAATTATTATAGATTATCTAAATTATCAGCATCTTCTATATTATTTCTGGGACTACTCTACCTACCTGTCTTCCATCACTGCGCACTGAACACTTTTACTCCTTGCTCTGCTAGCTGTGAATGACTGTTTTATATCATATTGGTGCAATGCCATTGTCAAGCTAATTGTTACTTTTCTTTTTCACATTTTGTTTTTGTACTGTATATCTACTAGATTATTGTTTTGTATTATGTATTTGCTGTATTGTTTTGCCTGTTACAGGACCTTCTTGTAAATGAGCTTGCTTAATGGAGCTTTCCTGATGAAATAAACTTGAACTTGAACAAGCAGATCCTTAATCCTTATGCAATCCTTCATGTCTCTACAATGATCTTTTCCAGTATAGTATTTGTCCAAGTTAACTGAAGCCATTTGGAGTAAATGATGATAACAGCACAAAGTGTTCAATATTGCTCCTGATCAGAGAGACATAAACAAGTCTGCCACTTCATTGTTGAGTCTGTCAGTTTGTCATATCAATATGCAGTATAAACTGGTAGCAGTGAATAGAATCAAAACATTTTGACGAAGGTGGGTTTATATGTCACTTAGGCAAGACAGTTTTATTTTTCAGCTCCCTATCCTGGAGACTCATGGCACCTTATAAAGATTTATTTTGTGACTGTATAGGATTTACAGTACTCTTCCAAATCATTAGTTAAATACACACCTAAAAAACAATAAATTAATACATAATGGATTGGGGTAGAAAAATACATTAATCGCCACTTGTAAGTGGAAAGACCCATAACTTACAAGTGGCAAAGCCACGAGTTAGCTATGAAGGTTTTACCACTTATGTGTGAAGATAAATGTGTTACTCCACTTATGTTCTTTTGCCATGTGACTCTTGGTTACTTGGTTACTTGATAGGATTAGACAAAAGAAGGCCAAAGCCCATCGAGATTGACCCCTATTACATTGTGGGTCATTGTTCCTAAATCCGGTTAACAGTTAGCCAATTATCCAAGCCTTTCTTAAAGGCATTGAAGGTGTTAAGATCTATAAGTTCTTGTGGAAGCCTATTCCAAACTCTAGGTGTTCTTACTGTGAAAAAGTTAAGTATTTTATTGGTTTTTGTCTTACTAACCTCAAGTTGTTTGTTATGGAGTCGGGGAACTATTTTTCTCTGCGAGAAGGTTAATCCACACTGTTGCATTAGCACAGGTGAATGCTGAAGTTTAAAGAGAAACAGGAGATTACCTCTACATCTCCTTGTCTGCAGGGAGTGGAGGCCTGTGGCATGGAGTCTCTCAGCGTACTCTTTAGAAGCTAAATGTGGGACCATCTTGGTGGCCCGCCTCTGTATTTGCTCTATCCTTTCAATGTCTTTGATAAGGTAGTGACTCCAAAAGGGAGAACCATAATCGGAATAGGGTCTAATATGTGTCCTATATAGTGGTATTAGACATTCTTCTGTTTTGGAGATAAAGGTGCGGTTTATGCATTTAAGAAGTCCGTTGGATAGTTTAGCAACTTTTGTACATTGATCTGTGGAGGAAAGTTTATTATTAACTATTATACCCAGATTTCTCTCCCTGTCTAAGGATTTCAGGGAGATATTGTTTATGGTTCAGGTCAGTTTGGGGTTATTTGTGCCAAAGTGTTGGACAGTATGTTTATCTATGCTAAATGACATACCATTGGATTGAGCCCATCGTTTAATAATCCGTAAGTCATCTGCCAATGCAATCCTATTTGTAATACAATCAACTCTCCCCCCTAGTTTAGTGTTGTCAGCAAATTTTGATAATATATTGCAGGGGCCTATCTGCATGTCACTGATAAATAAATTGAACAGAGTGGGGCCCAGGACCAAGCCCTGTGGTACTCCACTACTCACAAATCCCTTGTCTGATTGGGTTCCATTGATTTTTACTTCCTAGGATCTGTTGGATAGCCGGCTATTTACCCATTTGACTAAGTGGAAGGGAAAACCAAGTGTGTTAAGTTTAGCGATGAGTTTGTCATGCGATACCCTGTTGAAGGCATGGCTGTAATCTAGCAAGATTACATTCATGGGGGTTTGGGAGTCGAGTCCTTGATTTATATGATTGTAAAAATCTGTAAGATTAGAGGTACATGAATGGCCTTGCTTAAAGCCATGTTGGGACAACTGTAAGATATTAAGGGTTGCCATTTCTTTTTCGAGTAGGGATTTAAATATTTGTTTCATTAATTTGCAAATGACCAAGGTCAGATTAATATGGCGATAGTTCTCAGTGTTTGATCGGGAACCTTTTTTAAAGATGGGAATAACTGTGGCCTTTGCCAGTCCTGCGGTACCATACCTTGAGATAATGATTTGTTGAAGATAGTTGTCAGTGAGACAGCTAAAGCCTTGGATGTTTCTATTAAAAACCTGGGATTTCAATTATCAGAGCCCGGACTTGTATTTTTTTTAGCATCTTTAGGACCTGATGATTGTTAGATACAGTGATTATGTGAGGGTTGGTTGTATATGCTAGGGTGTTAGAAAGTTTAAATACTTCTTTGTTGGAAAAGACAGAACAAAAATAGTCATTTAATGTATCAGCAGTTTCCTTGTTAGATGTAAGTGTATAATTGTTCACACTTAGGGAGTCGAATTTCTTGTAGTTTCCCTTTTTGCTGTTGAGGTAGGAAACTAATGATTTATGACAATCCTTAGTGTGAGCTATTCTGAATTCTAAGTTTCTTTTTGAGCATTTGATTAAGTGTTTTAATTCATGTACTGCTTTTTATAGCTATATAGGATTTTCCCAATGTTGTTGTTATCACAAGATTTGAGTAGGGCAAAAAGTTACTCCTTTTTTTATTTCAGTTTTGATAGATTTATTTAACCATGTGGGACTCTTCCCTTTCTTGTTATATTTATTTTTAAGTGGGGCAAATGAATTTTCAAGGTCAAAAATTGTAGATTTTAAATAATGCCAGGCCTCCTTAAGAGGGAAGGGTGTGAGAATTTCATTCCAATGGGTTTTTATTAAGGAGACTGTTAATTTCCTTATAATTTGCATTTTCATAGTTTTTGAAAATAGGTTGATTTATTGGGGGGGGGTTGGTGCTTATATGCCAAATCAAAGAGAATAGAGCTATGGTCACTATTACCTAGTGGATCATATGTGCATGGGTTAGATATTTTCTTTTCAATTTTAGTAATCAGTAGGTTCAAAGTGTTACTACCTCTGGTTGGTTGTTTAATAATTTGTTCTAGGCCTGAATAAATTAGTGAGGATATGAAGCATTTTTCATGTTGGGTGGTGTCAATAAGTGTGTTCCAAATTATTTTGGGCATATTGAAGTCCCCTAAAATTATATCACCTATGTTAGCCAAATGTGATATATCTTTGGCTAATGTGGACATATAATTTAGGTCAACTGTGGGGAGCCTATAGCATGTACCTATAATTAACTGTGGTTGTCACTAAAACTGGATGTTAACCCATATATTTTCAGTTATTGTGTGACAGGTGAGTTGAAAGGATTGTATGTCTTCTCTAACATAAAGCCCCCCCCCCAATTTGGTCCACTCTATCTTTGCGATACAGTTTGAAATCAGGGAATTCTTTCAACCATGAAGATGTCAAGTCCTACCAGGTTTCTGTAATGGCTATAATGCCTATGTTACATAATTTTCTTTTGGCCTCCAGCTCAGCTATTTTAACTAAATTTAATGAGCTTGCATTTAATGACAGTATTTTGCATGTTTTCTGGCTTATTAAAGTTGTTCCCTCTGTTAGAGATTTGGGGGTAGGTCCAGTCTCCCCCCTAAGATCTAGTTTACATATTGGTTCATAGCAGCAGAAATACTTTTTACCCAGCATAGTACTCTCATTCTGCTGAGGTGTAAGCCATCCCAGCAGAAAAGAGCAGGTTTGTCAAAAAAATTCTTCCCAGTGAGTCAGACATGGGATTGCCTGTCTGGTGCACCATTTCCTGAGCCATTCATTCAAAGCCTTAATTGTACAAGTGATTGAAGGATCTAGGTAGACGTAAAATCTCCGAGAAGAAGACAGAGCAGACTTTCTCTACCGAAACATTATTAAGTGCCACATGGTCCTATTTTAATTGGTCAAGATCTGTCTGATTAATATCATTAGTACCTGCATGGATGACAATAAATGGGTTTTCCCCTGCTTTATGCAGCATTTCTTTAGCCGTTAAGGTTAGCTGTGATACCTTAGCCCCCCTTCCCAAAACTTGAGCATGTGTGATGAAGTTTAGCTGGGTTACATACAGCTCTGTCAATGTGCTTGATAATGGAATCACCTGTCACATATACCTCTTTATTGTGTTTGTTTAGGTGTAATGGTTTCCCTAGTTGTGGTGACTGGGGTTCCCCAGGAGTTGAGTTGTATATATCCTCACACTCTGGGGTTTTAAAGTTGATATGCAGTAGATGTTTAGTTTGTGGGTGACTTTAGTTGACTTACTTGTGACAGAACGTCCCTGCCTGACAAGTATTGGGCTACATGGACTTTCCTCTATTAAAAGGGGTCCAGAAACAAATGATTTGATACCTTTTATTGGACCAACATGGATGTTACAGAAAAGAACAAAGTGCTCTTGCTTTCGAACCAACCAGGTCCTTCTTCAGAAGCTTTGTGGCAGTTTTTTCAAATATCCCATACTATTAACACCAGATTATATAGAAAAAGCAGAAATAATTCTCATTGGTTTAATATATGCATTTAAAACATAATAGAAGATTACGTCAGAGAAGCTAATTAACACCAGTATGCCTTTAACTGAGGAGCCTCAGAAGGGCAAAGGTTATCAATAATTCTCTACAGCCAGAGAGTTCTTGTCAAATAAATTGTAAAATGTCTCAGTATGCCAAGAAAGCATTCTAGTGATAAAAAAAACCTTGGAGTGGCATTCTCTCTAATACATGTAAGATGAGCTTACAACTTACATTCCAATTGTCCTGGTATATTAAAGGACAGATAATGAGAGACAAAATCCTGAAATTAGGTATAACTGCAAGTTGAAAACAAGCCTCAAATTAACCTACACATATAAACATGATGCATGAAAGTATCACTTGTAAGTGTAAGTGCCAAATAAAAAAATCTTGTCAAGGACCCCCAAGAAAATGAGACCATGAGCCTGATAAGTGCAGATTTCAACTCAGAGTCTGTGTATAACAAAAATGCACAGAATCAGTCTAAGCAATCTAAATGAAAACCCAAAGGAGTTACACCTTTTATGAACCCCCCAAGTAAATAAGATATGTAACTTAATATGAGCAGTTAAAAATGTGACAGTGTGTAATCCAACCACTGACAACTAACAGAAGGAAATAAATGCACACTATATGTGAAAACTAAGTGTCCTAGCCACATAACAATTGCCCCATGCCATGCTCCACCCACAGATATGTGTGTACATACACCACACCACACCCCACACACACACACACACGCGCACACACCTGCACACCCCACACAACCACAACACACAACAAATATAACAAACACATTCCACACACACCACACCATGCACAACAAACAAAACACACACACACACCATACCCACAACACACAAAAACACAACACACACCAAACACACACAAAACACACACATACATACATCAGTACACACACACACACACACTCAAACGCACTCACCACAGTGTTAAGGTGAGAAGCCAACAATGTAGATAACCATAAACTTACAAAACCAAAGGCCCGCTGAAGAACTAAAGTGTTTATGTCCATCTTTTAAAGTAAAGGTCTGTGTAAGTTTAAGTGGAATAATGTGTCATGTAACCAACATCAATGTTCAATCCATCCGTCACCATATTGAGAAGTAAAATAAGTCTAATTTCAGAAGCCCGTCTCTGTTGTGTACTGCTGAAATCTCCTTTTTAAGACCATCACAGACATATCTGAGATTGAGTGGTCATCCTGGGAGAAGTGCTGGGCTACTGGTTTCTCAATCATCTTGTGATTAATAGAATGTCTGTGTGAATTCATTCTAATGTGGAGTTGTTGGCTTGTCTCCCCCACATAACCTGTGTGAGGACATTTCTTGCATTGGGTAAAATAGATCACATTACTAGATGTACATGTATAATTCCCCTGTATCCTGAACAGTCTGTTTTGTGATATAACCACACAGTCTGAAGTGGAAAAGAGGTTACATGTCTTACATGTGCGTTGATGACAGGGTCATGTACCATATGACGTCATGGTATTCTGTTCTGGTTCAAGTTGACTCCTAATAATCAGGCTGGCTAAATTAGGTGGTTGTTTAAAAGATAGTAGTGGTAGTTCTTCAAAATACAGTTTAGGGTTTCATCCTCACTAATTATTGGATGGAGAACCTAAATAATCTTACGTAGGAGTTCAAGGTCAGGATGGTATGTGACTACTAAGGGTATTCTGCAGAAACTTGAAGAATGGTCAGGGGTTTGTCAGTTAAAATTCAATGCAAAGAAGTGCAAGATAATGCATATGGGGCACAAAAACCCTGGCACAATATATCAGTTGGGGGCTGAGGATATAGCATGCACCAAGCAGGAAAGGGATCTTGGGGTTATCATCTCTGATGACCTCAAGGTAGGGAAACAGTGTGACAAGGCAGCAGGTAAAGCAAATAGGATGCTGGGATGTATAGGCAGCGCATTACCAGCAGGAAAAGGAGGTCATAATTCCGCTATACAAGACACTAGTGAGGCCCCACCTGGAGTACAGTGTACAGTTCTGGAGACCATACCTACGTAAGGACATAGACAGGGTAGAGAAGGTTCAGAGGAGGGCAACAAAGATGGTACATGGATTGCATCACAAGTCCTATGAAGACAGGTTGAAGGAACTGAACATGTACTCCCTGGAGGAGAGGAGGAGAGGGATATGATAGAGACATACAAGTATCTTACAGGGAGGAACAGGGTGCAGGAAAACACTATTTTTAAGCGAAAAAGATGTTCCAGGACTAGAGGGCATGGGATGAAGTTGGAGGGAGGACGATTCAGAGGAAACATGAGAAAGAATTTCTTCACAGAGTGGGTGGTGGATAATTGGAACACCCTGCCAGAGGAAGTGGTGGGGGCTGAAAAAATCACAGGATTTAAGAATGCATGGGATAGACATAAAGGAATTCTGGAGGTCAGGGGTAAGGTGCAACAGATTTCTAGGAAAACAAACTGAACTTACAAGCTCAAATGGGCAGACTGGGTGGGCCATAGGCCCTTATCTGCGGACACTGTCTATGTATCTATGTATGTATATTCTGTTGGTAGTCATCCATTCCTTATATTGCAGTAGCTGTTCTCTCGGAACCTGTGTTGCACGTTCCACTGCTCTGTCAATTTTTCTGGACGAGTGTCCCTGCTCAATAAAGGTGTTTTTCAACATCGCCAGATGTGTGTCTCTGTCTTTCTCATTTGAACAGAGGCGGTGATACTGAGCTGCTTGACTATATATAACAGATTTATTTGTGTGGCTCGGGTGATTACTTTTCTTAAACATAAACATAGAAACATAGAATTTGACGGCAGATAAGGACCGCTTGGCCCACCCAGTCTGCCCATTTCCCTACCTGATGGATAAGCTGCAGATCCTAGTTAACCAGCAGCCTACTTCTTCCTAACCCCACCCCCTAGAATTGCCTTATGACTGTCCCATGCATGCTTGAATTCCACCACTGTTTTTGACTCCACAACCTCCTCTGGAAGGCTGTTCCATACATCCACAACCCTCTCTGTGAAAAAATACTTCCGTAAATTACCTCTGAGTTGCCCCTCTTCTATCTTCAAATTGTGCCGCCTTGTTCTTGCACACCTCTTTTTTTGAAAGATGCTACCCTCTTGGACTTTGTTGATTCCCTTGAGGTACTTGAACGTTTCTATCATGTCCCCCTCTCCTCCTTTCCTCGAGGCTATACATATTAAGCTCCTTAAGTCTCTCTTTATATGTCTTCCGTGCAGACCCTGCACCATTTTAGTTGCCCTCCTCTGGACAGCTTCCATCCTGTCTATGTCTTTGCGAGACTGGGTCTCCAGAACTGCATGCAGTACTCCAGATGTGGTCTCACCAGCTGTCTGTACAGAGGATAATAACTTCTTGTTTTCTACTGGTGATGCTCTCCCTATACATCCCAGTATCCCCCAGCCCTCCTTGCTGCCCTCTCACATTGCTTGCCCACCTTTAGGTCATCTGATATGACTACCCTAGGTCCTTTCCATTTTTGTTGTTGTTAGTATCTCACCCCCATTGTGTACTCTTCCCTGGGTTTTGTTTCCCAGGTGCATTACTTGCACTTCTTAGCATTGAATCTAAGCTGCCATACATTTGACCATTCCTCTAACCTTGCCAAGTCCCTTCTCATCCTTTCCACCCCACCTTGTGCATCAACTCTGTTGCAGATCTTTGTGTCATCTGCAAAGAGACATACTTTTCCTTCCAGTCCCTCTGCAACGTCGCTTATAAAGACATTGAAGAGGACCGGTCCTAATACTGAACCCTGCAGTGCCCCACTGCTAAACCCCCTTTTTTCAGAGTGGACTCCATTTACTATTACTCTCTGTGTCCTATTCTCCAGCCAATTCTTTACCCAGGCTGTCATCTTGGGACCCACTCCCAGGCTGGCTAACTTGTATATTAATCTTTTGTGTGGGACTGTGTCAAATGCCTTGCTAAAGTCTAGGTAGGCCATGTCCACAGCTCCTCCTGATCAACTACTTTGGTCACCCAGTCAAAGAAATCTATCAGATTTGTCTGGCATGACCTTCCACTGTGAATCCATGCTGCCTTGGGTCCTGTGCCCTCTGGCCTCTAGATACATAACAATTCTTTCCTTCAGAAGTGATTCCATCATTTTCTCTACCACTGAGGTTAAACTAACAGGTCTGTAGTTTCCTGCTTCTGCCTTGCTCCCACTTTTGTGAAGAGGAATCGCATCTGCCCCCCTCCAGTCCTCAGGTACCACCACATCTTCCCATGATTTGTTAAAGAGGGTAGTCAATGGTGTCACTAGTTCTGCCCTTAGTTCTTTTAGAATTCTGGGATGAATCCCATCAGGCCCCATTGCTTTGTCCACCTTCAGTTTTAAGAGCTCTTTCAGAGCCCTTTCTTCTGTAAATGGGCTGGTATCAACTTCTGTATCCAGAGTGTTTCTACTGTTTGTTTTAGGTACCTCCCCCTCTTCCTTTGTAAATACTGAACAAAATATTTGTTTAGTATCTCTGCCTTTCACAGTCACCCTCTGCCCACCCTCCCTCCCCTTATTAAGCCTCACTATCCCTCCTTGGTCTTCCTTCGCTCCTGATGTACCTATAAAGGTTTTATCCCCTTCTTAACTGAGTTGGCCATCTTTTCCTCGGTTTGGGCCTTTGCTGTTCTGACTGCCTTTCCAGCTTCCTTTTGCTTTAACTGATACAGTTCTCTGTCCTGTTCCTTCTGTGATTCCATGTACTTCCTGAATGCTTTCTTTTTCTCTTGAACCTGCACTGCCACTCCTTTGAGAACCATAGTGGTTTCTTACCTCATTTCATTTTGTTTATTTGCTTTACACAAAGGCTTGTTACCTCTGTGATGGCAGTTTTTATTATTCCCCATTGTTCTTCCACCCCTCCTTCCTGCCCATTTGCTAGTGCATTCCTTAGGCACTCACCCATTTTGACAAAGTCAGCCCTCCTAAAATCCAGTACCTTTGTCTTTGTGTGGCTTGACTCTATTGCTGTGTTTATTGTGAACCATACTGTTCGATGGTCGCTAGTTCCCAGATGGCTACCCACTTCTACATCTGTGATCCTCTCTTCATCTCCATTTGAGAGAACCAGGTCTAAGATTGCTCCCTCTCGAGTGGGCTCCAATACTAGTTGTCTAAGACATGCCCCCTGTAGGCATCTAGAATAACCCCACTCTTAGAAGTGGCTGCTGCAACTGCACTCCAGTTAACATCTGGCATATTCAGATCACCCATCAGCAATTCTCCCTTTATCTGCCATTCTAAGTATACTTTCTATCATTTCCTTGTCCATTTCCTCCCCTGAGAGAGGGTCTGTATACAACCCTGTGCGGATTGTGGTGCCATTGCCTGCCTCCAAATTGACCCACAGTGCTTCTTCTCCTCCCTGTTTACCCTTTTGTTCTGTTGCTTTGATTTCTTCTCTTATGCAGAGCTACTCCTCCTCTTTTACCCTCTCTGTCCCTCCTGTAGATAGTGTATCCTGGTATGTTTAGTCCAGTCATGGTTCTCGTGTACCATGTTTCTGTGACTCCATGATATCCAGATCTTCCTCCTCCATCAAGGCCACTAATTCAGGAAGCTTGTTACTCAGACTATGGGTATTGGTACTCATTGCTCTCCATTTTTTGATGGCTTTAGCTTCTGTAGAGGCAACCCCCACTGACCTTTCTACCTTGGTCTTTTTCTCATTTAGTACCCTGTTTTGTAGGGGGAGGCTGGGATTTTCCTGATGCTTATCGGTGCCTCCCCCCTTGACTAGTTTAAAGGCTTGCCAATGAAGCATTTAAACCGATTGCCCAAAAGACTTGTTCCCTTCCTGGACAGATGCAGACCATCCTGCCAGTATAGGCTGGTGGCCCTCCAGGTGGAACCCCAGTCCCCAATGAAGCCAAACCCTTGTGCTCCACACCATTTTTTCAACCATTTGTTAAACTGCATGGTGCAAAGTACCCTCGCCTCACTCATGCCACTGACAGGCAGCACCTCTGAGAAGGATACTGTGTGTGCTACTTGTCTTAAGCCCCTCCCCAACTCTACAAAGTCCTTTTGCACTGCTCTAATATCATGATGAGCCAAGTCATTTGTCCCTAGGTGGACAATGACGTCCAGCTCAGACTCCCGTGCAACTGTTCTCGTGATCCTAAGGATGCGCTTCCTGTCCCTCCAAGCCATGGCACCAGGCAGGCACCTTACTTCAGTTTTCCCTGCTCCCCCCAGTTCTATCCCCCTAATAATTGAGTCCCCCACCAGGAGCTGCTTTCTTTCCCTGTGGTGCCCTCTGCCTCCTTCCTGAGAGCCTCCCTTGTGACAGTTGTCTGCACCCTCCTTAGTCTCCTCTGTGGGTGCATCCATAGGGGAACTATGCTCCCCCAGAATGGTGTATGGATTGTGGAGTGTACCAACTGACTGGGTGTGCCTCTGTTCCACCACCCTTACCCTCCCTGAGCCCACTGTGGTCCAACTTCTGTGCTTTCTTTGCAACCTCTGAGGTAGTGGTGGTGGCTGTGGTGATCCCTGGATCGGGGAGGTTCCCTTGCCACTGTCCAGCGCAGCCTGAAGATGGGCAACTTCCTCCCTCAGGGCAGATAGTTGTCTGCAAACAGGGCAGCATCTCAGCCTCCAGAAAGACTCCCAGAAGACTGCTGCCCCACAGCCATTACATTGTACTACTCCCCACATAACTGTCTACCTCGTTTAGTTGGGGTTTTTTTTGTGTGTGTGTGTGTGTGTGTGATTGGTGCGTTATATAGAAATATATGTATTTATATAATGTGTATGCTTATATTGTCAGTGCAGTGTGCTAGACAGGATATGACAGTGATGTGTACCTTGCCCTCTTGAGGAAATGATGTCAGAACCCCAAGTATAAATGAACTATTTCCAGGGGTGGGTGGGGTGAGGGGTGGGAAGGGTTGGGCTTAAACTGTGCCCTCATGAAACAATTAGCTAAATGCTCTGACCTACCGATGTGATGAGTGCCTTCCTGTCAGCACCATACACAACAATTTGTAATACTGCTTCAAACCAATTTGACAGAGAAAATACCCTTCTATTCAAACGGAGAAAAATCCAAACATCCACGTCAGACACAGGTAAACCTCCCCAGCCCCAAAAGAGCCTGGTGATTTGTGCTCTGAAAACAGTCAGCCCCAAAACACGTCAGCTGTGCAGAAGAGCAGAAACAGAAAACAGTATTCAGCCTATCTGGGTTTAAACTCTTCCTGCACTGAAAACCTTAACACTTGTAACACAAGTAAAGCAAACTTCACCTCCCTCTGTTGATTGAAAGACTGCCTTTTCTGATAATTATAAGTTGCTTATTTCGCCCTTCAGTTAGAAGTATCCTCCACCTGAAGAATATTAACTTTCCTAAGGAATCTGCTTCAAACCAAAGACAATTGTAAATTGTAAGGTTCACCTCCCTCTGTTGTGAGCACTACTCACTTTCTTGCAAATCTTAAGTCCAGTGTTGCAGCTTGCAGCCAGAGGTAGCGTCACCTGAAGACTATGAGGTTATCTGATGAGCCTGCTAAAATTAGTACTTTTATCAAGGTCTGTAAGATTCTTCCAGAGCTATTGGCTGTTAAGTAGCTGTGATGTAAGCACTTCCTGACACAGTCTGACTTGGCCTTATAAGGCACACTGAGGTAAACAAAAGAAAAACAGTTTCCACCCCCTAGGCATTGTCTGGGTCCAATACACAGCCTGTAACCTGCTCTCAATTCAGGGCTTATGACAAATTCTTAGCCCAGTGAATACTCACAGTATTACAAATATTGCAATGCAAACAGTCAATCACTAACTCCAATCAAGTCAGAAGGGCAGAAACACGCAAAACAGTAAAATCTTAACAATTGTAACAAGTAAAGCAAACTCCACCTCCCTCTGTTGATTGAAAGACTGCCTTTTCTGATAATTCTAAGTTGCTTATTTCACCCTTCAGTTAGAAGTATCCTCCACCTGAAGAATATTAACTTTCCTAAGGAATCTGCTTCAAACCAAAGACAATTATAAATTGTAAGGTTCACCTCCCTCTGTTGTGAGCACCACTCACTTTCTTGCAAATCTTTAGTCCAGTGTTGTAACTTGCAGCCAGAGGTAGCTTCACCTGAAGACTATGAGGTTATCTGATGAGCCTGCTAAAATTAGTACTTTTATCAAGGTCTGTAAGATTCTTCCAGAGCTATTGGCTGTTAAGTAGCTGTGATGTAAGCACTTCCTGACACAGTCTGGCTTGGCCTTATAAGGCACACTGAGGTAAACAAAAGAAAAAACAGTTTCCACCCCCTAGGCACTGTCTGGGTCCAATACACAGCCTGTAACCTGCTCTCAATTCAGGGCTTATGATAAATTCTTAGCCCAGTGAATACTCACAGTACTACAAATATTGCAATGCAAACAGTCAATCACTAACTCCAATCAAGTCAGAAGGGCAGAAACACACAAAACAGTAACATCTTAACAATTGTAACAAGTAAAGCAAACTCCACCTCCCTCTGTTGATTGAAAGACTGCCTTTTCTGATAATTCTAAGTTGCTTATTTCGCCCTTCAGTTAGAAGTATCCTCCACCTGAAGAATATTAACTTTCCTAAGGAATCTGCTTCAAACCAAAGACAATTGTAAATTGTAAGGTTCACCTCCCTCTGTTGTGAGCACTACTCACTTTCTTGCAAATCTTAAGTCCAGTGTTGCAGCTTGCAGCCAGAGGTAGCTTCACCTGAAGACTATGAGGTTATCTGATGAGCCTGCTAAAATTAGTACTTTTATCAAGGTCTGTAAGATTCTTCCAGAGCTATTGGCTGTTAAGTAGCTGTGATGTAAGCACTTCCTGACACAGTCTGGCTTGGCCTTATAAGGCACACTGAGGTATACAAAAGAAAAAACAGTTTCCACCCCCTAGGCACTGTCTGGGTCCAATACACAGCCTGTAACCTGCTCTCAATTCAGGGCTTATGACAAATTCTTAGCCCAGTGAATACTCACAGTATTACAAATATTGCAATGCAGTCAATCACTAACTCCAATCAAGTCAGAAGGGCAGAAACACATTGTAAGTATCTCTGTCTGTCTGTTGGTTTCCTGTAAAGACAGGTATGTAGGGTACCATCCTTTAATAGTGACAGTGGTATCCAGAAAATGTACACTTGTGGCAGAATATTCTAGGGAAAGCTTTATAGTTGGGTGGAGGTTATTAAGTTCCTGGTGAAAATCTTTAAGTGTGTCAGTACCCTCTGTCCAAATTATAAACAAATCATCAATGTAATGGAAATAAGCGAGTGGTTTATGTGTACAGTGCCTTAGAAAATCCTCCTCCAAATTTGCCATAAAAAAGATTAGCATACTGAGGAACCATCCTGGTTCCCATTGCGGTTCCCATAGTTTGAACATAATGTTTACCACTGAAGCTGAAGTTCTTATGTGTCAGAATGAATTCAGTGAGTTTACCCACAACTCCAGGGTCAGTGTTGGGGTCCAATTCTTTGTCATGCAGGTATTTGAGGCAGGCTGAAATGCCATCTGTGTGTGGAATATTAGTGTAGAGGGAGGTTACATCCATCGTGGCTAAAAGGGTATCAGGTGATAAGTCCTTAAAACCAGAAAGTTTATGCAGGAAGTGAGTAGTGTCCTTGATGTAACTATCCCTTTGTATAACCAGTGGTTTGAAAATAGCTTCTACAAACCCTGATATCCCCTCTGTCAAGGTACCATTACCAGAGACTATGGGTCTACCAGGATTACCAGGCTTATGTATTTTAGGAAGCATGTAGAATGTCCCTGGCTTCAGTTCACTGGGGATGAGGGCCTTTAGTTTGTCTTGGACATACTCTGGAAATGTTTTAATTAACTTCTGTAGTTCTCTGTTATATTCTGTAGTTGGGTCACTTCCCAGTACTTTGTAGTAAGTAAGGTCACTTAGCTGCCTGTTGGCTTCCATAATGTAATCTTCCCGATTCAATATCACCACTGCCGAGCCTTTTTCAGATTTTTTTATGACAGTGTTATGGTTTGATTTTAGTGTTTGTATAGCCCTCCATTCCAATGGAGAGAGGCTGTAGCAGGCCTGTTTCTGCCTATTAAGAATCTCACCAGTAACTCTCTGGTGAAAGCAATTAATGTATTTGTCCAGTTTCTTGTTAAGGCCACTTGATGGGGTAAACTCATATGGTTTATTTTTCTTATCCATAGTATTTTTACTGTTTGTGATTTCTTCCCTGTCTGTGATGTCTTCTCTGCCATGAAAAAATTCCCTGAGTCTCAATCTGTTAAAACGGGAACATCACCTTCATGATTGAGGGCTTCATATTTGTTTTGCAATGGTACTGGGGCGCTGTTGTATATCTGGCCCTCCTCTCTGTTTTTTTGTATTTTTTGTGACCAGTGCCCAGTCTTCCACTTCAGCCTGTGGAGGAAGAATTGGTTCTTTAGGAGCCTGTCTTATATCAGGAACTAATTCTGTTTCGGTGGAACCTGCAGTTGTTTCTAATTGGTCTGACATAAAGTCAATACAGCTTTCCAGGGCCTCAAAGTCTTGGCTAACTGTCCCTCTGTGCAGAAGCCTTGCAATTTCTTCCTGTAGAGTATGCACTAAGAGACATGTGTCACATGTAACTTCAAGTATTTGCCTATCGAGGCCATACATTTGACAGGAGTTGCAGTAGTTTTTTAGTCAGTTATCCATGTTAAAGCTAGATGCAGTACTTACTTCTGGAAGTCCCTGATGATAAGTGGGTATAGTGTCACCCGTTTTCCTGCTTCCCCAGTGGACACAGCTGACACACGCAGAATGCATGTGTCTCTGTGCGCATCTCCACGCATGGCCCCATGCACACTCGCCCCGCTCACTGCATTAGAGTTTAACTGGAAGTGGATGAAATAAACTTCTGGTTCAGTGAGGAATGCATATAGTGTAAAAGTTAGTTTTGGTTACTGTGCAGACACAAGCTCCACTCGTCCAACGAGTCTTGCAACTATATGCACCTAGAAAGTCACAACAGGGGTTTTAAAATGTACTAAAAATGCACTTAGTTTGTAAGGGATAGGGATGACCTCCAGTGTCCCACAATGCCTCACCAGATTGCCATAGATGTGTGCTAAATGAGGAGGGTACTCCTTATCCGGTACCTCCCCTAACCTAGGTGTACCAACAAATAAAACGCAAAGCACAATAGAAAATATGCAAGCTACTACACCTCTCTCCGGAGGCCACTACTCCAACTGAGAGTCAGTATCTGATGCCCCACTCACTGCACTAGAGCTTAAGAGCATTCTGAAACTGGAAGTGGATGAAATTAACTTCCAGTTCGGTGAGGAACGCTTGTAATGTAAAAGCTAATTTTGGTTACTGTGCAGACACAGCTCCACTTATCCGTGGAGTCTTGCAACTATATGCACCTAGAAAGTCACAATAGACTCTCTCCCTATTGTGTTTAGGGATCTACGACCAGTGTTCAACAAAATGTTTGTCAAATGACCAGACAGTGAAACCGTCATGTCGACTGCATTTGCGGTCAGCAAACAGTTTCCAGGTTGGAACCTTGTTTTCTTCAGGGGGCTTCATCCCCCAAACCCCCCATGCAGAGTGCTGTGGCCCCCATACCCTCCCACTTTATATTATCAACTCCAAGTCAGAGCTGATTTGGGAATGGGGTGCAAATCCCCTGGATACAGTGCCTGGGTCCAGCAACCGTCTGTACAGCAACCAGGTGCTGTAGTCGCTATACTGACAGTCGCTGTAAATGTGTCACTGTCAGCGGTGCATACTGTGTTTAGAACTTGCCTAATGGTGGTGTTACAAGCTGTACAACACTCTTGCTTACCCTGACTAAAATTTGCTTGCATCCTGTTTGATGTTACCTTCACCTTTGAGCATGTTGTATATTACTGAATATTGTAAACTGGTGTTGCTTCACCCTTGTTGCAACTCTCCCAGTTTTTACCTGAAAACAGGCTGTTTCTGCCTAGTGTACCAACCTGGTTAATAAAAACTAGAGAAAATAAAGCATAATGTATTTGATATATATCACACTATTTTCAATGTTTTTTAATCAGAGTTTTATCTTGTTTTAGTTTAAAAATGCATACTTTCCATTGTAAACTCTCCATCTGAGCCACTGTTCCCCACATTCTATTTCCATATTTTGGAAATGGCATGTTCTAAATTGAAATGACATGTTCTAAGTGAAAATAAAGATTTATTCTAAAATAATATAATTATTTAGTCAGTAATTCACCACTGGTGTGGTACACAGTATTTAGGGAATACTGCATAAGGTATCCTAAATTATTATTATTCAGTATAGAATGTTGCTGTCACTGTTCCTCTGCAATGAACTGTTGAGTGAAGGGAAGCCACAAGTGTGAAGAAGCAAATAAAAATACACAGTCTAATACATGCTGAATAACATACACACTGAAAAAAGAATCATATTTAAGCCACTTCATAGAATGTCTGATGAATACAATGGGATTCAAATAACATAGCTCATAGAAAAATAACACAATTTTCAATGTTATTTTACTAGAAGCTATATGGACAGACAAAATAACATGTCTTATTCTGCAAATTTATTTGCCCTCCCATGGTTCATGCATCTCTCTCTCTCTCTCTCTCTCTCTCTCTCTCTCTTGATGTGTGTGTGTGGGTGTGTGTGTGTGTGTGTGTGTGTGTGTGTGTGTGTGTGTATTCTTTGAAAAAGAAACAGCGTCAATGCAACATTTAGGGTTAAGACTAAACCAACAAAAGTAGGGAAAATCTGACTTTATGGTTTCCAGCCCTAAAACCAAAATCCCACCCCTAAAGCAAATTAGGGGTAGAGTCTTCCTAGGGGTTGTCAGCCCTAAAGCTCATCCCATTAGGTGTGCATGTTTCTGTAGTGTATAGATGGGGTGAGCTTCAGGGTTGACAGCCCCTAGGCATTGTGGTTTTAGGGTTGGAAACCCTAAAGTCAGATTTCCCTACTTTAGTCAGTTTAGCCTCAACCCTAAATGTTGCATTAACACAATTTCTTGCAAAGAATATCCTTACTTTTTGAGGCAGTATAATGGTATCCTTCTTTTCCAGTCTGAACGCAGGTTCCTCTGAGCCCTGCACTTCCTTGCATCTATACTTTTTGAGATAATGTAATTATATCCTTATTTGTGTGACAGAGCACAGGGCCCTCTTGACCCTGCACTCCCATCCCTCCATAGATGCATATATGCATTTATGGGGAAGTACAGGGTCCTCTGTGTCCTGTGCTTCAATTTATAGGACAACAGCAACCAAATAATCAACATAGCCTTTCTATTACCCCACCTCATCAACCGGATAGTAAATATTGTCAAATCCCCACCAAAACGTCATTCCGTGCCACCACAGTGTAATTCTGTGGCAGAATCACGAAAATACATTTTACTCATGATTTGAGAAATGAAAGCTGTCACATTTATGAGGTGGTGTAAATAAATGGCTATGTTGATAATTTGTGGTTAAAACATTGAAAATTAATAAAGTTACAAGTGAGCATAGCGAAATGTCAACAGATGCACACAACTTGGCCATTTTAGCATATTTTGACCCCAAATTTTCAACATACCCTTCTTATGACCCCACTCCATGAACAAGTATGGTAAAAATTTGGAAATCCTGACCAAAATATGATTTCTCCAACCAAATGCAAAATTATCTTTCGGGCAGGATTTGCAAACAAACACTCTTATTGTTCATTAGGAGGGGGGGTCTCAAAAAGGGTTAGTTAAAAATTTGGTGTTAAAATATGCATACAATGGTGAAGTTATGTACCAAAGTTAAAAATTCCATTGAAATATATTGATTTTCCATAAGAAAAAAGATCTTTCTTCATGAGTCATCATACGAAACAAGATCTTTTTTGTACGATGCCAATACAAAAAAAAGAATTCCAATGTTAAAAAATATAAACATTTTAAGGGCATTTCTCAGGCAATAAAGTGCAGAATGCAGCTAAGGGAGTCACAATAAGCAAGTTACATGTGTTGGATCCTACCCAGGATATTATTTTGGGGGGTTTCCAAATTTGAATTTCTCAGGCAAAACTGGAAACAGGATGGCAGCCATATGAAAAAGGATTTTCCTCAAACAAAAAAGGATGATGTTATGCAAAAAAAGAACCATTTTTTTCATATCAAACAGCTATCTTGAGGTGCTTACTGAGCATGCTCAGAACCATTTTATGAACATTTTAAAATTAAATAACTTTGGAACAGATTAATATTTTTTTACCAAACCAGCAAAAAGCACATCTGGTGCATCAGCACCTTTCTACCTAGAAAATTGCAGACCAAAATTTCAAACTATCTGGGCTGTACAGTGGACAAATGAAAACCTATTATAACCAATAGGAAAACACTTACGAAAAATTACTTTTTGCATTATCTAGAACTCAGAATCCACACATCTGACTAGAACAAAATGTGGCACATCCAGAGATCAACCCCAAAACACCATGCATGCAGCATTTTGGGAAAATTCATTGAACAGTTGCAAAATTATTAAAGTGCAAAAACTGAGCTTTAACATAGAACTGCCTGTACAAGCCTAAAAATAGGGGTGCAATAGCACCACTATAGCTAGGGTTGAGTAGCCTGTTTAATGTTAAATCAATTGTTTGCACCTTAACATATTTGGCTCTCTTTCAGCTGAAATTTTGTATGTGTTCTATAGTAGGCCAAGTCTTGCTGTGTAGAAATATTTGTGATGGCAGTTTGTGCGGTTTCTGAGATCCATATGTGTCATTTTAAGAAAAAAACCTTTTTCCTATACTTGACATTGTTTTGTTTTTTTTGCTCTCACCTACAGCCTACAGTACATGGAAAGGAACTGTTGCCCCAAACTTGCAGGGGACATTTGTCATGTCCCAAGGCAGTGCCTTTGACAGGTCCAGTGAAAAAAATATAAAATTATTTCAGAGTTATAAGGCTTTCAATTTTAGCGTTTTCTGACCTGCACATGCGTAGTAGGAGTTTTGAGATAACGTTTTGTGTGAAAATAAATATTTGATGTTACAAATGCTTGTTTTGGGTTTCTTGTCACTGAATTGGCAGTGTACCAAACATTTTTGGTGCTGTGCCAACCGCCATCTTGGTGATTTCCTCCACAAACTGACAAATGTGGAGAAAACACAAAAATGTCCTGATTTCAATAAACAAACATCAGAACCTAGCTAAACAGGACCCATTTTGCTAGATTCTGATGTTTGTTTTTTAAATATTTTGTCTGCATATATGTTTTCTGGGCACCCAAAATCCCAGCTGCACTGCTTAGCGAGAGGAACACTTTCACATGTTCTCTGTATGAGAATAGCAGGACTTTCTTGACATTTGTAGCCACAGATGGAACATGGGCTGTGGGTTGCAGTAAGAATTGTGAGCTGCTGTTTCCCTGATGTCTAGTGATGTCTAATTATTGCTGTCCCTGGTGTTTTCTGGCACTCCCATCTACCGATCACTGTCCCTCGTGGCTAGTCACAGCCCCCACACTCCAATCACTGTCCCTGGAGTCTAATGGCACCCCCCACCTGACAATCACTGTCTTTGGTGTCTAGTGGCACCCCCCCACCCACCAATCACTGTCCCTGGTATCTAGTGGCACCCCCCACCCTCCAATCACCATTCCCCAATTTTTATTTTAGTCTCCCCACAACCCATTGTTTTATTACTGGTGGCCAACATCGAGGGCCCCAATTCCCATGTTGGCATGTACAAGAGTCCACACCCAGCAGTGTGGGACACTGGAAAACCCACTCCCACTGTCCTGAAAGTCAAAAAATTCCTGCTGTTCTTTGTTGTACCTGAAAAAAAGAAAATGGTCTCTCATCATTTCCCCATTCCCCTCCCCATCCCTACCCTCCCACTGAGTACCCACCACCTCACACACACCTCTTACCCCATTCTAACAACTGGAGGTTGTAGGCGGTCATCTTCTGTGGACAAGGACATACCTGCACTCTTCAAAGCCAAACCACTAACTGAAGAGGAAAGATGTGTGCCATATAACATATTTCAATGGCATTTTCAACTTACGTTCATAACTTTGCCATTTTTTATCATTTTTACACCAGATTTTCTACATAGCCTTTTTGGGACCCCACCTCATGAACACTGTCACTGTCATTTTGTTAATCAGGCCCAGAAGGTGATTTTGTGGTCCCTACCCAAAATCACCTTTCCGGACTGAATAACAAAATTTCAGTAACAGTGTTCATGAGGTGGGGTCCCAAAAAGGCCATGTTTAAAATTTGGTGAAAAAGTACCCAACAATGGCTGAGTTATGTGGGTGCATTTTTCTATACATGCACATACTGTAACTTTGGTAATTTTTATTATTTTGACTCCCAATTTTCAACATAGCCATTTTTTCACACCACCTCATGAACAGTATAGCTGTTATTTTTCATCCTGTCTGAAATGTGTTTTCAAACCTGTGGTGCAGAATGGCATTTTGGCATGGATCTGAACAGTTTCACCTAAGAGGTTTATGAAGTGGGGCAATAAGAAGATTATGTTGCAAATGTGGGGTCAAAATAGGAAAAAAATGCCAAAGTTATGAACATTCGCTGCAATTTCGTTACGCCAACTTGTAACTTTGGAAATACTAACATACTACTTGCCAGCAGATTAGGCCTTACAGTCTATCGAGTCTGCTCGAACCTTAGATCCTTAGTTGGGTGCCGAGACCCTCCCATCCCTTGTGCTCCAGAAACCCGTATCATCCATCCCCACCCCCCTGGGACCGGCCATCATCTGATACATCCACTTTCTGTGTCTGTCCCACCCTCTCTTGAAGCCCTCCACTGTGGATCTCTGAACCAGCTCACCAGGCAGAGCATTCCAAGGGTCCAACACCCTCTCAGTGAAAAACCTCCTCCTCTTTTCCCCCCTCACCCTTCCACCTTCCAACTTCAAACCATGCCCTCTGGTGATACCTCCCTGCTTTAGTCTAAAGATCCCCTCCATGTTTACCCTATTTATTCCCTTGAGGTACTTGAAGACCTCAATCATGTCCCCCCCGTCTCTCCTCTCCTCCAATGAAAACAGGCAGAGCTCCTTAAGTCTGTCCTCATGCGTCAAATCCCCTAGTCCTCATACCATCTTTGTTGCCCTCCTCTGTACCCTCTCCAGGAGCTGTATGTCCCTCTTCAAGTGTGGTCTCCAGTACTGTACACAGTACTCAAGGTGTGGTCTAACCAGTCCATTGTACAGTAGCAGAATCACTTCCTTGCTCCTAGAGGTGATCCCCCTTATGATGCATCCCAACATCCTGTTTGCCTTGCTAGCCGCTCTGCTGCACTGCTCAGAGTTATTCATACATGCATCCACCATGACCCCTAGGTCTTTTTCCCCTATTGAGGCCTCCAGCGCCTCTCCTCCCAGGGTATACCTGTGTTTAGGGTTTCCCTGACCAAGATGCAACACCTTGCACTTGGTGATATTGAAATTTAATTTCCATGTGTGAGTCCAGCTTTCCAGGGTGTCCGGGTCCCCTTGCAGGGTCAACCTCCCCTCTTCTCCCTCAACTACTGCTCCCATCTTGGAGTCATCCACGAAGAGACTCATTTCACACCCTATACCCTCCCTGATGTCCAATATGTATGCATTAAACAGGATCGGACCCAGGACCGAGCCCTGCGGTACCCCACTACCAACCTCTCTAGGGTTTGAGAGCTCCCCACAGACCACTACTCTCTGAGTGCATCCAGCTAGCCAATTTTCAATCCATCTGACCATCACAGGGCCTACTCCTAACCCCATCAGTTTCTCCACCAGACCATTGTGGGGGACAGAGTCAAATGCCTTGCTGAAGTCCAAGAATAATACATCCACAGGCTTACCCCTGTCCAGTTCTGATGTTACCCATTCATAGAACTCCACAAGGTTGGTTTGACATGATCTACCTGGCACAAACCCATGTTGCCGACTATCCAGACCTCCCACATCCTCCAAGTACACCCCCAATCGTTCCTTTAGTATACTCTCCATTAATTTTCCCACCACCGAGGTCAAACTGATGGGTCTATAGCAAGGGTTCTCAAATGGTGAGGCCAGCCTCCCTGGGGAGGCCCCAACCTGTTCCAGGGGAGGCTCAAGCAAGTCTGAAAAAGTACTGTATCTAAATTTTGAGTTTTATATATTTTGTATGAAGAGATGATGCAAACTGAAAGAGGATAATAGTAGGTGAATTTAATGTATTTATTTACTAATAGGTGACAAGGGAAGGTGAATGAAAGGCTAATTTCAAGTGTACCCAGGAAAGGGTAGGGAGTGAATACATTTCAAAAGACAACTGTAAAACAGATCAAGAAATACACAATAACCAATAGTGCAAAATATATGAACAATGAACTAATAATGAGTGGTGATAATTGATCAATTTGTAGCCTGATGGCAGAACAGCCCAAGTACAAGGGTTGAGCAAAGAAGTGCTAACAGCAATAGCAGGAAGGAGCAAAGTAATCCCTGAGAAGCTGTGTAGGAGCAGGGAAAGATGAGGAGAGGTTAAGTATGTAGGAAGATTATTTCACATAGAGAGGAAACAGAGAAAGTAGTCTGACCCATGAAGGTACTGCAACAAGGGGTAACAATGGTTCAAGAATGAAAATAGCAGAGTATGTAGGTTGGCCTGTGCGTGTGTTTATGGGGTGGGGCGAGTGGATAGGCTGAATAATATTTGTTTATTTTTTATTATTCAGATAACACCTTTGCTCACAGGAGCTCTTTTACAAAGGTTCCATGTCAGTATAAGACAAAGCAATGAATGTGAGCCAAGTACTCAAAAGGGTTTCAATTTATTCATGGAGTACTGTGCAAAGTACAGTATGTTGATTTTCTTTGGGGAGGCCCAAGATTATTTCAATTTTTTTGGGGAGGCTTAAAATCTTTTCCATGGATTTTGGGGAGGCTCACTGTGACAAAGTCTAAGAATTATTGGTCTATAGTTACCTGGTACTTCCCTCGACCCCCCTTTATGGATTGGTACCACATGTGCCTCTTACCAATCCCTAGGTACCCTCCCTGTCTCAAGTGACCTGCTGAAAAGCTCCACCAGGGGTGCAGCCAGTATGTCCACCAATTCCCATAGTACTCTCAGATGAATGCTATCCGGCTCAGGAGATTTGTCTTTCTTTAGGGCCTTGAGGGCTAACCACACCCTTTTGGCGGAGATAGCATCATCCGTCCCCTCCACCTTACTGGCCTTTTTATCCTTACCCAGATGTGACACCCCTGGGGTACCTCTCCCTCCCTCTTGCTCCATTTCTGTTGCTCCCCTGATCCCACTTACTGACATTTCTATCCCCTTCATGCCTTGCTTTGCAGATATCCCATCCCCCTTCCTAGTGAACACAGAGGCAAAGTACTCGTTAAATACCTCTGCCTGGTCCCTCTCCTCTTCCACCCACCCTCCTTCTGATCTCAATCTGCTGAGATGGCCCTTAGTTTTTCTCCACTCCCCAATGTACCAGAAGAACCCCTTTTCCCCTCCATGTATCCCCTGTGCCAGCCGCTGCTCTTTACTGGACTTTGCTCCCTCACCATAAGGGTGACTTTTCTAGATGCAAGCTGGTACATTTCCTTATCCCTATCCCTCTTGTTTTATATTTTTCTTTTCTCTGACTGCTACCTGTACCTCACTGGACCACCAGCATGGTTTATGTGACCTTGCTCCCTTACGTTTCAACTTAGCGCAGATCCTGACTGCCTCATGAAGTCCCCGTTTTATGACCTCCCATCTCCTTTCCACACTTGTCATTAAGGTAATCCCCTTCAAGTGATCCTTGATAATATTTCCCATGCCCATAAAGTCTGCCCCCCCTGAAGTCCACTGCCAGTGTCCTAGATCTCACCCCTCTCCCCCATGCTTATTTGAAACCAGACAGTATTGTGGTCGCTCCCAGTCAGGGGGTCTTGTACAACCATGTCCCTTAACAGATCCCCATCTGCCAGAACCACATCCAGGACATGCCCCTCCCTTGTGGGCTCCATCAGTTAAGAACACATCCTGGAAGCCATCCAGCAGCCTCTGCTCCTTGGCCACCTTAGAGGACATGGTTCCCCAGTTTGTACCTGGCATATTAAGGTCCCCCATCAACACCACTCCTTCCCCTTTTGGTCCACACTGGGCAATGATGTTGTCCAGCAAACCATCCTCTAGAACATCACTCATCCCGGGGGGCCTATATGCTACACCCAGCTTGACCTTATCTCCTCCTGGGGATCATAAGATGACCCATAAGGCCTCCACGTTTCCCTCTGCCTCTTCTACCCTAGCAATTTCTATGTCATCTCTAATGAACATAGCCACTCCACCCCCTCTACCCTCCTTTCTATCCTTCCTAAGCATAGTGTACCCCCATATGTTTAGGTCCCAGTCATGGTTTTTGTTGGCCCACGTTTCCGTGACCATCACCACATCCACCCCGAACAGCATGGCCTGGAACTCTGGCAACTTGTTTCCCAAGCTCCTGGCATTTACTAACACCAACCCCCACCCCTTATCCCTGATCCTCTTTGTCGAACCCCACCCAGATTCCTTATACTTCCATCCTCCCTCTGCTCCTCCTGAAACCTCCGCCCCAAGTCTGTTTCCCTCCCCTTGGGCTTGGCTACCCTCATCTGGAGGAGAGGGCTCTGGTCAGCCCCTCCTTATCCCTTCCCCCCTCACAAGTTTAAACCCCACCTTTCTTGTATGTAGTCAGCCATCCCCTGTTTGTGACACCCCTGTTTAAGGACTTCCTTCCCTAATGGGGCAAGATGAAACCTGCCCTTGGCATATAGTCCCTTATCCTCCCAAACTCCATTCCAGTTCCCTAACATTTTCCCTAAGATGTACAACATAGCCTTCTTATTACACCACCTCATGTACGTCACAGCTGTCGTTTTTCAAATCCTGGCAAAAATGTGTTTTTGTACCAGTGGCACGTAATGGCATTGCAGTTGAGTAGAATTATGTTTTGGTGGAGATTCAAGAATTATCTGTACCGGGTACATGAGGTGGGGGTAATAAGATGGCTGTCCTGACAATTTGGTCACTGTTGTCCTATAAATGGAAGCACAGTGCCTGGAGGGACCTGTGCTTCCACAGCTACATACATATACGCATCTACGGAGGGATGGGGGCACTCCCACAGTAAAATAAAGATACTATTATACTATCTCAAATAGTAAGGAAATAAACTGTAACAAAAAAGTGTGCTAATGCTGTAGTTAGGGTCAAAGCCACAAAAGTAGGGAAATGTGGAGTCAGGGTTTCCAACCCTAACACCCCACCCCCACCCTGCACACACCAACAGGCGTTGGGTGTGTGCCTTGGGGTCATCAGCCCTAATGTTAACCCCATTCTCCTATACTGTACCCATCTCAGCTTATTTTCTTATGGAATGGGGTGAGTGTTAGGCTGACGACCCCAAAGGAACATCCACGCCTTTTGGTGTGTGCAGGGTGGGATTGGGGTGTTAGGGTTGGAAACTCTAGTGCCACACATCCCTACTTTTGTGGCTTTGACCCTAACTAGAGCATTTATGCAGTTTTTTACAAACACACACACAAAATCCATTGAATGGGAGCAAAACTATTAAAGTGCAAAGTTAGAGGTTTAACTTTAATTATGAAATGGGTATTAAGAATGACAGTTCCTGATTGGTCAAGAGCTGCTTTCAGCTGGGCCATTATCCCAGCACAATGGCCTGGGTGAAAGTAGCTCCTGGCAAAATGGACTCCACACCTGACAAATAGCCCTATACGCAGCTGCCCAAAAAAAGCATAGTTTCTTGTCCCTGCACAACACATACCTCAAGCAGCAACTCCAATCTCCCCTGTCACACACATCCTTCAGTCTTACTGTCAACAATAGCTCTCCTGTACTGTTTCTTTTGACTCTCTTGACCGTGAGCGCTACTTCTCTTCATCTCAATCGGCTCCATCTCGCAGACCACATGCCAGACGGACCACAAAAGAAAAAATAAATTTTTTTAAGGTGTCAGAAAACTACCAACCAGTTAGTCTAACGTCTATAGTGGGAAAATGATGGCGTCACTGCTCAAAGAAAGAATAGTAGCATTCTTCGAAGCAAGCAGGCAGCTGGACCAAAATAGTATGATTTTGCATTGGGAAGGTTGTGACATACAAATCTGGTTGAATTTTTTGACTGGGTTACCAGAGCTGTGGATAACAACGGGTCAGTGGATGTGCTCTACCTGGTTTTAGCAAAGCCTTTGACTCAGTTCCACACAAAAGACTGGTAAAGAAGTCAGACTACACAGCGGTTGGACAGGAGGTGGTAACATGGGTACAAAACTGGCTGCAAGGCAGAACACAGAAGGTCCAGGTAAATGGTGCAGTATCATTAGAGGGTAAGGTAATCAGCGATGTGCCCAATGGTATGGTACTGGGGCCTCTGCACTTTAATATCTTCATAGCTGACATCGCAGACGAGCTTGAGGGGAAGGTGTGTCTATTTGCTGATGACACCAAGATCTGTAACAGGGTGGATTCCATAGATGGAGTATACAAGATGGAATTAAATCTAAAAAAGCTCAAGGAGTAGTCTGGAGCATGGCAGCTGAGATATAATGCCAAAAAGTGCAAAGTCATGCATATGGGAAGAGGAAACCCAAAGACAGCGTATTACTTGGGAAGGGTAAGACTACCTCAAACCAAGAGCGTGATCTGGGAATCACGATTTCAGAAGGCTTAAAAAAGGGAAACAATGTGAAAAGGTGGTGCTAAAGGCCTCTAGCATGCTGGGATGTATAGGAAGGGGAATCACAAGTAGGAGGAGAGAGGTGATCATGCCACTGTATAGAGCCCTTGTCAGGCTGCACCTGGAATACTGTGTCCAGTTTTGAAGGCCACATCTCAAAAAGGACATTGACCATTTAGAAACAGTACAATGAAAGGCAACAAAAATGGTTCAGGAGTTGCAACAATTATCTTACAAGGAAAGCGTAATGGAATTAAACATGTACTCCCTGGAGCAGAGAAGAGAGAGGGGAGACATGACAGAAACCTTCAAATACATGAAGGGCATAAATAAAGTACAAACACAGGACCTCTTCCACTTCAAGGAGAACAGCAGAACTAGGCGGCATGATCTGAGGCTTAAGGGAGGGAGGTTCAACACCACTGTAAGGAAGTTCTTTTTCACAGAGACAGTGATAGATACATGGAATAGCCTGTCCCCGGGCGTGGTGGGGGCAAAGACAGTGGGGGAATTCAAGGCAGCGTGGGATAGACACAAGGGAGCCCTCACATGCGAGGGTGAGTAGGGGGGTAGAAATAAATCAAGGGCAGACTAGATAGACCTAATGGTCTCCTTCTGCCATCACCTATGTGTCTATGTTTCTATCCTCATCCTAGCAGTGCCTCCTTCATTCCTAACCTTCTTCACTCTGTCCCACCCCCACTGAAACTGGCCACTGTCTTTGCCACCACAACTTGCTCCAGCAACTCATTCCACCCCTTCACCACCCTCTCAGTGAAAAAGTGCCTCTTCATTTCCTTCTTTAATCTACCCCCCACCAATTTCAGGCTGTGCCCCCTTGTTGTACCATCTTTCCTTAACTTAAAGATGCCCTCAGTACCAACTCTGTTTATTCCCTTAAGGTACTTGACGGTTTCAGTCATATCCCCCCTCTCCCTTCTGTCCTACAGGGATTACATGTTCAACTCCCTCAGCCACTCTTCATATGTTCTGTCTCCCATCTCCTTGATCAATTTGGTTGCCCTTCGCGTGACCCCCTGCAGTAGTTTGATATCCATCTTCAGGTAAGGTCTCCAGAACTGAAAACAGTATTCCAGGTGTGGTCTCACCAGCAGGGCTTCAGTAAACTCCATTTTTGTAATATCTGACTCTCAAAAATAAGGCAAAAACTTCCAAAATAAAGAAGGAGAAAGTCATTGACTCCCAAATGTAAAAAACTAAATTGGATGACTTCCAAAACTGAATGCACAGTAGCTCAGGAATTATGGATTTTTTTCTAAAACAAATCGTATTTTTTCCTAAAACAAACTGTATTCTACTGCAATACTTGTAATAACATCCATAAATTGATCATTCCTAGAATACTGACTTTCAAATTGTTGGATCCTGGAAGTATTTTGACTTCCAAAAAATTGAAATGACTTCCAGATTTTGACTCATGGAAGTACAGTACTTCCACTAAAAATATATTAACTGAACCTCTGCTCATCAGTGACCTGTATAGTGGCAGTATAACCTCATCCCTCCTAGAGGTGATTCCCCTTGCAATGCAGCCCAGCATTTTATTTGCTTTGGCTGCTGCCTTTCCGCACTGTGCTGCGTGTTTCATTTCGCCCCTGACCATTACCCACCGGGTCCTTTTCCTCCTCTGATACTGTCACCTGTACTCCCCCCAGCCAGTATCCATCTTTTGGCTTTCTGGCACCCATGTGCATTACCTTACATTTCTTCACATTAAAACCCAGCTGTCAGATGCCTGACCACTTCTCCAGCTTAGCCAAGTCCTCCTTTAAATCCTGTCTCCCCTCCTCTGTGTCCACCCTCCCACAGAGCTTAGTATAATCAGCAAAAAGGCAGATCTTATTATTTACTCCCTCTGCAATGTTACTAATAAATGTGTTGAACAGCACAGGTCCAAATACTGAGCCCTGAAGCCTAGGTCTGGACAGTTCTCCCCCTACCACCACCCTCTGATTCCTGTCCCTTAGCCAGCGTTTGATCCATCCCAGCATTTTGTCTCCTAATCTGTATATATATATATGTGTGTGTGTGTGTGTGTGTGTGTGTGTGTGTGTATTATGTAATGCCTGTGAGATTATATAAGGATAGATATTAGCAATATTTACAATGTAGTGTGACCTACAGTGAGAATATCGCATTAATCCTTAATGTAGATCAGATATCCTCACAGTAGGTCTACCAGAGGTACTATCTGCAGTTAACAACAGCATAGCCACAAACTGCACTTAACTGCCGCTCACTGTGACACACAGCTATGAGTTCACCCACACATTGATCCCAACTCTGAACCTCTTCAGTGTGAAATCAACATTCACACTGAGGGTTTTTTTTTTTTTTCACAAAAAACAATACAGTCTGCTTCAGAAACACTCACACTCTGCCAAAATGCTGCAACCAATACCTCCTTCCCTTCCCACCCACGACTTCCACTTCCTATCTCAGATTGGGTCACAGTGCTTCCGCCAGCCAGCACCATCCTCCTATGCTGTGTGAACGGGTTGACAAGAACAGAAAGCAGGATCAACCAGCTACCAAACAGTTTAAACAAAAATAAAAGTATTGGACCAAAACTCCCTCGCTAAGTGGGAGCTGCCGCTGCCATATTTACAAAACTCTTTAGTCCACCCATAGGAAAAAGCAGCCAATCAAATCCCACATTGGTGACAGATGTACGTAGGGACCCTCGCTACCATGCTAGCATCCATACCTACTAGTAAGAGCGCGACGGAACAGCGGGGAAAAAGGCACCCAAAATATATATATTTAAAAAAACTTAAATGAAAACCAAAACAAGAAACCAATGAAAGGCATTACATAAATGAGATATGCAATGGGATGATTGAAAAGATTACTATTTCATTCGTGCAGTTTGACCTTGTGACATCACTCCTGGCTCCACCACTCATAACGTCATAAGATCAAACTGCACTCAGGGAAATATCAGTGATATTTCCAGTCATCCCATTGCATATCCCTGAGATATATATATATATATATATATATATATATACACACATATAGATATAGATATAGATAGATAAACACACACACACACACAACAGGTGTCAATATAAAAAGAGTGTGATAAATCCATTTATCTGAGTCACTGTGTGTATAAATTTATTTATACACACAGGCCCGGATATTCAGAAGGGTTTGCGCATGGCACAACAATGTTGCACCATGCGCAACCCACTGATGTGCCGTGCGATATTCAAACAGGGATTGTGCCTAGCACAAATCCCGATGTGCTGTGAGCCGCATCACTAATGGCGCGGCGCAGGTGGGGCGTGTCCATGCATACTCCGCACATCCCATTCAGCCCGGGATGTGCTGAGTCCATGCATGCGCAAACCCTACTTGTGCTGCACACAGGTGAGCCAAAAAAAAAAAAACAACAGCTGGCCACACACAGGTGAGCTGCTGTATTGCAAGGCGCAACAGGGCAGCAACCACCTGCGGGTGGCCACCTGAGCTCCGGCTGCACCTTCGTGGTGGCACCCCCCCCATGCCCGATCATGGGCATCTGTGTAAAAATATAAGTCCAATATCCCTGGTGGTCCAGTGGACCGCTTGCAGCCTGATCGCAGGCATCTGTGTAAAATGACATGTCCAATATTCCTGGTGGTCCAGTTGACCACTCTCAGCCTGATCGCGGGCTTGAGTATGAAATAATACGTTCAATATCGCTGGTGGTCCAGTGGACCACTCGCAGCCCAATCGCGGGCATATGTAATAAATAATAAGGAGAGCTCCACGGGACCCCCCTCTTCACCCGCCCACTGAGCCCCACCACCCCACTCCCCCCCAGTCAGTGGCAGGCAGCATCACCCCACCCGCCTGCCACCCCTACCGCCCCGCTGATCGATGTAGGGCATGAAGGTACACCCATTGGTCCACAGTGTGAGCCAATGCATGCAGCCTGCATCAGGACATGAAGTCCAGATATGTGAATGAATCCATCATCCATCCATCAAGATCAGTGACCTCAAGACCCAGTGAGAATACCAGGTCCAAGGTGTGGCCGTGATGATGCGTCACAGAGGCAACTGCCTGTGCTAGACCCAGCAATGTTATAAGCTGGAGGAGGTCAGAACCAAGTTGTGAGGATTCATTGTGGATCCAGGCACTGAAGTCCCCAGAATAAATCATCAGGGTGACTCCAAAACCCTGTCGACAATGAAGTCCATGACCTCCTGCAGAAATTCTCCCCCCCGATCCTGAAGGGTGGAAAATAAGTAGAATTCTGCAGCCCGCACCTGGACCACCATGCACTGTCACACATTCAAACGTGATGCACGCCAGGTCGACTGAGGAAACCAAGTCCGACAAAATCTCAGTCTTGTTCCTCATCGATATGGCATTGCACAACACTGCCTGAAGGGGATCATTGTGGTCTGTAGGCCCTCTAGCTGCCTGCCCACATGGTCTGGTGGGAACCCTAGGAATGGAGGCCAGACACATCAGGCCTCTCAAGGCTCCATTTCATCCTAGAGTGTGTCATGCTCCAAACCACCCTGATCCCTTTCACCTCCATTGAGATCCCAGTGCCCCGCCACCAACCCCCCTACCCCCTAGCAATACCCACTTCCCCACAATGCCCTATAGTGGCAGCAGGGAGAGGAGGGTCACAAAAGGGGAGGAGGTCATGCAGCAGGTCTACCAGGTAACTAATCCAGAGGGGCCTCAGACCCCTACATATACCTAGTAAGTAAATTAGCTAAATTAAATACACTCCCAAATAACAACCCAACTAACCAACTAGACAAACAATAAACCATAATTTATATTGAATTACAATTCTAACTATCCACTCATGCACCACTCATAAAGTAAATGCAATAAAATTCCCTACTCAGATATTCAGCAGTCACGCTCTCTCTAAACCCCAACAATTTTACCACCCACAAAACCACCCAGCCCAATAAATCAGCATTCTTATAGTCCAGAAGAGGAATTGAGTGCTATAGAAAGTATGAGATACCCCTTTCAAGGGGAAAAAAACAGAGCAAAGTAAATAGTTCAGCGATGTTAAGGAAACTTCCTGAAAACCGATTTACCGGTTACAAAAACAGCTTGCTCTCACCAAGCTATTTTGTACTTCCAAAATCCTATCGGAAAGATATCAGGCTGACAATCAGAATTTGAGAAGAACTCTCCCAGGAGGGACAAACTTTAGAATTTAAGAGCTGGTCCCAACAAAACTCTCACTAATGCTGAGGCTATACAGTCATTAAGAGCAATAAAGGAATTAATTCAATGGCCCACAACAAGGTCCAGCTTCATCCTCCAGCACTTCTCTCACCAGCAACAAAGGTAATCTGGATAGATCTTCTTCTGGTGGACGCAACCGGCAGGATGGATTTTAACTGGGCTTTGGGTTGCCGCACAACTCCACTGGCTTTAACCGCCACCCACTAAGAGAAGTCCACAGCAGTCAAGGCAAGAACCTGCATTGCCACACCATGGACTCCCTCTAGACAGTGATCCTGGAATAGTTCCTGAGAATGCTAGCAGTCTCCTACAGATTGATTGCTGAGGAGGCCCTCCAGCATTCCTGGACAGAACCAACCTTTAGGGTAAAACTTCACTGCTACGGCAGCCGGAGATGTTACTCCAGTCGACAAAGTTCAGCAAAGTTCAGCACAGTCCTAGAGCATATTTGTCCCAGCAGAAATCGATGTCCACATGCCAGTGGTTCCTTCCTTGCTTCTTCATGTTTCTTCACCCTCCCAGGAGCTTTTCGTTTCTAGCAGTAAGTTTAGCACTCAAGCCCTAGCTGGAAAACAATAAAACTAATTCCTAAAATTACTCACTTACCCAACCCTCAACTATTTCTAAAAACCCTAACTCACATCTCTAACTAGCTTAATAACAAAGTTGAACTTTTGGACACCGGACTAAATAGCCTCGGATCTCAGATGCCAGCAAATTAAACCTGCTCATTTGTTCTTTTGTGCTTAGTATGCTCATGCCCCTTTTCAGATATTTTGGGGTCTGAAGTGTCTTTAGAGGGTTTCATTTTTGTCTTGGAATGGGATGAAGAAGGACCCTCTTCAATTTGCTTTGGTGACACTGAGGTGGGAACAGAAGCTATTTTTTCTAATATTTTGGCCCTCTTTTTGATTGTTTGTGTACAAAACATACTACTCACTTCACAATTAGAGAAAATGTAGCTTGGACCCAAGCACTCTATACACAAATCGTGACAATCAGCCTTAGCAAAGATTTGAAAGCACTTAACACAGTTTTTAAAACATGTGGGTCCCATCCTCTTTTAAGGCCTGTCTGACATGCCAAAATGTCAGGAGACTGTGTAAAAATGTCCCAGAATAAAACTTAAAACAATTGCAGTTGGTTTCTTATGTTTAAAAGGATCCGCAATTTAAAACAGATTTATTTTAAATTCAAAGTGATCTGTTCCTTGATAAAAATGGGAACTGATCGCAACCATGAACTAAGCATTTAAAAGTATGTAATTCACAAAAACACGATCGGTTCCTAGGAACAAATGGGAACCGATCGCGATTAAAACAAAGTTGTTATTTTTTTAAACTAAATACAATAAAACTATAAACCAAAATGCTAGCAGTCAGAACTGCAATAAAGGCAAGCAGTACAGAATGAGCACCCACTGCAACAGTAAGCACCAGGACACCAAGTGTCAAAATTAAGTACTTTTTATTAAATAAAGTGCATCAAACACTCACGCCAACTGAACAAATCACAACAGTGGCCTAGCAACAGTTTAAATTGAATAACTCAGTTCCTGAGAACCGCAATGAAACTGCTAAAATGGGTAAAAATACCCAACTCTAAAAACTAAACTTTTGTAATAACTACTAGAGGCAGACTATAAGTAAAATAATGAAAAAATACCACTTTTTCAACAAAATAAACACTTTTGCAGCGAAGTGCTGTGAAGCTCTTGGGGAAAGTCTTGCTGTCTACATGGAAAAATTGAATCTGGCAGTTAGATGACACCTAGAGGCAGAAATATTGAATAATGCATTCCAAATTTCCTAATTTGCATACATTCTATCGCAATGTTCCAGGGGCAGTCAGCAGCTCTAGACTAACTGCTAATTGTCTAATAATACTAGTAGATTCCTGGAGTTTGAATCAATACAAATGTGAAGTATAAAGCAGGTAAGTCTACAAACCATCTCATATTTGATAGCTTCAGTGTTGCACATGGCTACTGTGATATATTCAGTATTATTAACTTAAAGCTCAACTCACTCACCTCTAATGGATAATGCCTTTCTCAAATACTGCATGCAAAATAATAAACTCCTTACTCAGTGCTAGAATTGGCTCTACCACTGGTCATCAACAAAATTTTTGTCGAACGACCAGACAGCGAAACCCGCAGGTCGACCGCATTTTGCAGTCAGCTTCCAGTTTCATATTAAAACAAGTGTTTTCTTCATGGGGCTTTGCCTCTGAACCCCTGTATGCGGAGGGGCTGTGCATCCACACACCCCTCTTAGAACTGTCAACCCAAGTTGGAGCTGATTCGGGGATGCAGGACCCCGACAGACAGTGCCTGGTTCCAGCAGGTTCCTGCAGCGATGTGGCGCTGTTGATGCTATAGGAGACCGCACTGTCAAAATATCACTAACAGTGCTGTATACCCTAGAATTTACCAGCGCTTCAGTTGAATTTTGGGCTGGAAATGAAGAATAACAATAGGTGGGGGTTCAAATCTTATAAGCTTCTTTGCTTAGTAGCAAGCGGTGACAACCTAAATTGGGGCTGGCATTGGTGTACTCATTTCTGGCAAGGGGTGGAGGAAAGTGCCAGTGAGAGCTATGAGGAATAGCAATCAGTAATCAAAAGTGAAAGATATGGCAGTGTCAGTGGTTGTGGGAGATGTAAGCGTTGTTTCAGAGATTAGATGATTTTTGGCAGCAAGGTCATTTTTTTCAATAATCTGTTTTTTCTCCATGGCAACAATGAGGTTAGGCTCCCTTCTGCCAGGCTCCACCCCCCCCCCCACTGTCCAGCATCTCTGCAGGCTTACCTGGTAGCTCAGTACCCTCATGGATTCAATTAATGGCATGGTCAGGAGGGGGAAGGCTATCCTTCCCCATATTGCCTGAATCCAGTAGTTTCTGCAGGTGTCCTTGGTGATGTGGCAGGTGGAGGTGTGGTGTACAGTTGTCATATGCCCCCACTGTGCCTTCCCTTTTCCTCCTGATTTTGCTCCTTCTCTCTCTGCCACCACCATGATATGCTTGGGTGGTGTACGCGCATAGAGGTGCACATGCGTCCTGGGACCATGGCTCCCTCCCCAACCCCTGACTTACATCTGACTCCCAGAGCTCCCATGAGCTACCACCAGGCCTCCACCTGGTGGCAGCCAAGAGCCAAGACAGAAAGCCACCCCAGCCCAGGACAGCAGAGCTGCCAGTCAGCTACGTAATCCTCTCCCAGTCCTCCCACCCCCGCAGACCCCAATAACAAGTGCTCATTCCCGAACATGGGTTGCCAGAGTGGCAGGAGGTAAAGCACTCAGCACCTTAGAGCTCCATACCACTGGGCTGGTGCAAGGTTATGTTTTTAACTGAATTTAGAATATCTAAAGTCAGAATTGCTATCCAATTGAGATGGCTTGAAAAGCAACAGTAGAAACACTCTGGATACAGAAGTTGATACTAGCCCATTTACAGAAGAAACGGTTCTGAAAGAACTCTTAAACTGAAGGTGAACAAAGCAATGGGGCCTGATGGGATTCATCCCAGAATTCTAAAAGAACTAAGGGTAGAACTAGTGACACCACTGACTACCCTCTTTAACAAATCATGGGAGGATGGGGTGGTACCCGAGGACTGGAGAAGGGCAGATGTGATTCCCCTTCACAAAAGTGGGAGCAAGGCAGAAGCAGAAAACTACAGACCTGTTAGTTTAGCCTCAGTGGTAGGGAAAATGATGGAATCACTTCTGAAGAAAAGAATTGTTGAGTATCTAGAGGCCAGAGGGGCACAGGACCCAAGGCAGCATGGATTCACAGTGGGAAGGTCATGCCAGACAAATCTGATAGATTTCTTTGACTAGGTGACCAAGTAGTAGATCAGGAGGGGCTGTGGACATGGCCTACCTAGACTTTAGCAAGGCATTTGACACAGTCCCACACAAAAGATTAATATACAAGTTAGCCAGCCTGGGAGTGGGTCCCAAGATGACAGCCTGGGTAAAGAATTGGCTGGAGAATAGGACACAGACAGTAATAGTAAATGAGTCCACTCTGAAGGGGTTACTAGTGGGGTACGCAGGAGTTCAGTAATAGGACGGTCCTCTTCAATGTCTTTATAAGCGACATTGCAGAGGGACTGGAAGGAAAGTATGTCTCTTTGCAGATGACACAAAGATCTGCAACAGAGTTGATGCACAAGGTGGGGTAGAAAGGATAAGAAGGGACTTGGCAAGGTTAGAGGAATGGTCAAATGTATGGCAGCTTAGATTCAATGCTAAGAAGTGCAAGGTAATGCAACTGGGAAACAAAAACCCAGGGGAAGAGTACACAGTGGGGGGTGAGATACTAACAACAACAAAAATGGAAAGGGACCTAGGGGTAGTCATATCAGATGACCTAAAGGTGGGCAAGCAATGTGAGAGGGCTGCAAGGAGGGTTGGGGGATACTGGGATGCATAGGGAGAGGCATCACCAGTAGAAAACAGGAAGTTATTATCCCTCTGTACAGACAGTTGGTGAGACCCCATCTGGAGTACTGCGTGCAGTTCTGGAGACCCAATCTCGCAAAGACATAGACAGGATGGAGGCTGTCCAGAGGAGGGCAACTAAAATGGTGCAGGGTCTGCACCGGAAGACATATGAAGAGAGAGACTTAAGGAGCTGAATATGTATAGCCTCGAGGAAAGGAGGGAGAGGGGGGACATGATAGAAACTTTCAAGTACCTCAAGGGAATCAACAAAGTCCAAGAGGGTAGCATCTTTCAAAAAAAGAGGTGTGCAAGAACAAAGGGGCACAATTTGAAGATAGAAGGAGGCGGCTCAGAGGTAATTTAAGGAAGTATTTTTTCATAGAGAGGTTGTGAATGTGGAACGGCCTTCGGAGGAGGTTGTGGAGTCAAAAATAGTGGTGGAATTCAAGCATGCATGGGACAGTCATAAGGCAATTCTAGGGGGTTGGGGTAGGAAGAAGTAGGCTGCTGGTTAACTAGGATCTGCAGCTTATCCATTAGGTAGGGAAATGGGCAGACTTGGTGGGCCAAGCGGTCCTTATCTGCCGACAAAATATATGTTTCTATGTAAAAATACAGTGGTGAGCCTCAAGTGAGTGAGCTGGTGAAGTTTTAAAAAGAACTGAGCTGCTCGCCCTGCTGGCTCCAGCCACCAAGGATCTACTGAGAAAATATTTTTATCCATGAGGACCTAGCATGAGAATATAACAATTTTCTCATGCTAGGTCCCAGGGAAGGAAAAATATAAGTGATATATGCCCTTTAATATACTAACAGATGTTGCATAATGATATAGATATAGATATATAGATACAGATAGAGATATACATCTCCAATGGTGATAAAAGAAGTTAAACATGACAAGAAAATAAGTGAATATTATATCTAACTCAAGACATCATGTTTATTGTTAGTGTTGATATCTTGAAGGATAGGCACATTACAATGCAATAATGAACCAATCAGAGAGCAGCTTTCATAATTCTGATGACATCACAGTAGCACTGTACAACAGTGACTCCTGCAGTTGGACTCAAAGAGAAACACTCACATTTTCAAACAAACAGTAGCTTTAAAAGCTATAAGTACTGTAGGAAAATCATGTTGTATAGATTGAACATGCAATCGTTTGACTAAAAATATGCAGTCACTTGTGAGGGGCAGGAATTTCATAACTCACTTGTAGCTTTGTCACTGATTTGGAATGGTATGATATATATTTTATTTAGTTTTTGTTAACTGGGTAGGGTGCACTAGGCAGTCATTTGCCTATTTTCAGGCATGTCTCAGGAGAATACAATGGCAGAATATTACAGGGTATACAAAAGACAAAGGCAAGTATGTACAGCAAGTTGTAGGAGTAACATTAGTGTAAATTACATAAGAGTGCATAATGGTACCTACAGATAACAACATGTAAAAGAAGTCCAGTAAAGAATTTTTCATGAGTGCATTGACAGTAGAGCAAACAAAGTTGACTCAATTGGTATGTCAAGCACAAATACGGTAAACAAGGACTGTAGATAATAGCATTTACAGTAACAAGTTAGTACTTAGCACAGTACGTTACTAACTAGAGTCGCTAGAGGCAGACAATGATACAAGACTCTGAGACCTGTAGTAAAGTGTAAATAAGTGCCTCTATGTGTAGGAGGCATCAGTGAGGAGTGTCTCAGGGTTAGTGGTTATGGGCAGGTACATTGGCAGCGTTGAAGCAGATGGGCATGAAGGTGACTGCAGAAGGTGCCAACACTTTGATCCTGCCACACAGACAGAGGTATATTGTTCCATAGCTTGGGGCCACAAAGGAAAAAGATATCCTGCTGTACCTGTTACATGATCTGGGGACATTTAGTAGGTCATGATATGGTATGGTATGGTATGGTACGGTATGGTATGGTGTGGTATGGTATGGTACAGTCCTGCCCCCTCACACAAAAAGATAAATTGCATATTTTAGCTCGGATCATTGCACATCAGAGAGAGAGAGAGAGAGAGAAGACAGACAGACAGACAGATAGAAGGGATATGGCAAGGGCCTAGTAAAATTATACCTAATATTTTTACAAGTGGTCTGTGACCCCATGAAACACAAGTGCTGAAGTTACGAGTCATGTTACAGGGGTCACAGGTCACAAGTACAAGATCAGGCACATTTTTATAATTATATAATGTGTTTTGGCTGCACATTCAGAGGATAGGGATGAGGAACATACACCAAAGTTCATTGGAATTTAAAAGGTCCGAGGAAACCCCAGGGTTGGAGAAAAGAGACATCTACTGGATATACCTGTTATTAGCACTAAAATGGCCAGGACTTAATAACCAGATAGAATTAGTCCCACTGTTATAAGGATTCTGTCACTAAAATTATTATGTCTGTTTGTGTTGGGTTTTTTTTTTTCAGATTGAATGAGCAGTGAAGAGAACTAAAATTAATTCATGAAGAAACAAAATATATTAGTGCATTATAAAAGTAGTATATACTAAGATGCATAATGGGGCATATTCACTAAGAGTCAGGACGTATGCAGGAATGCAACGTAAGTAGTGGTGTGCAGCTGCACACCACGCAGACCTGCTGGAACATGCAGTATGCATCAACAGGTGCACAATGCACCAAGGAGACAGGGGCAGGGATCATGGAGGTGTCAAGACATGTGCTGGGATGGATCGAAGGACATGCAGGAACAGGTACCCACCCCTTGACCCCACCATATAAGGAGGTGCAAACATGCTGTGCATGTGGAGTAATGCAACATGTGGAAGTAAGATGGAGGCAGAGCACATGCAGGAGAACCAGGGCCAGGAATGGTGGGTGGCCAGTGCACCAGTGTAGCCCACACTTGCCATCACAGTGGACGGACAAGCTGGGAGAGGGAGAGGGAGGTGGCCACAGTCCACCAACATCAGTGGTGCATAGGTGGCCATGCTAGTAATGGATGTCCGGCAGCACTATAATGTCCTGTTCAGGACACGGTCCCTGTCCAGCCATGCAGAAACCAAGGCATGGATATGGCTGGCCATACAGGCAGTGACCAATGCCGTGGGACTTTAGGTACACACATTCACCGCAATCAAGCACAAGTGACAGGACCTCTGATCCCAGGTCAAGAAAAAGCTGAGCCAGGCACAACAGTCACAGGGTGTCACAGGCGGTGGGCCACCCCTGCCAACCTCCTCTTTGACTCCCATCGAGAAACTGGTGGCGGACACTATAAGCAATGTCATGAGTGATGGGGAGCCCAATGGGGTGGACAGCATGAGAGGTAAGGAATGGGTACGTGGAACTTGCCACACCACCCAAAGTATGTACACACTGAGCAAGCTGACCACATGTGACCCTCTCCCCACAGTGCATGATGATGACAGCACTGGAGAGGGGCCATCAGGCCACAGCACTAGGACTGTGCAGAGAGCAACAGTCGATGGTAGGTCACGGGATGGCAGTCATGCAGGGTGCCAAGCAGCCATCACCAGTGCCATAATTAATGGCTGAATGTGCTCCCCAACAGATGGTGCACAGCCAGACATGCAGCCAGCACCTGTGGATACCACCCAGCTGGAAGCAGACAGTGATCACAGGCAGTGTGAGGACACACAGTACAGCAACATACCTGAGTCACAGGGGACCACCGGCACAGAGACCACAGTGTCGCAGTCACCACCCTATGACAACAGTCAGGCAATGGAGGACACAGTGGTAGAGGATCAGTGCAAACCACTGCCCACCATAACCTGCAGCACCAGACTGAGCTACCAGGATGAGAACACAGCCCCCAGTGAGGCCCCTGACACACAGACCCCACTCACAACTCCTCTGGATAATGCACCAGGTACATCAGCAGAGCCACCAGCCACTAGAGAGGCATGCCAGACACCATCCAGTGGTGTGCTACACACTTATTACCCTGACCTGTGACATCTGAAGCCTTAGTGACTGCAGGCCACGAGACAGAACACGCAGGCCCTGGAGTGGCTCACTGAGGTGGTGTTGGGTGCTGTCCATGCCCAGAAGAGGCTAGCTGAGAAGGTCATCATTGGCATCCATGCCCAGGAAAGGGTTGCTGACACACTGGCAGCAATCGCCACCCACATGGGAGGTGGCAAACACCATACACAACCGGCTGCACCCATGGTGGACACAGTGCATGACCGCAACCATACAGCTCCCAGTGCCACAGGCCCACATGGGCAGGCCAGCCCACTGGCACAACTGACAATGCCAGCAGCACACCTACCAATCAGTATGCAGATGCCACCCAACAGGGTGTGCCGTGCACATGCCGGGTCACGCGACCAACAGAGGGTGCCACGGCACATGGCCAGGCATGGCACACTGACACAGGTGCCTCTGGACATGCACGTGGAGGATGCAGCATGTGCAACATGTACAGCCCTGTATACACCCTGTCAGTGCCACATAGCCAACATAAACACACACCACACAACATGCACCATGGAACCCACAGGGACCCCACCACACGTTGCACTGAGCACATATGTGGCACGAGCCCTGCTGCACATGCACGCAATACACCATACACACTCCCAGCTGTACCACAGCTGCACGCACTATGAGGCACACATGCACCACCCCATCACCAGTGCATTGCCAGCTGTGACACATGATTGGCATGTTCAAGGCTGGGTATGGTCACATGCACACTCAGCTAGGCAGTGTCATCATCACACACGTTACCACACCATGCTGGCCAAATGTTCCATGCACCATGCAGTGTTGGACAGCACATGCCACCATACAGTCTGGCACAGGTGGTCCCTGTGGGTGGCGACACCCTACGCCATTGGTATCATGTACCACATGCTGTGGTGCATGTGGGTCTGCTTGGGGCGCATATGAGGTTACATGTGGCAGACCATCAGGGGGCACAGGCAGTCTATGAAGCATGCAGATGTTATGCAGCATGGCACAGGTGATGAACACTCTGCGCTACTTGCCTGGCGACAGCATCATTGTGCCACCGCTGTGGTCCAGGCATCAGAACCGCATCTTTAGGAGCCGTATAGTGCATTCCATGATGTTGCGTGCCCTTGTATGTGCATGGTTGTGTGCCTCCTCCGCAGGGTGCTGTGGTGCCAGGTACAGCGTCATGAGGTATGTCCACAGTGGACAGACACTGTCCCCTGTGGAGGTGAGAAGAACATCATTAGTGCATGGCTCACAATGCACAGTGCCGCATGCTGCAATGTCACTCGTGGGCAGTGTTCACCTATAAGCCACTCATACCCCTCCACACATGTGGACAGATGACGTCTGAGTTTGCTGTTGTTGAATATGTAGGAGTCATGGCATGACCCTGGATATTTCACACACAGGTTCATCAGGATGCCCATGGTGTTGCACATTACCTGGTAATTAACACTTTACGATTCCGATATGCCTCTTCATCCACTGCTGGCATCAGTATGACCACATGTGTACAGTCAATTGCCCCCAATGTGTTTGACATGCCATACATATCGTGGAACGCCTCCTTTGCTGCCCCGAGGTCCCCCAGCATTGTGGAGAACCTAATGTGGTCCAGCAGATGGCACAAATGTCACCTGATGCAGTGACCTAGACACAGATGCCTGGCTCACTCCTGTGACATACCCCATTACTCTCTGGAACGAGCCTGTGGCATAGTACTGCAGGGCACACAGAACCTTCATCTCCCCGGACATGACAATGGATTGCTGTGTGCGTGGCCGGATATGTTCCTGTACCAGACCGCATATGTACTGGAGTGTGACATGGTCCACACGGTACCACTTCAGACATTCTGTGTCATAGAAACATAGAAACATAGATTTTGATGGCAGATAAGGACCGTTTGGCCCACCTAGTCTGCCCATTTCCCTACCTAGAGGATAAGCTGCAGATCCTATTTAACCAACAGCCTATTTCTTCCTACCCCCCACAAAAATTGCCTTATGTCTGTCCATTGCATTCTTGAATTCTCCCACAGTTTTAGACCCCACAACCTCCTCAGGAAGGCTGTTCCATGCATCCACCACCCTCTCTGTGAAGAAATTCTTCCTCACATTGCCCCTGAGCCATCTCCCCTCTATCTTCAAATTGTGTCCCCTTGTTCTTGCACATCTCTTTTTCTGAAAGATGCTACCCTCTTGGACTTTGTTGATTCCACTAAGGTGCTTAAATGTTTCTATCATGTCCCCACTCTCCCTCCTTTCCTCAAGGGTATACATATTAAGCTCCTTTAGTCTCTCCTTGTATGGCTTCTCTTGCAGACCCTGCACCATTTTAGTTGCCCTCCTCTGAACTGCCTCCATCCTGTCTATGTCCTTGTGGAGATGGGGTCTCCAGAACTGGACGCAGTACTCCAGATGGGGTCTCACCAACTGTCTGTACAGGTATAACAACTTCCTGTTTTCTGCTGGTGATACCTCTCCCACGCATCCCAGTATCCCCCAGCCCCCCTACCACCTTCTCACATTGCTTGCCAACCTTAAGGTCATCTGATATGATTACCCCCAGGTCCCTTTCCATTTTGTTTTTGTTACTACCTCCCCAATTGTGTAATCTTCCCTAGGTTTTTGTTTCCAGGTGCATTACTTTGCACTTCTTTTGCATTGAATCCAAGCTGCCACTTCTGACCATTCCTCCAACCTTGCCAAGTCCCTTCTCATCCTTTCCACGCCTCCTTGTGTATCAACCCTGTTGCAGATCTTTGTGTCATGTGCAAAGAGGCATACTTTTCCTTCCTGTCCCTCTGTAATGTCACTTATGAAGACATTAAAAAGGACTGGACCCAGTACTGAACCCTGCGGTACCCCACTAGTAACCCCTCTTTCTTCAGAGTTGACTCCATTTACAATTACCTTCTGTGTCCTGTTGTTCAGCCAATGTTTTACCCAGGCTACCACCCGAGGACCCACTCCCAGGCTGGTTAATTTGACTACTAATCTTTTGTGTGGGACTGTGTCAAATGCCTTGCTAAAGTCTAGGTAGGCCACGTCCATAGCCCCTCCCTGGTCTACTGCTTTGGTCACCCAGTCAAAGAAATCAATTAGATTCTTCTGACATGTCCTTCCTGCTGTGAACCCATGCTGCCTTGGGTCCTGTGCCCCTCTGACCTCTAAGCAATCAACAATTCTTTCCTTCAGAAGTGATTCCATCACTTTCCCTACCACAGAGGTCAAACTGACAGGTCTGTAGTTTCCTGCCTCTGTCTTGGTCCCACTTTTGTGAAGGGGAATCACATCCGCCTTCTTCCAGTCCTCAGGTATCACACCATCCTGCCATGAATTGTTAAAAAGGGTAGTCAGTGGTGTCACTAGTTCTCTGCTTAATTATTTTAGAATTCTGGGATGAATTCCATCGGCCCCATTGCTTTGTCCACCTTCAGTTTTAGGAGTTCTTTCAGAAGCCTTTCTTCTATGAGAGGACTGGGATCGACCCCCCCTCTCCAGAGTGCTTCTGTTAATTGGATTAGGCACCTCCCACAATTCCTCTTTTGTGAATACTGAACAGAGGTGTTCATTCAGTATCCCTGCTTTTTCACTGTCACTCTCTGGCCTCCCACCATCCATTCTATTCAGCCTCACTAGCCCTCCCTTTGTCTTTCTGTGCTCCCTGATATACCTATAAAAGGTTTTATCCCCCTTCTTAACCGAGTTAGCTATCTTTTACTCAGTTTGTGCCTTTGCTATTCTGACTACCCTCCCTGTTTCCTTCTGCCTTAACTGGTACAGTTCTCTGTCCTGCTTCTTCTGTGTTTCCTTATACTTCCTAAATGCTATCTTTTTCTCCCTAACCTTCACCGCCACCTCTTTTGAGAACCATAGTGGCCTTTTCTTTCATTTTGATTTGTTTATTTGCATCACACAAAGGCTTGTTGCCTCTGTGATAGCAGTTTTGATATTTCCCCATTGTTGCTCCACCCCTCCTTCTAGCCTGTTTGCTAGTGCTTTTCTAAGGCACTCTCCCATCTTGCCAAAGTCAGCCCTCCTGAAGTCCAGAACCCTCACTTTTGTATGGCTTGACTCTGTAGATGAGTTTATCATGAACCACACTGTTTGGTGGTCACTTGTTCCCAAATGGTTCCCCACTTCTAGATCTGAGATCCTCTCACTGTCCCCATTTGAGAGTACGAGGTCTAAGATTGCTCCCTCATGAGTAGGTTCCAAAACTAGCTGTCTGAGGCATGCCACCTGAAGGGCATCAAGAATGGCCCTGCTTTTGGATGTGGCTGCCGCAAAGGTGCTTCAGTTAACATGAGGCATATCAAGGTCCCCCATCAATAGTATCTCCCCTTTCTCTGCCATCCTAAATATGCTTTCTATCATATCCTTGTCCATTCCCTTCCCCTGACATGGGGTCTATATACAACCCCTGTGCGGGTTGTGGTGCCATTTCCAGTCTCTAAGGTGACCCACAGTGCCTCCTCTCCTCCCTGTTTACTCTTTTGTTCAGTTGCTTTATCCTTCCCTCACATAGAGAGCTACCCCCTGCCCTCCCTGTCGCCTCCTGTAGGTTGTGTACCCTGTATGTTAACATCCCAGTCGTGGCTCTGTGTACCATGTTTCTGTGACTGCTTCAATATCCAGGCATCCCTCTTCTATCAAGGCCACCAGTTCAGGGAGCTTGTTGCCCAGACTACAGGTGTTGGTACTCATTAACCTCCATTTCTTGATGGCCTTACCCCTTTTTGCCCCATCCCTGTCCTTATTGCATTTGTCACTTTCTCCATTTACCCCTGCGCTTCTCCCTATCGACATCTCTATGTTGGTGTCTACCTCAATTAGTACCCTGATATTTTGGGGGCTAGGATTTCCCTGCTCCTTTCCAGTGCCTCCCCCTTGGCTAGTTTAAATGCTTGTCAATGAAGCATTTAAACCTATCACCTAGGATCCTGGTTCCCCTCCTGGACAGATGCAGACCATCATGCCAGTATAGGCCTGCATCCCTCCAGGTGGACCCCCAGTCCCCAATGAAGCCAAATCCCTGAGCTCTGCACCATGCCATAGACAGGCAGCAACTCTGAGAAGGTTACCGTGTGTGCTATTTGTCTAAGGCCCCTCCCCATCTCCACAAACGCTTCTTGCACTGCTCTGATCCTTTTCTTAGCCAGGTCATTTGTCCCAAGGTAGACAATGACATCCAGCTCCCTCCCCTGTGCAGCTGCTCCTGTGATCCTGAGGATTCGCTCCCTATCCCTCCAAGTCATGGTGCCAGGCAGGCACCTTACCTCCCTCTCCCCTTCCTCCCCCAGTTCTACTTTCCTAACAATGGAGTCCCCCACCAGGAGTTGTTTTCTTCCCCTGTAGGGTCCCATGCCACCGCGCCCCACGGTGTGTGTGCCTCTAGCCGAGGTAGGAACATGTGAGGACGGGCCCACTGGTGACGGTCACGGTACCGTGCCATGACATCCTCAATGATGGCAATGTTCAGCAGTGCACCTGGGCACATTGTGTCATGGTGGACAACCCTGCTGTGCACTGTCAGCACTCATGGTATCTGTTATGGCATGTGTTGGTGTGCTGTGCACAGCTGCCCACTCATTCTGTATGCCCTTTAAGGGGATGTGTATGGCACATGTGGGCAGGGTGCACCTCATGCACTGCCGTGTTGATGTTACACCTGTGACCGGATGCCCCATTCATTGCAGTAACAATGGTGGCCATGGGTGGTAGTGTCAGTGGTAGTGGTGGTAGGCGTGGCCTACCTAGGCAATTCTACAGGGTCTCATTGACCTGCTATCAGGACAATTGTCTGGTCAGTGCTATCTTGGAGGTGCTGGGAGAAGCCGAACATAAGTTGGGTTGCTTCGGTGTGTGGGTGTGCTGGGCATTTGCACAGGAGCATGGTCTAATACATTGTCCTGTGGTATGTATTCCAGGTGACACGGGACAGGTCGATGAAGATGGTGCTGGTGCACCTTGATCTGGGGGAGGAGACCACAGTCCAGGTGGTGGCACCAGGTGCAGGCTCCCACTCGACATGCTTCTATACTGCTGTCTGTGGAGATCCATGACCGACATGGTCTACAGGAATGACACTGGTGATCTGTGAGCCATCTGTGTACTGTCCAAGGTAGGTGGTGTCCCAGTTATACCGTGTGTGTGTGTGTGTGTGTGCTGCCCGCCACAGTGTGACATCCTGGGTGCTGATGGTTGGATCCCTGTGTGTTCTTGTTGTTACAGAGGTACCAAGGTCCAGTGAGGAGGATAATCCTGGAGAAGAGGCCATTCACCAGCTCTACCCCACCCGTCCACATCTGAGACCAGAGCGTCAGACTGATATTCCTTGTTTGTGTAGTGTCTGTGGGTGGTGTGGGTGTTGTTCATGGTCCCATCCCTGGTCCCCTTCCCCCTTCCTGCCCTACTGTTGAATAAACATTTTATTACACTGCATCATCTGGGTCCATGTCCCTTATTTGCCCTGCCACTGTATGGCATGGGTGGAGCTGATTTGCATGTTCCACTGGGTGTTGTGGTCCCTGCGTGTGCTGCCCATGTCCACACACTGTGGCATGCAGCACTCTGTACTGGGTGCCCTGGGTCTGGTTTCCTGTACATGGGTGGACCATGTCTGGTAGCCATGTGCCTGTGTTCACATGGGGGCTGGGGCTTGCTGTGCTGTACTTTGCTGGGTGTGTCATGCCTGGTGTGTGTCTGTTTGGGTGTGTTGTGAGTACGGGTTCTGGGTCCCAGTTGTGGGGTGTTAAACATTGTGCTGCCATGCACGTGTGCTGCACGTGACATGCAGCAAGTGGCTGGATGTCACATTGCCCTGTTGTGGGGGCCATCCTCTGAGGCTATGGCATTCCGTCGCAGGCATCCTCTGTGTTGCCCACTGTTTGTTGGTGGCACATATCATATGCACTCACAATTTATGACTGCCTCCAGAACGTGTAAGCCTGGCACTGTGGTGGTGCACTGCTTTCCAATGTACTTGCATTTGTGCATGCATGTTGTTCATGCAGCACGGTCAGGCTATGCGGCCCCACCCCTCAGCACCCACGGAGCCCTGTGTGCGTACTTGTTCACAGGGTGAACATCCACATGCCACCTTGCACAGTATGCACATGCTACTCAGGTGGGTTTTGAGTGCCAACCACACATTTCCTATTGTGCACCTTGATTACGCATCATGCGTAAACATGCGCACCTTTGTGAATAGGCCCCAATATGAATTGATTTAAATAGGTCTGATATTATGTTATGTTTTGAACCAGTTTTTGTATTAGTGATAATCACACTTTTGTGTGATGCATTTGGTTAATTATGGTAAAGGTGTGCTCTCTATATATCTGAACTATAAAAGGAGTCCATTATGCCGGCCCGGTGGTGCTGAGGGTTGAGGTGCTGGACGCCACACCTCATTGCACACCAGTGACCCGGGTTCAGGAATGAGCCCAGACCATGGGGGTTGGCAGGGGAAGGAGAAGGATTGAGCATCCGGAGGATGGCTCTCCTCTCCCCTCCCTGGGGTGGGTTTGGGGGCTCCTCAGCACAGTAGTGACACCAGGTGGAGACCAGGTGTACTACCTGTGCCTCGAATGTAATGGGAGGAGCGCGGCAGACGCTTATGGCTTCTCTCTGCAGGTGCCTCTGCACATCCAGCTCCTGGGGGTAGCCTGCAGTAAGGGAAAAACCCCGGGCCGAGGATAGGCGAAGGTGCCTCCAGTCCCAGCCACACTCCCACTATCGGGCTCGGTTTCCATGGGGGTTCTCCAACACCTGCCTGGTGCATTAGATTGTAGAGAGAGCACCAGGTGCAGGCGGTTCCACCTTGGGGGGCTCAAAGCCAGGGGATCCGCCAGGCAGGGTCGGCCTGGAATACCGTGCTTCAGACCAGGAGGTAGAGCCAGGCTGGTAAGGTAGCTGGAGAGAGTTCCTCAGTCCCAGAGAAAAAAGTCTGAAAAAAAAAAAAGAGTCCATTAGAGGGGTCCCACACACATTGATAAAGCACCAGGGAGCAGAGGCATAATATGGTGGGGCTTCTGTGAGCTCACAGACCCCAAGTCACAAAAACTTGCAAAGGCAAAACAAAATTTTGCAATGCACTTGGCAGTTGCTCAGGCATCCAAAATTGCTATTCACAGTTGCTCCACACTATCTGACTGTAAATAGGAGTGGTCTGAGGCAGTGGTATCCCCAGTACCACCAGCACTACTCCAAGAGTGCTGCCTCAACATGCATCCTGGAGCATGGCCCTGCAAGGAATAGTGTAGGGGCGCTATTTTCTATTCACAAAAGAAGCCATGGAAATGAGCCCATTGGGCATGCAAGCACCAGGTGGCCATTTGCATGCCCATTCTGGGCTCATATGCATAGACTGCGGTGTCTGTAGTGTGGTACCTCCCTTGCCAATTGCCAACCCGTTGTTAAAAAAACAGCTCCCTGGTGGTCTACTGGTTCCTCCCCTTCCCTGATCACTGCTTGCCATCCCATGGTAATAAAAAATTTGTCCCTGGTGGTCTAGTGTTTCCTCCCCTTACTGATCACCATACCAATATCAAATAATGAGATTCCTGGTGGTGTAGTGTTCCTCCCCTCACTGATCACTGGCCCAAAAAGAAAACAAGAAGTTACCTGGTGCCATGGCCCCCCACCATGATCACCGATCGCTGGCCTGGGTAAAAAACCAACACATTTCCCTGGCATCCAGTGGTCTCTCCCTCCACCCATACCCATGTCTGAGCAAGAAACATGTATCTCTGGTGTCCAGTGATCACTCCCCCCACCCGATCACCTGCATACAGGGGACTGGGGAACTGGAGAGAGGTCTGCTAGACCACCAGGGAAATGTTTCTACATACTACACAGTGGATCGGGGGATAGGGGGTTACAATGGACACTGGGGACTATGCTGGCAATGTCAGGTGGGTGAGCAGGCGGGTGGAGGGACCATCAGACACTAGGAATACATGTTTCTAGCTTGGGCATGAGTACAGTTGGGGGGAGGGACCACTGGATGCCAGGGAAAAATGTTTTTTCTCACCCGATCCAGTGATCGGTGATTGCAGGGGTTGGGGACAATGGCACCAGGGTAACTTCTTTTTTTCTTTTCGGGCCAGTAGTTGGTGAGGGAAGGGAACACTAGACCACCAGGAAATCTCATTATTTGATATTGGGATGGCGATCAGCAAGGGTGGGGAACAGTAAACCACCAGGAAATCTCATTATTTGATATTGGGATGGCGATCAGCAAGGGTGGGGAACAGTAAACCACCAGGGAATCTCATTATTTGATATTGGGATGGCGATCAGCAAGGGTGGGGAACAGTAAACCACCAGGGAATCTCATTATTTGATATTGGGATGAAGATCGGCAAGGGGGGGAGAAATTAGATCACCAGGAAGCATCAGGATTTCATATCCGGATGGCTACCAGTGAGGGGGAAGGAACCACTACCACCAAGGAATAAATTGTTTTTTTACCTATCAGGTCGGCAATCAGCATATTGGGGTGGGGAACCCCTAACACCAGGGAATAAAATGATGTTTTTATCTATCCAGCTGGTGGGGATCATGGGGCAACCACAGTACCTCTGCCAATCACTAGGGTTGCATGGAATTAAAGCAAGGTCTCACTCTGCAGTATTTTCTCCACACAAGGGAACCCCAAAAAAGGTCCTTGTGGGGGGAGAATACTTTGTGAATGGGACTGCACCAATATGCAGGTCCCTTCCCCTTCACTAGCATTGCGGCCCCCTCCACAGGCTGCCCTGGTACAAATCAGGCTTTTGTGAATACCACTTCAGTGCAAAACCTGGTTTGTGATGTGCAAACTGAGTTTGCGCCGGGACAAAGTTTTCTTAATCTGGCTCTTTGTGTTGTTACACTGAGTAATGTCTGCTGTGCTATTGTCTTTAAATAAATAAAAAACACAGATCACTATTGGCAACTTAGGGCATATTGTGTATTTTTCTGGTTGCATTGGCTACCACTTTAGGTCCATGACAAGCAAATATATCAGGGCTATTTCGTGAAGTTTATTTTCACATGCTCTGCATAGCAAAAAAGTATGGTAATTCATCAATTAGGGTTGAAGTACAAAGTGTTAAAAGTCAGCAAGAGCCAGCCCAGTGACATAGAGGGTTGAGGTGCTGGTGCCTTACCTCGACCTATGCCGGCTACCCGGGTTCGAGAATGGACTCAGGGTGCCAGGGGTTGGCAGGGGATGAAAAGGATTGAGCATCCAGAGGACTGCTCTCCTCTTCTGGGGTGGGGGGATTGGGTTGCCTCGCTCGGCAGTGGCTCCCAGTGGAGACTGGGAGGCACTACATGAGCAGTGCAAAAAGTGAGAACACAAGAAAACCGTAAAACTGGTCTGGTGTCTGCTCCCCCACTCCACAACATTGGTAGAACCTCCAAGGGACCTACTTTACCTCAGCAGCACTTCCGAGGGGCCTAATGGATTGTGTACTGGGTATGCACCCACCCAGTGCCTTCCAACCCAGAGGAGAGGGACCACCCGGTGAAAGGAATACACCAGGATACCCTTCAGGAGTCGGCTGTAATGTGGGGATAGGAGGGAGATCCAAGAAGAGGATGGATGGTAAGTAGTGGGAGCATTGAGGAGCCTGAAGGATTGGGGGATACTAGAGCATGAGGTGGGATAAAGACGATAATACAAAAAAAAAAGTCAGCAAATGAAAAACTAGAAGTATCTGGAACCTTGGCATATCGGTGGTGTGGTGTTCCTTAGTGACTGAACAATCATATGATGAAGGGTGCTCTGTCATTTATTTTATGTTTAAGACAGAACTGGTATTAGGGTAACACAAGCCCTACATCGCATGATTGTTCAAATATAGAGGAAAACTGCACTACTGATTTGCTAAGGTTCTAGAAACGTCTAACCCTAGTTTTTCATTTCTTTACTTCTGACACTTACATAGAAATATAAAAGTTGTCAGCAGATAAGAACCTCTTGACTTTATGCTGCAACTCTAATACATTTTTACAGTTAATTTCCTTACTTTTTGAAAAAGATGTATAATAAGCAACACTCCATTTTTTCACAGAGGGCCTTGTTGGTCATACACGAAGCAGCAGTCCTATGCAGGAAGTGGCCTTACCCATAGCTTACTTTGTGCAGGGACCTGTGGACCCTACAGAAAGAAGCAGACCCATAGGGCACAGCTTTGGACCTGTAGGTTGCTTTGTGCAGGACCCTGTGGGCTGTATGTAAAGCAGCAGTCCCATCAGAAGGGGTGGGGTGGACTTCTAGCTTGCTTTGCACAGGGTACTGTTGGCCCTAGGTAGAGTAGCACACTGGTCAAGCGCAGCCCTAGACCTGTACCTTGCTTTGTGCAGGGCCCTGTAGGCCATATGTGAAGCAGAAGACACTTTGTTATGGCACCAAACCTGTTTGGGCACATGCCTGGACCTGTAACTTGCTTTGCATAATGCCCTGTGGCCCTATGTGAAGTAAAATACCCTTTTGGCATGGCACTGGATATGTAGCTTGCTTTATATGAAGCAGTACACCAGTGTGCAAGGCAACAGATCTGTAGCTTGTTTTGCACTGGGCCTTGTGGACTCTATGTGAATCAGCACTATCTGGCATGTACAGCTATGGACCTGTAGCTTGCTTCTCATTGGGCAATAAACTGGACCTTTAACTTGTTTTCTGCAGCACCCTGTATGCCCTACTTGAAGCAGACCATCCACTGTACACAGCCTCAGACTTACAGCTTGCTTTGCATATGGCTGTGCAGTCCCTGAGTGAAGCAGCAAAGTCATAGCAGGCATGAAACTTACTAACTGGGTGTTCATGAGGAGGGATACTAAGTACCCTGGTCCTTAAATGTAGTGAAAAAATTATAAAAAATAAATATAGTTAACTGTTACAAAAATACAGTGATAAAAAACAAAGTCAGAAAAAAATAGTCCTTGCATATGAACTGCATGCTTTTCATAGGGCTAAAGTGTTTTTTTGGGGGGATGGGGCATTTTGGCTAACATCCAGAACTTTTTATTTCTTTTTTTTTTTTAATGAAATTTGAGGGTTGAGGTTCTTACTACCCAACCCAATCATGACCACCCGACTGGCAACTTCCCAAATTGTCCATAAGTCCATTTTCAGACACCCCTTTTCCCATAAAGACACTTATGTCTCTGTTTTGGGACTAAGTTGTTTTCCTTTTTTCCCATTATCTGCAAGCACAGGAGTGCGATGAGAGACAGCTCAGGTTTAGGCAATGGGACATGGAGGAATCACATTGTAGGACTCTGAGGAATTGTAACATTGGACATTAAGAAATCATGATGTGGAACCAGTCAGTGTGGGCACTGGGGGGGAAGGACGTGGGGCTGGAGGTTGGGAGGGGGGGATTATTATATGGGATGGGATGGGATGGGATGGGATGGGATGGGATGGGTGGCACGAAGAGGGCAGGGAGTGGAACTTGGTCACTGAGTGGGGGAAAGATTTTTAATTTGACTGGGACTGGGAGGATACCAGCAGCAGGGTTGGGCACCCTCCCCAAGCAGTTTTATAGCCGAGATGAATAAATAGGTGAGGTGTACCAGTGGTGGGAATGGCCACTCCTCATTGGTTAACAGTTTGGGCAGGATGGGGTACTGGCAATGGGGCTGGGTATCTGCTGCTGGTTGTTTAAGAATCTGAGTTGACAGAGGGGGCACTGGCAGCAGGATTGGCACCCACCCCCGGATTTTAAGGAGTTGAGGCAGGTGTGGGGATTGACTGCAGGGTTGAGCTCCCAACACCAGACAAACTGGGTGGCATCTGGTGCCAGCAACAAGAATGGGATTCTGACCCCCCAGCTGAAATTCAAAGAGGCAGTTAGGGCCAACAGCAGGGATTGCTTCCCAACTCTAATGAATCTGAAAGTTTTAGGTTCCAACTCCCAGATGTTTTTGTGCTATCAATGAGCAATAAAATGTCTTAAAAACATATTTTCATTTGTTTTGGTTTTTTAACTACTGAAACTACCATTACCAAATTGATCCTGGCACCAGCTATGTGCATGGCAAATTTAAAGCTTTTCTGCCAAGGGACAGACACATTATGATGGTGCAAAAGTTGGGGGTTCACATTAAACTGCTTACTCACCCCTACATAGGATTCATAATGACCTGGCTCCAAATATAAAGCATTTTGTATGAACACTTATACACAACAAGGTTATTTTCTAATAGTAGTTTCCATGGTGACAAGAAACCTCGAAAGTGCAGCTCAAGAGGTCTCATTACCACGGAAACCACTAGTCAGATAAACAACCTTGCCTGTATATGAATTGCTCATACACAATCTTTTATGGGCATGGGCACTCATTCCTGGCAAACAATGTTCCCCAAATAAGTTTTAAAATCCTTACTGTGCTGCGTCGCTCTAGCGTTGGTAGCTTCCGTGTGATCACTCACCTCCCAGCCCCCTCATCACACATGTGCAACTACGTTTGATATTGTTAGGCTACACTAGTGATGTACTCAGTGCAGCATAACAACAGCATGATGTAGTCAAGACAGCACAACAATGCTGTTCCAAGCATGAATTTCCGTGCAGAGCAGCGTTCTGCCATACACCATACACAGCTTATCTTCATGAGTGTGGGGGTTGGGCAATAACTCACAAGTGGCAAAGCCATGAGTGAGTTATTTAAGCCCTGCTCCATCACTAGTGAAGATAAATTGTGTCGTTTTAGGTCATTTTGTATTCGATTTTTAAATCATTTTAAAGTTAGTACTTTTAAATCAGCTGTTTGTGTGAATATTTGTTTCCATTTGAGTTCAGTAGATGGCTTCAGGGCAGAACACTGCTATTGTTATGTCATCAGCATTGTGAAAGCTGCTGTCTGATTGGTTCTGAGAAAACCTCCAAATGTAGAATGTATGGTTGTGTCACATGCAACATCTAAAATAAATGACTGAGACATATGCAACCTGGGAAAAAATTATTGTGACCTGCAACAGCTAAAATAAATGTTTATTTTAGAGGTTGCATAATTTATTTAAGAGGATACATACGTTTTCACCCATCATAACTCATTTATTTGTATACTTTTACACCAGTTGTGTTGTACAAATAGGGAATACATAATGATCTGCAGTGGAATAACATTTGTTTTATTTACATTTTTACTACTTTTTTCTTTAAAACCAATATCAAATGTCAAACCTGGCCAAAGTGAGGATCCACTTCATGGATTTACAACACTAGTTTTTTTTTTTTTGACAGAGGTAATGTCTAACATAAAACATTAGAACTAATGATTCATAGTGCAAAACAAGAAAGTGTCTAATATCACTCAGCCATATCTCCAGAATATTAATGATCAGTATAAAATGAACTTACATAATCCATTACGTCTGGAATAACAAATGTGTCTGCACCAGAGAATGGCTATACCCATAACTCACCAGTGGGAAGCAATGAGTTAGTTATGAAGGTCTTACCACACAAGTGTTGGGATAAATATGTCATTCCACTGCAACCTATTGTGTATTTGATATATACCATGCTAGTAGTATTCCTCATTAGGGTTTTGCAGTACTTTGTTTTAACATTAAACTGCCGTTCCTTCCATTGTAAATTCTCTATCTGGCCCATTGTTCTCGGCATTCTGTTTCCAGATTCTAAATGGAAATATGATGTTCTAAGTCAAATAACCAGTTCTTATTGCAATTAGGTGTTCTAAGTGAAAATAAATATTTATCCTAAAATAACATGATCTAGTTACCCAATTTGTTCACCACTGGTGTGTCATTTGCTAGCATTCCTAATATTCTATCATAGGCATACTCACATAACCAATTTTAGATTTTGTTTCAACCTGTACTGCAACATAGATACAGTTGTGTAGTGCAAAGGAACACATTCTAATTGAAAGAAAAGTGAAAAAAGATGTGGAATGAATGTTCCCATAGTTTATTTCTCTAAAGGTAGGGACTATGTGGAGAACAGAAAAGGAATAACAGTAATGGCAATGTCCTTTATGCCAGGACTTTTTTTTAATCAGGCAGGTACCCCTTTTCACCTGGATTAAGGTATTGTTTTCATGCACTTGCCAATGTTTTGTCTGTGCATGCATTTCATGGAAACTGAAGCTCTGGGGATTAACTGCAAGGACAATATTGCTACACGATATGTTCTGTCGTGGAATTTAGCTTTGGCAGGTCGCAGCCATTTCTCTCGCTATCCACATCTCACTTTAAAATTATTTTAGGTCAATACTGAGAGGACATACAACTGGAATTTTAGTGACCAAAGAAGATGCAAAAATCAAATGATTTAGACCAGAGACACACTTTTATTAAACTGTTCAAAGCTAGGTTTGCCACACATCTTCAGCCAGTTAAAATTCTTCAGCATAAAAAAAACTCTAAAATGCTCCGGGAGAGCAGTTGAAGCCTGCAGCTGCGCTACTGCAGCGTTTTACAGTTTTATTATAAATTTTATATATATATATATATATATATATATATATATATATATATATTCTGTAATTGTTAGTATTGGTACAGCAGGAGGAGAGAAAATAAAGTACAAGTCCCCATATCCTTCTTTTGACCAGAAAATAAATACATGTGTCAGTTCCCAGACCTACTCCAGTCCCCCTTCTACAGCCCAGGGCTTTTTCTTAAACAGGGCTTTGCATAGATGATTGGACTATTAACTATTTACAAACGTTGAACCTGACTTTCAAGCCGCACCACAGATAGAGTTTTAAAATGATGTTTACATATCTACTCTTTTCGGTTAGCCGATTGATTAAAAATATATAGCCACATTTTTGTATCAACTGCTGGTTACTGAATACGATCTAGGGTTATATTTGTTTTGTTCGGTTAACTAATAAAGCATATAGTACAAACTGAAAATAATAATGAAGCAAATGCTTTGGGTATTTTTGTAAAACTTTCTCTGTTTTTGTGACCTGCTTGGTAAACAGGTTTTAGTTTTTTTTTTATTAATTCGTTTTATTTTCTGGTCAACCTTAGTTTTACTTTCTATCTTGTAAGTATGTTTCTTTTTCTTGTCTAGTAAATGATGAAAGCCTTTCATTTTGTTTACATTAGGTTAAATGGTGATGTTAAACTTTGCCCTGAAATTACCCCAAGGCAGGGGTGGGGGGCTTACCCCTCTTGCTCCTGCCGATCTGCCCCAGTTTGGGAGGTCGCTTGTTCTGCCCCGATGCAAAGAAGTTGTTGGTGTCCTGGAGGCGGCAGGTGAATGATATTTGCCCCACATCGCCACCATCGCCGTAGTGGGCGAGCTTGTCCTCGTAAGGCAATACTTCCGACATGATGTGGTCCGGGCTGGCTTCTCGCTTCACCACAGATGTAAACAGCAAAAAGAACAACGGACTCGAGCGAGCAGGGATTGCTTAGAAACGCTGCAACCTGCAGGAGAGGAATTGGGCTGACAGGGGTCCTCTCGGATCGATGCTCACAGCGTTCTGCGTGGAATGAATTCACTCCCTTCCCCTTTGCTCTGTACTCACATCATTTGGTATTATTTTGCTGCTACCTCGAGAATCTGCCGTCTCTGTGCTCCAGCCTTCTTTTTTTATTTTGTTTAAAGAAGCTGGTGTGGAAAGCTGATGCTCTCAGGAGCTCTGGCAGGATACAGTGCTAAAGCGTGATGGACAGCTCCCTGCAGTGAGAGAGAAACAGAGAGAGATACACTCACACGGTGAGATGGAATTCGAGATAGAGGGAGGAATGAAACCACGTCACTGAGGCTGAGGTTTGCCTGCTGTGTTCAGCCCAGATAACTATGGAGTTGCGACTCGATTTCTTCCTTTGTCTCGGGGGTGGAGGTGTGGGGTTGTCCGGTTGCACAAGCCAAACTAAGCTTTCGCGTCCCCTTGTGCCATCCTGCTCAAAGAAGTCTTGAGTAGGATAATTTATTTACGGTCAAAAATTCTATACAAAAAAGCCTCTTTAGAATTATCCCTTGTTCTCTGGCCTCCCTACACGAATCTCACTGAAGTAACTGAATATCACATTCTCAGCAAAAAAATAATAAAAGGCAACGGGCAAACGGTAATTATGTGGATATGACACACTCCTACAAACTCCAATTACAAGTGGCAAAAGATTAGATTACCAAAACTGTGCAAACAATTATTTTGACATGGACATTTTTATGACTTTCTCACTCTGACTTCCGGGTTCAGCATATTGTATTCCTTTGTCTATCAAGCCATATGTAACATAGAAACATAGAAAGTGATGGCAGATGGGGACCACATGATCCATCTAGTCTGCCCCTGAATTTAGCCCCCCCCACCTTGGTTGTTAACCTGATTATCCCACAATTTTGTCCCATGCTAGTTTAAATTTTCTGACTGTCTTGGTTCCCACGACCCCCTGGGGCAGGTTGTTCCATGGTTCTACCACCCTCTCTGTGAAGAAGAAGTTCCTTAGGTTGGTCTTGAACTTACCTCCCTTCATGCGCATGTTGTGCCCTCTAGTCCTGGTACAGTTGTTTAGCTGAAAGAGTTTTTGTGCCTGTACATTGTTGATACCCTTCAGGTAATTAAATGTCTCGGTCATATCCCCCCATCCCTACCCTGTTCCAGGGAGTATAAGTTGAGTTCTCTAAGTCATGTTTCATGTGGCTCCTGATGCATACCCTGCACCATCTTTGTCACCCTCCTCTGCACCGTCTCCAATCTATGTCTTTCCTAAGGTGTGGCCTCCAGAACTGTATGCAGTACTCCAGATGAGGCTTCACCAGGGACCCATACAGTGGCATAATCACCTACCATCTTCTGCTTATGATGCCTCTCCCTATGCATCCCAGGATGCTAAAAGCCTTCAGGGTTGCCTTCTCATATTGCTTGTTTACCTTTAAATTGTTCAAAATGATGACCCCAGTATATGCTCCTGCTTTCTGTCAATCAGCTGTTCACCTCCCATGAAGTACTTTTTCTCCAGATCTCATCTTCCTAGGTGCATGACCTTGCACTTTTTTGCAATGAAGTTCAATTGCCAGTTTCTCAACCACACTTCCAGTTTCTTCAGGTCAGACTCCCTCTTATGAGCTCCTTCAGGTGTATCCACCCTGTTGCAGAGCTTTGTGTCATCTGCATATAGGCTTTCCCTTCCAGTCCATCAGCAATTTCACTGATGAATACATTGAAGAGGACCAATCCCAGTACTGATCCCTGTGGCATGCCACTAGTCACCCTACCCTCTTTTGAGAGTGACCTGTTTACCAATACCCTCTGTGTTCTCTTGCTTAGCCAGTTTTTAACCCAGCTTGCTACTTTATGCCCAATGCCATATGTGTTCCAGCTTGCTGACCAGCCTCCTGTGTGGGAGGGAGTTGAAGGCCTTGCTGAAGTCCAGGTAGACCACATCTATCGCACCCCCTGATCCACTGTTTTGGTGACCCAGTCAAAGAACTCAACCAAGCTAGTCTTGCAGGACCTCCTTGCCATGAAGTCATGCTGTTTAGGGTCTAATTGACCACTTGCTTTTAAAAAAATGCCAGTATTCTCCCCTTTAACAGGGATTTCATTAGCTTTCCTACCACTGCTGTATGGCTAACAGGGTGATAGTTTCCCACCTCTTCCTTGCTCCCACTCTTGTGGGTGATACCACTGTGGCCCTTTTCCAGTCTTCAGGAACTTCCCCACTCTCCACTGACTTATTGAAGAGATCTGCCAGGGATGCTGCCAGTTCTTTCCCAAGCTCTTTCAATATTCTTTGGTGTATTTCATTTGGCCCAATTGTTTTTTTCCACCTTTAATTTGTTGAGCTCCATCAGGATACTTCCCCCTGTGAAGGGACTCATGTCTACTCCAACAAGTCTGTCTTTCTTGTATAGTGTAGGTCCATTGCCTTTTTCTTCCTGCGTGAAGATTGAGCAGAAGTACTTATTTAGGATCTCTGCCTTTTCCCTATCTTCCTCTGCATGATATCCATCCTTTTTTGCTAGTCTTATGATTCCTCCTCTGCTCTTTCTCTTTTCTCTTATGTATCTGTAGAAGGTTTTGTCACTCTTCTTGACTCCTTGCACTATCCTTTCTTCCATTTGAGCCTTTGCAATGTGTATTGCCTTCCCTGCCTCTTTTAGTTTTTCCTTGTATTTTACTTCATTACTGTCCTTTTTTGACTCCTAATACCTTCTGAAGGTCTTTCTCTTCTCCTGCACCATGGCTGTTACCTCCTTGGACAATCAGAGTGGATATCTTCTCTTTTTAGTTTTGCTAACCTGCTGGGTGCACTGTGATGTGACTGATGTTATTGCTTCCTTCAACTTCACCCAACATTCTTCCATACCCCTTCTGTCCTACAATCCAGATTTTCTTTCAGACAGATTTTTATTTTTGAAAAATCTGCTTTCCTGAAATCAGAATACTTTTAGTTTTGATTGACAGGAGTCCTCAATTTTGTGTACACTAAACCATACAGTGTGATGGTCCTGGATCCCAGATGGCTCCCTACTGCAACGTCTGAGACCCCGGTTACTATTTGTAAGTACAAGGTCCAGGACCGCTTCTTCCCTTGTGGGTGTTTGCACCTGCTGACTTAGGCCTGCCCCTCATAGGGCTACTAGGAACTTCCTGCTCCTGTCTGATGTAGCTGTGAAGGAGCTTCAGATTACATCAGGCAAATTGAAGTCCCTGACAAACACCATCTCCCCTTTGTCAGACATCTTTACTATGGTTTCCAGAATCTTGTTGTCCTTTGCTTCATCTTGAGTTCATAGGTTCATAGGTGATGATTACAAGTCAAAAGGCTACAAAGTCATAATAGACTTGTCATTTATCAGTGGAAATAGTCCCATTTTTTACTACCATGTGTTCATCTAATACATGTTTAAATGAAGACATACTAGATGCTTCCACAACCATAGCCAGGAGTGCATTCTATGCATCAACCACTCTCTGATTGAACCATTTTCTCCTACAAGTGGTCTTATATAGTTCTCCCTGTATCTGAAATGAATGAGTTCTGGTTGCCCTACCCACATTTGTTTTTTTGTTCAGGCCAGCATATTCCCAAATTACTTCATAGTTAAAGGCCTTATGTACACAGCAGAGGTCCCCTCTGATTTTTCTATAAGCCATGGAGTACAATCCCAGATTTTGTATTCTCTCATAATCATTTTTATTTCTGACTGTTCTTACTTTCCTCATCAACCTTCTCTGCACCCCTTCTCTCCTTTTTGTGCTGGTAATGCTTTGTCGGGTGGAAAAAGGAGCTCCACAGTCAAGCACAGGTCTGACCAGGGATCTATATAGAGGCACCCACACATCTTCTTCTCTGCTTTTAATGTTTCGCAGTATATTACCCATTATCTTGTTTTCCCTTTTCACAGTTTCTTATTATGGATTTCAAAATTATCACCCCTAGATCCTTTTCATTATCAGTACTATCTAAAATTATGTTATTTATAATACACTGTGCTCTTGGGTTGTTATACCCCAAGTGCATTACCTTGCACTTACTTTCATTAAATTTCAGTTTATGTGCTATTACTCAATTTTCAAGATCTTTTAGTTGATTCTAGAAGTTTTTAATTGCTTCAGTACTATTTACTATAGCTTCCACTTTAGTATCATCAGCATATTTTCATAACCATGCCCCTCCATACTTGCATACTGGAAACAAAGATGCTGAACAATAGTGGTCCCAGTATTGATACCTGGGGCACCCAACTCATCACCCCTGCCCAGTCAGACAAGTGTCCTCTAATTTGGATTCTTTGCTTTCTGTCTTTAAGCCATGATGTTATCCAGGACTGGAGACATTTGTTCACACCTAGTTCTTTAAGTGTAGCTAATAGGCTTTTATAGGATACAGAGTCAAATGCTTTTGTGTCATCTAAATACACACAGCCACAGGCATGCCCTGGTCCAGAGCCTGGCTAACCAGCTCAAACAATCTAGTAAATTACTGACACAGGATCTACCATGGGTGAACCCATGTTGTGACACATCAAACGACCCCAACTGTCTCAAATTTACTTCCAGAAATTCGTTAATAAAACTCTCAATAATTTTATCTACAATGGATGTGATACTAACTGGGTGATAGTTCTCAACCTTAGCCTTATCACCAGTTTTATGTATAGGGGTTATGTGGGCAATCTTCCATTCATATAATGCTTTACCTTCTTGTATTGACCTTTTGAAAAGTAGTGCTAGAGGTTCAGCCAGCTCATCTGCCATAGTGTTAGAAAAGTTTGGATGGAGTTCAACGGGACCACATGATTTATATTTGTTTAGATTTTTTATTTATCACTAACTTGTTTGGCTGTGATATGAGTACAGTACTCCAACTATTGTTGTTCCCTTGAGTATCATTCTCCCTAATGTTTTCTCCTTCCCTATCTTGGAAAACACTTAAGAAATAGGTGTTAAATTTTGTAGCCATGTCTACTTCATTATTATTTCATCCCCCTTTTTTAGATTAATAATTTGTTTTGTCCATTTCTAAGACTCCCTACATAACTGTAAAATTGTTTATAGTTGTCTCTTTTATTATTTGCTAAATTTAGTTCTGCCTTAGCCTTAGCTTTTTGTATGGCCCCCTTACATTTTTTTGTATGTTGTTTGTATATATCCTAATTGTCTTGTGTTGTTTTGACCTATATTTCTTATGGACTCTGCCCTTTTTCTTTACCATTTTCTGTATCTTTCTGTTAAACTATTTCGTTATTCATTTTTTATTATTGTATTTTACTATCAGTCATATGTGTTGAGTTATACAGGCTTGTATTTTGTGATTTATCCTAGTCCACATATCTTCTAATGATAAATCTTGTAGCTCTTCCTTCCACTGCCAATTCTGTAGAACATATTTGATCTGTTTATAGTCAGCTTTAGCATCATTTCTTACTTTTGTTTTACCCTTTATTTTAGGATATTCATCCAAATGATAAGCATGTTACCATATTATGATCACTGGATCTCAGAGGCTGCCTAATCATAATATCTATTCCACCCTCTATATTACTAAGTATTATGTCAAGTATATATTAGAGTTAGGGCCTGTAGATCACTCTTACCTGGATGGGTGTCTTGGTTCCAGTCCTGATTGTGATCCACAGGTCCTCCACTACCCCTTGTAACCCCTGAAGCTCTGTTGCCTGTATTCCTTCCGTTATATAAATAGCCACTCCACCCCCTTTTTTCCCCCTTGGGTCTCTTCTGAATAAGTTGTACCCTGGGATACAGTAGTTACTGTATATCCCAGCTGTGGCTATCATTGAACCAAGTTTCAGTCACATCAGCCCAGTCCAGTTCGGCCTCAACTATCATGGCAGTAAGGTCTGGAATCTTATTTGCCAGACTGTGTGCATTAATGCACATTGCTTCCTATTTCTGATTTCTTCCATTGCTTGTGAGGCCACCCCTTCCCCTGTTTTCTCTTCTTACATTCTTTGCATTCTTTAACAGACCCTTTTTGGGTTGCATGTTTCCCATCCTCTGTGTCACTCCCCCTTATATGTCCTGTGGGTGTACTGCTAGCTGATGGAGGGAGGGTGACAAAATCCCCTTGATTCATTACAGGTGCCTTCGCCATCTCCCCATATTCTAGTTTAAATGTCTCACATACACATCAAATTTTTGGCCAACTATCCTAACCCCCGCTTCCCTTCTTCTGCCTGACTTCCTATTTCTAAACTTGAAAGGAATATGGAGCCCATCCATGGGTAAGCAAGCCCATGTCATGAGGGCAGGTGGGAGGAGAGGAGCCAATTAGCACACATCCCCCCAACACACACATCTTTGACAGAAGCATTAAAGTGGGGATATCACCAAAAGCACTAAAGCTGAAATTAAGACCAGCAGATTCCCCAGTAAGTATATGCCAAAATTCAGATTTCAACAATATTTAATTTAAAAGTTATAGTGTATTTTTGTTTGTTTGTTTGTTGTTGGTTTATTTGCTTGCAACCCTGATTTCATTGCCTGTTGGAAAAAAAGTTGGTTTTAGTGAAGAGCTGATGATGATGCTATGTGATGTCAGTCAGCTAGGGAATTCATAGCCAAGCCCTTACTGCCAACAGCATTTTATGACTACCAGCTTCTATAGACTTTCCCTCACCAATTACAAAATGTTGACCTTTCAATCCTCCTACACTTTGTGGCCTGTCCCTGTACAGAAATGTTCAGCTTGTACCCCTTCCAAAATCTGTACCACACAAACATCCCAAAATAATGAGTGTTGTCGTCTTGCCGCATTTTGAGTAATACCTCTCCCAAAATAGGCACCTTACCTCCATCACAAAATGATGGGTTTACTGTCCTCCTAAAATTTGTGTTCCATAACCCTCTTGAAAATGTTCCCCTGCCTCTCTCTCTCTCTCTCTCCAGAATTTTGCTCCCTACATTCCTCCAGAACTTTGTACCCCAGACTGCTCCCAAAAATCACACCCACATCCTTCCCCAAATGTGCACCCATATCCCACTTGAATTTTGTACACTACACTGCTGTTGAATTTTAAACCCAAAACCCCTCCCAAAATTGGTGCCCCACACCCCATTTAAATCTGCACCATGCAGCCCTTTAATACTAGTGCCCATACCCCGTTGAATGTTGTGCTTCTACTGTACCTCTCCCAAATTTGCCAGCAAACGGACAACTAGCACCCCATACCATTCCCAAAATGTGTACCCATGCACCTACTGAAATTTACATGCACAACCCTTGCAAAATGTGGGGATCTCACCCTTCCCAAAATGTGCATCCTGAACTTATCCCCAAATTTGCACTTGCACCCTCCTGACACTTCTGCCCCATACTCCTCTAAAATCTGTGCCCCATTCTACACCCAAAATGTTTGCCCCATACTGTGTCTGATATTTTCACTCCACAGCCATTCTGAAATGTGTGTCCTGCATCCCTCAAAAAATTTTCTATCATTTCCCTCCCAAAATTTGCATACCATACCCCTCCCAAAATCTGTACCTAGCACCACACTCGAAATTTGTGCTAATCTTAGAATTTTGGCACCACACACACACCGCTCCTAAAATATCAACAGGGCTGCAAATTTCAGTAGGCATAATGTTTTCAGTTTTAGAAGTGGTGTTGGTCAGAAATTTTAGGATGCTTACTTTGCATAAAATTCAGGAAACTTGCACAGTGCAAAATTCCCAGAATATTGCTGGGTTCAAAATTCAATAGGGTTAAAGGGTACAAAATTCACGAGGATTGCCAGAATGTAAATTCCAAGAAGTATATCAGGTACCATTTTTTCTACAGGGCTGTTTCTCCCATCCCCATCTGACCTCCTCATTATGGTACCCCAGCCCAATCACCCACTTTCTCAGGAATTTACATGTTACCCACCACTTTCTCATTACCACATATGTGGTGGGAGGCCCTCCCTGTTGTTCATACTGGGACCTTCAGGAAGGGTGTAGGGTGCACAATGTGGCAGGACCACAAAGTGCATAATTTGGGAGGAGCAAGGGCACAAATTTTGAAAGAGGTATATGGAGTACATTTCTGGAGGGGCAGAGCATAATATTCTGGTTGGGTGAAAGGTACAAATGTTTGGATTGGTGGTGGAAAAGTCTGTATGAACCAGTGATCATACAGCACTGCTGCTGACAGTAAGCACTAGGCTATGAGTGCCCTAGCTGATATCACATGACATAACTAGCAGCTCTTCACAGAAACGAGCCTTTTCTAATCGGCAGATAAATCGGGGTTACAAAAAGACTTGTAACTTTTAAAGGGAATGTATACCTTTTTGTTGCAGTTCATGGTTTCCACCTCCTGGTCACCCAATTTAGCCTTCAGTAATATCATGCTGTAGATCCTGCGGTGTCAAATGTTACTAGTTTTAAATGTATTCAGCTGTAGCACCCCTGAAGTGTAGCACCATTTTCTGATGTTTACAGTGTTTACCAGCGCCTGTCACAGCACATGATGTATGTGCCCTCCATCCTTTCGCAGTGTTTCCCATGGCTCCACTGGAGTGCTGTAGTTTGAACAGTTGCATACCTTCCAAATCTCTCTATTTTCAGGGAGTCTCCCTGATGTTGCCCTTTTTTGACATTCCTCCTACTTTTTATGGCTCCAATTCATGTACCCAAAATTATCAAACTCAAATAACAACCTGTTCCTCCTGACTTCAAATGACTTTAGTAATGCATTTCCAGAGCCTTAGTTTCAGTTAGGCATATACATTAGGGCCTTGTGAAAATGTCCCTGATGTTAGTGGTCAAAATCCAGTGCTCTCCCTCATTTCTCTTCCTTCATTTTCCTGCAAGCACAACAAGCTGCCTGCTGCAACTATCACCTGAGAAACCTTTAAATGATGCTGCAGAGACTGTAGAACCTGTTTGCCACACTGTCTCCACCAGTTAGGGGGAACAGGGGCAATCTGGCAGCCGAGACTTGGTAGTAGGGGGTGGGGCTTGTGTGGTTTAAAGCCCATAGCACCCGAGGTAGGCCAGCATTCCTTCATCTGCTTGCAAGTATAATGAGCTGCCTGGTGCAACGTCTAGCAGAGTATCACCTGAGAAGCCATCAAAGGATGCTGCCAAGGCTGTTTTTCACACTGTCTCAACTGACTAGGGGTAATAGGAGTGTTCCAGCAGCTGCATCCCAATAGTAGGGGGTGGAGCTTGAGTTTAAAATCGGCGCCACCCAAGATATGCCAGCATTCCTTTCTCTGCAAGTACAACAAGCTGCCTGCTGCAACATCGAGCAGAGTCTCACCTAAGAAGCCATCAAAGGATGCTGCCAAGCCTGTAAAACCTGTTTTCCACACTGTCTCAACTGGCAAGGGGGAACTGGAGTGTTCTGGGGGCTGACACCCATTAGTAAGGAGCAGGGCTTGTCTGGTTTAAAGCCTGTGCTGCCCAAGCCTGTGCCAGCATTCCTTCAACTGCCTGCAAGTATAGCAAGCTGTCTGCTGCAACATCTAGCAGAGTTTCACCTGAGAAGCCTCCAAGGGATGCTGCAAAGACTGTAAAGCCTTCTTTCCATCCTGTCTCAGTGGCTAAGGGAAGAGGGGCATTCCCGTAGCTCAGATCCGATAATAGGGGGCAGGGCTTATCTGGTTTAAAGCCATACCACCAGAGTGGTACACATGCGAGCAGTGCTTACATGAGTGGCACTCAGAAAAGAAAAACTGTAAATTTCCTACTACTTTGAACTGGGAATGTAAGTGATTCTACTGACATTGTGCAATTTATGCTATAAGGGTGAGCAAGAAACTGGTAGTCTGCCACTTAGTTGTTGCTGTGACTTTTTCTTTACTGCAAGGTATATTGAACCAACCCTTCTGGGGATAATTTTAAAGTTACCATGTACCCTCACATACTCTTTGCGAATATATGCTACAGCAACACATACTGTAAGGACGAGCAAGAATTTTGCAGCCTGCTGTTTAGTTGTTGTGACTCCTATACCTTTATCACAGAGCATAGTGATGTAATCTTTTTTGGAGATACATTTTAAAGTTATTCTGTAAACTTATATCATAGCAATACTTATTTTAAGGATGAGCAAGAATTTGACATGCTGTTACTTGGCTGTTGCTGTAACTCTTCTTCTCTACCTTTGGGTATATTGTAACAACCTTTGGGATAAATTTTAAAGTTATTTTGTAATTTCACAGGTACACTGTCAATTCATATCACAGTCAGACAAGGTAACAATCAAGTGCTCGGGAATTGTTATCAAAATGTCAGTTGTCAGTTGTAGAAATGAAGTATTTAGTAAATGTTTTTTTAAATGTTTCTATTGTACTGCTACTTCTAGCGGTATGGCAGGGAGAGTTAACAGACATTTTTGAGAGGGAATAAAACTTGGGGGAAGTGGAATGCAAGACCTAAACTGGAAAATGGGATCTTTTACTGATCACCTAAATGCTATACATGCTGGGAGAGGCAGCCATTTAAATATTCAGTTTATATTAACCTTTGCATGGCCATGGACTGTCCAAAATTCCTATTTGTTCTAATTCTGTCAGCAGCCTATGGGTTAAATGAGGAACAAACAATTACATTTTATTAAACAAGGAATCTAGCATAAGTAAAAGAAAGCTAGAGAAAGTATTAAAACTTGCAGAGTTAAAAAGAGAATTTGTACCAGCCCATTTGGGAAGGTAGGAGGAAGGAGAGCATGGATTATTAAATAAGTATTTTTAATAGTGGCATCAAATGTTTTGTAAAACTACAGCACTCTGGCAATATTTTAATGTGTGGGGACATTCAGTTAAATCCTGGCCCTAAAACATCAGTACATCTGGATAAGATCCAAGAAAATTCTGGGACACGGTAAAAGTTCTCGGGCCTAATATTCAAAGGATTGCACCCTGCACAAAGCGACTGCACCATATTGTGGGGTTTGCCCCAGACTGCAATATTCAAAGGGGTCTACAGTGTTAGCGTGCATACTGAGAAAATGTATGTAGTGGGCAAAGGGAGGTGCAAAGGGAGGGGTGGGGCCATGCAAACCAGGGCACTGCCATATTCAGCACAGTAGAATCACACCTGGATGTTAGCATAAGACAGATAGTGCCACACAAATACCACCTATAAAAAGGCTGACTTACAGGTGGGCAGCCCCAAGAAGCAGGCAGAGACACTGTACCACAAATCCAACATTGTGTTTGGGAAAGCACATCTACTGTTCATGCTGCAGGAGGCTGTACAGTTAGAAGAAAGGGTAGATGCCCACCCAGAGCCCATACATAGGCTGCAGAGGTGCTATGCTGCACACAAACATTATCAGCCACAGGTCAAATTCAAGGTAAAGGCAAAGGCAAGTTTATTTAAAAAGATGCCCAATCCCAAAGGCTCTGGGCGCCGCACAGCAAGTTTTGCAACATTTCATACCGCATGGATATATAAAATAGTAATAATAAGTTTAAATAGTCATAATTATACCCCAAAAGCTTGCAAAAATAGGAAAGTCTTCAGGCGAACCTTGAAGGCAGTTATAGTGGGGGCCTCCTTAACTATAGCTGGTAACGAGTTCCAAAGAATGGGAGCAGTGACACTAAAGGCTCGATTGCCTGCAGATTTTAGTCTCGCTCTTGGAACGGCTAGGAGGCCACCACTAGAAGAGCGGAGATTACAGGAAGAGGAAGATGGTACCAGGAGAACTGACAGGTAACCAGGGCCCTGTCCATGTAGGGCCTTATAGGTGAGAAGCCCCACCTTGAAGAGCACTCTCCATCTGACAGGCAGCCAGTGCAATTCGCGAAACACAGGTGTAATATGGCAAAATTTACTTTGCCCAGTCAAAAGCCGGGCAGCAGCATTTTGCACTAGCTGCAGTCTGTGAAGAGAGCCCCCAGAGACCCCGAGGTAGAGGGCATTACAGTAGTCAAGCCTAGAAGTGACTAAGGCATGTATCAAGGTAGGGAGGTCCAGAGATGGAACAAGGGGCTTAATCCTGGCAATGCTACGAAGATGGAAAAAACAGGAACGGACCATGGAAGATATCTGAACCTCCATGGACAAATTCCTGTCAAACATCACGCCAAGATTTCGCACCCAAGGGGAGGCCATCAATGACGCAGCTCCTAGCACAAGTCCAGTTGCGGAGTCAGAGACCAACCCATCACAAACTCTGTTCGACTCCACTACCAATACCTCAGTCTTGTCAGGGTTCAGTCTAAGCCAGCTGGAGGCCATCCAGTCACTAATCTCAGCCAGACAGATATTTAACACATCCACTGCGTTTGGTGTTCCTGGGGCAAAGGATAAGTATAGCTGAGTATCATCAGCATAGCAATGAAAACTCAGACCATACTTCCTAATGATCCCCCCCAGGGGCAGCATATATACTGCGAACAACATTGGGGCCAATACCGAACCCTGAGGGACTCCACACAAAAGGAGGCAGGGTGTAGATGAGAAATTTCCCATCACAACCCGCTGTCTCCTATTGGTGAGAAAGGACTCAAACCATTTGATGACAGTGCGGGTGAGTCCACACAACTCCCTCAGGCGGAGAAGCAACACACAATGGTCCACAGTATCGAATGCTGAAGAAAGATCGAGAAGGACAAGAATTGTCCTGTCCCCTCGGTCTCTAACCCTGAGGAGGTCATTCTGCACCCGAACTAATGCAGTTTCAGTGCTATGTCTGGCCTGAAAAGCTGACTGGAAAGGATCATATAGCTCATGAGTCATGAGATGTTCCTCCAACTGAAGCGATACCACCTTCTCAACAATCTTCCCCAGAAATGGGAGATTGGAGATGGGACGGTAATTTGCACTGACCTCCGGGTCCAAAGAAGATTTCTTTAATAGGGGTCTCACCAGGGCCTCCTTCAAGGCATCCAGAAAGACACCCTGACTTAAGGAGCACCAGACAATCAGGGCAAACACCGGGCCAACAGAGTCAATGCATCTCATTAAGAAACGCGTTGGCACTGGGTCCAGTTCACAAAAGGTATGCTTCAGATTGACTGCCACCTCAATAACCTCATGGATCTCCACTGGCCTAAACTCTCCCCAACTAGGCGGAGTGCACTCAGCACACAACTGGTGACCACTGGCAGCAATGGTATTGCTGGCTGAAGAAACCTCCCGTCGGATCAAAGACACCCTGTCCGAGAAAAACTGAGCAAAATCCTCACAAGGTACCCAGTGACAACCACCTCATTGGCTGGTACAGGCTCAACAGGCCCATGCTGAGGCAGCTGTTTGAGCTCCTGCATGACCAGCTCCAGAGTGACACCTAGCACAGCCATGCCATGTCTGTGGAGCTGAAGGTGATGGCTACAGTATGTTTCCTGGCCACAAGGATATTCCAGACACCAGTGGGGGACACCACCAGTGTCTCACAGTTGGCTACCTTGCACCTGTTGGAACAGTTCCTAGAGGCACTGCTGGAACATGTTGTTGAGTACATTGTATTCTCCAACACTCCAGCAGAGTGCACAACAACCATGCAGCAGTTCCATCAGGTTGTGCATCTACCTGCAGAGCTTGGTGCCACTGACTTCACCCATGATGCCATCTGAGCACCCATCAGTGATCGGGTGAATGCCTGCCTGAATAGGAAAGGGTATCACTCCATCAGTTTCCAGGTGGTGTGCAATACAACAGGGTGTATCACTAATGTCCTGGCACAGTACCCCAGCAGTGCCCACATTCCCCCCATATGGCAACATTCTATCCTGTGCCAGAGATCTGAAGGCAGGGACATTCCCGGTGGATATCTCTTTGGTGAGTACATGCAACAGCCCCCTCCCAAATCCCCCATATGGAATGTAAAGTTGTAGAACTGCAGAGACATGCCTAATTGTGGGAATAGTAATGTGGAGAGGTGCTCAGGATGGCCCAATTGGTGTGTGCTGTTGCCATTGCACAGGTGCTACAGCTGTGATAGCATACTAACACGTCTTCCCTTACAGGGGGCAGTTCTTATCCCCTGTGCCCCTGGCTTCTCACACCTGTCCTCCACCCTGCATCCATAGCACAGGACAGGTACAGTGTGGCACATACCGCCACGTGCAACATCATAGAGCATGTCTTTGGCATGCTGAAGATGTGGTTTCAGTGTCTGTACTATTCTGGTTGTGCCCTACAGTATACCCCTCACAAGACTTGTGCCACATTCCTAACCTCTTGTATATTACACAACATTGCGCTTAACTCATGGACTATGCCAGTCAGACACAGAGGTACAGATTGCATCCAATGTGGAGCCAGAGAGGGGATACCAAAGTAGCTCAACAGGTGAGATCCCTGAATAATCAGGAGGGCCCAGGAGTACAGAGCTTGTGTCTTACAAGATATCTATGAATCTGGCAGGTGAGGTCAAACCGCACAGAACACTGTGCTTCATTGATGTATTGTGAGACAAACAGATCAACAGTAATAACAACAGTGGCAACAACAACAGAGGAAGCATTAACATCAGAAACAATGCAAGTGGTGCTGTATGGGCAAGAAAGTGGATAACATGGTGTACGTAACACATATGTACATGCTAGAAGGCAAGAAGGGGTGATAGGATACATAGATGGTGCTGACCATGTTGGGAGGTGGTCCAGGGCTGCCGATACTGAGAACAGCACAGCAGTTGGGGGTGGTTGGGCTGGGCCTGCTGGACAGTAGTGGTCCATCATCATGGGTGTGGCACACAGGTTTGCACAGACAGAGACAGTGATAGGTGGGGGGAACATGGGGTCAACAGGAAGACCCACCAGCCAGAGGGGGTAGGGGAGGTACACCATGCCAGGCAGTCCACAGTGTGATGGATGTGGATGACACATGATGGATTTGAGCGATACATGTGCCAGCTGAAGCTGCCATGGTTTATCCAAGGGGTAGAAGGGTCAGCCTGGGGTTGGGAGGGATACATACCACCTACGTTTGTCTGTGACCATCACCCCAGGTGCAGATCATGTGCCAGCACAGCCTCCTGTCTGGGGGGTAGCCTGCAGTAACATTATGGGGGATGCCCATGGCGACAGTGTCACTCTGCCTGGGTGAAGGCCCATGAGTTTCTGCCCCCATGTAAGGTCAGACTGCAACCTGGTGTGCATGGTGTCTCCATGGAACTGGGTGTTCTGGGCATACTGGCTGTGTCCATCCTGGCATCCTGTGGCATTAGTGTATGCCATGGTGTCTGTTGTTCACTGAGGCTACGCACACAGGAGAGGCTGGAGTTATGGCTGACCCTCACAGCATCTGCCACCGTGGCTGAAAGCCTCCCACACCACCCTGCACAGGTTCTCTAGGGCAGCTAGGAACTATGCCTCACAGGCATCTGCCCACTGCATGTCCTCATGCAGCATGTGGCGGAGGCAGATTATGTCCTCATGCAGGATATGGTGGAGGTGTGTCAGCTCTCGCTGCACTGTGGTCTTTGCCATCACAGCAGCCCTCAGCAGCTGCCTGGCCTCTGACACATCGTACTGCCACTGAGGGCTGCCCAGTGGGACAGGGTTTGGCTGCCCTATGGGTGGTGTGCGGACGGGGGGTTGCACCTCGACTGGGGTGGTGGGAGAAGTAGGCACATTGTGGTGGCTATGTTTGGCCCATCATGATGGGTGTGGGGGAAAGGGGCTGCAGACAAGCCTCCCAACCCCTCCTGGTGAGGCACTGGTGGCATGGGTAGCAGTGTCGGTGGCACCAGGTTTGGTGGTGATCATGGTGATGATGGGGCCAAGGTGTGTCCTGGACCAGCACTGCCAGGACCTTGGCAGATGTGTTTCTGGTGAGCTGTATGCCAAGTGTGGCTGGTCCCTTATAGGATGGGGCTGTCTGTGAAGCACCACTTGTCCCAATGTGGGCCATCCCTGCCAGCTCCAGGCTCTCAGCCTGCATCTCATCATCATCTTCCTCCAGGGCCTCCTTGCAATAGACCTCCTGGTGGTATGGCCAGCTGGGTAGTGGGCACTGCACACACCAGGATGGTCCTGTGGTATCGTCCTCCATGTCTGATACCATGGCTTGTGCTGTAGGGATATGACAGGGGAATTAGTGTGGAAAGCAGTGAATACTACACCATACAGTATGGGGCAGCATGCAAGCCCCAGCAGATGATGGCATGCACCAGTGAACACACACCCACACAGGGTAGACAACAACCTCCAACCAGGGGATGGTGAGGGCAATGCAACCACTACAATGGCACATCACCAATGTGCATACATGCCACACAAGACACACAGCATGCACCATGCTGAGCACACCCCACCAGCAATAGCCACACATCCATATCTCATGGTTTGTCAGCCCATTACCCATGGCAACACATGGTACAACACTGTGCCTATACTCCATGTGGGTGAGCACACCCCACCAGTCCTGGATGCATGGTACCAACCCTGGGGGCAGCTGAGTGGCACACCACTGTGTCCGGGCATGGGTAGGCCTACAGCAGAGTGTCCTGTGTCTGTGGGGACAGGGCGATGATTCCCCACAACATGTGTGCCATGGCCTTGGCTGCAGCGTACCCCAGCACTGGTAGACAAATGCACTACCAATTCATCTGCATGGGGGCAGACACATGCATGTACTCACATGGCTGGGCGGACTCGACTTGGGATTCATAAATGACACCTGGCACCTCTGTCACCTCCACTGGCCGTAGTGTGGATGCCAAGGCCTCCTTCCTAGGATCCAGGGAGCAGGTGGCCCCCAGTGCTCATGGGACCCCACCTGTGGCATGTAACTGCCAGCATACCATCACCGCAGTCTTCTCGATGCACCCCTGCAGGTCTGGGAAACACTTCTGCACTGCCTCCACAGGCCACCCACAGTGGCCAGCGGTACTCACCTCTTTTGGGATTCTTCTCCCAGGCCCCCAGGCATAGGCATCAGTGCTCCTGCTGCAGGACAGTATCTCTTCCCTGGCCTTGCAGGCCTGTGCCAGTGCATGTAACTCTTTTGCACTAAAGCAGTGGGCCCACTGTATGTCACTGTTGTCCATGGTACCTGCCAGAGGAAGTGGTGTGACTTGGGTAAGTAAGGGGTAGTGATAGTGCCACACAAGTGGGTGAGCGCAAGCCCCCCTGCCCCATGTGGCATATACCCTGAAGGCATCACCACACATCTGTCCCACTAAAGTGGGGAGACACCCAACCTTGACCCGTTCATGAGTGCAGCCATTGCAGTCATTGGTGATGGGCAGCCATGGGTGGACATTGCCAGGGGACCACCTGCCCATGGCCAACCCACAGCTGCACCTACATATGAAGGGCCAATCCAACTTCAGGTGGGCGGTGGTGCTAGGGTGGGGGACTGCTGCTATGGCCGCAGCATGCCATATGGGATGCGGAGCAGCCCACTGGGTTGCCCTCCTATCATGGTTCACCCCAGACCATGGGCAGGTGGACCACACTGCACAGGGGTTCCAGGGCCCCAATGTCAAGGGACATAGACACCCAGGTATCATGGCCACAGTCAGCCCCACATCTACCATATTGGGATGTCAGACATAGTCTCTGTATAGACAACAGTACTCAGTGTGGATAGCACAGGCCACAAGAGCACTGTCACTGTGGCTCCACTTACACCCATGCTCAGTACAACCCATACTGCACAGGACCAGGGTTAGAGAGACCTGGACGCAGGTGCCATATTGACTGGTGTAGACGGGGACACTAGCCACACAGGCCAGTTGTATACCACATGGAAAGTTTCAGAACATGGCTGCACCAGGCCCAGCAATGCAGTGTCACCACAGCACTGTCGCTGCAGCATGCACACAGGTGCATGAAGATACATGGGCAAATTATGACACATGGGCAGTGGTCATCAGCCACAGACACACAGGTGCAAGCAGCCCCCCTGTCCCACCTCAACCAACCTACAGGGCTATGGGTCCCTGTGAGTGAACCTGTGGCATTGGACAGTGCAGGCCGCACTCCACAGGCCACAGCAACTCATGCATACGCAGTGCAGCCAGGGGTCTGGGGGGATTGGTAGACCCCTCATGTGTTATACCTGCAGGGACAGATGATGAATTGTGTCTCCCACAAATTTCACTCAGAAGAGCAAACATGAAACTGGTGGGATGTCCGCAGTGAGTGCTGGGAGACCACCCATACACCTCCTGTTATGCAACATACATTGCAATGGCAGGCACCCACAATGTATGCTGTGGGTGGTCTGTATGGAATATCATGAGGTACTGATGCATGACTTGCACTCCACCAGTATATGTCTGTTAGGAGAAAATGAATGAGTACTGCACATCCAGCTGGGCAGAGTGCGAATTAAGGGCTTCCACTCACCAGGTTTAGTCCCAAAAGCTTAAAGAATGTAATAAAGAATAAAGAAACTAATATCAGGTTTTTCTAGTGAATAAAATGGTTTATAAAATGGGTACTAGAGAACCTGCATGTTGATTGGCTAACAGGTACCAGTAGCCGTATCCTTATCAGTTGATATACATAGCAACTGGTACTTGTGCCAAGCAAGACACAGTGCAGCCAGAAATCCATGCGCGCCACTTTGGAAAAAAATGTTCTCCCGCATTTTCTGGTAAAGTGCTGTACTCCCATTCTGCCTCACCCACCCACCCTGTCAGAACACCGAAGTTGAAAGATTTGCCTGAAATTTGGAATGCACAGTCTGGTACCACAGATCTCTGCACCCTGCCAAGTTTCGTTGTGGTCGGATATACGTTGCAGAGCTACAGAGCGTCAAAAAATGCATAAATTATGGGTTTTTGTGCGTTTCTTTGCTCACGCCTACAGCCCGCATGGTTTGCGCAATTGGTCCAAAAACGTCAGGGAACATGCAGCCGGGATCCCTGATGTGCCTTTCAAAGCTTTTGTGAAAAAATATTAAATGGTTCAAAAGTTATTAAAAAAACACTGAATCCCATTATAGTCTATGGAAAAAGTTAACAAACTATGCAAAAATGGCGCAAATGCAGTTTTTGCTGTCGTAAATTACCCTTTTAGTTTCGTGATTCAGCCATTTTCTTTTCAGTTGGTGGTCAGAAAAATGTTTGGCATTCAAATTTGTGACCCTCTAGGGACACAATTTGTGTTGTGTTCACATAGTCAAGCCCTGAGGATGCTAGCCATGTCTTTTTTGGGGGTAAAACACCCCAGAAATATATTTTTTAATTTTTGTAAAAAGTAGTGCCGCAAAGTACTTTTGCAAATGTGACACTTTTGTGATTTTGTTTGCAAAAGTGTCGATTTGTGAAAGTAATTTGCGACACTATGCCCAAAACAATAGGAAATCTTTGTCACCCTGCTGCAAAACAACAGTTTGGCCTTTTGGGCTGAAATTTGCAGGGAAGAAAGCCAACATCACACAGATGTGCCTTTTGGTGGGTTGGTGCCTAAATATAACAGGGCTGCAAAGTTATGGCACTCCAAAGTTGATGGTTTTTCCCATAGGAAAAACATTACAGCATCCGCCACGCTTTTCGGGTCCCGTATCTCGAAAACGGTTTGCGATACAGACTTTTTGGTGTAAAAAGTCTTAGTCCCCCACCGGGGGGCTGAGTAGAAAACTAGCCTGGAAAGTCATAAATAATATGAGATTTTAATTTTTGTCTGCATCGTACAGTTCCTGAGATATAAGCAATTTAGTATTCCCAGGCCCAGATATGTTGCACCATGCGCAACCCACTGATGCGCCCCGGCATGATATTCAAATGGGAATTGCACCTGGCACAAATCCTGATGTGCCAGAGTGCATCAGTAATGTATGCAGGTGCAGATGGGGGGGGCATGCCCATGCATACTCTGCACATCCCAATATTCAGCCTGGGATGTGCTGAGCCATGCATGCGCAACCCCTACTTGCGCTGCACAAAGTTGATCCAAAAAAAAGAAAGGAGCAACAGCTGGCCACCCACAGCTGAGCTGCCATACTGCAGGGCACAACATGGAAGCTGCCACCTGTGGGTGGCCCCCCGAGCTCCAGCTGCACCTCCGTGGTGGTGCCCCCATGCCCGATCGCAGGCATTGGTATGAAAAAATAGAATCCTATATCCCTGGTGGTCCAGTGGACCGCTGTCAGCCCGATCGCAGGCTTAAGTAAAATAATAAAGATTCCTTTTTCGCTGGTGGTCCAGTGGACCGCTGTCAGCCCAATCACGGGCTTAAGTAAAATAATAAAGATTCCTTTTTCCCTAGTGGTCCAGTGGACGGCTGCACCAGGCCCCCCCTCCCCACCTGCCCACTGATCCCCACCACCCCACTCCCCACCGGTCAGCGGTGGGCGGCAGCACCCTACCCGTCTGCCACCCCGCCGCCCGCTGACTGACACTGTTGGTAGGGCTGTACGCCCATTGGTCCACAGTGTGAGCCAATGGGCATGCAGCCCATATCATATCAGCTCGAGGTCCACTGGACCACCAGGGATATTGGATACTTTATTAGTTTACTTTATCCCGCGATCGGGCTGTGGGGCACAGTGCTGCGCTGCAGGGGGCGTCAGTCCCCAACGGCTGCTGCCTGGCAGGGCGCCAGGTGCAAGTCGCCAGAGATTGGCACACCTGCATGCAAAAAGGGCCATAATGACATGCAAATGGTCCCATTTGCGCCTTGCATACATTATGGCCCCATTTTATGTGTACTTTTGAATATCACAGTTGTTGCGCCTAGCGCAATGGAACTTGCGTTAGCGCATCCCCCTGCTCCACTCTGGCCACTTGCACTGGCGCAGTGCCACTGCGCCATGTGCACTGTGGGTGGCCATGGCGCAGCTCCACTGAATATCACCCAGTCAACGCCCCTGCTCATTTTCCTGTCCAAGGGCCACTATTATGCCCCACATTCTTTTTATTCACTGTGTTTCTGGATGCACCTCTTTCGAACACAAAGCATGTGTGTTTGCGTTGCTGTTACCGTTAGTATTTACGTTTACATTTCTGCTTGCATTTACATTACCATTTGCGTTAGTGTTTCTGTTTGCATCACCGTGTGCGTTACCATTTGCATTTGCATTTGCGTTACCATTTGATTACTGTTTCATTTTGCGTCACCGTTGGCGTTACCGTTTGTGTTTGTGTTACCATTTTCGTTAGCATTTCTGTTTGCATCACCGTGTGCATTACCATTTGCATTTGCATTTGCATTTGCATTACTGTTACCATTTGCGTTTTTCATTACCATTTGCATTTGTGTTCCCATTACCATTACCATTTGCATTGATGCTTGCGTTTCCATTGTCACTTGTGTTACTGTTTCTTTGTGCATCACCATTTGCATTTGCGTTTGCATTTACGTTACCATTACAGTTTGCATTTCCATTACCATTTGCATTAACATTTGTGTTTGTGTTTATGTTTGCGCTTGTGTTTCCATTACCATTTGCATTATCATTTCCATTTGAGAAACCGTGTGCGTTACCGTTTGCGTTTGTATTTGCGCTTGTGTTTGTATTTCTGTTTGTGTTACCATTACTGTTTGTGTTTTTGTTGCTGTTTGCATTACCATCTGTGTTTGGTTTCACATTTGCGCTTGCATTTCCATTACCATTTTTGTCATCGTTTCTGTATACTTTTGTGCTTGCATTTGCGTTACCATTTGCATTACTGTTTCCTTTCGCGTCACCATTGGCGTTACCATTTCCTCTTGTGTTTGCATTACCATTACTGTTTGTGACTTTGTTACCATTTGCATTACCATTTGTGTGTGCATTTCTGTTACTGTTACTGTTCTTGTTACTGTTACTGTTACCATTACCGTTTGTGTTACTGTTATCATTTGCACTTCCGTTACCATTTTCATTAGCATTTCCATTTGCATCACCGTGTGTGTTACCACTTGTGTTTGCATTTCTGTTTCCTTTGGCATCACCGTTGCCGTTACCATTTGCGTTTCCATTTGTGCTACTGTTACCGTTAGTGTTTTCATTACAATTTGCATTACCATTTGTGTTTGCGTTTCTGTTACCGTTAGCGTTTGCGTTTCCATTTGCGTTACTGTTACTATTTGCATTTCTGTTACCATTTTCATTACCATTAGTGTTTGCATTTACATTTGCGCTTGCGTTTCTGTTACCATTTGCGTAATCTTTTCCGTTTGCATCACCGCGTGTGTTACCGTTTGCTCTTACATTTGCATTACTTTTTAGCACCTCTTGCAGATTGCTGCAATTCAGTGCTTTTCCTGACTGCCCTCTCCTCTGTCCCCTCCTTTTCAGCCGGCCCTGCCCTCGAGCACCCAGAGACCGTAGGGGCTCCGAGCCACCAGTGGGCGGGCGGCCACCGCATAGCCGAGAAGGGAACCAGGAGGTCAGGAGAGACAGCCAGAAAGGTACGGGAAAGCCACAAGCCAATTGGAAGGCGACCGCCAGCTCTGCCTTGCCTCTGATTGGTGTGCCTTCCCCATTGACTTTTGCTTTACTTGCACCACCAAAACTGGTCGGGATTACTGCTCTTTAAATGTAAAATTCTCTAAAAAGGTGCTGTTTTTACTTTTATTATTGTATATTTTTGTGAAATGCCTTCTTGCTTGATGACTCTGTGATTACAGTCTTTTGCTGAGACTTGTGTTGGGCTAGACGCTCAGGCACCTAACCCCACCCAGTCTTTGTTGTGTAAATCTTCTTTTTAGCACCTCTTGCAGATTGCTGCAATTCAGTGCTTTTCCTGACTGCCCTCTCCTCTGTTCCCTCCTTTCCAGCCGGCCCTGCCCTCGAGCACTCAGAGACCGTAGGGGCTCTGAGCCGCCAGCGGGCGAGCGGCCACCGCATAGCCGAGACGGGAACCAGAAGGCCGGGAGAGACAGCCAGAAAGGTACGGGAAAGCCGAAGCCAATCAGAAGGCGACCGCCAGCTCTGCCTTGCCTCTGATTGGTGCGCCTTCCCCATTGACTTTTGCTTTACTTGCACCACCAAAACTGGTCGGGATTACTGCTCTTTAAATGTAAAATTCTCTAAAAAGGAGCTGTTTTACTTTTATTATTGTACATTTTGTGAAATGCCTTCTTGCTTGATGACTCTGTGATTACAGTCTTTTGCTGAGACTTGTGTCGGGCTAGACGCTCAGGCGCCTAACCCCCCCACCCAGTCTTTGTTGTGTAAATCTTCTTTTTAGCACCTCTTGCAGATTGCTGCAATTCAGTGCTTTTTCTGACTGCCCTCTCCTCTGTCCCCTCCTTTCCAGCTGGCCCTGCCCTCGAGCACCCAGAGACCGTAGGGGCTCCGAGATGCCTGCGGGCGGGAGGCCACCGCATAGCCGAGAAGGGAACCAGGAGGCCGGGAGAGACAGCCAAAAAGGTACGGGAAAGCCGCAAGCCAATCGGAAGGCAACCACCAGCTTTGCCTTGCCTCTGATTGGTGCGCCTTCCCCATTGACTTTAGCTGTACTTGCACCACGAAAACTGGTCGGGATTACTGCTCTTTTAATGTAAAATGTAAAATTCTCTAAAAAGGAGCTGTTTTTACTTTATTATTGTACACTTTTGTGAAATGCCTTCTTGCTTGATTACTCTGTGATTACAGTCTTTTGGGAGACTTGTGTTGGCTAGGCAGCTCAGGTGCCTAACCCCCCACCCACCCAGTCTTTGTTGTGTAAATCTGGTTTTTAGCACATCTTGCAGATTGCTGCAACTAAGTGCTTTTTCTGACTGCCCTCTCCTCTGTCCCCTCCTTTCTAGCCGGCCCTGCCCTTGAGCACCCAGAGGCCATAGGGGCTCCGAGCCACCAGCGGGTGGGCGGCCACCGCATAGCCGAGAAGAGAACCAGGAGGCCGGGAGAGACAGCCAGAAAGGTACGGGAAAGCCGCAAAATTTTTGCCCGCCCCACTGCCCTTTCCTGGGTGTTTCTTTTATACACACTTTCCCACCGAATCTCTTATCCCCGCCCATAGCTAATCTCCTAGCCAATTCCCAAGCTCATTTCTTCACATCACCTTTAGTATCTTTAACCCCTACCTACCCTCCACCATGCTACTGTTCCTCCTATTGCTGCTTTGCCTCTCACCTTCCTCAGATCCAGAAGAGGAAACTGAAGCAGCCCATGCCATGGTGATTAGGGTGGCTACTCGGGCTTGTCCCCTTCTGCTGTCCCCAGTGGATGCCCCTCAATTCCCCAAGTGTATACCGCTGCTTCTGCACTGTAATCCTTGGGGTATCCCACAAAAAGGCTCACAACCAGTTCGGTACTCCATAAGCCCCCTGCTCCATTATTGGCACTATAATGACCCCCATACCTGTCCATTAAGCTGGTACTTTAATACAAAATCTATAACCACACAGCAGGATCATCGCCCACTATACATTGGATCCCAAGCAAGAAGAGAAAGTCCTCTGACTACTCCCTATTCCTATCACTTGGTGCCCTCATCAAACTAATCTTCTTTCTGCTGATCTGTGTTGGCACTGTTGAAATCAACCCTGTACCCACAGAAAGCTCTATCTCCCAGCTGACTTAGCCTCCATAAATGGCCTGAGTTTTCTTCATATCAACGCCTGCAGCCTCTAAAAAGTTCTCATTAATACAGGCCTGGGTTGCACACACACCTTACCTGACTTTCTGGTTATCTCTGAAACATGGCTCAAATCTGCAACAAAAGACAGTGAAATAAATCTTCCCAACTACCAGCTCTTCAGATCTGACCGTCCATCCAGAGGTGGGGTAGCCATCTATGTCAAGCAAACATCTCTGCATCCTGCCTCAATATTACATCACAGCCAAAGGAATTTGAATGCTTTTCAATTAAATAACCCTTCCAACATATCATTTTTTCAACTGATTGGCTGCTACAGGCCCCCTCTGCAGGCCTCAAACTCCTATCCCACCTAGGATCTATACTTAATCTAGGCCCTGAAGACACCATCATTTTAGGTGACCTGAATTTAAATTGGCTAGCCAATGCATCTGCACCCCTGGTAACCTTCTGTGACACTTATGGGTTCACTCAATTAATCAAAGAACCAACAAGGATTAATCCAAAGAATAATCTCAACAGCACACTACTGGACATCATGTTGGTAAATAAGCCTCATCTGTATTCTCATGCTGGAGTGCTATTCAGTGACATAAGTGATCACTGTCCCATAGCTGGCATAAGATCAACAATCAAGCCACCCAACCCTGCAAAATTTCTCCCAAGAAGGTCAAAAAAGAACTTTAATATTTCAGGATATCTCCATGATTTGTGCCACACCACATGTTGGCAAGAATTCTATCTCACAGCTTCATTAGAGACAGCTCTTCAGGTCTTAAAGTGATATTATCATAAGTGCCCTCAATATACATTACCCTCACCAGTGCCAGAACCAAACTCAAATCTTGTCACTGGTTCTCTGCTGACCTTAAATCCAAGACTGCTTGCCGGAGATAAACTCTGGAAAAGGCAAGAGACCAGGATCCAAATGACTGGCTTCAATTCAGAAAAGCCAGAAACTCCTGCACAAAACAAGTGAGAAATGCCAAGGCTGCCTTCTACACAGCTGAATTGGATGCCCTATCACAACCCTTCCAGGTCCTGGGGTACCATAAAGGGGATCCTAGGTCAAGCTTCTACCCTGTCTTACCACCCAAAGTGCACCTAAATAGTGTTGAAATCACTGACAAGCAAGAAATCTTAAATGCCTTCAACGATCATTTCACTACAGCTGGCCTAGCTTTCGATTCCTCACCTGCAAACCTATTGAGGTCATCACTAAACTTATAATCTACTGAGGGACAAAAGGCTGCTTCCACATTCTCCTTCAAATCAATACTCTTAAAAGAAGTAGAAGACCTACTATTCCAACTAGATACAACTAAAAGCACAGGTGCAGACTCCCTGGATCCCTACTTTCTAAAAGTAGCATTGCACGCCTTAGCTGCCCCCCCTCACTCACCTTTTCAATCTGTCCCTTGTGACTGGTTCTATCCCCTCAATATGGAAGACAGCTCAAGTGTTTCCACTACTTAAGGCAGGTGATCCCATGGACCTCAACAACTATAGGCCCATTTCCATCTTACCAGTACTGTCCAAAATGCTTGAAAAGTTAGTGAACTTTCAGTTAAGTGCCTACCTTGATACCAATAATCTCCTTAATCCAGCTCAATCTGGGTTTAGATCTATACAGCACCATCTCTGCCTTAGCAAAGTTACAAATGACTGGCAGACTGCCTTAGACAAAAGAATAACACCTGTGCTGTGTTCCTGGATCTAAGCAAAGCCTTTGACACTGTGGACCATGAACTACTAATCTCCTCTCTGAACTCCATAGGCCTTGACTCACTCTCTCTTAAATGGTTCAGATGCTATCTCTCAGAAGAATACAACTGGTAAAAATGAAGGTGACCTATCTACCTCTAAACCACTCCTAAGAGGTGTCCATGAGGTTCCATCCTGGGCCCCATCCTCTTTGCCATTTACATCAACAATATTGACTCCAATCTCTCACAATCTAATATTCACCTCTTTGCAGATGATACTGTACTATATGTCAGTAATCCCTCACCATCAAAAGCCTGTGAGCTTTTACAGTCTGAGTTCTCCCTCCTACAGCACAACTTACTAGAAAAGAAATTACTACTAAATGCCAAGAAAACAAAAGCTATGTTCTTTGCCACCAAGAGCTGCTCTTCCACTGTCCCATCATTCACCCTCCCACAATTATCTACCATCCTTGGTGAAAATCTGGAATATGTGGACAAATTCAAATATCTTGGAGTCTGGATTGACAATAAACTTGACTATACTAGCCACATTGAAGAGCTCCTGAAAAAGCTTAGACAAAGACTTGGCCTATTTTATAGGATCAAACACTACCTGACCAGAGATTCCAAACAAAGGCTAATCCGGCATCATTCCTATCCTCATTGACTACGCTGACTTCCTTTATGGTCACTGTTCCCTCCCATTTAAATAAATTAGACACCTTGTATCATAGAGCTATTAGATTCATTACAGATCTTCCCTCCAGCACCCATCATTGCTCTCTCTACAATGCAGTCAGTTGGACATCCCTACAACATAAAAGAAACAAAATGCTGCTGTCTGGATCTATAAAGCTCTGACAAACAAACTCCCTTCCTACATCTCAGATTGTTTCAACCGGATCACATCCAGGCCTTACACCCTAAGGATCAATAAACTCATCATGCTGAAGATTCCTATCACCTGCACCTGGTATGGAAGGGCTGCAATCAGCTACTCCCTAGCACTTATCTGGAATTCTCTTCAAAAGACCTTGAAATTGGATACCCTCATTCCTTTAACATCCTTCAAAAAACTGTACACTAGTCTGTTCCCAGAATCATGCAATTGCTTCCATAAGGCCTAGTCCTCTCACACCCCCTCCTACCCCTTTTTATACTACCCCCTATTTCTTTATTGTTCTTCTAGCTTGTTCTCCAACCTACTTCGTACAAAAATGCCCCTTCCCCAAATCCCATTACCCTAGCTTTATTCATACAATACTGTTTGTTTCTTTCCTTTTAATATGATCTAGGTCCAATGTCATTTTGCCTTGTATATATGTAAATATTTATATACCTGTCTCATTCATAAATCTTTGTATTTGTGTTCATTCAGTACCATGTTTTTGTGTAAAATTTGTAACCTTATATTGTTATGACCACTCAGGTCCATCTTGTAAATGAGCTATGCTCAATGATGTTCGCCTGAATAAATAAAGATTTTGATTGATTGATTGATTGATTAATTGATTTTGATTACCATTAGCATTGCTGTTTCCTTTTGAACCACCGTTGATGTTACCATTTGCGTTTGCATTACTGATACCATTTGCGTTTCTGGTACCATTTTGATTAGCGTTTTCGTTTGCGTCACCATGTGCATTTATCGTTTGTTTGCGCTTGCATTTGTGTTTCCATTTGCATTACCATTACCATTTTTATTTTCATTACCATTTGCATTACCATCTGTGTTTGTGTTCACGTTTGTGCTTGCTTTTGCATTACAGCTTGCGTTACTGTTTCCTTTCACGTCACCATTGGCGTTACCGTTTCCGCTTGTGTTTGTGTTACCATTACCGTTTGCATTTTCGTTACCGTTTGTGTTACCATATGTGTGTGCATTTCTGCTACCATTATTGTTCTCATTACTGTTACCGTTACCATTGGCATTACTGTTAGCGTTAACATTCCCATTAGGATTACCGTTACTGTTGCCGTTCCCATTACTGTTAGCGTTACCGTTACTGTTAGAGTTATTACGCACAAATGAGAAGCATGGTGGGGCCCTGTGCTCCCACCACCACATACCATTCACTATTTATAGTGCACATTCTCAAAAAGAAGGGACATTCATGGCAAAAAACTCCATTTAAATGATGCCAATAAAACATGGTATACTGTGCAAAACTCAAGGGCCCCAAAAAAGGTGGCAAGGCTGACCTATTTTCCCTTCCTCTGCATACTAGCTTAGATTTATTAGGTAATACTCCTGAGTCGAGCACCCTATGCACAGAGACCTCTGCCTCTTCCTCTGTTGCCATCCAGTCCAATACTAGTAGTAGGGCTTCGGTACCGGCTCCATTGATCAGTCTAAATGATCAGGCCCTTAGACCCCCCCCCATAAAAATCGCCTCTAAAAGTAAACATATGTTACCTAGACCTGGTGATCTGAACTCCAGTAACACTCTCCCTATTGTAAATCAGGATGGTCATTCAACCTCAATGACACCTGTGGAACCTTTGGCACAGGATATTGATACACCAGAGGATTCTGCCATGGACTTGGGCACTTCAGTTAATAGTCAACAGACATTTGTTTTACGGGATTCCATCATTAAACATTTAGACAGGGCAATTTGTAATCAGGATAAGTTCAATCGTACATGTACTTCATATAGGGGAGCTAAAATAGCTGACATTACTCACATGGTAAAACTTATTTTGCACAACTCAGGAGAAAATCCTATTGTAATCATACATGCAGGTACCAACAATATATACAGTGACTCAATCCACTCTATTCAGGAGGACTATGTAGCACTTACAAACATACTGGCATCTATTGGTTGTGACATTCATTTTTCAGACATTCTTCCTTGCCCTGGTGCACCAGCACACATCAACAATAAAATCAAGCAAATAAATGAATGAATGGCTGCTCAGATGGTGCATACGCCAAGAACGTCACTGTATTACCCATTGGGAGAAGTTCGATGATAACTTTGAACTGTTTAGCGGGGACAGGCCTTATCTAAGCAGATGGGGCAGTTCTCTTCTGGGCAAACAAATCTCAGAAGTATGAACTGTAATTTAAACTAGAACATGTGAGGGAGAGGCTGGTTGATACTGCCACTCTTAACATTAGATCAGTTAAGAAGTTTCACCCTTACACATCTCATCTTAACTTTCTCTGTCTATATGTTAGATGTTTAAACAACAAGATGAATGAATTAAAACCCAGAATGGCTCTGAGTAGTACTAATATAGCTTCCATTACTGAAACCTGGTGGAACTCAAAGTCCTCTTGGGCCCCTCATATACAAGGTTGTAATACTTTCATCCAAAACCGGGAAGGTAGAAAAGGAGGAGGTGTAGCCTTATTTATAAGTAATTGGCTGGAGTCTACTTAATTGGCTTGAGTCTTCTTAAAACTGAAGGTGGACAAAGCAATGGGGCCTGATGGGATTCATCCCAGAATTCTAAAAGAACTAAGGATAGAACTAGTGACACCACTGACTACCCTTTTTAACAAATCATGCGAGGATGGGGTGGTACCCGAGGACTGGAGGAGGGCTGATGTGATTCCCCTTCACAAAAGTGGGAGCAAGGCAGAAGCAGGAAACTACAGACCTGTTAGTTTAACCTCAGTGATAGGGAAAATGATGGAATCACTTCTGAAGGAAAGAATTGTCAGTATCTAGAGGCCAGAGGCACAGGACCCAAGGCAGCATGGATTCACAGTGGGAAGGTCATGCCAGATGAATCTGATAGATTTCTTTGACTAGGTGACCAAAGTAGTAGATCAGGGAGGGCTGTAGACATGGCCTACCTAGACTTTAGCAAGGCATTTGACACTGTCCCACACAAAGATTAATATACAAGTTTGCCAGCCTGGGAGTGGGTCCCAAGATGACAGCCTGGGTAAAGAATTGGCTGGAGAATAGGACACAGAGTGTAATAGTAAATGGAGTCACTCAGAAGAAAGGAGGGTTACTAGTGGGGCACCGAGGGTTCAATATTAGACGGTCCTCTTCAATGTCTTTATAAGCGATACTGCAGAGGGACTAGAAGGAAAAGTATGTCTCTTTGCAGATGACACAAAGATCTGCAACAGAGTTGATGCACAGGGTGGGTGGAAAGGATGAGAAGGACTTGTCAAGGTTAGAGGAATGGTCAAATGTATGGCAGCTTAGATTTAATGCTAAGAAGTACAAGGTAATGCACCTGAGAAGCAAAAACCCAAGGGAAGAGTACACAATGGGAGGTGAGATACTAACAACAACAAAAATGGAAAGGGACATGGGGGTAGTCATATCAGATGACCTAAAGGTGGGCAAGCAATGTGAGAGGGCAGCAAGGAGGGCTGGGGGGATACTGGGATGCATAGGGAGAGGCATCACCAGTAGAAAACAGGAAGTTATTATCCCTCTGTACAGACAGCTGGTGAGACCCCATCTGGAGTACTGTGTGCAGTTCTGGAGACCCAATCTCTGCAAAGACATAGACAGGATGGAAGCTGTCCAGAGGAGGGCAACTAAAATGGTTCAGGGTCTGCACCGGAAGGCATATGAAGAGAGACGAAAGGAGCTCAATATGTATAGCCTTGAGGAAAGGAGGGAGAGGGGGGACATGATAGAAACGTTCAAGTACCTCAAGGGAATCAACAAAGTCCAAGAGGGCAGTATCTTTCAAAAAAAGAGGTGTGCAAGAACAAGAGGGCACAATTTGAAGATAGAGGGGCGGCTCAGAGGTAATTTAAAGAGTATTTTTCACAGAGAGGTTGTGGATGCATGGAGCGGCCTTCCGGAGGAAGGTTGTGGAGTCAAAATCAGTGGTGGAATTCAAGCATGCATGAGACAATCATAAGGCCATTCTAGGGGGTGGGGGTAGGAAGAAGTAGGCTGCTGGTTAACTAGGATCTGCAGCTTATCCAGTAGGTAGGGAAATGGGCAGATTGGGTGGGCCAAGCGGTCCTTATCTGCCGTCAAATTCTATGTTTCTATGTTTCTATGTTACTGACAGCAGTCACTGAACTGAAAGCAGTGTCAGTGGCTCAGTAGGTAGCACACTCGCCTCTGAGGCTGGGAGATCAGAGGGCTGTGGGTTCAGTTCTCACATCTGGCACTTGGGTTAATATCCCAATACTGACACTGTAGTGCAGTATGAGAGGGGTGCTGCACTTCTGAGGTGCCATCTTTTGGATGAGATTTTAAGCTGAGGTCCCATCTGCCTGGATTGGTGGTAGTTCAGGTGGATGTTAAAGATCCCATGGCACTTGTCAAAAAGAGTAGGGAAAATTTGTATTTGAAAAAAGCTGCACTTAACATCCTAAAGAAAAATTACTTATACATTGATCACAATAACAAGGAAACACAAGAAAATATCACAACATATTCATCCTATTTTATGCTTAAGAAATGGCACTTCTGTCCACCAAAGGGCCCAAACATCCAAAGATATATGCTGTTTCTCAAACATACATTGTTTAAAGAGTTCAGTCTCTATAATAATAACAGTTTGCTCAGGTTCTTGATCTATTTGTTGCAGAACAAACTTACATCTTGACTGCCATAATACAAATTGTATAGAAGCAAGAATCAGATGTATCATTCCCTTTTGCATAACCAGGTTACGTAAATTAAAACCTCCCACTATTTCTGCATTTGATAAATGTTTCCAATATGTATTGTTCCATCGGGTAGCTATTATATTCCATACAGCATGAACATATGGACAGTTGATAAGAAAATGTGACATTGTTTCTTCTAGTGTTATACAAGACATCCTCGGACACATCCTTTCCTCCATTTTTTTATGCTTTGCATTACCTTTCACATATAAATGACTGTGTGCACACAACCAGCTTATATCCCATATTTAAGGAGGAATATATGGGTCTTTCACAGATTCAAATATGCTATTATTATAACTAGGGTCAACCTCCTTAAAGGAAATTGTTGGTGGACTGATGGTATGGAAGATTGTTGAATATAGAGTTTTGCAGGAGGTAAAAGACAAAATATTTAACTGGACTTTCCAGGTTTTCAGTTTACCAAGAGCTGGTCTAAAGAAAGCACACCCTGTCTTCGCTTGGGCTTTTAACTCACCCTGTTTCCCCCAGATGTTATAAAGAGGCCGTAACCACTCGCTAGCAAATATAGTCCATACTGCTAGGCTAGGTTTCGACAAATCAACTAAATCAACGTGAAAAAAGTTGCAATAGAAAAAAGTACTGGATTGATCAGATTCAAACCCCCTTTCACTACCGGTAAATATATTACTTCCCTTTTAATGGGATTTAGACGACTTCCCCACAGGACCTGGAATACTAAACCCAACAGAGAAGTTTACAGAGCCTGAGGTAAAGGATAAACTGTACTGAGAAAAATAAATATTGGAAGCAAAAAAGTTTTAATTACTGCTACTTTTTTCCTTTTTGACTGGTTCCATGTCTTCCATACATCTACCTTAGATTTTGCAAGGTCCATTTTTTGTTGCCAATTAAACACACCATTGTTCCCCCTTCCAAACCATATCCCTAAATACTGGATAGGGTCAGAGGATACACGAATTCCTTTCCAAGATGGTGGGGACACATTCAAATTACTTAAAGGGTACATAATACTTTTCTGTATATTAAGACAGGCTCCTGACAACCTAGAAAATCTTTCGATACAATCAAAGACTTGGATACCAGAAGTATAATCTGCTACAAGAATACATATATCATCTGCATAGGCAGTCACTTTAATTTCCATATTGCCTCCTGGTACTGGAATTCCAACTATGTGGGAATCATATTGTATAAAAACGAAGTAATGGGTCTAAACACAACACATAAAGTAGAGGGCTAAGCGGACATCCCTGTCTTACCCCTCTAGATATATCAATGTAAGTACCAAAATGACCATTGACAAAAGGTAGTGCCTGAGTATTCTTATATAACAGTGAGATCCAATTTACAAAACTAGCAGGTATACCATAGTGTTTTAAAATTAATGACATATAATGATGTGGTACACAGTCGAAAGCTGTTTCCTGATCTAGGGACTTAACAAAACCATGTGATTGACCATTTTTAACCCTTTCTATAATTTCCCGGAGCAATAAGAGATTATGTGAAATAGAACGTCCCAAAATTGTACATGTTTGAGTAGATATGATAAGTGATGAAGCAATATTAAGTAATCGAGTATGTAAAATTTTCAATAAAATGTTATAATCAGTGTTCAATAAACTTAGTGATCTCCAATTATCAAGAATAGCTCTATTACCTTTCTTATGTATCAAAATCTGTATTGCAACACAGAAATGCATATCTACATGCATACTATCCAAGACAGTATTAAAAACCACCATTAATATAAGTTGCAATATTTCAGTAAAAGCCACATAAAATTCTGAAGGGAGGCCGTCTATACCAGGGGCTGTTGATTGTTTGAGATGTTTAATAACCTCCCCAATTTCTGCCTTAGTAATAGGTCTAGTAAGATCTCTTAAAAGGACAATAGATATGCTAGGAATCTCAATGGCTGATAAGAATTCAGTCACTTATGAGTCATTGATGGGGGGCTGGTATACATTTCTGTCAAATACTTTGTTACAGTTTGTAATATAGCTTGCCCATCAGTTACTGTAACACCATCCACCCTCCTTACTGCTTCCATAAACCTCTCAGAGGCCCTTTGTGAGCAGGTCTTAAGTGCATCACCAAACCCAGTTTTTCCTGGAGAACAGATCCTATGTTCATTTAACATGGCTGTTGCCCTAGAGTATTGTAATTTCAACATATCTTTTTTCAAGTTGAGAACCTGTGGTGTTAACCCGATATGTTGAATATTAATGACTGAATATAGCCTACTAAGCTGCTATCTAAGTGTAAGGTATTCCTTATACTGACTCAGCCTAACTTTGGAAGAATGTGTCTGAAACACCAATTTTAAACCTCTTTTTGTTTCTTCCCACCAAGTACTAATATTCTTTGCTAGACATGCCACTGACATTTTTGCCTTAAGAAATTCAATAATCTTAAGCCTCGCTGTTTGCTCCTTCAGGAGTGCTGTATTTAACTTCCAATACCCCTGGTCATATTGTGGTCCACACTCTCCTCCCATAACAATTAGGAAGACTGCGTGGTCTGAGGTTTCAAGAGGAATTGTGTCTGCTTTCAAGATGTTGATTGTTTTTTTTGTGAATATAAAATCTATTCTAGTAGAAAGTGTACCCCTAAAATAAGTGTCACTTCCTTCACAACAGATTTTCCGAAAGGAATCTTGCAACCCACTCTGTTGAATAATACTATTTATAAAATGGGTCTTAGAAATCCAGGAATCCGATTGGCTACTACATCTTCTGAGCCGTGTCCTTATCAGAAGATATAGTAGCCAACCGGCACTTACAGCCACTCCTGAGCCCCATAACAACAAAAATCAGTGAGCTCTGCCAACTCTAAACAGAAATACTCACTTACAGAGCTCACTGAAGTGGTTGCGCCAGCACCTGAGGAACCCGGAAGAGGAATACCGTAGCCACCCCCCCCAAGCAAACCCTCATTTTGCACCACTTCCACTTTACAAAAAAATATATTTTGTAAACGTTACCTGCCACTTTACAACACCAGCATCTCCAATAAATCCAGGAAACAAACCAGACCATGAGGAAACAAGTGATTGTGAGCTCCAACCATGACACGACTTGCAAAGCGCAGCCCCGTTCCTCCTTATTTTCATTACCACACAAAAAAAACCCAGTAACCATCTCTGTCACCTAATCCACTGGTTGCATTATGAATCTCGCACCCAACCTTGCTCATCAAAATCAGACCACGATCTCAAAATTCCATGGCAGTCTCCCAAGCGGACCTCAAAACCAGAAGTCGGTCCTCCTCGGCGCTCGACTCACTCAACTTTCACCTCTGCATACAAAAAAATGTATCTCACATTCAAGTTCCCTAAACAAAATGAACTAGACACCGTACAAAAAGAAATCTAGTCATGAAATCTCCTCGCAGTTCACTGAAAAACCGGAAGTAATTCTTCAACAGTCATCTCAATCACTTCACTATAGTCAAAAATCTTCAAAATAAAATTAAAACTATCATCTCTCTTCTGTTGCATTAACAGTATTTGAACATTTCCAACACAACCAGTATCTGTGAGTGTGTGTGGGGGGGGGCACCATGCAGTTCACATCACATAAAATACAGGAATAGAGGGACTGTTTTACCACTATCCTTGTTAAAACCTCAATTTAAAAATAATTTCCTATCTTTTTTACACTTTTTTTAATTTTTATTAAATATTTACTTAGGAACCTATTTTATAAGCGAAATAACACACTCCGAGGTGTGGGTTATCACCTGATAAGAGCATGCCCAGGTGTATAAGGTACTCAGAGGAAGCGCCTCATGCCTTAGTACACTGCTGGGCGAACTCTTATCAGGCTATAACCTACACCTCGTCATGTGTTATTGCTTTCTTAAATACCCTTGCCCAAGACTTCATTGTCACCATGCTAAACGAGCCTCTGGAAGTTGTAACCAAATTTAAATATCTGGGTATCTGGATCGACAATAAATTATCTTTCAATGACCACGTCGAAGATGTCTCTAGAAGGTTAAAAGCAAGGTTAGGTTTCTTCTACAGAAATAAGCCCCTTTTCCCCCTTGAAACTCGAAACAAGCTTGTACAGGCCACTTTTCTCCCCCTACTCGACTATGGCGATGTAATCTATTCCTCCACCACTCTTGAAAATCTAAGTAAACTGGACATCCTTTATCACTGTGCCTTACGGTTCATTACCAACTCCCCTTACTGTTCGCACCACTGTGACTTATATGCAGCTGTTGGTTGGACATCCCTTACTACTAGACGCCTGCTCCATGCTGGGCTATGGACTCTTAAACTGCTCCTTCAGAAATTGCCAAGCTATCTCTCTTCCCTTATTAGTATCTCACATAGTGCATACTCATTAAGAAAATCTGACTTTATTATGCTTGACACACCAAGGACGTGGACCTCCTTTGGTAAACGTGCTATTGCATATGCCCTTCCGTCCATTTGGAACCAATTACAAACCGTACTGAAACTAAGTAGCACAGTTTCAATAAACTTCTACAAATCGCTAAGTTCAGCCAAAATAAAAAACACCTGTAACTGTCATTAAGTCTCTTCCTTCCCCATGTGTGCCATATTTATTCACTGGTAAGGTATAATTGCTTTGTCATATTAACTGCTTTCCCTTCCCCTTCTACTCCTGGCTTTATCTATGCTTACGCTCCACTGCTACTCTATCAAATCACTCCTCCCCATATCAGTTGTAGTCTGTTGTTTGTTCTAGCTGCCAAAATATATGTATTGCACACACCAGTCATCATGTTTCATTTATCAGTATGCAACCTGTAAGTCGCTTCCTGTCTCATATTAATGTTTACCACCTGCGGTCACCCTATGTGGTACCCTTGTATGTCTATCCAGCCTGTATCATGTAATGTGCATTTCATGTATATACTGTTATTACCTATCTATGTTTGTACTTTAAGTGTTTATGTCACAGGACCTCCTTGTGAATGAGCTTGCTCAATGGAGTTTTCCTGCAATAAACTTGAACTTGAACTTGAACTTGAACTAAATAGTTGGAGTCACAATACATTTTCTTTGTAGTAGCCCCCCTGCCCTGTCTATCCACTACACAGTTAAAATCACCTCCCCAAATCACAATTTTAGTAGTAAGTAAATAAGGGCTAACCTCCTGATATAAGTCAATCCGCTCTTTTTTTGTAAGAGGGGCTTAGATATTAATTAACCTCCACCCTATACCCTTAAAAGTAAAATCTAATAATAATGCCCTGCCTACTAAAATTTCCACTAGGCATGACACCCTAAACCCATCACCCTTAAACAAAACACCTACCCCTTCACATACCCCTGTACCAAATGAAAAAAAGGAAGGGCCCCAACACCACAATTAGTGGGCCGAACGGACCAATGAAATAGTGTTTAGTCTAGTATCCTGTAATAAACAGATATCACAGTTTAAATCCTTCAGTACTGACAATGTGATTAGTCTATGTTTACCATTTTTAATGCTATTCATATTGGCAGTTGCTACCCTTAAGCAGGGAATGGCTTGTGATGTAGAATATGATACATTTAAGGTGGTTTCCTCAACCTTGAGCTTCTACATATCCGAGTTTGAACCCTGGAGGACTTCACCTCTTCAGCTCCTTCCTTGATCCTCTCTCCTTCTGATTCAGAGGAGAAGGGAGCATGGGAGGATGCCTCTGGGTCACCCCCTTGCTCTGAGTCTAACACAGAGGGTCTAAGAACATCAAATTTATTTTCCAAAACAAGTCCTTCCTCCCCCAGGATGTTTGCCTTTGCAACCTTTGATCTTGGCCTAGTTTGTTTCATACTTCTTTTTTTTTTGCACTACTCTTGACTAATGGAGAGGGGGGCATTTGGACTTCAATTTCGTTACCATCATTAGATGTTGCAGCAGCTGAAGAAGTATGAGCTGGGGCTGAAGACTTAGGAAGTACAAGGGGGGGTATAAACTGCCTCTATGTTCATAGTTTGAACCTCAGTTTCAGGGGGATCTGTGGGGTTTGCCGGTGAGGAAGGGGAATGTGCATTTTCTGGAGGAGCCTGACAAGAATGTTGTTTTCTTTTTTGCATTTCTTTTTTCTGGGGATCCTGTAATATAAAATCTTGATTAGTATGATCACTTCTATTGTGGGTAGCCCATGGACAGGTTCGATAAGTATGACCAGTTTCATCACATGGATTGCAACGGGGCTCCTCCGTGCAGTCAGAGCTATGGTGGCCAAATGATAAACACAGGTTACATTTCATTCTGTCACATGCAGAGCCCAGGTGTGTATAAGCCCCACACCTAAAGCAAGTTTTTGGTTGGCCAGGGTAGAAACAGTGACCCCTCTCATTCACAAAAAATAAACTATTAGGGAGATGAACTGGACCTAAGTTGTTATTGCTTAAATGAACCTGTATAACCCATCCCCCATTCCAAATACATTCCTCATGAAAAATTGGTCTGGGATTACCCAAGACATCACATCTTTTTTGCAACCAGTAAACAATATCATGGATCGAGACAGATTCATTGCGAAATAAAACTGTAACATTTTTGATAGAAGGTCTCATTAGAGGTATCGCTTTAAATGGCAAACATAATTCAGTATATTTAAAAGCATCATGTTTAGTCCAAAAGTGGTCCAAACCCTGTGGAGAAGTAAAGCTTATGTCATATAAAGTCGACGCTGGGATGTGAATCAGGGCAAGAATTTCAGTTGAAAGAAAAACAAATTACTTTTTTAGTAAGTATGTCCTACATATAATCGGTCAGGGGCCACCTCTAACCCCCTGAGATATTCCAAATGAACTGCATTTCACCTCTGTGGGGGGGGCCTGTAAAAGGGTCCTTCCTCCAAAAGGACTCCCAAGTAGATTTTGATTGTTCTTGCAAGGTTGGAATCTTTTGAATAGTGCCTTGAACGTCTTCCCCTGAATCAGCCCACGGAACCGATTCCACTGTTTCTTCCTCTAAAGCTGAGGAGTCCGTGTCTTTTTTTTTCCCGAGAAACAGAAGGTGAACTCGATCCTTGATTAGCCGGTTTACACTCAGAGCCTGAGACCTGGACAGACGGTAATGAGGTGGCGGCCTTGGGAACAGTCACTTGTGGTGGGGAAGAACTTCCTGGGATAGGACTGTGCGCCGGGTCCGGAATCCAAACACTGGCGTTTCCCACTTCCACCCAGCAGCAAGCAGGGAGTATTCTAAAGACGTCAGGGAGGAACTGCTAGTGGGCTGTATAACTTGTTCAACCTCCCTACCTTTTCGTAGCCCTAACATAGGAGCCAGCACAGACAATACTTGATCAGGTACTGATTTCAATGTACTCACTGAGTTTGCAGAGTGCGAGGATAGTATCATAGACATTGTTGCTGTCATGGGTTCTTGCTGCGCTGTCAAGGGGTTTGTAATCATAGGTTACTCAGGCTGCAGGAATGCTTTCAGAGTGCCGACATCACCTGTCTGAGGTTTGCCATTCAGAACAGTTGAAGACACTGCTGCTCCCTGCTCAATAATTACCTTAGCAGCTTCTTGCAAAATCTCTTCTGAAACGTCAATAGACTGCATAGAAATAGTTGTGTCAAACAAAGCGGTATCCCGAGTTGCGCTTTCATGGTGGTACCACGTAATTCTTTGTTTTGCAACAAAATGTTATTTAGCCAACTGACATCCAATGCAAATAATCCGTGTGAAGCTTGTTCCAATTTCTGGGAATCAGCAGTTTGCATATCAGGCATATACACTTGATGCAATATATCAGCCTTCTCAAACATGGTCTCCTGAGATGGACCTGTGGGTTGGGAGACCTTCTCACCCACAGGTACACCAGCAGAATGATTCTCCAGCATACCGTCCTCCACAGTGGCAGCTCCTCCTACTGACAAAGAGTAGAGGACTTTCCCCGGTGTCCTGGCCAAATTTCCCTCAGTCACTGAAAATACCACCAACAGCTTAATCTGGTTCAATTTCAGTTGCTTACCATCTGTATCCCCCTCCCCCCGGTCGCCCTTGAAAAAGGGACTTCAAGGCCCAGTGGACTTACTGGGTCAACAAATTTCAACAAACAAACAAAACAAAAAAGCACCCCTTGGCAACTGAATCTATATGGGTAAAAATTACACCAGTCAATTCATTGCCCTTGATCATGGGCACTTGCTATCACCCACCAAACTCTAGTATAGAGTATATAGAAGCAGTTATTAATGAACTGGAGTCGGCATGTGAACTTGGCAACATCATAGTCATGGGAGATTTCAATTTTAGTGATATAGACTGGAGGACCAACATGGCTGCTTCAAACAATAGTAAAACATTTCTGACGTCATGTGCCCAGCTTAATTTAATACAAAGTGTTCATTCCCCTACCAGAGGTAGTAATATTCTGGACCTAGTACTACACAATGACATACTTCATATTAAAAATGTCTAGATAGAGGCCCCACTTGGCAATAGTGACCATAACACTACTACATTCACCTTGGTAATAGATTACCCAGTAGATAGCGGGGCTACAACTATCTACCTGTATAATAAAGCTAATATTGATGAGATGGCAAAAATCTTTGGACAAACTGACTGGGATAAAGCACACAAAGACTTACCTATTAATAAACATTAGGAACTATTTTATAATACACTAACACAAGTAATTGATAGGTTTATACCTACCAGTGTGAAACATAAAAAACAGAAATTTAATCCAAAATGGCTTAATAAACCTATCAGGAGGTTACTCAAACAAAAAAATAAAACAATATGCTAGGTATCTTAAATCTAGGACTATGCAAGATTTGTCTGCTTACCTTAATCTTCAGAAACAATGCAAATCAAGGATTAAAAAAGCAAAAAGGAATTGGGAAATTAATTTAGCTAGACATGCAAATAAATCTAATAGTAAGCATTATTTCTCCTATATTAACTCTTTAAGACAACAACACTGTAAAGTTGGTCCATTGCAATTCAACAACGAACTAATGCACAACCCCAGAGACATGGCTAATATATTTAATGAAGAATTTGGTAAAGCGAATACTGGTACTAATCCCATCGATTCTTGCTTTACTCAAATGAAAGACTCACCCATTATCTTTGATACAAATGCAATATATGAAAAATTAATGTTACAAAAAGGCAAAACTTGTATGGGACCGGATAATATTACAGGTCACCTGCTGTACCTTCTTGCTAATAATCTGGTACTCCCATTAAAGCTATTGTTCGAGCAATGTCTTATTAAAAATTTTGAACCAAAGGAATGGAAATTAGTTAATGTTATACCCATTCACAAAAAGGGCCTGAAATCTGATTGGGCAAATTATCGACCTATCAGCCTCACCTCACCTATATGTAAAATCTTTGAAGGTCTGGTTAAGGACATTATCTCACCAATCCTTAAAAATGTTGATACTGAACAACATGGCTTCACAAAAGGTAGAGGCTGTTTGACAAATCTGATGTGCTTTTATGAACAGATTAATCAACTACTAGACAATAGAACCCTGTGCAATGTTGTTTTTATAGATTTCAGTAAGGCCTTTGATGTCATGCCTCACTGGGCTCTCAAAACAAAATTACTAAATTTAAATATCAATAAATATATTATTCACTGGATCTGCAATTGACTTGAAGGTTGCCCACAATGAGTTTTCATCAATGGGCATATGTCTGATGTCGGCTTTGTCACCAGTGGGGTACCCCAGGGCTCAGTGCTCGGACCACACCTTTTTCAAGTGTTTATCTCTGATCTAACTAAGAATTATGTTTCTGTATCTATCAAATATGCAGATGACATCAAAATCAGGGGGCCCAGTGTGAATATTAATGACATTAGCATTATACAACATGACCTGGACAAAATCATTGCATGGGTAGATAGATGGGGAATAAAACTGAACAATAATAAATGCAAGGTTATGCACTTGGGCCAATAGAGTCCTAACACATCATACATAATAGGGAGATCTATCTAATTAACTACTATAGATGAGAAAGACCTGAGCGTGATGGTTTCTAATAACCTTGACTATGCCCACCATATTAATGACACTGTTAACAAAATAAATAAAATAATCTGGTCTATTAGATGAAACATAAGATCCAGAGACCCAAGGGTAATGATGCCTCTGTTTCAGGCCTATGCTTGCCCTCATTTGGAGTATGTGTCACAACTCTGGTGTCCCTGTAAAAAATCTAATGTTAACCAATTAGAAAGAGTACAGCGTAATTATACCAAACATTTAAGAGGAATGCACAGTCTATCATATGAACATCAGTTAAAAGGTTTTAATCTTATATCATTTGAGACATATCATTTAAGAGGGGATCTGCTTTTTCTATATGACATAATTCAGGACGCTGCCCTTATGACGGAATTAGGGCTAAAATTTAAAAACAACAAGCACAATATCAGAGGTCACCCTCTCCAATTATCTTGAAAATCTTTCAATAATCAAACTAGAAAGTTCTTCTACACAGTAAGGAATATCAGTCCATGGAATAAACTCCTGCTTAATATTATTATAAGTAGAAACAAATCAGAATTTAAAACACGGTTGGATGCCTACTTATTAGCAGGTCACAATCTTAAATACTATGAGTATTAAAGAGGACAAGAAATGATTTCAAATTGGTAGCTGTTTATAATGTTCCAGTTTACAAAACTGATATCCATAAGCCAAAATGATCTATATGTAACTGTACCTGAATAAAAAGTGATATGAAAAACCGTATTTTGCATTATTTTGTTTTTATGGGCAGCATTCTGTTGCAGTTCTCTTCAAGGAACCAGTGATCTGGAATTTTAACTATGTCATGGTTTGAGAAAAGAACTCTAATCATGGTTCTGATAGGACAATAGCTCATGTTTAGTATTCTGTACTCAAACCATGACATACAGTAGTAAACACTCCAAATTACTGGTTCCAGGAAAAAAACTGTTCAGAATGTTGTTCATAAAAAGAAAACAATTGAAAACATAGTTTTTCACATCAATGTTTATTAAGGTACAGTTAAAGATGGTTCATTTGAAGGCAAGTTTATCATTTCTCTTGCTAGGAATATTACCAACTGCTGCCAGTTAGCACAGATTTCCTGTCCCCTTTAAGTAGCATAGGCACATTTATGGGCCTTTAGCTCTCTGGCTCCTTCTACACCTTAGTAGTATGAACCTTAGTAGTAGGTAGTTGTTTTTAAACAACTTCACTGTCGTTTTTTTTCATCCAGCTATTTGGTCCCCATCGCCTCCTCCTGCCAACTGGTGATGGGGACACCGAGGTAGTTTTGTGCTGGTTCTCTCCCCTGCCCCCCCAAGGCCCCAGCACACAGCTGTGTGAGCATATGGAGGCATGCTGCGCACCCTGTGGTGCCAGCTCAGCCCCTTTCCACCTCCCATAGCTATTTGCTGCCCCTTCTCCACCTACGCTACCTACTGGACCTTCATCCACTGGGAGCAGAACTACGCGGGGGTGCCAACCCACCCTCACCACCCTAGGGAGAGGAGAGCTGCCCATTGGCATGCTCCATCCTGCTCCACCCTCCCATGCCGGCACCCCGATGACCCAAGGTTATTCCCGAACCTGCTTATAGCACGAGGTGTGACAGCTAGCGCCTCAACCCTCAGTGTCACTGGGCCAGCTTCACTGTCAGTTTTTAACAACTTCTTTGTCACAGCAGATGATTCTGATACTGTGTGGCGAGTAGACCATTAAAAAAATCAGAGACACAAATAAAATAGATGGATCTCTTTAAAACATTTAAAATGTGGTACACTGTTACATTTATTTAGTATTCTGATCGGTTAACATAATGGTGGCTCTGAATTCTAATAATGGAATTTAAAAAAAAACTAGTGCCAGGCAAATTTATACTCTTGTGATTAGGCTATACAAATACATTAATAAAGAGATTATCATAAAGTTCTCAGAATGCTGACAACAAAAATCAGATTTCAGCATTCCAGAGACTCCTATAATGATTAGGGTTGAGTAACCTGTTTAATGTTAAACATCAAATTGCGCACTTTAATAGCTTTGCAACTGATCAATGGATTTGTATGAAATTTGGTCTGCACTGTCCTGTGGGGTAGATCTCTTGATGTGGCATGTTTCATTCCAGTTGGATGTGTGGGTTCTGTGATCCAGATAGTGTAAAAAAAGTTACAAGTCACCTGTGACAGGGTAGACTAGGACCCTGTCCCATTTGTTTTGGAGAAAGTATGTAAATGCAAGGATCTGTATTCTTTCCTTTTCTCTCTTCTCTGTCTGGTTGCGCAACTAGATTTTCCTGTGAGACTTGATCAACCTGAACAGTCTCACAATTCTTTGCTGCTCTCTGTCTCTGTTTTCTCTTGCTGTCTGTTTTCCTCCCTTGCATACCTAGATCTGGTAATATAAGAATATGTGCAAATCAATATATGGAAATGAAACTGATAATGGGATCACTTTTGTTTAGAAAATATGGTGTTACTGTTGAAATGTATGTATATATTTATGATTTGAGATTACTGTAGAAAAGTAGAGGTTACTTGAGTACAACTGTGCTAAATCTTCTGGCAAGCTACAGGACTGGCAAGCCTATAAAGCTGCAAGAAACTCCTGCACTCGGGCAATCTGTAAAGCAAAAAGCAATCACCACAAGGAGCAACTTAGCAATACCTGGGGTGACAGCAGGAAATTCTGGGCAAATATCAATGATGTTCTGGGGAAAGAACAGAAAAAGGCTCCCATAATGTTAAGCCTTGATGGTACCCCCATACTTGACCCACTCACAATAGCGAATACCTTTAACGATGCCTTCACTGACCTAAGCAGTGTGCTACCACAAGACTTCTTTGATGATACCACCTTAATGATAGCACTTCATCCTGAAACCAAGACTAATTATCACCCCCCCCTTCTACTTTAAACCTGTCTCTGTGACCCAGGTCAGGAAACTATTAAACAATGTACTGGGCAAGTCCAGGCACAGTGGTGACTCTTTAGACCTCAAGCTAATTGTACTCACTATTGAGGAAGTACTTCCACCTATCACTAACTTACTTAACCTCTCTCTAACCCTCTCACAATTCCCACAGGTATAGAAAACGGCCATTGTTACCCCGGTTCACAAATCTGAAGACCGTGCGCTACATAGCAACTATAGGCCTATATCTATCCTCCCCCCCAAAAAAAATACTTGAACATATTGTTGCCAACCAACTTGTGGACTACCTTGATACTTACTCCCTACAGAGTGAACAACAGCATGGCTTTCGGAAAGGGCACAGCACCACCACCGCACTCTTAGAATTCACTAGCAACGTCCACCAATCCATTGACTAAGGCAGTCTTGTGGGTGCAGTCTTTATAGACTTAACCAAGGCCTTCGACATGGTTAATCATTGACTCCTCCTTGAACAACTCTCACATACTCCGGGCCTGAAAACAGTCACTTGCTGGCTAGTGCACTTACCTGGTTAACAAAAACTAAATAAATAAATAAATACTGGTCTCTCCCCTGATACACTGCCCTGGTTTAAAAGCTATCTTGGGGACAGATCTCAGCGCGTGAAGATTTCCAATGCTAACTCTGACCAGAAGCCAGTTCAGTCCGGTGTACCCCAAGGCTCGATCTTGGGTCCACTCCTCTTCAGCATCTTCCTTAACAATCTACCGACTGCCTGCCACCAGTGAACACTGCTCTACACAGATGAAGCCATTATTTTTGCAAGCCACCCTGACCCATACCTCCTTGAAAGTAACCTTCAAAAGGGCTTCACAGAAGTTGAGCACTGATTCCGCAACCATAAACTAGTACTAAACTACAAGAAGACAAAAGTCCTGTTGTTTTCCTCAGCTCGCAATTGACATAAAGAGCATGCTCTTATCATCCAAAATTCCCAAGGTGACCCCCTTGAACAAATACAGCAATTCAAGTACCTAGGAGTTACCCTTGATAGACACCTCACCTATTCACTGCACATTGAAAATGTTGCCAGAGCCGTTAATGACAGGATTGGGCTCCTCTATCGACTGAGAAAGTCCCTAACTCCTGAAGCCCTAAATCTTGCTGTCCACAGCTCGGTGCTCTCCTTTATCAACTATGGCCTTGTCATTTATGGAGCTGCTTCCACCACTGCACTCAAAAGGCTCACTGTGGCACTGAACAAGGCCTGTAAACTCCTAATTGGTGTGCCACGCCTCACCCACACTTGCAATGTCTATCAGCAGGCTGGGTGGCTCAACGTGTGCATGAGAGAATTAAATACCATGCCTGTCTACTTGCCAAAAAGATTCTCCTTGGACTTATGCCCTCGGGATTAGGATGCTTACTTCACAAATCCCCTAAGACCCAACATACGTGCACCTCATCTTCCGCCCTCCTACTAGTCCCGATGTGCCGGACCACCCAATGCCAATGCTCCTTTTGTATCAAAGCGCCTTACTGGTTAAATGGCTTCCACAATGGTTTGGCTAACCTTACTAATCTTGGAGAATTCAAACACAAGCTACGTCTGCACATCCTAACTGAAAACTCCTGTGATTGCTCCACCTAAACATTCTTGTCCCTCTTACCGGGACCTCACCCCCCCCCGTTTCCTCCACCTTTCTCTCTACTTGTCTTGCCCTCTCATTCACCTTTCCCTTCCTGTCCTCCCATTCTTTTCCTCCCCTTTCTTCCCCCTCCACTGCCTTCCTTTTGCTTCCCATCCTTTACTATCCTAGCCTCTAACTTGACAATGCCACCTGGTTGCTCTCCCCTTTCCTGATCTAGCTCCCACCCCTAATTTCCTCTTCTTCTCACTCCCTGCATTTAATCACATGCTAGCTAATGTGTATTTAATTGCTTTTTTCATACTCTATATTGTAAAACAAATTGCTTAATTGTTATGTGAAACTTGTCTGTTTTCCCTATGGACCTGTAACCCCTCCAATTAACATGGAACCTTTGTAAATGAGCTGCCTGGCACTCAAAGGTATTTATAATCCTAGACTGAATAAATAAAATAAAATAAATAAATAAATAAAAACTGTCAGCCTTTTGCAGCTGATGTGGGAACTTCAGGAAGCTCACTGTTCTAGCAGATCCTGCCTGAAATTGACGAGAACAAAATGTTTTGCTAGAATAGGATGTTTGCAAAGGATGGGGGTTGAAAAGACTTATAAAAACAGCTAAGTTAGGCTGCAAGGGAGATTCTGCATGAAAAACGGACAGACTGAAGGAAGACTTTATTTTTTATTCCTGTCTACATAGTTATTCTGAACAATTTAATTTTTTTTATGTTACTGCTAGTACTAATAAATACTTTTTGTGAACTCTACAACTGCTCCTGGTTTAGAGTACGCATGACATGCTGACACCATCTGTTGTCAAGGCACAGGTCAGGAAGCATAGGAAAAACCAGGAGCAGTTGTAGAATTCACAAAAAGTGTTAATTAGTACTAGTAGTAATATAAAAAAATAAAATTATTCAGAATAACTATGTACAGAGGAATACAAAAATAAAATCTTCCTTCAATCTGTGTCCCTTTTTCATGCAGAATCTCCCTTGCAGCCCAATTTAGCTGTTTTTATAAGTCTTTTCAACTCCCATCCTTTGCAAATATCCTGTTCTAGCAAAACATTTTGTTCTCATCAATTTTGGGCTGGATCTGCTAGAACAGTGAGCTTCCTGAAGTCCCCAGCAGCTGCAAAAGGCTGAGACATTTGTACTCAAGTAACCTCTACTTTTCTATAGTAATCTCAAATCATAAATATATATATATATATATATATATATATATATATATATATATATATACATTTCAACAATAGCACCATATTTTCTAAACAAAAGTGATCCCATTATCAGTTTCATTTCCATATATTGATTTGCACGTATTCTTATATTACCAGATCTAGGTATGCAAGGGAGGAAAACAGACAGCAAGAGAAAACAGAGACAGACAGAGGCAAAGAATTACGAGACTGTTCAGGTTGATCAAGTCCGAAGTCTCACAGGAAAATCTGGTTGTGCAACCAGACAGAGAAGAGAGAAAAGGACAGAATACAGATCCTTGCATTTACATACTTTCTCCAAAACAAATGGGACAGGGTCCTATTCTACCCTGTCACATCGCCACTTTTTGCAGTTTTTTCCTCATCACCTTACACCCAGATGGTGTGGAATTTTGGTGTGATTTTTTTATGGTAGAAAGAACTAGGGTAACAGAACTGCCAGTGTTTGTTTGGTGCAAAAATATTGACCTGTTGCATAGTTATTCAGATTTTAAGTTCCTATTATTTCCTATGGGAAGTTCATTTTTCAGGACAGGTGAAAATTTCAACAAAGGATTTGATCTCAAGGAAAAAGGATTCATTCTCACAAGACCCATTCCTTTTTTGTGAGGAAAAAATCCTTTTTCATGATCCGCCATCTTGTTTTTCGTTTTCTCAAAAAAAAAATTTTAAAGCCACACAAATGACTTTCTGGAGAGAGCCCAGCACATCTGCCTGGCTCATCGGGGCCCCCTTAGATGTAATCTGCACTTCACAGTTGCAGAAATGCCCAGGACATTTGTTTTTTGTTTTTTTACTATTAAGAATCTTTTTTTTTTGTGGGGGCGCTGTGGAGCACACCTACTGACGAGACGTGTTCGAGTGGAGCTCTGCACTAGTCTGCAATAAAATCTAAAAAAAAAAACAATGTTTGGTGGAGAAATTTAAAATCTGACTGCTGTATCAAGATCTACAGGTCGAGCTGCATATTGGTACCTTCTTTTGGAAAATGAGACAAATGAATAAAGGTCCTGTGGGCAGCCCAAAAGTTCCACCAGCAGAGGCTCCATGAGCAGAGGGAGCAGCTAACTCTTCTTCATCAATAGACCCACCATGGAGGCCTTGCAGCAATCCATGCAGGCCATTGATGCGAAGGTGGAGTCAATCTTGATGAGATTCGTGGCGAAAGATGCAAAAATAGAAGCTGCTGTAAAGACTGCTTCTGTGGCATAATCTGTGATGACAAACACCCTATCAACAACAAGCAAGCAGATGCAGGAAAATGCCCAGCTGAGACACTGCTTGGAGTCCCTTGAGAATTCCCAAAGGGCCTCTAATGTCAGAATAGTGGGTTTGCCTGAACACTGTGAAGGGGATGACCTTTTATACTTTCTGCAAGAGTGGTTACCGGGAGCCTGGCACCTGAACACTAATCTCTCTGCTGCAGTGTTGGTGAAGGCTTACCGAATTTCCCCTAGGTCTGCTACTGCCACCACTGATTTACCCCGAACTGCTCTTCTGGTAACCTCTGGATCAGCTGTGCAAGATTGTATTCTTCAGGCAGCATGCAGCACAGATCAGCTGAATTTCCAGGAATCTACCATTCACCTTTTTCTGGACTTGTCCTATACCATGAGAATGCGGGAAAAAAAATTTGACAGGGTGTAGGCGAAACTGCACCGCCTTGGTGTCGTTCATTCACTCCTGATGCTAGCCAGGCTTCAAATGCATTACGGGGGGCAAACCTTTCAATTTACTGACCCAGTGGAAGCCAGCAAGAAAGCGGAGGCTATCTCTCAAGAGTTCTTTTGAGCAAGACCTCATGATTCCTCTGAATCAGAAGAAGAGGGTACCTGAACATTCTTTGACTGGAACTATCTTAACAGTACAGTTTCTTTAAGTGATTGAAGTTTTAAGTGATTAATCATAACCTGTTGAAGCTAATTAAACCTGCTATTTCTTAAATATTCATGCTATTTCCACCTTAGATAAAACAAAATGAGTTGTTTGTTCATTTAGTGGGTTCTTATACCTCTAATAAAATACCTTATGAGTGGTGTTGATGGCTGATTTGGAAAATCGTAGTAGCAATGGCGGATGCCACATGGAGATCTGTTCTGGTATGCACTGCTTTAATGCCACTGGGATGGAACCCTGTAAAGTATAGATTAGTTGCTGGTAATTTTTCTTCTTTTCTTGCAAATTGTGTGGAAACTTCCACATTGAACACTAAAGCTGATGGACACTATGTTTGGAGAGGGGGTCATAGCAACACTGGATGTTGTGTTAACTTGTATGGTTTCACATTTTTGATAGGGTTAGACCATCCAAAGTCTTGTAGGGTGCAGCATGTTATGGACTGAATATGGACTATAACTAACTGGAATACCCCCAATATCCAAAATTAAGAGTGCTAAGGTTAACTAAGCCTGATACATTAGATGTATGTTGTTTTAATGTAAATGAGATGTCTGGCATGAGTATGTTATATGCTATTGTTTTGTACAAAAGTGTGAAAGGGACCCTGTATGGTGGGCAAGTCAGAGAGCTTGTAGAAACATAGAAACATAGACTTTGACAGCCAATAAGGACCACTTGGCCCACCCAGTCTGCCCATTTCCCTACCTATTGGATAAGCTGCAGATTCTAGTTAACCAACAGCCTACTTCCTGCAACCCCCCACTATAATTGCCTTATGTCTGTCCCATGCATGTTTGAATTCCCCCACTGTTTTAGACCCAACAACCTCTCCAGGAAGGCGGTTCCATGCATCCACCACTCTCTCCATGAAAAATAAATTTCCTCACATTACCCCTGAGCCGTCCCCCCTCTATCTTTAAATTGTGCCCCCTTGTTCTTACTATGTTCTTGTTATGTGTTATGTCTGAGAGAATGGGTGTTATTTGTTTGTTTTGTATTGTGTGACCTATTATCTATTGAACTGGCCATTCATTGGATAATGGGGTTTTCTATGTATTCTAATGTGTCTGACAAGCCCCAAGGGAAAAACCTAGTTCATTTTAAAACAAGGGTCCTAAAACACCCTCTTGCAAATCATGAACAGAACATTGTTTTGTTTTGTTCTTTGAAATAACTTTAGTAGCTTTGTCCTACAATTGAGTAATTACCCTCGTGTCATTTTCTATTTAATAAAAGGGTAATGTACAGCCACATGAGATATCTTTGACAAAAGACTCCTCTGAACGTTATACATGGTTCTTATGGCTCTTAGTAAGGCCGTGTTTATTTCCTAGTGAGCAGAGTTTCAAATCACGGCTTTTAAATTTAAAAGTCTCATTTTACCTTTAGGAGTTTCATTTTTCATTCCACTGGTCCTAACAGAATTATCTGAGAGTAGAAATAGTACTGTTTCATCTGAGGAGAGAGTGAATTATTGAGAAACATTAGTAGAGGGACCGGGTACTTAGTTTCAGGTTCCCGTTCTGCTCCTCTACTTCTCATTCTCGTAGGTGCGCATCATCGCACACCTTTTCTGAAAGTGTTAGCACTGAGTAATCACAGTTTGCAAAGATGAAATAGGAGTTTAGTTTATCCGTTCTGTCTGTAATATAGTTCTGGTCTGAAGGGATGAATTTTGGATACTCTACTTCAGTGCAGCATCATTTGCATTTGAAATCTGAATGCTCAGAATGCTCAGCAGCACCAGTTCCGAGTTCTTCTGCTCTATAGAGCCGGCCAGCCTCTTATTTATTTTTATGCAGAATCACTTTGGGGGCAGTGCTTGCTGACGGTTCTATCTCCCAAACATTTCAACCAAGTTCTATATTAACATTGACACACATGTATATGAAGGTGTTTGATTAAATATTTTGGAAACTGAATAAAGTATAATATTTCCCTGTTTTTACAGTGTTAAAAGAAATACTTTTAATTAATGATGATTGACAAGGGGGTAGTCCAATCTCTTTGAGCCAACCCCCTTAAAAGTGAATGCATCTGCACACTCAGTCAGTCTGGTGGAGGGTGTTAAAGGGAGAACACCTAAGTGACTAGTTTATGCTAGTAAATCATCTTTTTGTTTGGTTTTTGTTTATTTGTTTTGATATTGAGAGATGCTGAAGTTAAGCCTGCTGTTTTATTTCTGGAGTTTTTGTTAATTTTATTTTCATACCAGTCCACTTAATTTGTTAAAGCTAAAAAAATAAAGTATTGGCAGAAGAATCTGCAGAACCTATTCCATGTGTCTGTGTCCATCTGTGAACCCACCAATTAACCTCTGACAGATGGTGGCAGTGGTGGGATTCCAGTGGGCAACATCCTACAGCTGGAAGGGTCTGTCTTAAAGGCCCTGGAGGGCACTGTATGCAGCTTGACAGAGTGGCTGATGAACAATTGGATCAACACAAGGGTCTTATTGCCACAAGGTCGGTGTTTACCAGATATCTGCTACCTTTATTGCAAGGCCTAGATGCAGTGGTACAAAGGAAGGGATCCAAGAGAACAGCAGGTGAGCAGAAAAAGATGATGGAGGACAAAAATGAGGGTTTGGCTCAAGCCAGTGGGGGCAAGCAAGAAGATGCCCCCCCGAGGAAATGCATGATTTATTAAAGTGGCTGTGTGTACATCAAATAGAGATGGAGAAACAAAGAGAAAGAGACAGAAAAGAAAGTGAAATGCATTGGAATGTTGCACTGCGAGCCATTCAGACACTGGGTGCTGTTCGACCTTCGGTAGTTCCAGGAGCTGGATTTGGACAAAAGGACACTAAAATGGTAAAATTATCTGAAATAGATGATATAGAGGCATATATCATGACTTTTGAAAGGGTGGCCACAGCCTGTGCATGGCCATGAGACCAGTGGGTCATAAGGCTGGCCCCTTATCTAACAGGTAAGGCCCAGCTGGCCTACAGTAGGGTGGAGGTGGCACATGCTAATGACTATGACAGAGTAAAATAGGCCATATTGAAAAGATATGACATTAACGTTGAAACCTATAGACAGAGGTTTCGCTCCTATAGGTATCAAACAGCTGACAACCTACAGGATGCATATACTCATTTAAACTATCTATGTGTAAAATGGTTACAGCCTGCCACTAAAACTATAGAACAAATTCTTGAGGTGATTGTCTTGGAACAATTTATCAGAATCTTACCCCAGGATGTCCAACTATGGGTAAAGGAATATCGCCCAGAGGAATCAGATGTGGCTATACGATAAGCAGAACACTTTATAACAGCTTGACCTCATCACCAGAGAAGTGGCCCATCATATTCCCATACTCTAGTAAGACCTTCTTCTATTAATTCAGCACAAACCAATACTGCTAGCAGGACTGTATCTAACCCAATCACCAAAACATACACTAAATCAGGACGGGGATATAATCCAGACATTATCTGTAGACAATGTAGTGAAAAAGGACATATAGTCCGGTTTTGCCCAAAAAAGAAAACTGAATCAACACATCTGGCTTTGGCCAATTGGGGACAATATATATTGCCTGTACAAATAGGCCCTCATATTGTGACAGGGCCCCTTGATTCAGGGATCAAACAAACCTTGGTACAGGCTGCAATATTAGAGGAACAACCTGCACCAGGAGGACCAACAACTGGGGTGACATGCATCCATGGGGATGTACAATTTTATCCATTAAAAGAAACAATAATTACAATACAAGGACATTCTCAGCCATTAACAGTCAGTGTTGTTCCCCATTTGCCTGTACCTGTTCTGATAGGTCATGACCACCCCTGTTTTCAGACTTTGTTAACAACAAATGTTTGTGCTAAGACCAGTAGGGCACAAGCACAATACCTCCAAACATTGGGACAGATTTTTCCTTTTGAAGAGGATGTCTATGGGCCCATAGGGAAAGATAGAAAGCCACAACATCAGAAAAGAACTGATAAACGTAACTGGACTCTTAAGTTGAAGGATGCAACTATGTCTGATGATATAAATATGAAATTGAATGTTGATGATTTTAAAATATTACAACAGGAAGATGAAACATTAAGATGTGTTTTTCCACAGGAATCAGGATCTTCTGAAAGTGATAAATATCCAATTCATGATGGCTTATTGTATAGGGTGTGTACTAACCCCAAATCTGGGGAGATAATAAAACAGCTTTTGGTGCCCCAGAAGTATAGGGAACAATTAATGGAGCTAGCCCACGATATCCCTAATGCTGGATATTTGGGAAGGGACCATACTTTAAGCCACCTCCTTTACCGATTCTTTTGGCCAGGCATGCATGAACAGGTTTCAGCCTTCTGTTGAAGCTATTCTGAATGCCAAAAAGTGGCAAAGTTGGGTAAAAGAGACAAGGTTCCCCTACAACCAATGCCTTTATTTACTGTCCCATTTGAATGGCTAGCAATGGAAACCATATCAAGAGAGACTGAGAGAGCTTAATATGTATACCCTTGATGAAAACAGGGACAGGGGGTACATGATAGAAACTTTTAAGTACCTCAAGAGAATCAACAAAGTCAAGGAGGGTAGCATCTTTCAGAAAAAGAGATGTGTAAAAACAAGGGGGCACAATATAAAGATAGAGGGGGGATGGCTCAGGGGTTATGTGCGGAAATGTTTTTTCATGGAGAGAGTAGTGGATGCATGGAACCGCCTTCCTGAAGAGGTTGTGGGGTCTAAAACAGTGGAGGAATTCAAACATGCATGGGACAGACATAAGGCAATTATAGTGGGGGGTTGCAGGAAGTAGGCTGTTGGTTAACTAGAATCTGCAGCTTATCCAATAGGTAGGGAAATGGGCAGACTGGGTGGGCCAAGTGGTCCTTATCAGCCATCAAAGTCTATGTTTCTATGCTTCTATTGTGGGACCCCCTACCAAAAAGCTCGAAGGGAAATCAGTATATTTTAGTAGTGTGTGACTATGTGACAAAATACCCTGAAGCTATTCCCCTTCATAGCATGACTGCCCCTAAAATAGCTGAGGAACTGGGTAAAATATTCAGCAGGGTAGGAATCCCGAAGGAAATTCTTACGGATCAAAGTAGTAACTTTTGTTAGTGATTTTGCAATGCCTCTATCAGACCCTGGGAATTGAGGCCACATGCACTACACCTTATCACCCTCAGATTGATGGTCTGGTAGAGCGTTTTAATCAAACACTAAAGAAAATGTTACAAAAATTTGTACAGGAGGAGGGAAAGAAGTGGGATATGTATTTGCCATACCTCATGTTTGCATATCATGAGATGCCTCAGGCTTCAGCAGGTTTTTCCCCTTTGAACTACTTTATGGTCACAACCCCAGGGGCCCTTTGGATGTGATAAAAGAAGAATGGGAGGGTGGAAATAAGCTTAAAGACCTGAACCCTGTGTAATATTTGAGAGATGCCAGACAAAGAATAGCTCATTATATAAAAAAGGTGCATATAATGCATCAGCAACAACAGAAGATACAGAAAGCACATTATGACAAGGGAACAGGACACAAAGAATTTAGTGAAGGGGACAAAGTAATATTATTATTGCCATTATTAGAAAACAAACTTCTAATGAAATGGCAAGGCCCTTATACTATAAGGAGAAAACTTGGCCCTGTTACCTATGAACTTGAATTATATGATAAAACACAGAAATTCCAGGTCTATCATGTAAACCTTCTGAAACTTTGGATAGAAAGAAGTTACTCTGTTTGTGGATACATACACCCAGACTCACATCTTAGTAAATTAGATGTTGCATATCAGAGGCTAGAGAATGTAGCAGGAATAGAAGAGTTAAAAATTAACCCTGATCTATCTCTCTCGCAGACAGCTGAATTGCAAACATTATGAGACAGTACTCCGATACATTCAGTGTAACTCCAGGACAAGCTCTAGGGATAACACACCTCATTTTATTAACCCAAGAAACCCCTATAAGACAAAAAGCTTATAGATTGCCTGAGAGGGTAAGAGATGATGTTAATAAAGATATTGAAAAAATGCAAAAAATGGGTATTTTTGAGCCATCACAAAATCCCTAGAGTTTTCCTTTAGTAGCAGTCACCAAAAAAGAGGGTCTGGTACATCTGTGTTTAGACTTTCGTAAATTGAATGCCATATCAAAATTTGACAGTTATCCTATGCCTTGAATCGATGATATTCTAGACCATCTCGGTCCTGCTTGTTATACAACCACCTTAGACTTAACCAAAGGATATTGGCAAATTCCTTTGGATGTAGATGCAAGAGACAAAACGCCATTCAGCACACCACTAGGTCTTTTTCAGTTCACAGTAATGCCCTTCGGGCTACATGGTGCCCCGTCACTTTTCAAAGAGTCATGGACAAAATTCTTACACCTCATTCTAATTACAGTGTCGCGTATTTAGATGATGTGGTGATTTTTAGTTCTTCATGGGACAAACATCTGGAACATCTGTCCAAAGTGCTGTCAGCCATAGCTGACACTGGCCTTACTATTAACTCTATTAGATGCAACATAGCTATGAAAGAGACCAAATATCTAGGGTTCCAAATAGGGAATGGACAAATTAAACCAGATGTTAGTAAAATCAACACTGTAGCCAATAGTCCTAGGCCCCAAACTAAAAAGGATGTTCCATCCTTCTTAGGCCTAGCAGGTTACTACTGTCAATTTATCCTTGCATTTTCTACCTTGGCTGGCCCTTTAACAGATATGATGAAAAAGAGAAAACCTGATAAAATCATTTGGACTCCGGAGTGTGAAAAAGCATTCTGTTCCATAAAAGCCAGACTCTGTTCTTCCCCAGTATTACGTACACCAGATTTTACACAACCCTTTATACTCCAAACTGATGCCTCCAATTATGGTATAGGGGCTGTGTTAACTCAAATTATTAAAGGAGAAGAACATCCCATTGTATTTGTAAGCTTGAAACTACATGAGAGAGAAACGCGGTATTCCACCATTGAGAAGGAGTGCTTGGCAGTAAAATAGGCTATTGAAGCACTCGGTTTTTATTTATGGGGAACCGAGTTTGAATTGGGGACAGATCACAATCCTTTATGTTGGCTACATATAATGAAAGACCATAACAGCAGAATTATGCATTGGTATCTTTCATTACAGCCTCATCAGTTTACAGTTAAGCATAGGCAAGGGATTGCCTATAGTAATGTTGACTATTTGTCCCATTGTGTGACAAGAAAATGACACCTAACATCAGACCTCGGGGTATTGTTATGATAGATTGTGGAAGTGGTGTCTCCATCTCCACGCTTTATGTTAGTATTTATGGGACCCCGAGGTGGAGCCTTGGAAAGGGTGGGCTATGGCTCCATCTCCTCCTGTAGAGAGATCTGATGATAAGGTGTTCTTTGAAAAAATAAAAATAAAAACATTGTTATATAAAAGGGGAGGAAAATGTGAAAGGGATGCTGTATGGTGGGCAAGTCAGAGAACTTGTTATGTGTTATGTCTGAGAGAATGGGTGTTATTTGTTTATTTTGTATTGTGTGACCTATTATCTATTGAACTGGCCATTCATTGGATAATGGTGTTTTCTACGTATTCTAATGTGTCTGACAAGCCCCTAAGGGATAAAACCTAGTTCATTTTAAAACAAGGGTCCTAAAACACCCACTTGCAAATCATGAACAGAACGTTGTTTTGTTTTGTTCTTTGAAATAGCTTTAGTAGCTTTGTCCTACGACTGAGTAATTACCCTCGTGTCATTTTATATTTAATAAAAAGGGTAATGTACAGCCATGTGAGATATCTTTGACAAAAGCCCTGTTGAAAAGAAGAAATATATAAACTCATCTGAACATTATATACGGTCCTTACAGCTCTTAGTAAGGCCGTTTTTATTTCCTAGTGAGCTGAGTTTCAAATCACGGCTTTTAAATTTAAAAGCCACGTTTTGCCTTTAGGAGTTTAATTTTTGATTCCTCTGGTCCTAACAGAATTATCTGAGAGTAGAAATAGTACTGTTTCATCTGAGGAGGGAGTGAATTATTGAGAAACAGTAGTAGAGAGACTGGGTACTTAGTTTCGGGTTCCCGTTCTGCTCCTCTACTTCTCGTAGGTGCGCATCATCACACAGCTTTTCTGAAAGTGTTAGCACTGAGTAATCACAGTTTGCAAAGGTGAAATAGGGGGTTTAGTTTACCCGTTCTGTCTGTAATGTAGTTCTGGTCTGAAGGAATGAACTTTGGATACTCTGCTTCAGCGCAGCAACATTTGCATTTGAAATCTGAACGCTCAGCAGCACCAGTTCCAAGTTCTTCTGCTGTATAGAGCTGGCTGACTTCTTTTCTTTATTTTTATGCAGAATCACTTCGGGGGCGGTGCTTGCTGACGGTTCTATCTCCCAAACATTTCAACCAAGTTCTATATTAACATTGTTACACATGTATAAGAAGGTGTTTGATTAAATATTTTGGAGAACTGAATGAAGTATAATAATTCCCTGTTTTTACAGTGTTAAAAGAAATACTTTTAATTAATGATGATTGACAAGGGGGTGGTCCAATCTCTTTGACCCAACCCCCCTTAAAAGTGCATCTTCACACTCAGTCAGTCTGGTGGAGGGTGTTAAAGGAAGAACACCTAAGTGACTAGTTTATGCTAGTAAATCATCTTTTTGTTTGGTTTCTTTTCATTTGTATTGATATTGAGAGATGCTGAAGTTAAGTCTGTTGTTTTATTTCTGGAGTTTTTGTTAATTTTATTTTCATACCAGTCCACTTAATTTGTTAAAGCTAAAAAAATAAAATACTGGCAGAAGAATCTGCAGAACCTATTCCATGTGCCTGTGTCCATCTGTGAACCCATCAATTAACCTCCGACAAAAAGCAATAAAATATAAGTATAAAAAGAAGAATCCTTTATTGTGACCATGTGATACGGAAAAATAATTCTTCGTATCATGAGTCGCGAAAAAGGATCCTTTTTCATGAAGGCAGAATCTTTCCCCACGATTCTGATTGTCCTCCCTGGTACTGTTATGTATTTCCTGGTGTCTAGTAGCACCTTCACTCACTGATGTCCATCCCCATGATTTTAAATATAATCCCTGGTGTCTAGTGGCACCCACACCCTCTGAACACCATCCCCATGGTTTCTGACAGTTTCCCTGGTGTCTAGTGGCACCCCCCCTTCTGATCACTGTCCCTATGATTTTATAATAATCCCTGGTGTCTAGTGGCACCCCACACTCTGATCACCATCCCCATTGTTTTTTTAAATGAGTCCTAGTGTCTAGTGGCACCTCCCCGATTGCCATCCCCATTATTTTTTAATAATCCCTGGTATCTAGTGGTACCCCCACCCTCTGATTGCTATCCCCATTGTTTTTCTCATGATCCCTGGTGTCTAGTGGCACCCCACCCTCTGATCGCTGTCTCCATAATTCTTGTTTATTGCCCCTGCCCCCCAGCCCATTATTTTATTAAACTCTAGCCAACATTGGGGGGCCCAATTCCCATGTCAGCATTTAGAGACCCCCCCAGCAGTGTGGGACACTGAGGAGCCCACCCCCAGTGTCCCGATATATTTATTGAAACCTGCAAAAAGGAAACCATCCCCAGCATCTCTTTTTTACCTGAAACAAAGAAAACAGTCCCTCATCATCACCGCTGACCCCCTCCCCATTCCAACCCTCCCACTGAGCACTCACCTCCCCACACTTCCCCTTACCCTATACTTACCAGCTGACATCGAATTCTGTCATCTTATGTGGCCCGAGACAGGTCTGCATTCTTAAAAGCCAAACTGTGAGCTGAGGAATAAAGGTAAGCGCCACATAATGTATTTCAACAGTTTTTTGAACTTATGTTTATAGCTTTGCCATTTTTAGTAATTTTTAATATGGCCTTTTTGGGACCCCAACTCATGAACACTGCAACTGTTGTTTCGTTAATCATGCACAAAGGTGATTTTGCTGTCACTGCCTGAAATCACCTTTTAGGACTGAATAATGACATTTCACCACCAGTGTTCATGAGGTGGGGTCACAAAAAGGCCATGTTGAAAATGTGATGTAAAAAGTCCTATAAATGGCTGAGTTACATGCATTGGTTGAAATTTTTCTATGTACATACATAACTTTGGTAATTTTCAATATCTGGACTCCAGATTTTCAACATAGCCATTTTTCATACTACCTCATGAACAGTGCAACTGTCATTTTTAACATTCTGCCTGAAGCATGTTTTTGCACCTGTGGCATGGAATGGCATTTTGGCACAGATTTGAACATTTTCACCTATGGGGTTTATGAAGTGGGATCATAAGAAGACTATGTTGAAAATTTGGGGTCAAAATATGAAAATATGCCAAAGTTATGACCATCCTGAGGACTGGAGGAGGGCAGATGTTATTCCACTTCACAAAAGTGGGAGCAGGGCAGAAGCAGGAAACTACAGACCTGTTAGTTTCACCTCAGTGATAGTGAAAATGATGGAATCACTTCTGAAGGAAAGAATAGTTGAGTACCTAGGCCAGAGGGGCACAGGACCCAAGGCAGCATGGATTCAGAGCGGGAAGGTCATGTCAGACAAATCTAATAGATTTCTTTGACTGGGTGACCAAAGTAGTAGATCAGGGAGGGGCTGTGGACATGGCGTACCTAGACTTTAGCAAGGCATTTGACATAGTCCCACACAAAAGATTAATATGCAAGTTAGCCAGCCTGGGAGTGGGTCCCAAGATGGTAGCCTGGGTAAAGAATTGGCTGGAGAGCAGTACACAGAGGGTAATAGTAAACAGAGTCCACTCTGAAGAAAGTGGGGTTACTAGTGGGGTGGTGCAGGGTTCGGTACTAGGACCGGTCCTCTTCAATGTCTTTATAAGTGACATTGCAGAGGGACTGGAAGGAAAAGTATGTCTCTTTGCAGATGACACAAAGATCTGCAACAGAGTTGATACACAGGGTGGGGTGGAAAGGATGAGAAGGGACTTGGCAAGGTTGGAGTAATGGTCAAATGTATGTCAGCTTAGATTCAATGCTAAGAAGTGCAAAGTAATGCACCTGGGATACAAAAACCCAGGGGAAGAGCACACAATGGGGGTGAGATATTAACAATAACAAAAATGGAAACAGACCTGGGGCTAGTCATATCAGATGATCTAAAGGTGGGCAAGCAATGTGAGAGGGCAGTAAGGAGGGCTGGAGAGATATTGGGATGCATAGGGAGAGGCATCACCAGTAGAAAACAGGAAGTTGTTATGCCTCTGTACAGACAGCTGGTGAGACCCCACCTGGAGTACTGCGTGCTGTTCTGAAGATCCAACCTCCGCAAAGACATAGACAGGATAGAGGCAGTCCAGAAGAGGGCTATTAACATGGTGCAGGGTCTGCACCAGAAGACATATGAAGAGAGACTTAATGAACTTAGTATGTATAGCCTCGAGGAAAGGAGGGAGAGGAGGGACATAATAGAAACTTTTAAGTACCTCAAGGGAATCAACAAAGTCCAAGAGGGTCGCATCTTTCAGAAAAAGAGGTGTGCAAGAACAAGGGGGCACAATTTGAAGATGGGGGGCAGCTCAGAAGTAATGTAAGAAAGTATTTATTCACATAGAGGGCTGTGGATGCATGGAACGACCTTCCGGAGGAGGTTGCGGAGTCAAAAATAGTGATGGAATTCAAGAATGCATGGGACAGTCATAAGGCAATTCTAGGGGGTGGGGATAGGAAGAAGTAGGCTGTTGGTTAACTAGGATCTGCAGCTTATCCATTAGGTAGAGAAATGGGCAGACTGGGTGGGCCAAGCAGTCCTTATCTGCCGTCAAATTCTATGTTTCTATGTTTCCACCCTACCTGGCTTCCCTCCTAACTCCAGCAACCCCTTCACCTTACAACTCGCGGTCAAACTGAACACGGACTTTCTCACTCCCACGTGTATGGACCGCAGCTGGCAAACTTTCCATTGCTTTTCATCTGCCCTCCTTCTGGAATACTGTCCCTCTTCAAATTCGCCTCTCTCAAATCTTCCCTATTCTCAAACGCCTCCTAAAGCCAACTCCCTCCACTTGCTGTATCTGTCCTCTCTCCTAGAATCCTCCCTTCCCTCTCACTGCTCTCTTCTGACCTGATCCACTGTAATATTGCAGTACCTAGCATGTATATAATGTATTATGTTGCTGTACATATCCTTGCATATATTGTTCTGTTTATACCAACCCTGTATTTATCTGCTACTCCTTATTTGTAATTTCACTGTAACTGCAAGTGCACAATCTCTTTGCCACGCATCATCCATGTTTTTGTAATGCTGTATTTGCTTTTATTCCCTTGTATCCCCCTCCCCAGGGTCACACCTGGAAACGAGCTTCTGCACATGTCTTTCGACTTTTAAATAAATAAATAAAGACTACACACCCTGTCGGGTATTATTGTTTGCTTAGAATAGATCAACTGACTGCTGATATACAAAGAAAGCTCTTCAATCATTGTTGAGTTTTAAATCCTTGTCATACACATGCAATGTGATTGTCGGAGGGTCTGCAAAGATTCAGCAACTGGGTACCCGGTAACTTTCTAACAGTTCCCTGAGGAATTGTGGGGCAGGTATAACTGATGCCAGTATGGTAAGGGTCAGGGTATGTGGCCTGCACCACTGAGAGGTGTGAAAGGGTGAGGAGAGTGACATGAGCAGGTGGTAAAAGCTCTACCATTGCCATATTGACTATTTGTTTGTTTTTTTTTCTGCATAGCATAAGCCTTTTCTTCCCAGATCCTGTTTCTGCACTCCCTTAATATAAATCCCTTGTTATTTTCATGGTAATTACAGTATACAGTGTTGTTTTTGTGTGAGTATTATGTTTCACAGAACACACCAAGCATTGTGGCTCAACTGTTTGGAGTGCCCTCAGCACTTGCTCCTGTGGTTTAAGTACACTAGACCTTACCAGTTCACCGAAGGTGGTGTCAGAGCCACTAAGAGCAGCCCAGGGTATACAGGGGACCCAAGGGGATAATCATAAATAAAACTGGTCTCAACAAAACTGCAGGGGAGAATTAAGTCAAGTGAAAGACAGGGGGTCAATAAATCCCATAGCCCAACATCCTTGGCTAGCAACACACTGCCATGGACACGCAGTACTTTGGTAGTCACTTGCCCATAGACACTATTATGTTTCAGTTATTTGCAGATTGCTTACCTTTGCCAGTCAGTAGGGGTCAGGGTGTCAGGAGTCTGGATCAGAGCTGATTTTTTTTTCAGCATCAAGTGGATCAACATCAGTCATGCAGCCGAAATCCAAAACGAAACTTTTTTTACAGGCGGAGCTGTGGAGCCCGAGTAAGTACGTAATTGCACATCGTGATGGAAGACTGGCAGCGTATTCAAGGTGGGGTCAGAATATCACATGATCACTTCTTGTGTTCTTTCAGGCAACAAGTAATGTGAAAACAAAGGCAGAGTGGCTGAGGAGGAGTGGTAGCCCAGCAATGGTAGGGGTGAGATAGTCAGAAGGAGTCACCAATCAACAGTGGGACTCACCATCTGCCTTTCTGTCATTTAGTAGGGAGGATAGACTCCTAACAGATAGTGTGGCATGAGTGAATTGGGGCTGTGCATGTGAGTCTTGGTGGAGGGAGGTTGTCATCACAGCAGATAGCTTGAGATGTAGGAGCCCTAGGTTAGCCTAATAAAACTCTAAATATGAGAAATACCTGGTTGCAGTGGTCAGGATTGATGAACTGGAGTAGGGACCTGAAACGAAATGAAAATATAAAAAAATAATAATTTAAAACCCAAGAAGAAAAACAACAGATAATAGAAAAAGATGGGAAGGGGTAAAGCAAAGTGTGAGAGTCATTGTCAGAGATAGAGAGTTCTCGTATGGCATGGAAAACTGCCCGGGTGAGGGTTGGGACTTGGGAGGGAGATAGAGATCATAAAAAAGCAAAAAGACAACAAGGAATGGTCACTTTTGCTACCAGCAGATGAGCAGGTGTGAGAAAATCTAACCATGGAGGAGAGGCTGGTTGGATCAATGAACAAGGGGCAAGAAGGTCATACAGTTACAATCTCAAAGTGAAAAGTTATTTAATAAAAAACAGAAAATAGAAAAGGGAGAGGAGTGGTGGTGTAGTGAGAGTTGGAGACCAGAGAGGAGGGGAGAGTTATTGTGTGTGGTGTGGAGGTAGAAACTGATCAGGGAAGGAGACAAGCCAAGAAAAACTTTCAGAGAAAGCCAAGAAGAACTTACACAGAAAATAAAATATAAAAAAAAAGCAGAGTGACATATTAACATATTTGAAAAACAGCTAGTCAAGTGAGCCCATACCTTAATGGTCAGAGCACTGAAATGGTATTGCCATGGGTCTGGGTTCAGTTCCCAGTGGGTCACATTTTTCCTTTCTCATGTCTATTCATGATTTTAACATATTTGTAATTGGACTACCAATGCAAACACTGGAACTACTAGTTCCAGTCCAGCCAAATGTCCATGGATAAGTGCTTAATTTTAGGAGTTGTCGACCTCTGGTGAAAGAGCTGAACAAGTCAAGGTAAGAATGATGAAAAGGCCCCTTTCCAGTGGTTTTCTAACTTTCACTGCGAGGAACTTGTAGTGTTATAAGAAAAATAATTAAATATCTCACGGAAAGGGTGGTAGTGAGGCGGAACACACTGCCAGAGTAGGTGATATTGAAATCTGTGGACAGTTTTAAGAGGGGATGGTACAGGGTCAAAGGTAAGGTCAAAACATGGGGAAGCTAGAGAGGGGGGAGTCGGAAGAAGGGGGCAATAAAACAGATGGACGGGCAAGGGGTGTGGGGGCAGTTGCAGTATATTAGACTGGGACTTGTGCACTGGAGCAGACTTGATAGACCATATGGCCTGTATCTGCTGGCATTTTCGTATGTTCATACATTTGTAAATAAGGTGGATAAGGAGGGTCTTTTAAAGCTAAGTGACAACCATAACATGAGGGGGCACAGTCTTAAGTAAGGAATAAGACACGACGAGGTGTGGTTTATGGCCTGATAAGAGCACGCCCCTGGTGCGTAATGAGGCACGAGGCGCTTGCGCCGAGTGCCTTAGCACCTGGGAAGTGCTCTTATCAGGCCATAAACCACACCTCGGAGTGTCTTATTCCACTTATAAAATGGGCCCTATTAAGGTAGTATTTAAGAAAAAAAAAAGTAACAAAAAATGCAAACACTTTTTAAAACTTGAGGTTTTAATGTCTGAAGGAGTAAAATAGTCCCTGTATTGAGGGCATCTCTGAATCATTTGATAGGCACTATAGGGCGTTTAGGGTGGTGTCCCCCCCCACACATACAGAAACACACACACACACACACACACACGGAGACTGCTGAGGTTCTCTTCCACATGTCATTTGATTTTGTCTGTCATAATAGGGGTGTCCGGTGCTTAACAATGTGCCAGTTTTGACAGTCAGTGTTTGATTTTGATGGCCAGTATATTTACAATTATTGCAACCACATGCCCATTTCCTGAAGGGTGCCTTGGAGTGGACAGAAAAGCCGTTTTGAGAACCACCGGCTGCTCATTAAGAGTGAGCGTGTCCCTTGCTAGCCACCGTAGATGCTGTTAGACTTGTTTGAAAAATCGTCCGGACCGCTCACTCTGCTGTAGTAACGAAAAGTTTGTCCATACGTTTTAAATGCGACTAACTGGTAGGTGAAACAGTCTATGGAAGGACAAGTCTGTGGATTCAGTTTGAGGATGCTTTCGCAGCACGCCGCATTCGCTGATTTCGTTGTGGCATTTTCTGAGATATTGGTAGCATTGAAATGCCACGCTTGTAACTGCCGCTTTGCGATAGTTCGAATGTTTAGAAAGTGGTTTGGGCAGTGCAGGCTCAGTGATTTCTAGGTGTGGCAGGGCTATCAGTTGGTATGTAGTGCAGGTTGGCATGATATGGCTGTACAAGGACACGGGTAAGACTGCTGATTAGCCAATCATGATATAGAATTTTTTGTGCCCATTTTATAAGTCTCATGATGGAGCGGTGTTCGTGGACCTGACCAAGGCTTTTGATCTGATTGATCATTCTTTGCTGTGTTTCAAACTAGCTGACTTAGGCTTTTTTAATAATGTGGTTTCTTGGGTTCAGGATTACTTATTAAATGGGATCCAATTTCTTAGAATTGGAACTGCAGTTTCTTCCATCAATTCTATTGACTTGGGGTGCCACAGGGCTCAATTTTGGGCCTGCTGTTATTCTCGCTTTTTGTTAACCAATTACCCTCTATATGTCGTTCTTGTAGCAGTCTGCTTTATGCAGATGACTTGATTATTTATTAAGAAGCCAAAACAGTGTCACAGATATCTTTCACTCTTGAACAGGAATTTGTTGATATTTACATTTGGTTTGTAGCTAATTCATTAGTTCTTAATACAAAAAAAAACAAAAGTTATGTTATTTGTATCTCCCTTATCGTTGAAAGATAATCCCAGTTTAATGATTTGTGAAGAAAAGGGGTCGGTGCTTGATCAAGTCCATGAATTTAAATATCTGGGTGTTTTGTTAGTTTCCAGTTTAACCCTTTCCCTTCACGTTAAGGCTGCTTATAGACAAATTAACTGTAAACTGGGTGCTTTATACAAACTTTGGCGAAGTTTCTCAATGGAAACTAGAAGATCAATTGCCATAGGAATTTTGTTTCCTCATTTAGATTATTGTGCTGGTTTATATTTCAGTTTAGCTGCAAAAGAAAATAAGGCCTTATCTATTGCATATAATAGTATTTGTCAATTTGTCTCAGGTCTCCCGAGCTGAACCCATCATTGTTTATTGTATTCCAATTTAAGGATGGTTATCGTTTAATGCTAGACTTGGAAATGTTTTTGGAGGTTTCATTTATAAGTCTCTGTTTCCCATAAGTACATATCCATTAAGCAAACTGGTTTCAGTTCATGATACATCCTTGAACTTACGATCTTTTAAGGGTACTCTTTTGCAGTCAGTTCCCTCTAAAACTAAATTTGGATTTCGGTCATTTTCGTCTACGGAACCACATTTTTGGAATTTACTACTAGATAATTTAAGATCTGTCCCCTTTTTACAATGCTTTAAAGGAAGTTTGAAAATGTATTTACAAGGTTTGGATATTTCACTAAAAATACCACCAACAGCTTAATCTGGTTCAAGGTCAGTTGGCATTCATCTGTATCCCCCTCCCCCGGGTCGTGCCTGAAAATAGGCAGGATTTGTCTAGTGCACTTACCCGGTCAACAAAAGCTAAATAAATAAAATAAATTTGTAATTGTTTTGTATAGTGGACTATATTTAGTTTTTTGTTATGTAAGTGTTTTGTACTTTGTATTTTATGATGGGTTGGACCTGAAAAAGGGCCTGTCCCAGAGTCCTTGCCTGATAAACAAAATAACAATAAAAAAATAAAAAAAACTCGAGGGGGGGTTTAGAAGGGAGGTCAGGAAGCACTTCTTCACAGTGAGGGTGGTGGGCACTTGGAATGTGCTGCCAGAAGAGGTGGTCTTGTTGAAGACGGTGGGCAACTTCAAGAGAGGCTGGGATAGGCATAGGGGGAAGGTAAAGGATCATGGATAGGGAGGATGGAAAGGTTGGGAGGAGTGGGGAGGGGGGGCAGGGTCAGTAACTCAAGCTGTGGACCCTGCAATATGAGTAGACTAGATAGATCAAATGGACTTCTTCTGCTCGGTTCCTCATATGTATCTCTAATCTTACAATAGAGTTCCCCACAGAAGTATGTGTTCATTAAAAACTCAGTTTTTATAATTCTGCCAGCTATAACTGTGCCCTAGCAGCTGCCTCATAACCTGTAGTTCCTGGAGGCCATCAGGGACCTGAGGCCCAAAGGAAGGGCTTAGGCCACAGCCACTGATGTAGTAGCACTAATGTTACTATAAGCAATGACTCCCTCCATGGTCCCCCTCTCTGGCTGGCATTTCATAAGTGGGTTTCTCAACACACTCTGTCACTGATCCAGTCAAGCTGCTTCACCATTCTTGCAGCTAACAGCTCTCCTTGTGAGGAGGAAGAGCATTTCCAGTCAGTAGCCAAACAGCATATTCCTTGATGGGAGTGGCAAGTAATTAACAAAACAAAATACATATGTAACTGCCACCAGGCCACCATGCATGTCAAGCAGTGTCACCCACTGCTTTAGGGGCAAATCCCACAAAAATGTTAAGGGGCCTGGGTCATTAAATGCCTTGATAATGGTGGGTCCAAGTCCTGATATCTGAAACTGTTTGGGCACCGTGCCTACACCCAGAGAAAGAATAGAGTGCCCAATTATGAGTAAGATATCTCCAGCTGGGAAACAGTACCAAAGCACCTCCGTACTTCAGGACCCCAACCCCTGACCCCATGACTATACACAATGCTATAATATGGACTTCAGGATAGTAGGCAGCATGGATTCATGACTGGGAGGACAGTAGAAGGTGACAGTCTGAAAGAGGTGCTCTGCTGTAAGCAGGCCCTCAGAGCTCTAAGCTCTGTCAAAGAGCTACTTTTGTAGTATAGGTGTGTGTTCCCACCTGAAGAGGAACACAAGAAGAGCATATTGAAGTGGTGGAGACCACTTTCAATGGTTCAGGGCCCCATCCCTGTGGGGATGGGGGAAGGTATCAGCCTGCTTCCAGGGGAAATCCCCTTGGTCCGGCTGGGGAAAAGAAGTTGCCTGGTTCAAGTTCGTGCTGAAGCACCAGAAGCTCTGGGAGAGAGTTCCTTGAGGAGGAAATGCCTGTGGGGCACCTGCAACTGAAGGGTGAGTTCGCTCTGCTAAAGGGCCATGTGTTTTCACCTGCATCAAGATGAAACTAAAGGAACTGTTACTGTGGGGTCAGGAAAAGACAGCCAAGTACCTAAGGGAAGCAGGGAAGGCAGTAAGGCAGGCAAAGTCCCAAACTGAGGAAACACTAGCACGAACAGTAAAAGAAGGTGACAAGACTTTCTATAGATACATTAGCGAAAGGAGAAAGTCCAGAGGGGGTATTGCTAAGCTCAATGGAGAAAAAATGACACGTGAGGAGGAGGACCCTGTAAAAGCATCTATCCTAAATAGATACTTTTGCTCAGTATTTACTGAAGAGAAGGTAGGGCAGGGCCACAGCTCAGCACCATGGACACAGGGGGAGGGAGGTGCGCACTACTCCTTTCACAAAAGAAAGGGTCCTACAAGAGCTCGCTAAGCTCAGGGTGGATAAGGCAATGGGACCTGATGGCATACATCCCAGGGTACTTAAGGAGCTAAGGGTGGAACTAGCAGAGCCATTAGAAGAACTGTTTAGTGAGTCTCTGAGCACAGGAGAGGTCCCAGAAGACTGGAGAAGGGCTCATGTGATCCCGCTCCACAAAAGTGGTAGCAGGGAGGAGACAGGGACCTACAGACCAGTCAGTCTTACCTCAGTAGTGGGCAAGATTATGGAGGCACTCCTTAAGGAAAGGATAGTGCAACACCTGGAATCCATAGGGGCACTGGATCCAAGACAGCATGGGTTTACAAAAGGAAGGTCCTGTCAAACTAATCTCATAGATTTCTTTGACTGGGTAACCAGAGTGGTGGACCAAGGGGGAGCAGTTGATGTTGCCTACCTTGACTTCAGCAAAGCTTTTGACACTGTTCCACATAGAAGATTGATAAATAAGCTGGGTAGGCTCGGGTGGCCAGAAGTTGGTCAACTGGGTGGCAAACTGGTTGATGGACAGAAAATAGAGAGTGGTGGTAAATGGTATACAGTCAGAAGAGATGCAAGTCACAAGTGGGGCAACTTTCAGGGATCAGTCCTGGGGCCAGTCCTCTTCAATATCTTCATTAGTGACCTTGCAGATGGACTAGAGGGTAAGGCTTGTCTGTTTGCAGATGACACCAAGATCTGCAACAGAGTAGATGATCCAGGTGAGGTGGGCAGAATGAGAAGAGATCTGGATAAACTAGCAAAATGGTCAGAAGAGTGGCAACTGTGATTTAATGCAAAGAAGTGCAAGATCATGCACATAGGGAAGAGAAACCCTGAAGCCACCTATAGGCTGGGAGGGGAGTTGCTGGCAGTCACAAAGGAAGAAAGAGACTTGGGCATCATCATCACTGATGACCTGAAATCATCCAAGTAGACCTCTAAAGCAGTAGGTAAGGCTAGGGGATGTTAGGGTGTATAAGTAGGGTATCACAAGTCGTAAGAGAGATAACTAATCCCTCTTTACAAGACACTGGTTAGGCCCCATCTGGAGTACTGCAGTACTGGAGGCCACACCTTCACAAGGACATTAACCAAATTGAGGCAGTCCAGAGAAGGGCAACCAAAATGGTGCAGGGACTGCATCAGAAGACATATGAGGACAGATTAACCAAGCTCAATATGTATACCCTTGAGCAAAGGAGGGAGAGAGGTGATATGATCAAGACATTCAAACACCTTAAGGGCATTAACAAGGTGAAAGAGTCTAACATGTTTAAATATAAGAAAAATAGCAGGACAAGAGGACACAGCATGAGATTAGAAGGAGGCCGATTAAGGAGGAATGTGAGGAAATACTTTTTCACAGAAAGGGTGGTGGATGCATGGAACGGCCTACCTCAGGAAGTGGTGGCTATGAATACAGTGCAGGGCTTCAAACAGGCATGGGATAGGCATAAGGGAGCAATATAGATGTGTATGAATACATAGACCACTGACAGAGCAAAGACCGATGGCACATTTATAAGGTAGAAAAAGAAATGGGCAGACTGGATGGGCCTTGCAGTCCTTATCTGCCGTCAACTTCTATGTTTCTATGTTTCTATGTTACAGTTTGGAAGATGTGGGGATTTGACTGCTTAACTCTGTGGGGGGTCTAGAGTAATGGACAAAGCCACTTATTAAGTATGTTCAAGTCCAGCACAAATGGGATGTAAAGACAGTAGACTGAATGTGAAATTCATTTAAAAAGAATCTACACAGCAAAGTGTGTTAAAGGATGAGGTGTTACAGTCCAGAGAAATGGCCGGGTATGAATTATGGGAGCGAGAGTTGGGAGACCCCCCATCAGTAATAACCAAATTCACCTCTATGGATTTGCTCTGGGACACCTGTTGCTTTCTCTCAGGTACTTGGTCAGTGCCTGAGGAAAGTACTCAGACGTGGGATGGATGAGGAAGATTCCCTTATGGAGCAGAAGTGCTCGTAGATGGTTTAGGGAGCCACTAGTAAATGTTTCCATGCTATATGGAAAGTGTCCAAGTGGCTGGCAAGGATGCCGAGCCAGGGAAAACCCACAGCAGCATATAAGTTCGGGCTGTGTGCCCAGTGTGTTTCAGAGCCTGAGGGCTAAAGTGATGAGGATGTGTTCTGGTCTCCATAAATCTGCATTGCCAGGAGTGTAGCCCTGTAGGGGTCCATCTATGCTTTGTTTATTCTGTTGGATGTGAATAAAAGCCACACTTTAGAATCCCACTTCTGGTATTGGACATTACAGTTATTGCTTCCTTTGTCTGGAGGTACTTGGGTGCCCCTGTTGCAGAGTAGCCAAACCTAGCCAATATGCCGAGTGACACATTCCTCCCCGAACCCAGCCCACCAGGTAGTGCTGTCAAGATGGAAACGGCATACCTGGGTGGGGGGTTACACTCTACTTTGATTTTGGCAAGGCACTTAACTAGGTGCCAATATCAAAAGCTGCTAGAGAAGATGGGGATTTGGAAACACCTAAGGAAATAGTAAGGTTGGTAGCAAGTTGGATGGAGGGGAGGCAGCAGTAAATTGTGATAAATGGGGTCAGATCAGAGGAAAGAGAAGTCATTAGTGGAGTACCACAGGGACCTGCTCTGGGCCCAGTCCTCTTTAATGTGTTCATCAGTAGCATGTGAGAGAGAGAATCCAGGGTAGGTTGTGCCTTTTTGCAGATGACACAAAACTCTGGGGTAGGGTTCACAATGTGAAGGGGATAAGGGAGTTGTGGAAAAACCTGAAAATGCTGGAAAATTGGTCCAAAGTCTGGCAGCTGAAATTCAGTGCCAAAAAGTTCAAAATTATTAACTTAGAGAACATAAACCCCAGAACAGAGTATTTGATGGGGGAATTTGGCTGGATGCAACATCAGAGGAAAGGGACAGCTACTGGCTCATCCAGGCACTTCAGGAAGTGCTGAAGCCAGTATCCCTGAGAAAGTGGGAAAGCCCCTTCCTCCCTAGACACTGTTTTGAATGCAGTGAGGGACCTGGATAAAAAGATAGAAACGATAGTGGACTGTACGGGGGCACAAGATGTGCAGATTGATGTGGTGGTAACATCTCCGAAAGGACCTGATGAACACTCAACTAGCACACAGGACACAGTGTTGAAGTAGTCACGGGAGAAGGCGCACACAGGGTCATGCTTGAAGGCCTTAGAGAATTGAACCACAGCCTTAAATATACAGGCAGTGGGTCTCTCCAAAGGTGCTGAAGAGGAAAGCTTGGAGTCACTACACATGGACCATGAGCTAAGCAATGGTGATATTTGCACGGTGCATCAAGTTAGCATGTGGTCACCATTCATTAACAGAATTCCCCCCAGACAGTGATAATTAATAATAATAATAATAATAATTTTATTTATATAGCGCCTTTCACTGTATCAAGATGCTGAACAAGTTAATAAAAGCTTCAACATACAATACAAACATCAAAACCATGAACATTATAAAATATATCATAAAAACATAATAAATTACAATAAAATTTCACACATTTTACAATAAATTTTGTGACTAAAAAAGACTGAGACTGGCGAGATCAAATCACCCTCTTCAAGTTAATAGGCAAGAAGTTCACTTGTTTTGGATTGGTTTTATACAACAAAAAACTTGCCGTAAACAGTTTGATTCAATAGGCCTGCAAATGAGAGGGCTAGGAATTGTACATTTTCTCCTGGCACGTGCACATTTGTAGATCACCTACAGCAGGAAACTACACCAGCTCTCTGACCTGCGAGATACCAGCAAAAGGGCAACAAAGGCATTGCACAGTTTATTTATTTATTGAGCGTATTGGAATTTCAAACCTTTGAATCAGGGACTCATTTAAAAAGGCTCCACATCAAATGGTACATATAATAAGACAACATCTGAATGCAACCAGGGTACAGTTAGGAGAAACAGCAAATGTTTACAAATTACACACGCACATGGTTAACAACAGGTAATATCCTCTAGGAGAAAAAATACAAAAACAAAGTAATACAGAAACAAAGTAAATACACTGTACTGTACAGTACAGAAGGACCTCAGAGGATAATGGAGAGGACCCATTGGAATCTGAAGCAGGATCATGAGTACCAGAGTGACAGCAAAACTGTGAACTATTTATATGCTCACTGAATTGGGTTAGGGTTTGCAGACTAAAATGTTGTTACTAGCATTCTTAAATTCAGATTTGTAATACCTGGGGCCAGATATTAAAAACTTTGCCCCAGGACTAAATTAGCACTGCCCGGCATGCTAAATTAGCCCGGAACCAATAACCCACTATATTCAAAAGGGATAGCCCCGGTGCTAAACCTGCTGAATATAGCATGCTAGGGAAGCTGGGTAAACTGGCCTGGGAGTACGGTGTAAAAATAGCCTGGGAAATAAGACAGCTCTGAATATAGCAACCAGGAAGTGCAAACCACAACAGCAGCCTAGTGCACAGCGGCGTGAAGGAAAGTTAAGGTGAACTATGTAGCCAATGTATGTGCTAGCAAAGGAGTGGATTCATTAAAGTTGCAAGCACCAGCGCATGTGACATTCTGCAGAAATGTACCATGTTTCCAAAACCTTTGTGCAGGGCAGACACATTTGTGCAGATTTTACGCAGAGCTAAGCCATTTGCCCGGCACTATCATGTTTGCCTGGGGCACAAATTTGCTATATTCAAAAATGAAATGCAAATGAGCCTACTTAGGCAGTCTGTGGGCAAACATCCAGATCAGCATCTCATTATGTCCTGATTTGCATGCAGTATGCCCAGCGCTATTGCAGGGTCCCACAGCTTCACCTGTAGGTCAGTCTGGAAGTACAGGGGCTGGCAGAGTCTGCCCACAGATCCACCTGTAGGTCAGTCTGGGAGTGCATGGTGGTAGCTGCAGAGTACACTTGTAAAAAACCACATAGAATATTATGCCCCAGGGGACTACACAGCACAGGTATAGGTGGTGGTGGTGCTGCATGCAATTGTCAAACTGTAGTTCCTGCTACAGTGCACAATAGACACTACAGTATCAAGGGGGCCAGTAGTGTGAGGGACACAGCAATGCCTATGGTGTGTAGGGCATCAATAACTGCTGCACTTTACACAGTGATGGGCCAATCTTGCAGGTGTGTATTGACAGTGGACATTACTGTTATGCAACCCACAGACACTGCACCACTGGCATGGGATACTCACAGTGACACATACATGGCTGGCTGTGTGTGCTGTGGTGTCTGTACAGATGTATGGTATGTGGCTGGAGGGCACATTCCATCAGACAGGCACACTGATGTTAGAATATTCCCTACACTGGACCATTTGCACTTCATGGATTGTCCCAGCCTTGTGGCAGCACCCAGTATGTGGTACAGACTGGCCACCTGTACACCCTCCCCTCAACACCCTCCACGACCCCAGTGCTGCATGTGTGTGCTGGATTCTGTTGGTATCCACTGAAGTGTGGTCTGCAGGCATGTGCTGTATGGACACACTGCCATGGTGTCCACTGGGTGCCCGGTCACCACTTAATGCTTGGCATGGCTGGGACCAGTGGCAGATGATGGCAAAATAGGGGGTGCCATCCACGTGCAGCATGTTTCTTCCATGTCCAATTTCTTTCCATCTTTAATATTTACTGGTTAGGGTCAATGAACCATCACTGGCAGGCCCTCACAAACTCCATATATCACACTTGTGAATTACAAAGTTCCATAAACCATGGTTCTATGTCACACAAAGCTGTGCAAAGTTGTGCAAAGCCACAAAGTTGCACAAAGCTGGATTGCCCAGAGCTAAGACTACCTTTTCCTGGGCAGTAATTTGCACCATGCAAAGTGTCACACTAAGTCACACAAAAAAACTTTCCGTGGTGCTAATGTACTGAATATAGCATTGTGCCTGTATTCATGCACACGGCCCCTCTTTTTGCCCCTTGCATACATTATACTTTTGCCTGGTGCTAATGCAGTTTGCCTGTACTGTTTGGCCTTTTGAATGTAGTGGACCCGCGCAAACCTGGCACAAGCCATGCGCAGCGGTTTGCACCCAGCACAATGTTTTGAATATCTGTCCCCTAGTCTGCTAATTTCCCAGTGGGTGCAGTGAGTAATTATATTGTAATAACTGGGTACTGTTTTTTTCCATTGGAAAAGCTGGTTAAAATTCGCCATTATAACCTGTGGGTTATAACGGAGAACATGTGCCAACTTTTCCAATGGGCAGCTCACGCTCTCTCAGGCACATGGAGAACCAAACTGCCATGAACATTTAACAGTATAAAAAATAAACTGTGCCACTATCTTTTAGTCGATCTGAACTCACTTCACCACCACCTCAATAAAACAGATGCAATCTCACTGAAAAGTAAAATCGGAGAAACAGTACTACATTTTTGGCTGTCTCCCATAGAAACCATAGCGATCTCTGAACTGTTCTCTTCATTAGATTGTCACTGTGGAAACCATATATCGGAGTGCCACCAGATTCAATGTATAACAATACTGTAATTTATACTTTCAGGATACTTAAATCACTATTAAAAAAAACATTTTCCCTAACTATTTCTTGCTACTTTTGACTAGTTGCATTGGCACGGGGTCAGAATGTCGCACAGCAGAATGCCGTGCGGCACAATCGCGTTGTGGGATTGTGGTTTATTTTATTTTCTGTGGGGGCTCTGCCCTCGCCCCATTATGGGGGTTCTGCCCCGGACCCCCACTTAGGATTCTAACCCGGGGTCCAACTCGGAGAGCGCACAGGTCCGGGTTTCGCCGTAATGCCGTACGTTATTAAGCATACGACATTATGATCCAGTACAGTTGCATCTGTGTTTTAAACCCCATTCTTCTTCTGACTCTTGCTGTTTTGAGACTGACTATTCACATAGTTCTAGTATCACGCTCACTCCTGACTGCACATGATTTTTTGTAACAAATATTACTTTTCAAACTCAATTGTATTTCTTATGCTACTAATTGCGTTTCATAGTGTCTACTTGTAAAAGTAATTGGAAAAATACAACATAGATACATAAGTTTTTTGTTTTTTTTTTACTTTTTTTAATTTCTAAAACAGTAGGTTGCAAAAAAAACAGTACCCAGTAATTACATAAAACAACACATGGGGGGGGAGTGAAAACTTGAATTTAATGCACAGCCTCATAGAAACATAGAAGTTGATGGCAGATAAGGACCGCAAGGCCCATCCAGTCTGCTTATTTCTTTTTCTACCTTATGAATGTGCCATCGGTCTTTGCTCTGTCAATGGCCTATCTATTCATACTCATCTGAATTGCTCCCTTATGCCTATCCCATGCCTGTTTGAAGCCCTGCACTGTATTCATATCCACCACTTCCTGAGGTAGGCCGTTCCATCCACCCACCACCCTCTCTGTGAAAAAGAACTTTCTCACATTACCCATTAATCGGCCTCCCTCTAATCTCATGCTGTGTCCTCTTGTCCTGCTATTTTCTTATATTGAAAAATGTTAGACTCTTTCACCTTGTTAATGCCCTTAAGGTGTTTGAATGTTTCGATCATATCACCTCTCTCCCTCCTTTGCTCTAGTGTATACATATTGAGCTCCATTAATCTGTCCTGATATGTTTTCTGATGCAGTCCCTGCACCATTTTGGTTGCCCTTCTCTGGACTGCTTCAATTTGGTTAATGTCCTTGTGAAAGTGTGACCTCCAGTAGTGCACGCAGTACTCTAGATGGGGCCTAACCAGTGTCTTGTAAAGAGGGATTATTACCTCCCTCTTATGACTTGTGATACCCCTACTAATACACCCCAACATCCCTTTAGTCTTACCTACTGCTTTAGTGGTCTGCTTGGATGATTTCAGGTCATCAGTGATGATGATGCCCAAGTCTCTTTCTTCCTTTGTGACTGCCAGCAACTCCCCTCCCATCCTATAGGTGGCTTCAGGGTTTCTCTTCCCTATGTGCATGATCTTGCACTTCTTTGCATTAAACCCCAGTTGCCTCTTCCCACCATTTTGCTAGTTTATCCAGATCTCTTCTCATTCTGCCCACCCCATCTGGATCATCTACTCTGTTGCAGATCTTGATGTCATCTGCAAACAGACAAACCTTACCCTCCAGTCCATCTGCAATGTCACTGATGAAGATATTGAAGAGGACTGGCCCCAGGACTGATCCCTGAGGTACCCCACTTGTGACTTGCATCTCTTCTGACTGTATACCGTTTACCACCACTCTCTGTTTTCTGCCTGTCAACCAGTTTGCCACCCAGTTGACCAACATCTGACCCACCCTGAGCCTACCCAGCTTATTTATCAATCTTCTATGTGGAACAATATTGAAAGCTTTGCTGAAGTCAAGGTAGGTGACATCAGCTGCTCCCCCTTGGTCCACCACTCTGGTTACCCAGTCAAAGAAATCTATGAGATTAGTTTGACAGGACCTTCCTTTTGTAAACCCATGCTGTGTTGGATCCTGTGCCCCTATGGATTCCAGGTGTTGCACTATCCTTTCCTTAAGGAGTGCCTCCATAATCTTGCCCACTACTGAGGTAAGACTGACTGCTCTGTAGTTCCCTGCCTCCTCCCTGCTACCACTCTTGTGGAGCGGGATCCCATGAGCCCTTCTCCAGTCTTCTGGGACCTCTCCTGTGCTCAGAGACTCACTAAACAGTTCTGCTAATGGCTCTGCTAGTTCCACCCTTAGCTCCTTTAGTACCCTGGGATGTATGCCATCAGGTCCCATTGCCTTGTCCACCCTGAGCTTATCAAGCTCTTGTAGGACCCTTTCTTTTGTGAAGGGACTTGTGCACACCTCCCTCACCTCTGTGTCCATGGTGCTGAGCTGTGGGCCCTGTCCTACCTTCTCTTCAGTAAATACTGAGCAGAAGTATCTATTCTCAGTGTGGGATGCTTTAATAAACCCCTTGGGCTTCATCCTTGGGGTTTATGTAGCATCCTACACCTCGGGAATGCATTAAATTCTTGTCCTGCACTCCTCCCATATATTATTCTATATTTTATTAATGGTAGGTTTGTTCCATGTAAAAGGTAGTTACAAGGTATGCAAAGGTCAAATTGACAATCTCAGAGAGGTAGTTCCATTAGGGATATATAGAGAAAAAGTATGGGGTAGTGTGTTATCAGCGAGATTTTACACACACACCGGGGTTGGATGGCATATAGGCGAGGCCCGAAGCTTGAGGGTTTATCCAGGCATCAACTCAAGGGTGTGTGTGTGTAAATTTGAGTTTACACACACCATCCCATATTTTATTTTATATAATTGTTGGTTAGCTTTGGCCACAGCCAATTATATAAATAAATGGTCTGGTGCGGCTGTAATCTGATGATGTTTAGCTGAGTCCTTGGTCGCTAGCAGCAGTTTACTTTTTCTTGTTTTGTTGTCCCTTTACGGTGTGATTTTGTTAGGAAGTTTTTTTTAAATAGTTACTTACACTTCTAGAGATAGTGGCGGTGGTGCGGTTCGACCGACAAAGAAATCTGGTAGTGAGCGGTGAAACCCCAGAAGAGCTGTAGGTTGGGCATGCACATAGCGAGGGAAACCGTGTGCATGTTTGCCATAATAAATGCTCCTTTATAACAGCAAATTATGCCACGGTTTCCCTATGGGAAAAAGCCTAACCAGTTATTATATGTTAATATCAAACATCTCTATATCAAAACATTCTTTACTGACCTGGACAAATTCAAGGCCCCACTAAGTGGGGTGACACCAGGCACCCCCATCCACTGACCCAACCTCCATCCCAGCAAGTCTTTTGAAAATCCACTTTAAACTATTCACTAGGAGGAGGTTCTTATCCGACTAAATCAAACCAAAATTGATTGCTCAACTGACTATGGCACTCTTGAGCCAAAACTACTCAAACTGACTACACCAGTAAAGGCCGCTCCTCTCAGGAACAATAAGTCTCTACTCTAGGATTCTATTCCACTGAAATGGAAAGTTTCCCTGGTTGTGCCAGTGCACAAAGGGGGTCTATGGAACCAGTTAAAAACTGTTGCTTTTTTTCCCTTCTTAGTCCCTTGGCAAAAATACACTAAAGGCTGGTTCATAACCAACTCCAAGAATATTTTGAGTGTCATGCTATCATAACTGATATACAAGATGGATTCAGGAAAAACAATTCTGGGACTTATACAGCCCTAGTATGACCATCCATAGATAGTCTCAGTGCCATGGACTCTGGGCTTGCAACTGGTACTACCTTTATTGATTTAAATAAAGAACTTGATTTTGTCAGCTATGATCTCCTTCTGTGCAAGTTATAGCAGCTAGGTCTTGTCTGACCAGAAACAGGGTAAATTGGGAGGCCAGTGTGTCCCCACTTAGACCCATAACTAACGGAGTTCCTCACGATTCAATATTAGGCCCTTTCCTCTTCTCCCTATTTGTGAATGACATTCCTAGTAACTATGGACAGACTAAATTGCAATTATATGCAGATGATGTGGTACTCTATAGAAGCCATGCTACCATAACTCTGATTAATTCCTGTCTTGGGAAAGACTTTAGACAGATGAAAAAGTAGTTCCTGGCAAATATGTTTATACTAACAATAAAAAGACTAAAGTCATGCTGTTTGGTACAAGGAAGTTAGGTGCTCAAATGCAGAACTTGCGTAAGCTCTGTACTTCTGTAGGTTTTCAACTCAAAGTTGTTGGTTCACTGAAGTACTGAGGGATTCAGGTGGATTAGGAGTTGTCTTTCAAGTCCCACATTAATTAACTGTCAAAACTCCTACATCAAAAACTTGCACTATTGTACAGACTTAGGGCCACCACACAAAAGAGGCATGTCTAGCCATCCCCAATAGCATCTTGCTTCCTCTATTGTATAGTGCCCTGCTCCTGCATTCTGTAAGGTAAATGTAACTAAGCAGTCTTAAAATATTCTGTAACAAGACTGGATGATTTGCTGCAAGTCTCTTCCACATGGAGCATCACTGTGATACTTCTCCCCAATAAACTGGCCCTATGTGTATCTGTAATCACTGAGAACAATTCACATACTGAATGTGTACCTGTAATTATTGAGAATATTCCACCTATGTGTAGCTGTAATTGCTGAGTACATTCTACCTACATGTATCTGTAATCACTGAGAATATTCCACCTAGGTGTATCTGTAATCACTGAAAATATTCCACCTATGTGTATCTGTAATTGCTGAGAACATTCCATCTATGTGTATCTGTAATTGCTGAGAATATTCCACCTACATCTATCTGTAATTGCAGAGTACATTCCACCTATGTGTATCTGTAATCACTGAGAACATTCTGCCTATGTGTATCTGTAATTGCTGAGTACATTCCACCTACAGTAGGTGTATCTGTAATCACTGAGAATATTCCACCTACATGTATGTGTATCTGTAATCACTGAGAATATTCTGCTTATGTGTATCTGTAATTGCTGAGTACGTTCCACCTATGTGTATCTGTAATCACTGAGAACATTCTGCATTTGTGTATCTGTAATTGTTGAGTACATTCCACATACAGTATGTGTATCTGTAATCACTGAGAATATTCCACCTACATGTATGTGTATCTGTAATCACTCGGAATATTCTGCCTATGTGTATCTGTAATTGCTGAGTACATTCCACCTATGTGTACGTATAATCACTGAGAATACTCCACCTACATGTATCTGTAATTGCTGAGTACATTCCAACTATGTGTATCTGTAATCACTGAAAATATTCCACCTACTTGTACTGTAATAGCTCAGAATATTCCACCTATGTGTATCTGTAATCACTGAGAACATTCCACCTATGTGTATTTGTAATCACTGAGAACATTCCACCTCTGTGTATCTGTAATCACTGAGAATACTCCATCTATGTGTATCTGTAATCACAGAAAACATTCCACCTATGTATATCTGTAATCACTGAGAATATTCCACCTACATGTGTCTGTAATTGCTGAGAACATTCCACCTATGTGTACCTGTAATCAAGGAGAACATTCCATCTAAGTGTATCTGTAATCACTGAGAATATTCCACCTATGTGTATCTATACATTCTGAGTACATCCCACCTATGTGTATCTATAATCACTAAGGCCATTCCACCTCTGTGTATCTGTAATCACTAAGAACATTCCACCTCTGTATATCTGTAATCACTAAGAATATTCCATCGATGCATAACTCTAATCGCTGAAAACATTCCACCTATGTGTATCTGTAATCACTGAGAATATTCCACCTACATGTATCTGTAATTGCTGATGATATTCCACCTATGTGTATCTGTAATCACAGAGAATATTCCGCCTATGTCTATCTGTAATTGCTGAGTACACTCCATCTATGCGTATCTATAATCACTGAGAATAGTCCACCTACGTGTATTTGAAATCACTGAGAATATTCCACCTATGTGTATCTGTAATTTCTGAGAACATTCCGCTTATGTGTATCTGTAATCACTGAGAACATTCCACCTATGTGTATCTGTAATCACTGAGAATAGTTTGCTTATGTGTATCAGATCCAGAAACAAATGATTTGGTACCTTTTATTTCATTTCATTTGTTTCTGGATCTGTTTTTTAAAAGGACCAATACGGCACCTACAACATGTTTTTGCTTATGTGTATCAGTAATTGCTGAGTACATTCCACCAATGTGTATCTGTATCACTGAGAATACTCCACTTACATGTACCTGTAATTCCTGAGTACATTCCACCTATGTGTATCTGTAATCACTGAAAGTATTCCACCTACATGTACTGTAATTGCCCAGAATATTCCATCTATGTGTATCTGTAATCACTGAGAACATTACACCTATGTGCATTTGTAATCGCTGAAAACATTCCACCTCTGTGTATCTGTAATCAATGAGAATATTTCATCTATATGTATCTGTAAGTGCTGAGAACATTCCAACTATGTGTATCTGTAATCACTGAGAACATTTCACCTACTGCATGTGTACCTCTAATCATTGAGAATATTCCACCTATGTGTTTCTGTAATTGCTGAGTACATTCCACCTATGTGTATCTGTAATTGCTGAGAACATTCCACCTATGTGTATCTGTAATCACTGAGAATATTCCACCTAGGTGTATCTGTAATCACTAAGAATATTCCACCTACAGTACATGTATCTGTAATTGCTCAGAATATTCCACCCATGTATATTTGCAATCACTGAGAACATTCCACCTACATGTATCTGTAATCACTGAGAATATTCCATCTAAGTGTATCTGTAATTACTGAGAATATTTCACATACGTGTATCTGTAATCACTGAAAACATTCCACCTCTGTGTATCTGTAATCACTGAGAATACTCCATCTATGTGTATCTGTAATCACAGAAAACATTCCACCTATGTATATCTGTAATCACTGAGAATATTCCACCTACATGTGTCTGTAATTGCTGAGAACATTCCACCTATGTGTACCTGTAATCAAGGAGAACATTCCATCTAAGTGTATCTGTAATCACTGAAAACATTCCACCTCTGTGTATCTGTAATCACTGAGAATACTCCATCTATGTGTATCTATAATCACTGAAAACATTCCACCTATGTGTATCTGTAATCACTGAGAATATTCCACCTACATGTTTCTGTAATTGCTGATGATATTCCACCTATGTGTATCTGTAATCACAGAGAATATTCCGCCTATGTCTATCTGTAATTGCTGAGTACACTCCATCTATGCATATCTATAATCACTGAGAATAGTCCACCTACGTGTATTTGAAATCACTGAGAATATTCCACCTGTGTATCTGTAATTTCTGAGAACATTCCGCTTATGTGTATCTGTAATCACTGAGAACATTCCACCTATGTGTATCTGTAATCACTGAGAATAGTTTGCTTATGTGTATCAGTAATTGCTGAGTACATTCCACCAATGTGTATCTGTAATCACTGAGAATACTCCACTTACATGTACCTGTAATTCCTGAGTACATTCCACCTATGTGTATCTGTAATCACTGAAAATATTCCACCTACGTGTACTGTAATTGCCCAGAATATTCCATCTATGTGTATCTGTAATCACTGAGAACATTACACCTATGTGCATTTGTAATCGCTGAAAACATTCCACCTCTGTGTATCTGTAATCAATGAGAATATTTCATCTATATGTATCTGTAAGTGCTGAGAACATTCCAACTATGTGTATCTGTAATCACTGAGAACATTTCACCTCATGTGTACTCTAATCATTGAGAATATTCCACCTATGTGTTTCTGTAATTGCTGAGTACATTCCACCTATGTGTATCTGTAATTGCTGAGAACATTCCACCTATGTGTATCTGTAATCACTGAGAATATTCCACCTAGGTGTATCTGTAATCACTAAGAATATTCCACCTACAGTACATGTATCTGTAATTGCTTAGAATATTCCACCCATGTATATTTGTAATCACTGAGAACATTCCACCTACATGTATCTGTAATCACTGAGAATATTCCATCTAAGTGTATCTGTAATTACTGAGAATATTCCACATACGTGTATCTGTAATCACTGAAAACATTCCAACTATGTGTATCAGTAATCACTGAGAATATTCCGCCTATGTGTATCTGTAATTCCTGAGTACATTCCATCTACAGGTATCTGTAGCTGTAATCACAGAGAATATTCCACCTATGTGTATCTGCAATTGCTGAGAACATTCCACTGATGTGTATCTGTAGTCACTGAGAATGTTCCAAATATGTGTATGTGTAATCACTGAGAACATTCCACCTGTGTATCTGTAATCACTGAGAATGTTCCGACTATGTGTATCTGTAACTGTTGAGTACATTCCACCTATGCGTATCTGTAATCACAGAGAATATTCCACTTATGTGTATCTGTAATTGCTGAGTACATTCCACCTATGTGTATCTATAATCACAGAGAATATTCCACCTATGTGTATCTGTGATTGTTAATAACATTCCACCTATGTATATCTGTAATCAGTGAAAACATTCCACCAATGTGTATCTATAATTGGTGAGAATATTACACCTCTGTATCTGTAATCATTGAGAATATTCCAGCTCTGTGTATCTGTAATTGCTGAGAACATTCCACCTATGTGTTTCTGTAATCACTGAGAATTTTCCAGCTCTGTGCATCTGTAATCACTGAGAATATTCCATCTATGTGTATCTGAAATTGCTGAGAACATTCCAACGATGTGTATCTGTAATCACTGAGAACATTTCACCTACTGCATGTGTACCTGTAATCATTGAGAATATTCCACTTATGTGTATCTATAATTGCTGAGTACATTCCACCTATGTGTATCTGTAATCACAGAGAATATTCCTCCTATGTGTATCTGTAATTGCTGAGAACATTCCACCTATGTGTATCTATAATCACTGAGAATATTCCATCTATGTGTATCTGCAATTACTGAGAACAGTCCACCTATGTGCATCTGTAATCACTGAGAACATTTCACCTACTGCATGTGTACCTGTAATCATTGAGAATATTCCACCTATGTGTATCTGTAATTGCTGAGTACATTCCACCTATGTGTATCTGTAATCACTGAGAACATTCCACCTACATGTATGTATATCTGTATTCACTGTGAATATTCTGCCTATGTGTATCTGTAATTGCTGAGTACATTCCCCCTATGTGTATGTGTAATAATTGAGAATACTCCACTGTTGAGGCGTGGGAAATAACAGATGTCCAGACCAAAGGTTTAAGATGCATAAAAAACGCAAAGGTATGCATTTGTCAATTTATTTCCAAAAAAATAAAAAATATTCTTAACTTAAAGTTCACAGAAAGGAAAAAAATCGGTGTTAGTCTTCGCACCCAAAAACAGGAAATATTTCTTTCCACAGACTCCTGAATTGCCTTTTCCTTTCCTTTTGTCTGAACAGCACTTTGTGTGGAAGCACACACACAACCTTCTTGCTCTGTGGTTAGTCGAATACTGACTCTCCTCTCTCTATCTAAATAGGTCTCCTAGTGGAGGGTTTATATACTTTACAGAAGAGGTGTGTCTTGAACTGAGCCCCTCCCCTATTGTGATGTCACAATACCTGAATACTATAAAAGCAGCCATTTTGTAGGCTGCCATCCCTATAGCAGGACCTCAGCAGGAGAAGCAAGACATTCAGGTACACATTCATTTTGTTTTAATACAGAAAGAAAAGAAACACTTGTTAAAGATTGAAATAAAATCTGCAGCCTTGGCAAGGAAAAACAGATGAGGGGCGTGCTCCCTATCTGTCTTCCTTGCAAGATTTCAGGATTCTATTTACTTTTAAATGTAATTGTCAGAAAGTAAACATGTATTTATTTTAGACAACAATTCTAGTAAATATTTTGATACAGTAGTCTCCTCTAACATATCTTCTTTATATGTGCTGCATAATGCTTGTTTTTTATGAAATTCCTCACAGCTAGAATTTCAGCTGACTGCTTTTCAGCTTATCAAGATTTGGATGGCAGATTATTTTGAAGATAATCAGGGACAGTAAAGAAAGGGTTAAAGATTGCCAGGTTGGCGACCCTGACAAGAAAATTAGGATAGATACGAATATAGAAGCAGACAGGATAGAGTGAAAATTGAAAAGTGGGGAAAAGAATTGTAAATTCTTGATATTTCACTTCATAACAGGACCCTGTTACACACCTCCCACCATAAGAAGGCAACATAATAAGTTTTTATTTGTTGGCTGAGACCCTTCACCCTTGGAAAGGTTGAAACTTCTGCCCACCCACTCTCAGAAGTTCCACCTCAGGGACCCTTATAACTAGTTCTGTACAGAAACAACATTTACTGTCTTAGCAGAACTACTGTACAAAACAATTCCCTGAGGTGTCTAGTGCTTACTTAGCACCAATATTCATTTTACTTTGGTATTCTTGCAGCACCATATCGAGATAGAAAATCAGCATTTAAATGCTTCGTTCCTGACCTGTGTTTTACGGTAAACTTATATGGTTGTAGAGACAAATACCATCTCATAATCCGTGCATTTTTATTTTTCATCTGGTTTATGCAACACAACGGATTATGATCTGTCATCACTACAAAATCATTTCCCCACAAGTAATACTTAAGGGACTATATGGCCCACTTCAGTGCCAAACATTCCTTCTCTATCGTAGAGTACTTCCTTTCACGCTCATGAAGTTTCCTGCTAATGTACAATACTGAATGTTCCCCTTTTTCATCATATTGGGTTAACGCAGCCCCCAAACCTGTCTCTGAGGCATCTCTTTGAATTTCAAACGGTCTTGTAAAATCTGGGCTAGTTAGCACAGGGCAAGCAAAGGACTGCTTTTATGTTCCTGAAGGCCTCCTCACATGCTTCATCCATTTAACTTTATTAGGATATTTGTTTTGGTCAGCTCTGTTAAGGGAGTTGCCAGAGTAGCAAAATCTGGGATAAATCGATGGTAATAATTTTCTAAACCCAAAAAGATCGAACATGTTTCTTTGTAATGGGGTGGGGCTGTTGGCTACTGCCTCCACTTTATCAATCTCTGGTTTCAAGGATCCCTTCCCAATTATGAAACCCAAATATCTGGGCTCTGTCCTTGCTATGGCACACTTAGCAGGGTTTATTGTTAATCCCGCATCCTTAATGGTCTGAATAATTGCACTTAAATGCACCAAATGCGAATGCTAGTCATGACTGAAAATGACTACATCATCCAAGTACACTGAACTGTACTGGGCATGTGCTCTTAGGACGTGGTCCATGTACTGTTGGAATGTGGCAGGTGCCCCATGGAGTCCAAATGGCATAGTGGTAAATTGGTACATCCGATTGGTGTAGGAAAGCTGTTATTGCCTGGGCAGTGGGTGCCAAGGGAATTTGCCAATACCCTTGTTAAATCTAACGTGTTGATGTAGTGGGCATTTCCTATTCTATCTAACAGATCATCTATTCTGGGCATGGAGTACCCATCAAAATCTGAAACAGAATTTATTTTTCATAAGTCTAAACATACTCTTATTCCTCCTTCCTTTTTGTTCAGTACCACCATTGGGGAAGACCATGCACTCCTGGAAGGGACAATCACCCCCAACTGTTCCATCTTTTTTATCTCATCAATTACCTCCTGCCTAATCTTTTCCAGTAATCTGTAGGGTTGTTGGTGTATGGGCTTCTGCTGGTTGACCTTAATGTCATGTTCTACTCCTTAGCTCATCCTGGGGTGATGTGAAAGTGTCCTGAAAATAGTGTAACAACTGATCTATCTCCACCTTTGTTCAGGGCTTAGATCAGGATTTATTTGTATACTTTTATCATTTATGGGCCAGTCAAGCCTCTCATAGGCAATCTCCAATTCTGTCTGCTGGGGCTCAGGGTGAATGTAGAGTGCTTGGACTTGGGTTTTTTCTATCCATTTCCTCAAAAGATTTGCATGGTATACCCTCTTAGTTGGTTGATGACCAGGCATTTCAGTTTCAAAGTTGACACTTCCTGTTTGTCTGATTACATCAAAGGGACCTTGCCAGTGCATCAACAGTTTGTTCTCTGTTGAGGGTAATAATAACACTTTTTCTCCAGGTATAAAACTTTTACACTTTAACCTCTATCACACATGCTTCTTTTTGTCCCATTTGTTTCTGGGTCACATTTAAATGGGCCACGCTATATATTTGACCAATCTTTCTTAATGCAGTCATGTAGTCTATGATGTTACTACAGCCAACATTTTTACCATCCTCCCAGTGTTCTTTTACCACATCTAAGGGTCTTCTGGGATTTCTACCATAAAGTAAGGAAAAGGTGAAAACCAGTTGTAGCCTGTGGTACCTCTCTGTAGGCAAACAGGAGGTAAGGGAGATATTTGTCCCAATCTCTACCTTCTTCCTGAACATACTTTAGCATTTTTTTTAAGGTTTTGTTAAATCTCCCACAAGTCCATCTGTTTGGGGTGGTAAGATGAAGTATGCACAGCAGATACCCTAGGAGCGATATAACTCCCTCAACATAACAGAAGTAAAATTACTACCTCTGCCTGTGAGAATCTCCTGGGGTATCCCCATTCTGCTGAATATTTTGCTAACTCTTCAGCTATCACGTAGGTAACTGCTTACATAGGAACAGTTTCAGGGTACCATGTGGCATAATCACATACCACTAATATGAACCAGTTACCCTTAGAACTTTTGGTAAGAGGGCCTACAACATCCATTGTGATTCGTTCAAATGGGGTAGTGACATAAGGTATTGCCTGAAGGGGCACCTGATCTCTTTTTCCCCCTTGGGCAACCAACTGGCATTCTTTACAGGCACGACAATATTCAGCCATATCCTGATGTATACCTGGCCAGTTAAACTGTGCAAGTAATCTTTGCAAGGTTTGATCCCTCTCCTCATGGCCTGCCATTGGAATATTGTGCGCTAACTGCATGACCTTTTCTCTATACATTTTTGGTACCATTAGCTGTTCTACAGGTTCATTTATGGTAGTATCAACAATGACTCTATACAAGATATTATTTTTCACAATAAAATGAGATTGTCCAGGGTGTTTTACTTGTTGAACCTGTGAAAAAAAGGTTTTAAGGAAACATCAGCTTGTTGTTCCTTAATAATGTCTTGCAAAGGGCACTTCTGGCAAAATGCCAGCAATACTGTTCTTTTTTGTTCCACCACTTTCTCTGCTCCTTTTTCTTCTGATTTTTTGACTTTCTGGGTTTCCCCGAACCTTCAGCTCCTTCAAAGAAATCCTCTTCAAAAGAAAACACTGGCTCTGACTGTTGATTTTTTTGCTTGGGCACGGGTTACCACATTTACTGATTTTACTTAGTCTTGTTGTGCTTGCACCAGCGAGTTAAAGTGAGGAAAGTCTTGGCCTATAATCACTGGAACTGGCAATTGAGGTGCCAGGCCAACAGTCACACAGTGGTGCTCATTATTGACAGTCATTTCAACCACTGTAGTGTGATACTGATGAATATCCCCATGTATGCACATTACTGTTATATCATTTGGGGTAACTTTACTGACCAGGGCCAGATCTGCTCTCAGCAGGGTCTGCTTACTCCCTGTATCTAATAAACCCAATGTCTGTTGGTCTCCAATCCCCACATTTGCAACATACCCAATATTAGCCAATGCTAGGTGAGTCATGTCAGTTCTTTTCTTGTTTGGACAGTTTCTTATTATGTGGCCATTGCCATGACACCCATGGCAAATCAGTTCAGAATATGGTATTCTTCCCCCTCTGTCTTGCCTGCTGTAATTATTCTGACATGCATTAGAATAAAAAGGCCTTACCATTTCTGATGTCTGAGGTGGGGTATTTTGTTGCCCTCTGGGTCTAGTGGGTCGAGCAGCTATATAATCCTCTGCCAGCTTCACTGTATCCTCTGCAGATTCAGGCTGCTGTTCTTTCACCCATAGCTGGACATCAAGAGGTAACACCTGAATAAACTGTTCAATGACAATCATATCCATCATCTGCTCTTTAGTTTTTACAAAAGGTTGTAGCCATTTCCCACCATAGTCCTTTAATTTTGCATAGATTTCTCTAGGGGTATCATAAATAGTCATCCTCTGGGTACGAAACTGCTGTCTATAGGTTTCCACACTAATATCAAAGTGTGGCAATATCTCTTCTTTTACTTGATCATAATTATTTGAGTCCACCCCACTTAACTGGCTATACACCATTTGAGCTCTACCAGTTAAATATGGGACCAGTCTTATGACCCATTGATCTTGGGGCAAAGCGCAAGTTTGGGCAATCCACTCGAAAGTGGTGAGGTATGCCTCTATATCATCACTCTCTGACAGCTTTGTTAATTTAATGTCTCGGGGTATAGTTCGATCAGACTGACATTGTGCAAGTGCCTGAATAGCCTTCAGGGTATCCGTCCATTTCTCATCCTGTCGCCGACGTTCCTCAGCCTGGACACGCCTGTCCTCTTCCTTCTGGCGATGATCCTCATCTCTCTGGTGATGATCCTCTTCCCTCTGATGATCCAGTTTGATCTGGTGAATACACAGCCACTTTAATAATTCTCCGGGGTCATCTGGTACTGGGGTCACCTGGGCTGCCTCCTGCCTCAGGAGATCCATATCCACATTCTCCTCCTCTGTTCTCCTCATTTTAGGACTTGCTCCAGGTTCCAGGCCAGGCAATAACTGAATACCAGTTTTTTCAGTCACTGATCTAGTGACATGATATGCATCTTTCTTTGTCAGGTCCTCTTCCTCCATCTGTTAGGGAATTTACTTCAGTATCCCCTGGCAATGCCTCCCAGGCAGTCTCGACGTGCCAGTTATATCCTACTTCTGACACCAGTGTAGAGGCGTGGGAAATAACAGATGTCCAGACCAAAGGTTTAAGATGCATAAAAAATGCAAAGGTATGCATTTGTCAATTTATTTCCAAAAACAAAAACAAAAAAAAATATTCTTAACTTAAAGTTAACAGAAAGGAAAAAAATCGGTGTTAGTCTTCGCACCCAAAAACAGGAAATACTTATTTCCACAGACTTCTGAAATGTCTTTTCCTTTCCTTTTTCTGAACAGCACTTTGTGTGGAAGCACACACACAACCTTCTTGCTCTGTGGTCAGTCACATACTGACTCTCCTCTCTCTATCTAAACAGGTCTCCTAGTGGAGGGTTTATATACTTTCCAGAAGGGGTGTGTCTTGAACTGAGCCCCTCCCCTATTGTGACATCACATTACCTGAATACTATAAAAGCAGCCATTTTGTAGGCTGCCATCCCTATAGCAGGAGAAGTAAGCCATTCAGGTACACATTCAATTTGTTTTAATACAGAAAGAAAAGAAACACTTATTGAAGACTGAAATAAAATCTGCAGCCTTGGCAAGGAAAAACAGATGAGGGGCGTGTTCCCTATCTGTCTTCCTTGCAAGGTTTCAGGATTCTATTTACTTTTAAATGTAATTGTCAGAAAGCAAACATGCATTTATTTTAAACAACAATTCTAGTAAATATTTTGACACAGTAGTCTCTTCTAACACATCTTCTTTATATGTGCTGCATAATGCTTGTTTTTTATGAAATTCCTCACAGCTAGAATTTCAGCTGACTGCTTTTCAGCTTATCAAGATTTGGATGCCAGATTGTTTTAAAGATAATCAGGGATGGTAAAGAAAGGTTTAAAGATTGCCAGGTTGGCCACCCTGACAAGAAAATTAGGATAGATACAAATATAGAAGCAGACAGGATAGAGTGAAAACTTAAAAGGGGGGGGCATCTTCTAAATTCTTGATATTTCACTTCATAACAGGACCCTGTTACATCCACCTATGTGTATCTGTAATTGCTGAGTACATTTCACCTATGTGTATCTGTAATCACTGAACATATTCCATGTACATGTACCGTAATTGCTCAGAATATTCCACCTCTGTATCTGTAATCACTGAAAATATTCTACCTCTGTGTATCTGTAATCACTGAGAACATTACACCTATGTGCATTTGTAATTGCTGAAAACATTCCACCTCTGTGATCTGTAATCACTGAGAATATTCCATCTATGTGTATCTGTAAGTGCTGAGAACATTCCAACTATGTGTATCTGTAATCACTGAGAACATTTCACCTACTGCATGTGTACCTCTAATCATTGAGAATATTCTACCTATGTGTATCTGTAATTGTTGAGTACAATCCACCTATGTGTATCTGTAATAACAGAGAAAATTCCACCTATGCATATCTGTAATCACTGAGAATATTCTTCCTAAGTGTATCTGTAATTGCTGAGAATATTCCACCTATGTGTACTGTATCTGTAATTGCTGAGAATATTCCACCTATGTGTATCTTTAATTGCTGAGTACATTCCACCTGTGTGTATCTGCAATCACTGAGAATACTCCAGCTACATGTATCTGTCATAGCTGAGTACATTCCACCTCTGTGTATCTGTACTCGCTGAGAACCTTCCGCCTATGTGTATCTGTAATTGCTGAGTACATTACATCTTTGTGTATCTGTAATCACTGAGAATACTCCACCTACATGTATCTGTAATTGCTGAGTACATTCCACCTATGTGTACCTGTAATCACTCAGAATATTCCACCTACATGTACTGTAATTGCTCAGAATATTCCTCCTATGTGTATCTGTAATCGCGGAGAAGATTCAACCTAAGTGTATCTATAATCACTGAGAACATTCCACATCTGTATATCTATAATCACTGAGAATATTCCATCTATGTGTATCTGTAACCACTGAAAACATTCCACCTACATGTATCTGTAATTGCTCAGAACATTCCACCTATGTGTATCTGTAATCACAGAGAATAGTTTGCCTATGTGTATCTGTAATTGCCGAGTACATTCCACATTTGTGTATCTGTAATTACTGAGGATACTCCACCTATGTGTATCTGTAATTCCTGAGTACATTCCACCTATGTGTATCTGTAATCACTGAGAATATTCCACCTAAATGTATCTGTAATTGCTCAGAGTATTCCACCCATGTGAATCTGTAATCACTGAGAACATTCCACCTACATGTATCTGTAATCACTGACAATATTCCATCTATGTGTATCTGTAATCACTGAGAACATTCCACCTATGTGTATCTGTAATCACTAAGAATATTCCAGCTACATGTATCTCTACTCACTGAGAACATTGCACCTACGTGTATCTGTACTTACTGAGAATATTCTGCCAATGTGTATCTGTAATTCCTGAGTACATTCAACCTATCTCTGAAATCAAAGAAAGAGGCAGAAGACACTGCAGAGCAGGACACTGCGGCACAGGAGCTAGCACAACAATATTCACCCAAATCAGGAACCAAAACTAAACAAGCACAAAGGAAATCCAAAAAACTTCTGATAATAGGAGACTCCGTGATTCGGGGAGTTGATACCCATCTCCAGCTAGGGGTGATGGTCAGATGTCTCCCAGGTACATCAGCATGGAGAGACACTGGACCGTGATTGCTAAAATTGTTCACAAAGCAGGAGAAAACATTGATGTCCTAGTACACATAGGGACTATCGATCTCGCCAGCCGGTCAGTTGTGGAGACCAAGGAACACCTGACTAGGCTGGGTGACAAACTATCATCTATTTCGTCTGGCATCTCCTTCTCTGAGATCCTGCCAGTCTGGGAGAAGGGAGCAGATGGACGGAAGGTCAGAGAAGGGAGATAGGGAGCTAAACACGTGGCTCAAGGACTGGTGCCAGGAAAAGGACACAGATTTGTAGGGAACTGGCAACAGTTCTGGGAGCGAAAGTTCTTTAAATTTGATGGACTGCATCTGACTAAAGAGGGAGTCAGTGCATTGGGGCAGAAGTTTGACGTCTTTGCAGAATATTTAAACTAGCAAATGGGGAGAGGGGTGCAGCACCCCATACGTCGAATGGGAAGAACACCCCTCCCCCCTCAGCTAGTGGTCAAACAGGAATTCAGCGTGTTTGTCGTTCATTTGCATCACCAGGTAAGAAAAAAGGTTTGTCTCCCCATACGATGCACAGGGGTAATGCCAAACTTCACCCAACAACTAACACACCAAAATCTGGCCAATGGAAAATCATGTACAAATGCTCACAGCCTGGAAATAAGATCCCAGACCTGCAGGCAATAATGTCAGAGGCTAAACTGGACATAGTAGCAATTAGTGAGACGTGGTTTTACCAGTAACCACACTTAGAGACTTCAGTACCTGGCTATTATTGTTCAGAAGAGACCGAGGTGCAAAAGGGGAGGAGTGGCCCTGTATGTTAATGAAAATATCAAAGCTACAGAAATTCAGAATACACATAAGGAGCCAGAAGAACTGTGGGTCCACCTGGAAACAGGAAATGGGACAGCCATAGAACTGGGGTTGTCTACAGGCCCCAGACCAGAGAGAGGACATAGACACATTACTGTTAGAAGATATACAAAACATGACAGCTAAAGGGAGGTTCTGATAATGGGAGACTTCAACATGCCAGATACAGATTGGTCAATACCAGCAGGAACATCTGCCAGAACTAGACTCATAGTGGATTCCCTGCAGGGGAGGGCCTCAAACAACTGGTACAGCAACCCACAAGAGACAGGGCTATCCTAGATCTAGTACTGAATAACAAAGAAGGATCACAGATCTCCAGGTAGAAGGTCACCTGGGGCCAGTGACCATCACATGGTATGGTTCAATTTGGCTACTACATCTAAATCATCCCATTCCAAGGCAAAAATATGGGACTTCAGAGGGGCTGACTTTGATAAGATGGCCAACAGAGTTAAGCTAGCCCAGGCAAAAAGAAACACAGGTGAGGAGGTACAGGCAAAGTGGGCAAGCATTAAGGATACAATACTTGAAGCAACATCCCATTGTGTTAGACAGAAAAGGAAGTGCAAAAGAAGAAGGAAACCACTTTGGTTCTCAAATACAGAAGCAGAAGAGGTCAGAGCCAAAAGGCTGGCCTTCAGAAAATATAAGGGAACACAGCGGGATGAAGATAGGGAGGCATACCAAACTGCCCTAAGGGAAGCAGGTAAGGCAGTAAGGCAGGCAAAGTCCCAAACTGAGGAAACACTAGCACGAACAGTAAAAGAAGGTGACAAGACTTTCTATAGATACATTAGTGAAAGGAGAAAGTCCAGAGGGGGTATTGCTAAGCTTAATGGAGAAAAGGGAGCATGTGAGGAGGAGGACCCTGTAAAGGAATCTATCCTAAATAGATACTTTTGCTCAGTATTTACTGAAGAGAAGGTAGGGCAGGGCCCACAGCTCAGCATCATGGACACAGGGGGGAGGGAGGTGAGCACTACTCCCTTCACAAAAGAAAGGGTCCTCACAAGAGCTAAGCAAGCTCAGGTGGATAAGGCAATGGGACCTGATGGCATAAGCATCCCAGGGTACTTAAGGAGCTAAAGGAGGAACTAGCAGAGCCATTAGCAGAATTGTTTAGTGAGTCTCTGAGCACAGGAGAGGTCCCAGAAGACTGGAGAAGGGCTCATGTGATCCCATTCCACAAGACTGGTAGCAGGGAGGAGGGGGAACTACAGACCGTCAGTCTTACCTCAGTAGTGGCAAGATTATGGAGGCTCCTTAAGGAAAGGATAGTGCAACACCTGGAATCCATAGAAGCACAGGATCCAAGACAGCATGGGTTTACAAAGAAGGTCCGTCAAACTAATCTCATAGATTTCTTTGACTGGGTAACCAGAGTGGTGGACCAAGGGGAGCAGTTGATGTCACTTACCTTGACTTCAGCAAAGCTTTGACACTGTTCCACATAGAAGATTGATAAATAAGCTAGGTAGGCTCCGGTGGGTCAGAAGTTGGTCAACTGGTGGCAAACTGGTTGACTGGCAGAAAACAGAGAGTGGTGGTAAATGGTATACAGTCAGAAGAGATGCAAGTCACAAGTGGGGTACCTCAGGGATCAGTCCTGGGGCCAGTCCTATTCAACATCTTCATTAGTGACCTCGCAGATGGACTAGAGGGTAAGGCTTGTCTGTTTGCAGATGACATCAAGATCTGCAAAAGAGTAGATGATCCAGATGGGGTGGGCAGAATGAAAAGAGATCTAGATAAACTAGCAGAATGGTCAGAAGAGTGGCAACTGGGATTTAATACAAAGAAGTGCAAAATCATGCACATAGGGAAGAGAAACCCTGAAGCCACTTATAGGCTGGGAGGGGAGTTGCTAGCAGTCACAAAGAAGAAAGAGACTTGGCATCATCATCACTGATGACCTAAAATCATCAAGCAGACCTCTAAAGCAGTAGGTAAGGCTAGGGGTGTTAGGGTGTATTAGTAGGGGTATCACAAGTCGTAAGAGGGAGGTAATAATCCCTCTTTACAAGACACTGGTTAGGCCCCATCTGGAGTACTGCATGCAGTATTGGAGGCCACACCTTCACAAGGACATTAACCAAATTGAGGCAGTCCAGAGAAGGGCAACCAAAATGGTGCAGGGACTGCATCAGACATATGAGGACAGATTAATGGAGCTCAATATGTATACCCTTGAGCAAAGGAGGAGAGAGGTGATATGATCGAGATATTTAAACACCTTAAGGGCATAAACAAGGTGAAAGAGTCTAACAAGTTTAAATATAAGAAAAATAGCAGGACAAGAGGACACAGCATGAGATTAGAGGGAGGCCGATTAAGGGGAATGTGAGGAAATTCTTTTTCACAGAAAGGGTGGTAGATGCATGGAATGGCTTACGCAAGAAGTGGTGGATGAATACAGTGCAGGGCTTCAAACAGGCATGGATAGGCATAAGTGAGCAATACAAATGACTATGAATAGATAGGTCACTGACAGAGCAAAGGCCGATGGCACATTTATAAGGTAGAAAAAGAAATGGGCAGACTGGATGGGCCTTGAGGTCCTTATCTGCCGTCAACTTCTATGTTTCTATGTATGTGTATCTATAATCAAAGAGACTATTCCACCCATGTCTATCTGCAATTCCTGAGAACATTTCACCTATATGTATCAGTAATCACTGAGAACATTCCACCTGTGTATCTGTAATCATGGAGAATGTTCTGCCTATGTGCATCTGTAATTGCTGAGTACATTCCACCTATGTGTATCTGTAATCACAGAGAATGTTCCTCCTATGTGTATTTGTAATTGCTGAGTACTTTCCACCTATATGTATCTGTAATTGTTAAGAACATTCCACCTCTGTGTATCTGTAATCTCTGAGAATATCCCACCTCTGTGTATCTGTAATTGCTGAGAAAATTCCACCCCAGTGTATCTGTAATTGTAGAGAACATTCCACCTATGTGTATCTATAATCGCTGACAATTTTCCACCTATGTGTATATGTAATCACTGAGAACATACCACCTGTGTATCTGTAATCACTAAGAAAGTTCCGCCTATGTGTATCTGTAATCACAGAGAATATTCCACCTATGTGTATCTGTAATCACAGAGAATATTCCACCTATGTGTATCTGTAATCACTGAGAACATTTCACCTATGTATATCTGTAATCGCTGAGAACATTCCACCTATGTGTATCTGTCATCACTGAGAATATTCCACCTATGTGTATCTGTAATTGCAGAGTACATTTCACCTATGTGTATCTGTAATTGCTGAGAACATTCCACCTACAGTATGTGTATCTGTAGTCACTGAGAATATTCCATCAATGTGTATCTGTAATCACTGACAATATTCCGCCTATGTGTATCTGTAATTCCTGAGTAGATTCCACCTACAGGTATCTGTATCTGTAATCACAGAGAATATTCCACCTATGTGTATCTGCAATTGCTGAGAACACTCCACCGATTTGTATCTGTAGTCACTGAGAACATTCCACCTATATGTATGTGCAATCACTGAGAATATTTCACCTGCATATCTGTAATCACTGAGAATATTCCACCTATGTGTATCTATAATTGCTGAGTACATTCCACCTATGTGTATCTTTAATCATAGAGAATATTCCACCTATGTGTACCTGTGATTGTTAATAACATTCCACCTATGTATATCAGTAATAACTGAAAACATTCCACCTATGTGTATCTGGAATTGCTGAGAATATTCCTCCTCTGTATCTGTAATCACTGAAAATATTCTACCTCTGTGTATCTGTAATTGCTGAGAACATTCCACCTGTGTGTTTCTGTAATCACTGAGAATTTTCCAGCCCTGTGTATCTGTAATCACTGAGAATATTCCATCTATGTGTATCTGTAATTGCTGAGAACATTCCAACTATGTGTATCTGTAATCACTGAGAACATTTTGCCTACTGCATGTCTACCTCTAATCATTGAGAATATTCCACCTATTTGTATCTGTAATTGCTGAGTACATTCCACCTATGTGTATCTGTAATCACTGAGATCATTCCAACTATGTGTATCTGTAATCACTGAGAATAGTTTTCCTATGTGTATCTGTAATTGCCAAGTATATTCCACATGTGTATCTGTAATCACTGAGAATACTCCACCTATGTCAGGGTTTTATTTAACTCTAAAAATTGATTAGTGTTTTGTTCATAAAAGTGCTAAAACATTGTGAAAATGCATAGCACTTGCCTCACTTTTTTTAACAAACATAACACTTCTAGAAAACCTATATAAATACTTTCTTTACAGTTAGTATTGTTCCAAGAAAAAAACTGCTAATCAATTATTTAAAACCCTGTACATGTATCTGTAATTGTTGAGTACATTCCACCTCTGTGTATCTGTACTCGCTGAGAACCTTCCGCCTATGTGTATCTGTAATTGCTGAGTACATTCCACCTTTGTGTATCTGTAATAACTGAAAATACTTCACCTACATGTATCTGTAATTGCTGAGTACATTCCACCTGTGTGTATCTGTAATCACTCAGAATATTCCACCTACATGTACTGTAATTGTTCAGAATATTCCTCTTATGTGTATCCGTAATCACTGAGAACATTCCACCTATGTGTATCTATAATCACTGAGAACATTCCACCTCTGTATATCTATAATCACTGAGAATATTCCATCTATGTGTATCTGTAATCACTGAAAACATTCCACCAACATGTATCTGTAATTACTGAGAATATTCCACCTAGATGTATCTGTAATTCCTCAGAACATTCCACCTATGTGTATCTGTAATCACTGAGATCATTCCACCTATGTGTATCTGTAATCACTGAGAATAGTTTTCCTATGTGTATCTGTAATTGCCGAGTATATTCCATATGTGTATCTGTAATCACTGAGAATACTCCACCTACGTGTATCTGTAATTCCTGAGTGTATTCCACCTATGTTTATCTGTAATCACTGAGAATATTCCACCTAAATTAATCTGTAATTGCTCAGAGTATTCCACCTATGTGTATCTGTAATCACTGAGAACAGTCCACCTACGTGTATCTGTAATCACTGAGAATATTCCATCTATGTGTATCTGTAATTGCTGAGTGCATTCCACCTATGTGTATCTGTAATCACAGAGAATATTCCACTTATGTGTATCTGTAATTGCTGAATACATTCCACCTATGTGTATCTGTAATCACAGAGAATATTCCACCCATGCCTATCTGTAACTGCTGAGTACATTCCACCTATGTGTATCTGTAATCACAGAGAATATTCCACTTACATGTATCTGTAATTGCTGAGTACATTCCACCTATGAGTATCTGTAATCATAGAGAATATTCCACCTATGTGTACCTGTGATTGTTAATAACATTCCACCTATGTATATCTGTAATCACTGAAAATATTCTACCTCTGTGTATCTGTAATTGCTGAGAACATTCCACCTATGTGTTTCTGTAATCACTGAGAATTTTCCAGCTCTGTGTATCTGTAATCACTGAGAATATTCCATCTATGTGTATCTGTAATTGCTGAGAACATTTCAACTATGTGTATCTGTAATCACTGAGAACATTTCACCTACTGCATGTGTACCTGTAATCATTGAGAATATTCCACCTATGTCTATCTGTAATTGCTGAGTACATTCCACCTATGTGTATCTGAATTCACAGAGAATATTCCACCTATGTGTATCTGTAATCAATGTGAATATTCTGTCTATATGTATCTGTAATTGCTGAGTGCATTCCACCTATTAGTATCTATAATCACTGAAAATATTCTACCTACATGTACTGTAATTACCCAGAATATTCCACCTATGTGTATCTGTACTCATTGAGAACATTCCAACTATGTGCATTTTTAATCGCTGAGAGCATTCCACCTCTGTGTATCTGTAATCACTGAGAATATTCCATCTATGTGTATCTGTAATTGCTGAGAACATTCCAACTATGTGTATCTGTAATCACTGAGAACATTTCGCCTACTGCATGTCTACCTCTAATCATTGAGAATATTCCACCTATTTGTATCTGTAATTGCTGAGTACTTTCCACCTATGTGTATCTGTAATCACAGAGAATATTCCACCTATGTGCATCTGTAATCACTGAGAATATTCCTCTTATGTGTACCTGTAATTGCTGAGAACACGCCACCTATGTGTATCTGTAATTGCTGAGAATATTCAACCTATGTGTATCTTTAATTGCTGAGTACATTCCACCAATGTGTATCTGTAATCACTGAGAATACTCCACCTATGTAAGGGTTTTATTTAACTCTAAAAATTGATTAGTGTTTTGTTCATAAAAGTGCTAAAACATTGTGTAAATGCATAGCACTTGCCTCACTTTGTTTAACAAACATAACACTTCTAGAAAACCTATATAAATACTTTCTTTACAGTTAGTATTCTTCCAAGAAAAAAACTGCTAATCAATTATTTAAAACCCTGTACGTGTATCTGTAATTGCTGAGTACATTCCACCTCTGTGTATCTGTGCTCGATGAGAATCTTCCACCTATGTGTATCTGTAATTGCTGAGTACATCCCACCTTTGTGTATCTGTAATCACTGAAAATACTTCACCTACTTGTATCTGGAATTGCTGAGTACATTCCACCTGTGTGTATCTGTAATCACTCAGAATATTCCACCTACATGTACTGTAATTGTTCAGAATATTCCTCCTATGTGTATCTGTAATCACTGAGAACATTCCACCTATGTGTATCTATAATCGCTGAGAACATTCCACCTCTGTATATCTATAATCACTGAGAATATTCCAGCTATGTGTATCTGTAATCACTGAAAACATTCCACCTACTTGTATCTGTAATTACTGAGAATATTCCACCTAGATGTATCTGCAATTGCTCAGAACATTCCACCTATGTGTATCTGTAATCACTGAGATCATTCCACCTATGTGTATCTGTAATCACTGAGAACAGTTTTCCTATGTGTATCTGTAATTGCCGAGTATATTCCACATGTGTATCTGTAATCACTGAGAATACTCCACCTACGTGTATCTGTAATTCCTGTGTATATTCCACCTATGTTTATCTGTAATCACTGAGAATGTTCCACCTAAATTAATCTGTAATTGCTCAGAGTATTCCACCTACGTGTATCTGTAATCACTGAGAACATTCCACCTACACGTATCTGTAATCACTGAGAACATTCGACCTATGTGAATCTGTAATCACTGAGAATATTCCATCTATGTGTATCTGTAATTGCTGAGTGCATTCCACCTATGTGTATCTGTAATCACAGAGAATATTCCATTATGTGTATCTGTAATTGCTGAGTACATTCCACCTATGTGTATCTGTAATCACAGAGAATATTCCACCCACGCGTATCTGTAATCACCTAGAATATTCCTCTTATGTGTACCTGTAATTGCTGAGAATACGCCACCTATGTGTATCTGTAATTGCTGAGAATATTCAACCTATGTGTATCTTTAATTGCTGAGTACATTCCACCTATGTGTGTCTGTAATCACTGAGAATACTCCACCTATGTCAAGGTTTTATTTAACTATAAAAATTGATTAGTGTTTTGTTCATAAAAGTGCTAAAACATTGTGAAAACGCATAGCACTTGCCTCACTTTGTTTAACAAACATAACACTTCTAGAAAACCTATACAAATACTTTCTTTACAGTTAGTATTGTTCCAAGAAAAAAACTGCTAATCAATTATTTAAAACCCTGTATATGTATCTGTAATTGCTGAGTACATTTCACCTCTGTGTATCTGTACTCGCTGAGAACCTTCCGCCTATGTGTATCTGTAATTGCTGAGTACATTCCACCTATGAGTATCTGTAATCATAGAGAATATTCCACCTATGTGTACCTGTGATTGTTAATAACATTCCACCTATGTATATCTGTAACAACTGAAAACATTCCACCTATGTGTATTGTGGAGGATTTTTTTTTATATATCTTTGTTTTATGTATACATATAGAGTGGATTCATGCATACCTATAAAGTAAAGTGTGTTACAATATATTATAGTGTAGAGCTGCTGGTTTAGTTGAATATTAGCCAAGTTTGAGTACAAGCTAAGGGTCATTGCAAGTTCATATGACCTTGCAAGGCAAGCAGAAAAACAGTAAGTCGTGCTGGCTGAAACCAGCTCCTTAGGTTGAGATAAGGAGAAGCAAGGTTTCAGAAAAACAACTCTATATATGGGAAAAGCATGTAGAAATTGGGGTGGGGGTCTGGAGATAGTACCACGACTCATAATGCTATTTGCTGTTACAGAAATGTGTACGTGCTAGAAATGTTATAAAATGCTGTGTAACCCTTTGTTAGGAGAGCCTTGCATGATTTTTTGGAAGCAGACTCCCATATGCATATGTAATAAACCGTTCTTTATTCTATGCAGTGGTCCCGAGTCTGATTTTTAAACTAAGGTGTAAGAATATATATTTTTCCACCACAATTTTGGCGTAGTCGGCAGGATCAGCACGCTCGGACCTCGGTCGGCTCGGTCGGGGACCGCTTCCCAGGTCTCCTGCTTGGAGGTGAAGTCCTGACGCTGAGGGAGAAACTGAAGGGAGATCCCACAGGTGGACAGCCAGGGGGAGATTGAGATGGGATGGCCCCGATCGTGACGGATTTTTTCCTGGCCCGAAAAGTGGCGCTTGATCTGTAAGTATCCTTTGTTTTGGGACGCCTGCATGTTATAAAGAATGAGTTACTGTAACTGAGGTCAAAAAAAAAAAAAAATTGCTTGTATAAGTTGTAACTGATATCAGGATAGCTTGAGTCTGAAATAGTGACAAAAGAAGCTAGAAGTCTGAGCCTGAAATAGTGGCAAAAGGGACTAGGCACCATGAAGTAAACCGGTAAACAAGTTAATAGGGATGTTTGAGCCTGCTTTGACAGTGACAGTGTGTGAGTTCAAGACAGACAAAAAGGGGGGGGCAGCAACAGAACCTTTAAGTAGGTTGAGCACCCCAGCAACAGAACCTTTAAGTGGGTTGAGCACCTTTGGAAACTAGAGAAAAAGGTCAGGAGGCAGGCAACAGTAACTCCCAGTGGTTGGTTTTTCCTATCTTTTCTTTTGTAATTTGCTCTTTGTGTGTGAGTTTTCCTATATTTGGGAGTAGATTAGGAGACATTGTTTAAATGGGGAAGGGCACAGTAAGCAGAAAACCAAGGAGCCCCGTGGGTTGCCTCCGGCCCATGAAATGCATGGCTAAAAATATGGAGAGGATACGGTTGTGGAGGTAGGGCATTGGCATACACTGACAAGGGACTGTTCCCTTAACGGGACATTTAGCATTGATGTGCTGAAAGAAGTAAGAATTACTTTAGAGGAGAAGGAAAACAAAGAAAAAGCCACAGATAGATTGGACCAAGTTTCGTAGATGGGAAAGAGAAGCTGAGCGTAGACAGGAGAGTCAAGCTAAGGGAATAATGATAAAGGAAGAGGAGACAAAGAAAGTAAAATTTGTTCGACATGACACTCCGCCACCATATAGACCCCCACCGCCACGTGCGCCTCCACAGGACGCGCCCCTCCCAGTGGCACCCCCAGCCCCGCAGGGGGTGGAAGAGCCCCTTATTGATTTTTGGGGGCCACCTGGGGTGCTCTCTCAGCCCGCACCACTACCACTGGTGCCTCCTTACAGTTACTACACCAGCCGACGCCTGTTGCCCGGCTGACCTGCACAGCCCCTCCAACACAATCTAGCTCCGGGATGGGGGATTTTCCTCCCAATGACTCCAGCACCATACTGCCCATCAGAACAGACACCTCGGGCGTGTCCAATTTGCAAACCCTCCTCAACAATACTCCCCGGAACCTCCGGTTCTAACCCCAAATCCTCCGGTGGTGACTCCCACACCAGTGACATGGCCACCATCACCACCGGGCTGGTTTTATCCCTGGCATTGGTTCCTCCATGAACCAATCTCGAAAGCACAGCAGGTACCGCCAGCACCTCCCAACACACCAGCCCCACATACACCACAAGAAACCCCTACGGGAGCGGGTGCAGGTGGCCCTTACAACCTGAGACCAAAAAAGGTGGTAGCCCAGATGCCTTTAATACAGTATCCCAACCCCAATGTGGCTGATGCAGCGCAGAACCCCTATATAGAGGTAAATCGGCCATGGAATCCAGATGAACTTCGTGAAGCCCTAAAGGAAATCCCCAAGCCAAGAGATAATGTTGAGGAATATGAAAAGGAATTAAGAAACCTGATTCATATGTATAAGTTGTCAACCACAGAGGTCAAGAGTGTTTCCGAGACGCTGAAAGGGTCTGGGAAGAAGTAAAAGGAGAATGGGACTCTGAGAAACCGAGAGGGGAAATGGAGAGTCAGGTGAATGCAGTGTTTGTTACACTACGTGAAAAGTTTCAAAAGGTCACAGACTGGCCCCGAATAAAAAACACTAAGCAGGGACCCCATGAAACAGTGCATGAGTATAAAGAGAGACTTGAGACTGTATTTAAGCAATATTCAGGGCTGAGCCCAGACAACCCCGCTTATAAACACCAGTTGGGGATGGTATTCTGCTCAGGATTGAAAGATCAGATACGGACAGGAGTTACGACTGTGTGCATAGGCTGGGAAATGAAGACATGGCAGAACTCATGCTATTTCGCTAACACGAGAGGCAACAGCGTGAAATTAAGGAAAAGATGAAAGAAAAGTTGGAGAAGGCACAATTGATGTATTTTGAAGGAGGAGGTCGAGGGGGTAGAGGTGGTAAAGGAGGAAGAGGAAAGGGACGGGGGCAAGGACTGCAGTGGGGTCCCCCTCAGAAGGAAAGACCAGGACTGGGTCGAGGTGACTACATGAACTATACTTGCTACATATGTGGGGGACGAGGTCACATAGCCCGCACCTGCCCGAATAACCGGGAAACAACCGCCCAACCATATCCACCACCACCACCACCACCACCCCAACCACAGGCTTGTGGTTATGGTTCCCAGCCGGATCCACCGACTTGGAGTTATAGCAGCTAGGAATTAGCGGGGCAGCACCAGATACTTGTAAACACCTCACAGCATTCTACAGATACACCAGAATTGACTTTGATCATAAAAGGCAAGAAACTCTCTTTTCTCATAGATACAGGCGCATCAATGTCTGTAATCCGAGATGCAGAACTAGAGCTACAACCAACAGGAAAGACTATTAAAACAGTTGGGGCATCTGGAATTGAGATAAAGGAAAAACTGACTGAACCGCTGGAGGTGAAGTGCAATGATGCAACTTTTCATCATACCTTTTTGTATAGTGGTGTCTGCCCTGTGAACCTCATGAGACGGGATTTACTGGCCAAGCTCAATGCCCACATAATTTGCACAAAAAAGGGGTTGGAATTTAAGTCCCAGGTAGAGGGTTTATATCCCTTGTGTGCCATGGGTAAACAAAATTGGTTATACTGCTGGACATTAACAGCAGAAGAGCAGATAAAGTGGCTGTTGAACTGGGCACAGGCAGTAACATGTCACCTGCAAATACAAACTGAGCTACATTGTACCACTCATTATTCAAAAGGGAGAGAGATATGGAGTATGAATGTGGGAATGGGAAGACAGTCTGTAGAACAAACCTTGCATATTACTGAGATATTTGTGGCTGCAGATCGGTGTGCAGCCGCAGTGGGACTTACCCGTAGACAGTGGAAAGTGTTTCAAGTGTCAAATTCATACCCACATGTGTCACTAGCTAGGGACCCCTCTATCCCCTGGAAAGATTTGGGGCCATGGGTTGAGTGTATGAGACAAATGGATGACTGGGTGTGGAAGGGCGATAGGTGGACATCAGCAAAAGGAAAATGTGCAAAGTACATAATAGAGAGAAAGGTAACAGTGCAAGTAGAAGAAAGAGAAGTGAAGGTGAACAAGGAGGTTAGTGCAGAGCAAGGACAACTGCAGGGGCCAGATTGGCTGGAACAGATTCCCCCACAGTTATGGGCAATGTCTAAGTATGATGTAGGATTAATAAGAAATGCACAGCCTTTGTCAGTGAAGCCAAAGTCCTCCTACCGACCTAATAAACACCAATACCCACTAGGAAAAGAGGCAGAAGAAGGGATAGCTCCAGTACATGCTGCACTAGTTGAAAAAGAGGTTATAATCCCGTGCCCACATGCAACTGTGAACACCCCAATTTTACCAGTTAGGAAAGCAAATGGTACATACAGGTTTGTACAAGACCTAAGGGCAGTCAACGAGACGGTTCATGTAAGAACCCCAGTAGTGCCAAATCCTGTAACTGTTTTGTCCAAGTACCATCATGACAGCTGTTATTTTTCTGTGATAGACTTAGCAAATGCATTTTTTAGTATTCCGTGGAACCTAACAGTCAGGAATGGTTTGCCTTCACCTACAAGGGAAAAGTGGACGTGGACACGCATGCCACAAGGATATGTGGAGTCACTCATGGTGTTTTCTGCTCAAATGAGCGAAAACTTATCTGCTTGTTGCCCCAGCGGGCAGTACCTTGTCCAGTACGTAGATGATTTGCTACTGGCATCCTCCAGTAAGGAAGCGCAAGAAGATGACACTAAGGCACTCTTAATTTTCTGGTAAAATGGACACAAAGTGTCCAGAGACAAGTTACAATTGTGTAAAGAGCAGGTCAAGTATTTAGGCCATGTACTGTCTAGTCAAGGAGAAAATTAGCTCCAGAACGAATTGAGGCGGTGACAAAATTACCGCGACCCATCACTAAACAGCAAATGATGTCCTTTTTAGGCATGACCGGCTACTGCAGAGCCTGGATTATGGATTACGCCTCACTAGCACAGCCCCTACATGAAGCCATTTACGGAAAGAAAATGCAAATGCATGAAGAAATCCAGTGGACAGAGGGACTGGAAGAGTCCTTTAACACCCTGAAAAGGGTGCTGGCCACAGCCCCCTGTTTAGGTTTGCCGGACTACAATAAACCATTTGACCTGTTTGTAAATGGGAAAAGTGGATACATGTCTGCAGTTCTAACCCAGAGACACGGGGACGCCCGTCGTCCAATAGCCTATTATTCTAAGCGCTTAGATTCTGTAGTGTGTGGAATGGTGTCGTGCTTGCAGTCTGTTGCAGCTGCCACAGAGGCAGTATTGGCTTGCTTGGATTTAGTGGGTTTCTCTTCTCTTGTTGTGTATGTGCCGCATGCTGTTCATTCTATCATTCTGCAGGCTCGTACAGCGCATTTAACACCTGCTCGGCTACTGCTATATCAAAATGTTTTACTAACCATGTCTAATGTGACTTTAAAGAGGTGTACCACATTGAACCCGGCAACCCTCATGCCCACGACTGACGAGGGGGAAGAACATGACTGTGGTCAGGTGATAGACCTAGACTGTAAACCCCGACCAGATATTACAGATGTACCCATAATAAATGCTGATGTAGAATTTTTCGTAGATGGGTCAGCTCAGAGAAATGAGCAAGGAAATTTTTCGGCAGGGTACGCGGTGTGCACACAGAATGACTTCGTGGAAAGTGCGAAATTACCCCCACGAACATCAGCCCAAGCTGCTGAATTAATTGCATTAACAAGGGCTTGTATGTTAGCAAAGGGGAAAACAGTCAACATCTATACTGACAGTCGTTATGCATTTGGGGTAGCCCATGACTTTGGTACACTGTGGAAGCATAGAGGTTTCTTAACAGCTGCTGGGAAACCTATAGCGCATGCGAATTTGGTAAAAGACCTGCTGGAAGCAGTACAAAAACCAAAACAAATTGCCATTGTTAAATGTCAAGCTCACACTTCTTTTACAGATCCTGTATCGCTTGGAAATGCACGAGCGGATGCGGCCGCAAAGGAAGCGGCCCTTTCTGGTGATGTCCCAGAATTATTAATGTTGTCTGACTTTACAGATGCTAACCAACTGAATTTATTTTCAGCTACAGATGTGATGACGTTGCAACAATCAGCGGTCCTAAAGAAAAGCGAAACTGGCAAACAAATTGTAAATATGATGGAAATAAAAAGGTATGGATAGGGTCTGATGGCAGACTTTGTCTGCCCTCAGCTGTATTTCCCTTTTTGGTGAAGCTGGCTCATGGAGCCGACCACGTCTCAAAAAGTGGAATGGTAGACCTTGTAAATAAGTATTGGTATGTAGTTAGCTTTACTGTCTATGCTGATGAATATTGTAAAAAATGTATTATCTGCATGCAAAACAATATTGGCAGAGGATTGCAAGTAACCCCCTCTGCCCATCCTTCTCCAACAGGCCCATTTGAACATCTAATGATGGATTTTATTGAATTAAACCCATGTGAAGGGTATAAATATTGCCTTGTAATTGTGGACATGTTTTCAAAATGGGTAGAGGCTTTCCCAGTTAGAAGAGCCACAGCCTGCACAGTGGCAAAGGCCCTAAATTCGGGAAATTATACCACGATGGGGGATTCCCACTAGGTTATCTAGCGATAATGGGTCGCATTTCTGTAACGAAAGTGATCAAAACCTTATGTGAGGCTTTACAGGTGGACCTAAAATTTCACTGTGCTTATCACCCTCAATCAGGTGGTGCGGTAGAAAGAGCAAATCAGACCCTTAAAGTAAAACTAACAAAGATTATGACAGAAACTGGTCTTAGCTGGGTGAAAGCACTGCCTCTGGCGCTTATGAATATGAGAGGCAGGCCCACACACATGGGGTTATCACCTCATGAGATTTTAATGGGAAGGCCTCTCCGAATGACAAATACCCCATTCCCACAAAACAGAATCACCTTGCATGGGGTGGATAATGAAATGATTGCATATTGTTTATCCCTTAATGCTGTTCTGAGGTCTCTCATCCTAGGGTAAAGCTGCGCTCCAGTTTCCTTGAGGGACCCCTGCATAGAATACAGCCAGGAGATTTCGTGGTCATCAAGGACTTCCGAAGAAAGAAGTGGTGTGCCCCGAGGTGGCGAGGACCGTTTCAAGTGCTCCTGATTACCGCCACTGCTGTTAAGATCGCAGAAAGGGAGACATGGATTCACGCATCACATTGCCGGCTGGTGCGAGCGGACCTGTCCGAGACCGTTTAAGCCGAAAGGGACTGATGCTTAGAGGACTTATCGTTCTTGCAGCCATTGTATTGGTGGGGTTTTTGCAACAGACTTTACGTACTCCTCTAATGAGAAGCATCAAGAGTGCTGAGCCCCTGCATCATGCAAATACCTGGTGGACTTTAATGAAGTTGCATGCAGAAAATATTAATTTGTCTAATTGTTATGTGTGTGCCCCTCCCCCTGCTTCAGCAAAGGTTGGGCTCCATCTATACCCAGAACCCCTCCCTCAAAATGATACTACATTGCTCTACCACACCTTGGCACTTGTTTCTTGGTACGTACCGAGAGCCAGTACCTATAAAAAATTGAGCCCTTGGGTAGAGCGCCCTTAGTAATGTGACTGTGTTGGCAGGAAGGCCCTTCCTCACGTGGTATACGCCAGCGCACCCCAACACAACTGGTGAGCTCTTGCACATATGGCCCCGGGTTCCGAGGTCCCAGCCAGTGACTTGTCTCTGTAGCAGTACGGTGGGGGTTCAGGAATTGGGCTCATCCAATTGTACTACTACTATTCCTAGAACTGATCTACAACTTTGGTGGTCCACGTGTGGTCGCTCCTTTGGGACTTTAACTGGTTTATACTGGGTATGTGGAAGCAGGCGATACATTCCTGCCCTCACAGTGGGCTGGATGCTGTTACTTGGCTACATTGCACCCAGTAGTGCGGACTTTCCATATAATTAACCCAAAACCACACTATCAGAGTTAAACGAAACCTAGGTAGACCTGTTCCACCTGAATCTATTCAGACACTGGTATGAAAATTTGAGCTGGAGTGTTCCCTTGGTGGGGGGTAGTACAGGCAATGCATTACATAGATCAGTTAAGTTATGAAATTGAAATTCTTATAAACAGTACTAAGACAGAATTGCCTTTAGTTAATGCTGAAATACGAGCCACCAGACTAATGGTCTTGCAAAATAGGGCAGCCCTGGACTACCTCCTAGCTGCCCAGGGTGGGGTGTGCGCTGTCATTGGTGAAGAATGTTGCACATATATCCCTGATAATTCAGAGGCCCTAGATCTGGTCCTGCAAGGGGTGCGGCAGTTGCAGGATCGAGTTTTAAGTGAGCATGCACCAGTGGGAAAAGGCTGGGACCCCTGGTCCTGGTTTTCTAGCATCTTTGGTGATTGGGGAGCCACTGTGTTACATTGGATTGCGGTGGCTCTCCTTATTCTACTGGCCATTTCGCTTGTGGTCACTATTATAAAAGCGTGTATTTTTCGCTTGAGTTCTTTGGGTACTCCCATCTCTGCCCAAATGCCCCTGCTTGATTATCAAAGGGATCTTTTCCCAGAAGAAACCCTATTCCCTTTTGCACACATAGATGACCTTACTAAGCTTTAGTTGAGGCAGAGCCTCAAAAGGGGAGTGTGGAGGAATTTTTTATATATCTTTGTTTTATGTATACATATAGAGTGGATTCATGCATACCTATAAAGTAAAGTGCGTTACAATATATTATAGTGTAGAGCTGCCGGTTTAGTTGAATATTAGCCAAGTCTGAGTACAAGCTAAGGGTCATTGCAAGTTCATATGACCTTGCAAGGCAAGCAGAAAAACAGTAAAGTTGTGCTGGCTGAAACCAGCTCCTTAGGTTGAGATAAGGAGAAGCAAGGTTTCAGAAAACAACTCTATATATGGGAAAAGCATGTAGAAATTGGGGTGGGGGTCTGGAGATAGTACCACGACTCATAATGCTATTTGCTGTTACAGAAATGTGTACGTGCTAGAAATGTTATAAAATGCTGTGTAACCCTTTGTTAGGAGAGCCTTGCATGATTTTTGGAAGCAGACTCCCATATGCATATGTAATAAACCGTTCTTTATTCTATGCAGTGGTCCCGAGTCTGATTTTTAAACTAAGGTGTAAGAATATATATTTTTCCACCACAGTATCTGGACTTGCTGAGAATATTCCGCCTCTGTATCTGTAATCACTGAAAATATTCTACCTCTGTGTATCTGTAATTGCTGAGAACATTCTACCTATGTGTTTCTGTAATCACTGAGAATTTTCCACCTCTGTGTATCTGTAATCACTGAGAATATTCCATCTATGTGTATCTGTCATTGCTGAGAACATTCCAACTATGTGTATTTGTAATCACTAAGAACATTTCACCTACTGCATGTGTACCTGTAATCATTGAGAATATTCTACCTATGTGTATCTGTAATTGCTGAGTACATTCCACCTATGTGTATCTGTAATCATAGAGAATATTCCACCTATGTGCACCTGTGATTGTTAATAACATTCCACCTATGTATATCTGTAATAACTGAAAACATTCCACCTATGTGTATCTAGAATTGCTGAGAATATTCTGCCTCTGTATCTGTAATCACTGAAAATATTCTACCTTTGTGTATCTGTAATTGCTGAGAACATTCCACCTGTGTGTTTCTGTAATCACTGAGAATTTTCCAATCACTGAGAATTTTCCAGCTCTGTGTATCTGTAATCACTGAGAATATTCCATCTATGTGTATATGTAATTGCTGAGAACATTCCACCTATGTGTATCTGTAATCGCTGAGAACATTCCACCTATGTGTATCTGTAATTGCTGAGAACATGCCACCTATAGTATGTGTATTTGTAACCACTGAGAATATTCCACCTATGTGTATCTGTAATTGCTGAGAACATTCCACCTATGTGTATCTGCAATCACTGAGAATATTCCACCTCTGTGTAACTGTAATCTCTGAGAATATTCCACCTCTGTGTATCTGCAATTGCCGAGAACATTCCACCTCTGTGTATCTGTAATTGCCGAGAACATTCCACCTATGTGTATCTATAATTGCTGAGAATTTTCCACCTATGTGTATCTGTAATCACTGAGAACATTCCACCTGTGTATCTGTAATCACTGAGAATGTTCCGCCTACGTGTATCTGTAATTGCTGAGTACATTCCACCTATGTGTATCTGAAATCACAGAAAATATTCCACCTATGTGTATCTGTAATCACCGAGAACATTCCACCTATTTCTATCTGTAATCACTGAGAACATTCCACCTATGTGTATCTGTAATCACTGAGAATATTCCACCTGTGTATCTGCTATTGCAGAGTACATTCCACCTATGTGTATCTGTAACAGCTGAGAACATTCCACCTACAGTATGTGTATCTATAATCACTGAGAATATTCCATCTATGTGTATCTGTAATTGCTGAGAACATTCCACCTATGTGTATCTGTAATTGCTGAGAACGTTCCACCTATGTGTATCTGTAATTGCTGAGAACATTCCACCTATGTGTATCTGTAATCGCTGAGAACATTCAACCTATGTGTATCTGTAATTGCTGAGAACATTCCACCTATGTGTATCTGTAATCGCTTAGAACATTCCACCTATGTGTATCTGTAATCACTGAGAACATTCAACCTACAGTATGTGTATCTGTAACCACTGAGAATATTCCACCTATGTGTATCTGTAATTGCTGAGAACTTTCCACCTACGGTATGTGTATCTTTAATCACTGAGAATATTCAACCTATGTGTATCTGTAATCTCAGAGAATATTCCACCTATTTGTATCTGTAATTGCAGAGAACATTCCACCTATGTGTATCTGTAGTATCGGAGAATATTCCATCTATGTGTATCTGCAATTTCTGAGCACATTCCATCTATGTGTACCCGTAATCGTTGAGAATATTCCACCTGTGTGTATCTGTAATCACTGAGAACATTCCACCAATGTGTATCTGTAATCGCAGAGAATATTCCACCTATGCGTAAATGTAACCACTGAGAATATTCCACCAATGTGTATCTGTAATCACTAAGAGTATTCCACCTATGTGTAGTTGAATTATTACACTACTTATGCTTTCATATCATGTTTGTCTATCTCTTTATGTACTGATAAAATGTCTATACCTAACTGATTGACTGCTGGCTTTGTAAACCTGTATCTGCACTTAGCATGCTTAATTATTGTCTGTGCTCCTGTATGTATACCAACATGTCATGTTTCCTCTCTTTTTGTAATTAACTCCAGGTCACCCCTGAAAAAGGGACATTTTGTCTCAGTGGATCTACCCAGTTATCAAAATTTAGTCAATCAATCAATAAATAGTAAATTGAAAAGTGGAAAACAGTGGCTACTGACGTCACATTAAATACTGGAAAACTATCAGGTGGTTCCCAAACAGCTGTGGACTGGAGCCAAAGCAAAAAACAGTACTTACAATCTCAAGAGAGCTCAGTTTCATGGTCTCTGCTCCATCAATCACAACAGTGCTGTATTTCAGTATAACAGATTTTATTCCATAAAAACACTTAGCAGTAACATACTATGCGCACCCTCCCTCAGTGCTGCCAAATGTTTTTGCTTGACACTCGCGATTTCTCAAGACCTTGAGAAAGTGTAAGTTTCACACAAAAATGTTTGGTTGCACTGAGAGAGTGTGTGCATAGTATCTCACTGCTGAGTATTTTTATAGAATAAAATCTGTTATCCTGAAACTGAGCTCTCTGGAGCTTGTTAGTCACATTAAATATTGATATATTTTGCATATGCATCTCTCTTGCTTTTCTTCCCACAGGTCATTGGCCTAGCTCAGCACATATGTCACTTAATGTGTACATTTGAATCATCATCACTGTACGCCAATAGAAGGTACCTTATACTAATCAACTAAATATACGTGTCACTAAAATGAGTGTGACATCTTGATTGGTAGATTATCAATTTTATACATCTCTTAGCAGCATCGTTGTATGGCGTATTTTATTTTAAATGGAATAAAATATAAATGTTAGAAAATAAATGATGTTCCTTCCCTGCTACAGAGCTGTCTGGGATGTGAACTCTACATCTGCACCACCCGGGATCTTGCACTGGTGCACTTTTTTACAAATGAGAGCAAACCCCACTCCCAAGTAAGATAACTGATAACGCAGTGCAAACTCAAATTTGTATTCCAAACAATGCCTGATAGCAAACTTGAAACTGTAAGCAACAAACTTTCCCACAGACAGGCAAGGAATGAGCACTCACAACTCTCTAATCAGGACTGCATAGCTGGTGAGGCAGTCACGTCAGGTGGATGACTTCACCTGGTTTCCAAAGGTCTGTTTACTTTGAATTGGGCAGAGCAGTTGCAGCACTCATTAGATGCTGGGAAATGGTGGAAACAGTACACATATGATTGACCTATGGTTGATGACTAGGGAAGCCCTCACATGGCAGCCAGTGGCTCTCAGAAACCACATGCTTAGTTGATGGACCATGCACAGTGATAGTCATACTCATTCAAATGCAGCCAGTGCGCTGCCAAAACTGGGCCCAAACTGATGCTCCTAAAAGGAATTGATCACTGCTTTAAGGGCAGTCAAAAAAATACTGTTAAAGAATGAACAGATTTGTTTAATGAATAGTATGAAATAGACTCAAGGAGAACAGATCCCCATGACAGTGGCTAGTCCTCACAAGTTAATGCTTGCTCCCCACTCAACTTCAACAATCATGAATGGCACAACCTATAGTTTGCATGCAGAGAGTACTTGTAGATTTTGTTGCTGGCCAAACTGGTCTGCTTCACCCCTTTGTAAAGTGTGCAGCTCTCAGTTATTGTATACTGTACCTAATGAACCCTGAACCAACATGGTTGACAGGCTCCTCCTCAGTCACACTCGATGAACTACTCGATCAGGCTGCAGGTCCTATCATTGGTTATATTTGATCACTCAACACAATCCTCTCAAAGTACCCCTGTGCAAAGCATGCAGTGTTCTTTTACACCTCCCTCCATGTAGGCTTCACATTCATCGATGTGGTTATCAATTTCGCAGTGCCAAGCTGGCAGATTGGTGCTTGGTGCCTCACTGGTTGCCTCCTTCATGCGTGACCATCATAGGATATGTTAGTGTGCATCAGAATCTGCTCATTCTCCTGCCCACCAGAAATAAATGCACTGGTTTTCAGCAGGTGACACCACATCAGTGGATCAGCAGGAGCAAACTGAAAATCAATTGGAATTTGCAGCAGGAAACAGGAAATAAGGCCATTTTGGGTGGCCAGCAAGCATGGAGGTTGGAATAAAAGGACTCAGCAGTCATTCGGGATCAGCAGGAGGGACCAGCAGGGTGTTTCATTTCTGCTACACCCAGCATGTCCCAGCATGCTCATGTCCCAGCACATGTGTGAGTGGCACAACGCAGCAGTGGAGCATCTGCCTTTGGAGTGTATGCAGAGCATCCACAGACTGCCTGCAGGAGTCTCTGCAGGGGTGATATGAGACTAATGTAGGAGAAAACAAATTACTGTCTACAAACAACCAGCAACAGAGAAGGTAGCTACAGGTTGTAGGCATGCTACAAGTGGGAAAGCAGCAATAGACACAGAGGATAAGGTAGATACAGGTAGGTGGGAAAGAAAAGGGGAAAACTAGAGACATCTTATATTTGGTAGAGTAACAAATAAGTTTCAGTCAAGCAAAATGAAGGGGTAGAAATACAATGAGCATAAAAAGGAAGCCATAAGGTACAGAGATGTTTTAAGAGACACTAAGGTAAAGAAAGAAAAGAGCATGGGAGTGGTGCAGTACAACCGGTGTAGGGCTGCAGTCTTTCAGGACATCTTCTGGAGATGGCTGCTGGAGTCCGGGCTAAACTGGCAGGGGTACAGAGGACCTTCTGCCCCACCAAGTGGCCACCAACTCTGTCACCACTCTGCCAGAGGATACCTAGGCCAAGACAAAGGGGTTGGGCCATTGTGGGCTCCAGGAGGGTGGGGTGGCAGGAAGGTTTCATGCTCCTCAGTCTGTACCACTGCAGAATTCCTTCACCATACTGTGGGGGTGAGGCATCTGAGAGGAGGCACCCATAGCAGTGAAAAGGGTGAAAGTTGGGGTCCTCAGAAGGGGAAGCCCCAAGGAGAGAGAAAGAGGCCCCCAGCCAAGAAGGAAGCAGCTGCTGCTGGAGGACTCTGTTGTCAGTGGGAAAGACTTGAGAGTAGGAGGAGGAAAGGAGAGAAAAGTGAAGTGCCTAAGAGGAACTTCAGCTTGGAGGGATAGACTGTGTATTCAGAGGATCACTAGGGCACCAGGAGATGGGAGGGAGCTAGATGTCGTTGACCAGCTGGGGATAAATGACCTGGCAAGGGACAGGGTAGAGGTGTCATTGAGGCAAAGGTCAGGAAGCACAGGAAAACCAGAAGCAGTTATAACATTCACAAGTAGCATTTCATTAGAGTATTATCATAGAAACATAGACTTTGATAGCAGATAAGGATCACTTGGCCCACCTAGTCTGCCCATTTTCCTACCTATTGGATAAGCTGCAGATCCTTGTTTTAACACCGCTCTTGAAGAAAGCTTCTTTGGACCCAGACTGCCTTGCTAACTACAGACCAATCTCTAACCTTCCCTTTGTGGGGAAGGTGATTGAGAAAGTAGTGGCCACACAGCTGGAGGACCACTTAACCATCCATGCCATCTATGAACCCCTGCAGTCCAGATTTTGAAAAAAGCATAGCACCAAGACAGCGCTGATTCAGGTGCTCAATGATCTCCTGATGACTAGAGATGGGAGGTGCCACTCTATCTTGGTCCTCCAAGATCTCTCATCAGCGTTTGATACTGTGGACCATGTGGTGTTACTTGATTGCCTGAGGTTCATTTGTGGACTGTCAGGTACGGTCCTCAAATGGTTTACATCATTCCTCACGGGAAGATCTCAGAGGGTGGTGTCAGGGGCCTTTTCCTTGGACCCGGTCTCATTAACATTTGGAGTTCCTCAGGGATCAATGTTATCCCCCATGTTGTTCGCAGTATATATGCTGCCCCTCGGAGTCGTTGTAAGAAGGTATGGGCTGAGGTTTCACTGCTATGCTGATGATACCCAGCTGTACCTCTCTTTTGCCCCCGATCAGGATGGAGCTCTCTCAGTCTTTAATAACTGTCTTGCCAAAATCCAGGAGTGGATGGATGCCAGCTGGCTAAAGTTGAACTCTGATAAAACTGAGGTATTGGTAGTGGATCCTGGTCGCCAGATAGAGAGGTTGGGGGGGGATCGCTCTCTGGTTTATTTCTTGGGGGTGTGCCACTCCTGACCTCTGAATGGGTGCAGAACCTGGGGGTAATTTTTGGCAATGGGCTTACCCTGCATTTACAGGTGTCTACTGTTGTCAGTTCCTCATTTTACCATCTGAGGAATATCGCCAGGATAAGGCACCTCGTTCCGTCCAATGACCTTCCCACTCTGATTCACGCCTTTGTGACCTTGCATCTGGACTACTGCAACTCCCTTTACCTAGGGCTACCTGCGGTGGAAATCTGCCACTTGCAGCTAGTGCAAAATGCTGCAGCGCGGCTGTTGACAGGATCCTCGCAGTCCTGCCATATTTTGCCAGTGCTGCGCGGACTGCACTGACTGCCAGTTCAGTGGCGGATCACCTTTAAAGTTGGCTTGCTAACTTTCAAAGCCCTACACAGACTTGGCCCGGACTACCTGAAAGAGCTCCTGGTTCCTCAATGCCCCAAGCGATCGCTCCACACAGCCAACAAGGGGTTGCTAGAGATTCTGAGGGTATGCTTGAAATCTTCTGGGGCCAGAACATTTATGTATGCAGCCCCTACCCTCTGGAATTCTCTACCCCATTGGTTACATGAGCACACAACCATATAGGGTTTTAATCAAGCACTGAAAACCTGGTTGTGGAGTAAAGCATATGGCATTTAACAGCTGGAATGAGCTTATGATTTTATGATTATATTATTGGTTTTAGGAGTCAAGCCTATGGCATTTAACAGATGGAATGAGTTCATGATTTTATAATTATATTATTGCTTGTAGGATGTGCTATTAATTATATTGTTATGGAATTTTAATGATGTGATTTTATATTGTTAGGCACCTTGGTTTAGAAAGGCCCCTTAAAAATAAAGTTTATTATTATTATTATCGACAGCCTACTTCCTCCTACCTCCCACTAGAATTGCCTTATGTCTGTCCCATGCATTCTTAAATTTCCCCACTGTTTTTGACCACACAACCTCCTCAGGAAGGCCATTCCATGTGTCCACCACCCTCTCTCTGAAAAAATGCTTCCTCATGTTGCCCCTGAGTCATCCCTCCTCTATCTTCAAATTGTACCCCCTTGTTCTTGCACATCTCTTTTTCTGAAAGATGCTTCCCTCTTGGACTTTGTTGATTCCCTCAAGGTACTTGAAAGTTTCCATCATGTCCCCCTCTCTCTCCTTTCCTCAAGGGTATACAAATTAAGCTCTTTTAGTCTCTCTTTATATGGCTTCTGATGCAGACCCTGCACCATTTTAGTTGCCCTCATCTGGACTTCCTTCATCCTGTCTATATCCTTGTGGAGATGGGGTCTCCAGAACTGCGCGCATTATTCCAGATGTGGTCTCACCAACTGTCTGTACAGAGGGATAACAACTGCCTGTTTTCTACTGGTGATGCCTCTCCCTATGCATCCCAGTATCCCACAGCCCTCCTTACTGCCTTCTATCAATAACAGTAAAACAACAATAAAAAAAAATAATTTTCAAGATAGCTCTTTATTAATTTATTTATTTAAATTTGTTAACCAGGTAGGGACATCAGGTGGAAGTCCTTTTTCAGGACCGACCCAGGACAATCAACAACAAGTACAAAATATACAATAATTTAAATATTACAGTAACATACATTAAGCAATAACAAATAATCCTTAAAATAAGCTTTATAACCTGAAAATGAAGTAACAGAACGTAAAAACATGAGTAAATCATTCCACAACTTTGAAGCAGCAATGGTAAATGAACATAAACCATACTTGTTTTTGAGCCTATTTACATCCAGTATAATACCCTCTGAAGACCTAAGATTAAGTGTAAATCCTCAAACAGAAATCAAATCAGATAAGGGAAAAGTATCCAAAAACAAATAGAGCAATAGACCAAACTGCCGAAAAAAATAAGAAAATCTTAACTTAGGAGATAACCAACCAATAGCAGAATACAACGAACAATGATATGCCTTATAAGGGGCAGCTAGAACAAAATAACATGTATTGTTATAAACCACAGTTAGAATCTGAAGTTCCCTGATTCCCAAGTTATGGTATAAACATGAAACATAATCTATATTGGGAAGCAAGGCACCCATGGCAATAGCTCAACGTGCATCAAAAAACAAAAACTGTTTAAATTTATATAGTAAGCCAATCTTCATATTTATAGTTCAAGTAAGAGCCTTAACTTGAGAAAACAGCGTCAAACTGGGATCAAGCAGGACTCCCAAATATTTAAACTTCCTTTACAAAGGCAATACAAACAAAGAAAACAAAGTCCTTCATCTGAGAGTATCTCTAAATCTAAATTTTAGGCTCCCTCTTTCCAACAAAAGATTGCTCACTTTTTATAAGAAGTCTTTGCCAGGCAATTAATTTCTGCATCCTGAGCTCATTAAGAGACATCCTGTTTCTTACAAAATGTATCAGTGTTCTTGTCAGTTTCTTTCCTGAACAGGCTTGCAAATAGAACACTGTGTCCCAATCTGGCCTCCTGTTAATAGTTTCGTAAACAAGTCTGATGAGGTCAAACTGCATCTAAAGGTTAACCCCTTGAGTTTTAAATAGCTTTTTGCAATCAGCCTGTCTGTAGTTATGGAGAGCTTTGTCACAGGAGAAATGTGATGAGTTTGCTTGCTTCTTTGCAGTTAAGATCACCAGTATCAGGTCAGATATCAGCGCAGCCCACTCTATTGGGAGTGGCGATGATCGGTTGGAGTTCGCAACACCTCAGACTGGTTGGTCGGATTTTGACCAGGTGGCAATCTGGATGTCATTATGGTCATCCAGAATATGCGGCCGACCTGCTGTAGTTTGGATCTGGGGCCAATCTGTCTCCTTGTGGGATGTCTGGAAGTCATCAGCCTGATCCTGGCTGAGATAGTCTGGTGTTCATTAGAGACCGGGGAGTTTCCTAACTCTCTGAAGGAGGCAGCGGTGACCCCATCCCTCAAGAAATTTTCTCTCGACTCAGACTGTCTCGCAAACTACAGGCCGGACTCTAATCTCCCCTTTGTCGGGAAGGTTATTGAGAAGGTGATTGCGCTGTAGCTGGAGGAGCGTCTTGCCATCCATGACATCTATGATCTCTTCCAGTCAGGATTTGGGAAGAGGCATAGTACTGAGACGGCCCTTGTTCAGGTGCTCAATGACCTCCTTATAGCAAGAGATTGGAGGAGCCGTTCCATCTTGGTCCTCCTTAAACTGTCTGCAGCATTTGACACCATGGACCATGGGATATTGTGGAGCACCTGTGGTTAATCTGTGGACTGTCAGGAACAGTAATCAGATGGTTCCAATCTTTCCTCACTGGCAGGTTTCAGAGCAGTGTCGGGGATTTATACCTCTGACACTTTCTCTCTGCCATGTGGGGTAAAGCAGGGCTCTGTGTTGTCTCCCATGTTGTTCGTGGTGTACATGTTGCCACTGGGGGACATTGTAAGGCAGTACGGGCTGAGTTTTCACTGCTATGCAGATGATACTCGGCTGTACATGTCCTTTGTGACCGAACAGGATTTGACGGTCTCGGTATTTAACAACCGCCTATCCGAGATCCAAGACTGGATGTGTGCCAACTGGTTAAAGTTGAATTTCAACAAGACTGAGGTGTTGGTGGTGGATCCAGGTCATCGTGTAGAGGGGTCCTCAGCAGGTGAGGCAACTGGTCTTGTGCTAGGAAGCTGCCAGCTGAGGTCCTCTGAACAGGTGAGGAATCTGGGTGTTATTCTTGATGAGCAGCTGACTCTGAAATCTCAGGTGTCATCCATCATCAAGACCTCATTTTACCAGCTGAGGAATATCGCCCGGATTAAACACCTTGTTCCGCTCGGTGACCTTCTGACATTGATCCACGCCTTTGTGACCTCATGCCTGGATTACTGTAACTCCTTATACCTAGGGTTGCTGGGGTTGGACATCCACCAGCTGCAGCTAGTGCAGAATGCGGCAGCCAGGTTACTGACTGGACTCTCTCAATCTAGCCACATTACACCTGTGCTGTGTGAGCTGCATTGACTGCCAGTTCAGTGGAGGATCACCTTCAAGGTTAGTTTGCTGACCTATAAAGCCCTACATGGACTGGGACTGTATTATCTGCGAGAGCTTCTGTGCCCCTACTGAGCTGCTCTATTGCACTGTTCCACTGAAAAGGGATTGCTAGAGATCCCCAGGGTGCAGCTGAACACATCTGGTGCTCGAGCTTTTGCTTATGCAGGACCTACCCTGTGGAATTCTCTACCTCATCAGGTTCTGGAGTGCCTGACAGTGGAGAGTTTTAAGGCCCCACGGAAAACCTACCTATTTAATCAGGCTTTTTGTAATCAAGATACAAGATTTTAGCTGTGAATATCTATATTTTAAATGGTTATTTATGTTTCTATTTTAATTGTGTAAAGCACTTTGAGATGTTTGAATTGCACTATATAAATAAAGCCTATTATTATCACTATCATTTCAACAATATAACTACAAACATTTTCAAACCAAGGGATCCCAGTTTCACACAAAGATTTACATATATTTCTACAACCACAGATAAGCAAGGGGAAAAGAAAAGAAACAGCAAGTAAAGAAGGGGAGATAGTTGGGGGGTCGTGAGATTGTCAGAGTGATCAGTTTCTAGGTCTCACAGGAACATTTGATTGCATAGACAAGAGACAGAAAAGGAGAGGATAAAACAGATCCTTGCTTTTAACTCTTTCTGCATAACAAATTGGACAGAGTCTTATTCAACCCTGTCACATACCCCCCCCACACACACCTCTTTGAGAAGGAACTTGCTTTAAAAAACAGGTTTCCAAAAATTTCTTTTAATTCTAACATTACCTTATAACCTTAACAGTTCTGCACATATGCAGTATCCCTATTTCCATAACAACCAGGGACCAGATATTCGAAACTTTGGGGCTAAATTAGCACTGCCTGGCATGCTAAATTATCCCAATACCAATAGCCTGCTATATTCAAAAGGGATAGCTCCGATGCTAAATCTGCTGAATATAGCATGCTAAGGAAGCTGGGCAAACTGGGCTGGGAGTACAGTGCAAAAATAGCCCGGAAAAAAGACAGCTCGGAATATAGCACCGAGGGAAGTGCAAACCACAACAGCAGCCCAGTGCACAGCAACATGAAAGAAGGTAAAGGTAAACTATGTGGCCAATGTGTGTGCTAGCAAAGGAGTGGATTCATTAAAGCTGCAAGCACCAGCACATGTGAAATTCTGCAGAAATGTACCATGTTTCCGAAACGTTTGCTCGGCACAAACACATTTGTGCAGGTTTTGTAGAGCTAAGCCATTTGCCCGGTGCTATCACATTTGCCCAGGGCAAAAATTTGCTATATTCAAAAGTGACATGCAAATGAGCCTACTTAGGCAGTCTGTGGGCAAACATCCAGATTAGCATCTCATTATGTCCTGATTTGCATGCAGTTTGCCCAGCATTATTGTAGGGTCCCACAGCTCCACCTGTAGGTCAGTCTGAAAGTACAGGGGCTGGCTGAGGTCTTCCCACAGCTCCACCTGTAGGTCAGTCTGGAAGTGCATGGTGGTAGCTACAGGCTACATTTTTACAGAACAATATAGAATATTGTGTCACATGGGACTACACAACACAGGCACAGGTGGTGGTGGTGCTGTATGCAGTAGTCAAACTGTAGGTCCTGCTACAGTGCACAGCAGACACTATAGTAACAAGGGGGCCAGTAGTGTGAGGGACACAGCAATGCCTATGGTGTGTAGGGCATCAATGACTGCTGCACTTTACACTGCGACAGGCCAATCTTGCAGGTGGGTACTGACAGTGGACATTACTGTTATGCTGTTGTGCGTCCCACAGATGCTGCACCACTGGTATGGGATTCTCACAGTGACATATACAAGGCTGGCTGTGTGTGCTGTGGTGTCTGTACAGATGTGCGGTATGTGGCTGGAGGGGCACATACCATCAGACAGGCACACTGGTGTTGCTGTATTCCCTACACTGGACCATTTTCACTGCGTGGATTGTCCCAGCCTTGTGGCAGTACCCAGTATGTGGTGCAGAATGGCCACCTGTACACCCTCCCCTCAACGCCCTCCATGCTCCCAGTGCTGCATGTGTGTGCTGGATTCTGTTAGTGTCCACAGAAGTGTGGTCTGCAGGTGTGTGCCTTATGGACACACTACCATGGTGTTCACTGGGCGCTGGGTCACCACTTAACGCCTGGCATGGTTGGGACTGGTGGCAGATGATAGCAATATAGGAGGTGCCATCTGTGTGCAGCATGTTTCTTCCAAGTCTGGTTTCTTTCTATGTTTAATGTTTACTGGTAAGGGTTGCGCAAAGCCACAAAGCCGTGCAAAGCTGGTTTGCCCAGAGTTAAGACTACCTTTTCCTGAGCGGAAATTTGCACCACACAAAGTGTCGCTCTAAGTCACGAAAAAACACTTTGTGCGGTGATAATGCACTGAATATAGCATTGCACCTGTATTCATGTACATGCCCCCTCTTTTTGGCCCTTACAGACATTACACTTTTGTCTGGCACTAATGCAGTTTGCCCATGCTATTTGACCTTTTGAATATAGCACAAAGTTTTGAATATCTGGCCCCAGTAGCAGTAGTAGTAGTAGTAGCAGTAGTAAAGTTCATTGTTTGACCGTTTTAGTCATTACAATTTATAAAGAAATAAAAACATTGTACTGAATAAATATACATTGGATACAAAAGAGAACATAATTTTAACCATAAAAATACAGTGCAAACATACAGGAATGCATACATTACAAAGCTGCCCTGTAAGTGAGAATATTAATAGTGCACTTCTCCTATAACAATTGAAGAATTATCTACCTTCAGTTAATGTAACCAGATGGGGATTTGGAGAAAGAGAGTGCAATAAATATGTGCAACCAGAAAGTTATCAAGATAGCATGGTTTATCTTAATACATAAGTTATTATATGTCTTTACCTATGGGTCATTCATCCGAGTATAGTTAAAGAAAATCTGCCAAGAAGGATATTGGACCAAAGGACTTGCTAGCATCATGGAAAACCTAAGAGGAATACACCATAGCTCTGAAATCATAATACTCGGTGACTTCAACATAAACTGGCTCTCACCAGAGGCTGGCACCTACAAGATGCCGTCACGGCACAGAATCTCGCCCAGCTTGTTGCTACCTCCACCAGATGTAACTATAGGACAGGGTCACACACACTTCTAGACTGGATCCTTTCTAATCACCCTGAACAAATTTCTAAAGTCACAGTGCTCCCTGACGTTATCAGTGACCACTTACCTGTTACCCGTATCTAGTAGTAGTAGAAAACATTTTTATTCATACAAAAAATGAATAAGGATATCTCCACTGAGCCGAAGCTCCTTTACAGTGAGATCCAGGTGTCATTTCCAGTTACTCTTATAAGTTAACAATATATAACGAAGGAAAACACATATACACTATAATTATACATCAATAAATATAACACAGTTCCGAAATCATAAAACAAACTAGGACAAGAAAAACATAGAAAAAAACAATAATTAATTCACAGTATACATTTAATACAAGTTACAATCTACCATCCTAAAATTCAAACTATTTCCCATTATAACTAGTGTTCTCGATAAGCCATTGGTTAATTTGGTGCAACTGAAAATTTCCCTCAAGGGGTCTAAACTTCCCAGGCAATTTATTCCATATAGAAGGTCCGATATTAAAAAAATGCTTATCCCCACAAGCCGTTCTACAACTTGGGACTGCACAGTCCAAGTAATTAGCAGAACGCAGACCCTCAATAGGTCTTTTTATTTTAATGGACTCAGCCATATATTTAGGGACTTTTCCTGAGATACATTTTAACATTAACATAATTGTACTAAGAGCCCGTCTTTCATACAAAGTATGCCAGCCTAATTCTTTATACATATCTACTCTGTGTGCACTCTTTGCAGCTCCCAGTATAAATCTAATTAATTTATTATACATAACGTCAAGCCTATGTAGTTGCTCTTTAGACGCACACATAAATATCAAATTACCATACTCCAATATGGGTAGTACAACAACAGTTACAACTAATTTTCTAATTTCCAAAGACATACTATTTCTTACTCTATATAATGACCCCAAGCACTTACCAACTTTAGTCAAGGTACTATCTATATGACTGTCCCATTTAAATTTTGTATCTAAATACACCCCCAGATATTTATAACTAACAACTTGTTGCAAGATTCTTCCTGAAAATGTTTTCATTTGTAACCCCTCATATTCAGCTTTAGGCCCGTAACCCCTATGAAACACCATTACCTGAGATTTTTTTTCATTAAAAACCAATTTAGATCTAAGCAAAAATTCCTGTAACTGATCAAAAGCCTGTTGTAATACTATTTGAATAGTTCTCACTGATGAATCAGCAAAATATACAACTGTATCGTCAGCATAAAGATGGTATTGTATCTTTGGTTGTTCAAACCCCAAATCATTCATATATAAATTATATAGTATAGGACCCAAAATGGATCCTTGTGGGACTCCTGACACAATCAATTTCAAATCAGATGACCACTCTCTAATAGTCACTTGCTGCAATCTTGAGTCAAGATAATTTTGAAACCAATTTATAACCGACTCAGACATACCACAGGGTTTTTAGTCTGGACAGGAGGATGCCATGGTCCAGCATGTCAAAGACCTTTGAAAGGTCTACAAAAATTGCTCCCACTGGCATCCCCCCTGTCCATACTCTCCATTATATCTCCTGTGACCTTTATAAGGGCAGTGTTTGTTCCATGCTCGGGTCTAAAGCCGGATTGATAACTGTTAAGGATTTCATTATCTTTCAGATATACCTGTAATTGTTTTGCAACTATTTTCTCCAAAACTTTAGAAATTGTTGATAAAAGAGAAATTGGTCTGTAATTTTCTAATAATAAGCTAGATCCTGTCTTATAAATTGGCACAATCTTGGCAGTCTTCCAAGTTTGAGGTAACTCCGCAGAGAGAAGAGACAAATTAAATAAGTTTGCTAAGGGTAAATCAATAATAGGGGCTGCATACTTTAATAAGCTATTAGGGATACCATCCATACCTTCTGCTTTATTAGTATTAATTTGAAATAATAAATCCCTAACATATCCTCTAGTAATAGAAGTAAACTCAAACTCAGCTTGTTTACCAGATTGTACATAAACTCTATCTGTATCATTTGCCTGAGAATTTCTCTGTAGAACCTGATTAACATCTCCTCCACCCAATTGTAATTCATTAATACCCATATTTGTAAAAAAGGTATTAAACTCATTAACTACCTTGTTTCCCAGATCCATCTTATTACCATTAATTAGGAAATGATTAGGATATCCCAAACTAAGTCCCTTATGCATCTTATTTATTGTGTTCCAAAATACTCTTGAGTTTTCCATCATTTCTTTAGACAATTTTTTGTTACAATAGGCCAATCTAGCCTTTCTAATTTCCTTTGTATATAAATTTCTTAATTGCCTATATTTATACCAGTCCTGGTCTCTCTTTGCTAATTTAGCTTGTTTCCATGCCTTATCTCTAGCTCTTTTAATTTTAAACAAACCTGAGTCATACCATGGCGCTTTGTTTGATTTTATCAACCTAGTTTTTATAGGAGCATGTTTATTGCAAATTTGTATTAAATCCTTTGAAACATATCCCACGATCCCCACACTGGGAATTAGTTCTAGTCTCTCCCAGTTATAATTTTCTAATTCCTGCATAAATTGAACATAATCAAACTGTTGAAAGACTTTAATTTGTACAACATTCTTAAATGTCTTTCTAGATTTCTGATTTCTAATACAGAAAATTATCTGATGATCTGACATTGAGTCTGGTAACACCCCACTCTTTATAAACTTTTCTGGATTTGTAGTAAAAATAAGATCTAACATAGTTGATTTACTGGGATTTACTGCATTTACCCTAGTAACATCTTTTATCAGTTGCACCAAATTCAATGTAGTAGCCATATCAATTAAACTATGATGGGCATCTATATTTCCCCAATCAACATTTAAATCCCCAATTATCAAAATTTCATGTGAATTTTGATAATTCTTCAGTACATCCTGTATTTCAGAGAAGACCATTAAGCTGCTTTTAGGTGGACGGTAAATGCCAATCAATAAGATGGGTTTAGAATAAGGTAGCTTTAATTTTAATGGTAACAATTCTGAATCAGTCCAATTATACAAATCTTGCAATTCCTAACATCAATCCAATTTTAACATAAACTAATACTTCCCTCCTCTTTTGGATCTGTCTTTTCTATATATATGGAAATTTTCCAGGGCTATATCATTATCTTGAATTTTTGTATGCAGCCATGATTCAGTAATTATTAAAATATCAGGCTTATAATAAACCACCCACTCTCTTAAATACTCCATTTTCTTAAGCAAACTACAAATATTAATATGCACAATTTTCAATCCTTTTTTCATTCAACATTTCAAATGTATAATCATGATTCAAATCAGCAACAGGCCCAGGATTTAATTGAACATCCCCACTTAACATTAACCCTATAATTACAAACCATTTACCCATTCTAGACATTTTAAAATATAAACATTTCCCCCCTTCACTAAATAATTTCTAGATTTGGCACTTTCTAAAACAACATTATGTCCCCAGTCACATAGAAGTTCACTACCATATACACCCATTTGATCAAAGTTGTCTCAATATGGATATTCAGTAAAGAGGCATGAATGTCCCCTTGCCACCCAATTAGAACATTTCTCTCTCCCATCATAGTTCTCTTATACTCTATTGTCAAGTATGGACATTCTATAAAGGATTTTCCATTCTGAGCAGAATTTTCACATACTAAAAACTGGCACCCTACCAGAACAATTCCCCACCATAACATCAACATTGTGAAAATTTAAGCCACCCTGTTAATCAAACTTTAATAAAATAATGAGCAACTACCTCATTATATCAGGGATAATCTTATAAGGTAGAGGAAATCTCAGGTAATCCACTTAATAAATACCACATAAAACTTGCACATATAAGCAACCCCCCCAGAATATATTAAATAAATTAAATAAAAAATTAAAAATAAAACAAATAATAGAACTCAGTATAGATTAACATTAAAAGAAACAAATAACCTACCCAGACTCTCATAAAAATATTCAGCTTCCAGTTAGATTAACCCTAAGTTTATAAGTAAATCTCAGCAGAAATACTACTCAAATTTGCTCCTATTGTTACTAATAAAATTTCTAATACAGAGTGGCACTCGCGCTGCAGGCAGCGCGGTTCTTTTATATTGTACTGCCCCTCCTCCTTGATGAAGTGTGCTCCGTTACACCTGGCCCCTCTCACTAGAGCACAGGAATGCAGGGTCAAAGGGGAGCAAAGGCACAGAAGAAATGAGGTTATACAAAGTGCTCACAGTTTTAACAGATATCAGACACACAGTTCGAATCCCCCAACAGGCAGCAGCACACTCCTTTAGGTCACAGTCTCACAGTCCAGCAAAACGAAATAGCAGATGGAATAATCAGTCTCTCAGATGATAGATACAAATGGCATACCTGTTCTGGGTTTAGGCAGCGCGGTTCTTTTATATTGTACTGCCCCTCCTCCTTGATGTATCTGGACAAACAAATTCATCAAGCCTCCCTAAAATAATCCACACCAGGGTGTAAAAACAGGGGGTGCCTTGGGCTACTAAAAACACATTTAAGCCACATAGACTGGTTGCCAATCGACTCCTCCAAAGATGTTAACCAAGCCTTGGACCTTTTCATCAGGCACTTCACTGCGGCCTGCAATAGCTTTGCACCTCTCAAAAAGCTGAAGGTAAGGGGAAGAGCTAACCCTTGGAGAACCCCCAAACTAATCACTTTACTCAAACAAAGGACCATCTCTGGCATTGTGCCCAAGCAACATCCACACCTGGGGATATTCATAAATATAAAACTGCCAGAAACGAGCACACGCGGGCAATTCAGAGTGCCAAAAGCAAATATTTCAAAGAGGCTCTCTCCAACTCCTGAGGTGACAGGAAACAGTTCTGCAGTAACTTAAAGACCTTACAGGCAAGGATCCTAAGTCACCACCCACCATGCTCAACATAAATGGAACACCAACATCTGACCTTTACACAATCACCAATATCTTCAACAATGCATTCTCCAACTTGGATAGTGTCCTCCCATCTGATTTCTTCAATACCCCCTCTGGTAGTAACCCCCTTGACACTGTTTCTCTCCTACACCCTGCCGCACGATTCTACTTCAAGGAGATCCCAGTGCACTTAGCCAGAACCTATATTCAGAAGGCCATCCACAACACAGGCTACAGTGGCAACTCCCTCGACCTGAAGTTGTTAGCGCTGGTCCTTGAAGAAATCCTTGTACCTCTGACAATGATCTTCAACCTATCACTAAGAATGTCCCAGTTCCCATCTTGCTGGAAGCAGGTTACCATCACACCAGTACACAAAAGTGGAGACAAGTCATTATACTGCAGCTACAGACCTATCTCCATCCTCCCTCCTTTGTCTAAGGCCCTGGAATGCATTGCCTCAGACCAGCTAGTTGAGTACCTGGAAAAATATAGCATCCAATGTCCTCAGCAACATGGCTTTCATAAAGGTCACAGTACCACCATTGCACTATTAGAATTCACGGGATTCATCCATACCACACTCGACCAAGGAAACTGCGAGGGGGCAGTATTCATCAACCTTACGAAAGCCTTTGATACTGTCAACCACCCACCCCTACTCAAGCAACTATCAAGCGTTGGGCTCTCCAAAGAAGCGCTGCTCTGGTTTTCAAGTTACCTTGGGGGAGAGGGTCCAGAGGGTCAGGATCGCTGGTGTCACCTCAGAAGATAAACCAGTACTTTAGAGGGTCCCACAGGGGTCCATCCTGGGACCACTTCTCTTCAGCTTCTTTCTGAATGACCTCCCCAGTGTCTACCATCAGAAGGTACTATTCTACACTGATGACGCAGTCTTGTTCACCAAACACCAAGACGTGGTATTCCTTCAGGAACAACTACAGCTTGACTTCATGCACATCAAAGAATGGTTCAAGACACACAAACTGGTCCTGAACTACAGCAAAACAAAGATAATTGCTTTCTACAATGCCAGGAGCAAGTACAAATCCCATGACCTCACCATCAAAAACCAAACAGAGACCATACTTGAACATGTTCCTGAATTTAAATACCTAGGCATTACACTGGACAGTTCCCTCTCCTACCATCGGCACATTGATTCTGTCGCCAAAGCTGCTAATATCCATATAGGCCTGCTCTACAGGTACAAACACTGCATGACTCTGGACACATTCTGGTTGGCTATTAACAGCTCTGTCACCTCCATCATTGATTATGGACTAGCAATCTATGGCTCTGCCTCTGCCTCTGCCCTCCACAGAATTATGGTTGCACTCAACAAAGCATGCCGGCTTCTAATGGGGGCTGACTGACTCACACACACTTGTGATCTGCACATTCAGGCAGGATGGCTTCCTCTCATCAGCTGCATCCAGTATCAAACCTGCCTCTTAGCCAAAAAAATCCTCCTTGGGATCATGCCCCTAGGCATTGAAAAGCTCCTCATAGACCACCACAGCACCTAGCAAACTAGAAGTTCACAACAACCATCCTTGTCCCCAGATGCCAGACTACAATGGGACAGAGGGATTTTGCTCACAGAGCTCCACAGTGGTACAATTCACTCAGCCAAGAAACTCTTACAGCTGATGCTCTTGGCCCATTTAAAAGACAACTCTGACTTCATCTCAGCTCAACTAGTCATTGTGACTGCTTCACCTAATCTGGGGCCCCACACTCACTGCCCTCTGCTTTAGACAGGTCAGCTACCCCCCTTTGCCATGCCCTCCCTCTCTAGCCTCCCCTGCACACCCCCTCCCCCACTCCCCTTCCTCACCCCCCTCCCTGTCACTTACTGACAATTATCCCTCCCCTTCCTCCCCTTGAGTACTCTTACCATCACCCCTTACCATATGACAATGGCCTTCCTGCCTGTGTACCCCACCCTCCCTATCCTCTCGCCAGCAGCACTTATTTCTAAGTTTATTTCTAAATTTGCCCTTGGATGTTGTGTCTTTCTACCTAACACTGGCACATTTTGAGGTACTGTAATTAACTATGCCTCAGCCTCTTGCTTTTTTTACTATGCAATTATGTATAATCCTGTCGACCTTTGTATGTATGTTTACCTTCCATTTCCTCGACTTGTAACTTTTGTAAATGAGCAGTTCCTGCTCAAAGGTATTTGTAATCCTAGATTTCAATAAAATAAAAAATAAATAAAAAAGGTTTATTTGTTCAGTACAGCAAGGCCTGCTTTAAATGTTGATAAAATTACTGTAGATGTTTGTTCAACTCTCGGATCTTGTTGCTTTAGTTTTCTTAATTTTGACAATTATACTTAGGAAGGTAGCTACCCTATGGCTTGTCCACCAGTCTTCTACAGTATATGCATCAATATTGATGTAAGTTGGGTTAAATCCTGAGTATTTCCTGTACTTAGAAATGGCCCAGCCAGAAACTTCTGAGTCTGTTATACCATGTGCAGTACCAGAGTACATACATTAAATCTTCTTTCCCCCTGCTGAAAATTACATTTTTCTTCAATTGCTATATGTCTGTTATACAGTACCTAACCCTTAGGATGTTGATCTGGAACAGCACTAATTTGGCTTTTAAAAATGTTTTTCATAATAATGGGTCAAGTAACATGTCAAGATAGTATTTGTAACCTGAAGGAAATTTTTTTTCTGCAAACCATTTGGAATATTTTGATGTGGACATTTTTTCTAGCTCCAGCTTACACCAATAATTATTTATCTCTGATTTTATATATTTTTATATTTTGTACTAATGGTTATATTTTTATTAATGTAATGCTTCAAGAAACTCAAATCACATTTGCCCAGGTTATAATAAATTTCCTTTAGCCAGTTTCTAGAAGCACAATCATAAGAAATCCAGCATTGTTTTTCCAATAAACATTTTTTGGGAAATCTGTCTCGTGAGAGTCTAGTTAAGTGAATCCAATAATTATTTTTTTAATATCGCAATTAGCATTAATATTAATAAGTCCCAATTCTGCTCTTAAGTATACAGCTGGACAATAAGGAGTTACACCAAGTGCCATTCTCAAGAGCTTATATATGGGAGCTGTCAATTTTTCTTTTGTCTCTTATAGCCCATATTTCCAATCCATACATCAATTGTGAGAAGTATTTAACCTTAATTATGCTAATAAGTGGGCAGAGGGCTAAACCCCCATAAGAATAATTACATTTTCTAAGGCCAAGAATTGTCTTTTTGGTAACGTCCATTAATCTATTAGTGTGATTTGTCCACTTCCCAGTCACAGAGAATGTTACTCCCAAATAGGCGTAAGTATTAAAATTTTTGAGTTTATGGTTTCCAATTTTCCAATGGACCCTAGGTTTATTTTGTCCGAAAATCATAGTCTTTGTTTTTGAGTAATTGATTTTTAGTTTAAGACTATTAGCTACATTGTTTAATAAGTCAAGTTTTTTTGTAGGCCCTTTCTAGACAATGAGAGGAGTGTTAAGTCATCCACGTAAGCGAGAGTAGAACAATGAAAGTCCAGTACTTTAGGGGAGTCTGAATCCAAAGCCTTGAGATCCCTTAATAATGGGTCTAAATAGAGGCTAAAAAGAGTTGGAGCCAAGACACATCCTTTTCTGATCGTTTTGTTTGTTTTGGAGGTAGCTGAAATTTGTCTTGAAGGGCCTAATCTAATAGTGGCCCATATATCACTGTACAGGTTTGCAATTATTCTTATTTTAACTGGGTCAGTTCCACACTCTATCATTCTAATCCATAATAGGTCTCTAGAAATAGTATCAAAAGCTGCTGAGAAATCTATACAGCTAACATATAATTTTGTTATATTTATTTCTTAAATATACATATTTCTCAAGTAAGTGGTAAAGCATGTAACAGTTGTCTATCGTGGAGTAGCCTTTCCTGAAACTTGATTGAGTTTCACTAATTCCCCCAGTATTGTTTATTTGTTGTATTAAATGTTCCAAAATGATTTTTGAAAACATTTTTGAATTGTTATCCAAAAAGCCAATAGGCCTGTACATTGCTGGATCCTGTACATTACCTTATTTATGGATTAGTATAATTATTGAACCTTTCCATAATGGTGCAGTATAATTGTTTATGATACATTTATTTAAAAAAAAAGCCACCAAGGGCTTGCTCCAATCAGTGATGCAGTACATATAAATGTCAGTGGGCATCATATCTGGCCCAGGTTCTTTATTTCAATTTTAGAGATCTAATGGCAAAATAGACATCTTTGCACGATGCATGTAAGGGTCTATTGTTATCATCAGAGTGAGATACAGATAATGCAGTATTAAAGATATGAGGGTCATAAAAGATTCCCCTAAAGTACTGAACCCACTGGGTTTCTGTAATATAAGAGTTTATTCCTTCTTTGATGTCATTTGTTCCTTTGACCACTAAGAGCCAGAAGCCCTTATCATCTTTTTCTCTAATAATTCTTATCATTTTGTTCTACTGTTCTTGTTGGAATACTCTTTTTTTATTATTCAGGAAAATCTTATATTTCTTTCTTTCTTGATTCAGCTCTCTATATTTTATACTGAGTCTGGTTGTTTTTGCAATTTCAGTCATTTTTCTCAGTTTTGATTTATATAGTTTGCAATCACCATCACACCAACCCTGCATTTTACCCCTTGTCTTTTTAACAGGCATCTGTTCACATAAATTATTTCTCAGAGCTTCAAAAATAGTAAACATTTTACCCCACATTTCTTGTGGATTTAAAGATATAAAATCATCATCTTGCATGGGCACAAGTAGAGTCCTAATAAGGATCATTGTGTGATCTTCTAATAAAGAGTTTGGCTGAAGTATTTTATTCATTCTGCATTCCTCTATCTGAAATGGAATTTCAGGTTCTTGGTTATTTGAGATGGATAACCTCCTTATCACTGTTGGCATATTGTCATTTTCAGCTCTTGGAATAACATGCATACTGTTCCATATTTCAATTCTCACTGTCTATAAAGTCAGATCCAGCAGTGAAGCATCTAATGATTTGTAATAGATGCAGTGGCCCTCAAGATCTCCCATAATTCTGCCATTTAGCGAATAAAGATTCAGATCTTTAAGTATTTCTATTAAAATTAAACCTGTTTTATTTACAGTTTTATCCAGGATGGACCTAAATGGAATTGCTGATACTTCAATGATTAAACCAAGTATGGAGTTATCAATTAACCCATCAAATTCTCCTATTCTGGAGTTCATGCCACCTAAAATTAGAAGCTCACACATGTCCAAATTTCAGTTCAATTAATAATTATTTTAAAAAGTTCCAAATAGTATGTGTATAAATCCTGGAGCCAAGTGGTGGAACATAGGTATTTATCATTATAATTTTATAATCCTTCTTCTCGCATAGTGTTACAATAAAATTATTGAACAAGTGCAAAACCTGGACATTTGTGAAGATACCAATTTTAAAATTAGAGGCTAAACCTCCAGAGGGTCTGCCATATGTTGCCTCCTTTTTCCCTGGGTAGCTAAATGACTGGAAACTGTTAATTAAAATGTTACTGTTTTCATTGTGCCATGTTTCCTGGAAGTAGAGGACATTACACCGAGTAACAAAGGCAAACAAATCCTTGTCTGAAAATTTTTGTTGCAGACCTGCTATATTCCATGAGAGTACCTGTAGATTGCCTTTAGTCCCAGAAAGGGAAGTAGTGGTTATTGAATTCAGTTCCAAGATGTTACTCTGGGTGATGTTTGCTCTGTTTTGATTTGTGAGTCATTCCTCATACCCTGCAAGTGCCATGCATTTGTTAGTCACAGATATAGAAAACTTGTTGTTACCCTTGTTTTGTTGATGGTGAGTCCATATAGGTCCATACGAGTACAATTCAGGATAGTCTAATAAATAATACCACACTGAGTCCATTGTACTCAGCTTTCCCATAATTCTATCTACTACATTTTTATATTTTACCAAAATGTCTATCTGACTATTTATATTATTTCAGAGAGTTTTTAAAATGGCATTTCTGCCCAATGAAATTTACATAAAATTATGAAAGAAGTTACAAATAGCCATCTTAAGTTTGTAACTATTTTCTTGGTACATTTTTGGCATACCAAATAGACTTATCCAATCTGATTAATCAAGTTTCATGGGGTGATCATTATTTTGTTTACTAAACAGATGACAATTTGGGAATAAAATTTGGATCCCTTTGTTTAATAACTTAGATTTGTTATACCATACATTGTTAGCTATTCTGAGGTCAGTAAAATAGACATCTAAAGTATCTGTTGCTATATCCTTAGCCTCCATTATCTCTACCTCTTGAATTAAAATGCCCATATCATCTTTTATTAATGTTATAACAAATGGTTTCAAATCGGCAGCAACACTGTTTAACCAGTTAGGTGGACCATAACATCTTAAATAAGGCTTTTCCATCAGGAAATGTCCCCTTTGTGGGGATATATTTGGAACTGTAAGTGTATCCTTTGTTGTATAGGTTTGTAATGATGGAGGTAATGGTGTTTGCTGTATACAAGGCTCTACATAATGGGTCTTATTAGGCTCATTACTCCCTTGTCAGGAGACTGGCCCCACATAGTTAAGTCCACATAAATCTTTACACATGTTCTCTTATAAATTAAGTGGTTCCTCTAGCATCCCCAATGTTGCTTCCATTTCACTGTCTTTATGGGGTAGCTCTAAATTTGCTTGGTTCTTCTGTGTGGGGAGTTCCCTGCTTATGTGCCCAGCTATTTCAGATGGGCCATCAATTTCTATAGGTGTCTTTGTTGTGTCTTTATTGTCCTTGTCTTCAGCAATAATTTTTTTTTTTAATTTTAGCATTTTTTCTTTTTCTTTTTAGTTTTACTACATTCCATTTTTGTTCTGAGTGGGCTATCAGGGATTATTATGGTGCTAAACTCTGGTCTGGGGGGGTATTTGTAGAATCACTAAAAATAAGGAACGTGGAGGAGGTCTCACCACTGGGAATTAGCTTATCCACTTTGCTGTTAATGTCATCAAGCCTGGCCCTGTTGATAGCTGTTTTCTTTCAAAATATCAATCTCATTTTTCATGATCACACATTGCTCTATCAGTAGCAAGCTTGCTGTGTAAGGATTCTTCATACAACTTATAATATCTTTACTCACAATGGTGGGGAAGTATTCCTTGTTATCTATAGAGTTAGCATTCATAGGTTTACTTGAGCCAAGTAGGCATTGCCCGTAACAGCTCACACATTAGAAAGAACAATCCTTGATCTTCTTTCTATTGCAGTAGTCATCTAGCCTTCTCTTGAAGATCTCCATACTTCAATACCCACCACCTCATTTGGCAACAAGTTCCAAAGGCTGATCACCCTTTGACTAAACCATGATGCCCTCTTCCGGGTATGATAAGTTTCTCCTTGCAACTGCAAGATGTGTGCTCTTGTATTATGTCTGGTTTCTCTCAACCTCAGATCTAAGCAGTCCCATAAACCATTATTAATGTAGGCTTTATAAACCAAGCATAGGTCTCCCCTTAATCTTCTGTACTCCAGAGAGTACAACCCCAGTTCATTTAATCTTTCCTCACAACTCAGATGGTTTAATGTATTTATCATTGTGGTTGCTTTGTGTTGTACCCTCCCTATTGTCTTAATCTCAGTTTTATTGCAGGGGGACCAAAACTGCACACAATACTCCAGACTCGGTCTCACCAATGATGTATACACAGGCAGCATCACACTTCTACCTCTACTCCTGATATTTCTCCTTATGTTTACCAAGATGGAATTAGTCCATTTTGGTACAATGTTGCAATGATTTATTGTTTCTAATTTATTGGATATTAGCATGCCTAGGTCCTTCTCCTCCTCAATTTCTCTGAGATCCTTGTCTGCCAATGAATATTTGTAATGCATGTTATTTCTACCCAAGTGCATAGTTGCACATTTCTCTATAATCACTTCTAGTTTGTTATTTTTATTCCACTGGTCAATCCTGGTTAATGCTTCTTGCATTTTGACTGCATCCACTATATTATCAACCACCCTCCCAACTTTGATATCATCGGCAAACTTAGCTAGCCACATTCCATCAGTTATTGGGACAGAACCGAATCCTGTGGTACCCCACTCATATCATCTGTCCAACTGGACATATATCCTCATACACCTACACACAGTTATCTTCTTGAAAGCCATGATTTAATCTATGAAAGCAGTGTGCTGCTTAAACCTACAGTACATTGTATAAGACCTGCAGAAGTTGATCATGAGGAACCTTGTCAAAGGCCTTACTCAGAGCTAGGAAAACCAAGTATACTGCCTTTCATTCATCCAATGCCATTCTGACCTTAATTTAAAATTCCAGCATATTGGTATGAGTAGATCTCACTTCTATAAACCCAAGCTGAGTTTCATCTTCCAAACCCTGATTAGTAAGAAAGTTCTGAATATGATCTTTAATAACTCCCTCTAATAACTTCCCCAACACAGACATCAGACTGACTGGTTTGTACTTTTTGTAGTCTTTCCTGGATCTCTTTTTAAAGATAGGCATTATAACAGCATCTCTCCAGGAAGATACGACTGCCCCTCTGTCTAGGGATGCTTGAAAAATCATGTTGGTAGGCCCTGCCAGTTGTGCTCATACCCCTGCTCATACCCCAGCATCTCTTTCCAATAATTTGAGCTGTTAAGGGTACTAGAACTATTTGGACTAGGTGTTGTCCTTCCCTCAATACTTGTAAGCCCATCGATTGTAACTTGTAATTCTTAAATGACCTCTGTTAAGAGAGTGCCTGACCATCAGTAGTTTTAAAACTATGCTAAAAACTTATTTATTCTTTCAGACTTATCCAGACTGATTTTAAATAACTTATACTGTTGTTGTTTTTATGTACTGTGGCTCTTGTCTGTACAGTGCCTTGATTTTGAAAGGTGCTTTATAAATAAAGTGTTGGTTGGTTGGTTGTAACTGTTCTTTAACCATCCCAGGGTGTACAGTTTTCTCAGCGTCCCCTTGATCATTAGTCCTTCTAATATAATGTCCGGCTTCTAGACCAAATGCATGTTCTATAGATTCATTATAATTTTGTGCAAGTCTCCCTGTGTCTGATTCAGCTGCATAATCCATATTTAGAATATCTGAAATTTCAGCTACATTGTTATCCCTTGTGTTATCTCCACGAAGAACAATAATATGTTGGGTTTTGAGTATAGGATTTAGGGTTGAGGTTTTTTCTTTCTCTGAATAACTTCCCATATTGTTCTGTAATTTTGGTTTCTTTAAATTTGATCTTATCAGAACTAGCCTAAATCCTGCTCCCTTGTGTGGAAAAAAGACAGGGGAGCTATTGCTCGCCTTTGTTTGAGCACGAGTATTAACCATAATGCCACAATCAAAACTTGATATTAGTAAACTCTGCAACTCTAGGCCTTGTATCAGATGTTTCTATTTTTAAATGAATAACTAAAAAATCCAGAGTAGTTATTATTAGAAAAAGAGCTTATATATATATGGCAGATTAGTAAATCTTTGACTATCAATACAGTACAACATGAATAAATGAGGGGAACAAAAAGTTAATACCAAGTCCATATGCTTTCTGTTCTTGTCTTTTCTTTTGTGTACCTTCATTTTGTTGAGAAAGATAAATTGCCCAGTTCCGTGACTGCCACAGTTTTTAAAGATGAAGAATATCAAAGAATTCACAAACTCTTGAAGAGATTGTAGTAAAATAGGTCACTATGAGATGAATGTTGCTAAATCAGGCTTCAGGTTTTTCTGATGTTTTATTTGATCCTCAAAGATCCATCTATCCCTGGCCCCTTCACTTTCCAGGAAAAGTTCCCACAAGTCTGATCTTGTTTTAATGGTCTTGGAAGTTTCTTTTGGATTGTGTAGAAGTATGGTTGTAGACAGTTTATAAACTCTGGGAGAAAGAAAAAGAAAGAGAGCAGACAATACAAACTGCATCAAAAATGCTTAGTTCAACTTAAAATTAAAGCAGAGCAATTCATTATGCTTCTGCAGTGAATAAAGGAGTCTCCAAATTCTCTAGTTTAAGATATACAGTAGTTAATCTCCCTAATAGGAAGCTTAAAATGGGGTACATAGCTTTGGCATTTAAAATCCTATGCAGCCCAGACAGGTGGAAAAAAAAAAAAAAAAAAGACCGGCCCGCTGGCGCTAGAGCAGGGTGCCTACCTGTGACACCGGTGACCTGGGTTCAGGAACAGCCCGGGATGTTGGAGGGCCAGCCGGAGGAGAAGGATTAAGCATCTGACAACTGCAGTCCTCCTACAGGGAGGATGGAGTTCAGTGTTTGGCACAATGTGGACACCTAGCGGAGGCTGGGTATACTACACGCACCAACACGGAGCAAGCTCAGGGCGGGGCGGACACTGGATGTCACTGCACATCTCCATGCCTGCACATTGGGAAAAAACAATGCTGCTGGCCACCCTAGATGAAGCTCACCCTCTGTTTCAATCAGCCTCCTGGACAGCCTTTAAACCTATCTCACCATCTGCAGCAACATGAGTGGGGTCAGTGCTGCAATCCTACCCTGGGGGTAAGCCTGGGGGTATCAAAGTGGCACATCCAATGTGGAGGTGAGAGCGAGGGTCCATGACTGGGCTGAGCTTTGGGCAGCTGGCGGCAACAAAAAAGGTAATAAATAAAAAAATTTAATTATAAAGTATTGCTGCTAATAGGGACAGGGTTCTTAGCAGTTAATACCACAAAATAAAAACATTTTCAAAGCTAGCCAAGGAGCATTTAGAAGCTATGATTTAAAATAAAACATAATTCAAATGCTTATTAAAATCAAAGGTTCCTGCTAGCCCAAGAGAGTATCATGTTTAAAACAGGAGGATGATCCTCTGGTACATTATCTACAGTAAAAGCAGCAGTAGTTGCAGAAGCTGGCCTGTAAGAATACTGCGAGGGGTTTTCTTCGTCTTCTTGCTCCCAGTGCTCAACAGAAGTGGCATCTCTGAATAAGAATGCCAACGCATGCATTATATGCTTGGAGGTCATGTGATGTGTGTGGCACAAAATTTAAAAGTAAAAGAGAATCATTTAATAAACAAAAAGTGAATATCAAAATTTACAAAAGTCCAATACCAGAATTTGTCAATTCCCTGTTAGTGACAGAATCTAATAGACTAAATAGGGAAATAAATGTTTTGCCCAATTCCCACTGCTAAGTATTAAGATTTAGAGCTGTGTTACTTAGTGATATTTTTAACAGTAAGCCCCTTGCATGCACAACTAGAGCAGAGATAAGCACCGCACCAAAACCTCGTCCCCAAACTCTACCCAGGCCAGCAAACCACTGATGCCGTGCAAACCCCAGAATGAAAAGGCAGGATGGAATAAAACAGAAAAATATAAGATAAAAAATAGAACTTGTATTTAAATGGACTTCTGATTGTACTGTGTTATGGAAGCTGAATTTCATAGAATAGTTGTAGATATTATTTTTCAATGGCATGAAGGTTCGACAGAAGAAAATAAAAGCAGTTGTGGGACTGTAATGTCCTTAAAGCATCCAGCCCTTCACAGGGCTGCCCCACAAATCCAGCATCAAGGACAGGCTCCCCACCATCAGGACTCCAGGCACCAGGCATGGGATCACAGTGCAGAAAGGCAGCTAACAGCAAGTGCAAGCAGCACAAGAATGTCTGGAAAGAGTGCCGAAGATAAAACAGAAACAGGCAACTTCAGTCTGTTTGTTCTCCCTCAGTATACAGGCAACAGTAGCATACCTGTCCACAAAGAAGGGCAAGCCTTTCAGCATTCCTGATTCTACTATTCCTCCACAACAGTATAGCATGCAGCTGAGCAGTCAAACCCCCAGTGGTATCAGTTGACTTTGGATAATAATAGCAGACTTACAACCAGTACAGCAAACAGTTAAATTTAAACCCATACATTTTTTTGCAACCTTACTAACATACTAAAATGCCAGCAGAATAGGCCTAATGGTCTTTTGTGTCTGCTCGTTTGGTCAGTCCCCACCCTGGGTGCTGACCTTGCTGCCCCCCTCACCTTCTCTGGCTTCTCCCTTCCCAGTTCTGGATATTCTTGCTGCATTGGATTTTGCTTCCAGAACCCTTCCCCTGTACCTGTCCCACCCCCTCTTGAACCTCTCCACTGTCTCTGCCTCCACCAGCCCCCTAAGCAGCACATTCCATGGCTCCACCACCCTCTCAGTGAAGTAGCACCTCCTCCTTTCTCCCCTGAATCCTCCCCCCTCCAGCTTCCACCCATGCCCTCTAGTGGCCCCTCCTCCTTCCTTCGAAGCACCCTATCTGTTCCTCCCCTATTTACCCTCTTCATGTACCTGAAGACCTCTATCATGTCCCCCTGTCCCTTCTCTCTTCCAATGTGTACATATTTAGCTCTTCAAGCCTCTCCTCATAGGTTCTGTTCCCCAAGCCCCAAATCATTTTGGTTGCCCTCCTCTGGACCCTCTCCAGGAGTTTAATGTCCCTCTTTAAGTGTGGCCTCCAAAACTGCACGCAGTACTCAAGGTGCGGCCTCACCAAGCAGTTATACAGAGGGAGTATCACTTCCCTCCTTCTGGAGGTGATCCCCCTAGCGATGCATCCCAGCATCCTGTTGGCCTTGGCTGCTGCCCTCCTACAAGTCTCTGAGTTGTTCATCTTGACATCCACCACCACCCCCAGGTCACTCTCAGCCATCGAGACTTGTAGCATTCCCCCCCCCAAGAGGGTGTACACTTGGCCTGGGTTTCTGGCCCCCAGGTGGAGTACCTTGCATTTCCCTGCATTGAATCTCAGCTTCCACTTTCTAGACTATCTTTCCAGAGCCTCTAGGTCCCCCTGTAGGGCCACCCTCCCCTCCTCCCCATCCACCACCACCCCCAGTTTTGAGTCATCTGCAAAGAGACTCATCTCATCCCGATTCCTGTCCTTATGTCAGAGATGTAGGCATTGAACAGGAGGGGCCCAAGGACTGACCCCTGTGGGACCCCACTAATGACCCTCCTTGGGGATAAGACTATCCCGCCAACTACGACCCTCTGGGTCCGGTCCTGGAGCCAATTGCCTATCCATCTGATCATCTGGTTCCCCACCCCCCCATTTCTCCCAGCTTATCCAACAGGCCCACATGAGGAATGGAGTCAAATGCCTTGCTGAAGTCTAGAAAGAGAACCTTCAGAACTCTCAACTACTAATTCATATCTTGACAGAAAATCAGCATTGACATTCTCTTTTCCAGATTTGTGAATCACTTTGAATTTAAATGGCTGTAGTGCCAGGTACCACCTTGTGATTCTGGAAATGGTATCCTTCATTTGATTACGCTAACAGAGAGGATTATGATCATTATAAGTACAAAGTCAGCTCCTAGCAAATAAAACGTAAGGGACTCCATGGCCCACTTAGCAACAAGGCATTCCTTTTTAATGGTGGAGTATCATTTTTCTCTGTAATGTAATTTCCTACTGATGTATAGAATGGGATGTTCCTCCCCATCTATATTCTGACTCCTCAAGACTGCACCTAGACCTACCGCTGATGCATCTCTCTGTAAAAAAATTGTTCCTCAAAGTCTGGGCTTGTTAAAACAGGGGCTGAACATAATGCAGCTTTGATGGCCCAAAAAGCCTCATCACACTCTGGGGACCATTTCACATTATTTGGGCACTATTTCTTCATGAGTTCAGTGAGGGGGACAGCTAACTGGACAAAGCTGGGAATGAATCTCCAACAGTAACCAGCCAGCCCTAAAAATTACCTGACTTGTTTCTTTGTTTTAGGGATGGGACTGTTAGCTACAACTTCTGCCTTAGAAATCTCTGGCTATACTTCTCCATTTTCCAAAACATATCCCAAATATTTGGTTTTCTTCATGCCCAATGCACATTTGGTAGGATTGATGGTCAGACCTGTCTTTTTGATAGACTGGATAACTGCTCGTAGGTGTTCCAGGTGTTTTTTTCCAGTCTGGACTGTACACTACAACATCATCCATGTAAGCAGTACAACAACCAGTGTGAGTAACTAAAAGTACATCCATGTACCGCTGGAATGTAGCAGATGCACCATGCAAAACAAATGGCATGGTGGTGAACTGGCAGAATCCAATCAGAATTGCAAATGCAATTTAGTCTCTGGATTCTTTGGCTAGGGGAATTTGCCAGGAACCCTTGGTGAGATCGAGGGTACTGATGTACTTGGCACTTCCCAATCTGTCCAGGAAAAATGTTCTATCCTGGGCATAGGATAACTGTAAAATTTGGACACTTGATTAAGTTTCCTAAAATCAAGGCAGATTCTTGCACCCTTTTTATGTTTGCTTGCTTGCATGTGCAAGAAACAAAGTGCCACCATATGAATTTTCGCAGGTGTGCCACTTCCGCTTCCAGTGCCCTGCACCTTTTTGCAGGCCCAGCCTTACCACACCAATAAATGTCCAAGCTGTCTATGACAGCAGTTCAGATGCAGTGGCATACAGTTCAAAGCAAAATACCACTATAATCAGCAGTGCTAACATGTAGGCAATTTACATACTGCCGTCGGCAGTATGCAAAGTGCCTACATGCCAGCACTGCATCGGAACAGCTGTTATAGACAGCTTTGTTTTTTTCTTGGTTCTCCCCTCAACAAACACCCAAGTAGCATGCTGGAAGCCCACCCTTGCATGCTCATATGCTCCCTCACCCCCACACACTGTATGGCCAACAAAATTCCCAAAAATGACTGTTTTACCAGCGTGCGTTGCACAGTTCCTACACACATTCGTAACTTTGAGAATTTTTAATATTTTCACTCCAGATTTTCAACATTGCCATTTTACCATACCTCCATATGAACAGTATAGCTCTCATTTTTCACGTCTCACCCAAAATGTGTTTTCGCACATGTAGCGCACATTGGCATGGTCGGTGTGTGAAATCAATATTTGGGACACATTAAGAAAATCACAGTGACACTGTTCATGAGCAGAAGTGTTAAAATGGCTATGTTAAAAATCTGGTGACAAAAGTCCATAAAATGACTGTGTTACAAGCATGCATTGCGCAATTTCCACGCACCCTATTAGTTCAAATTTGTAATATTTTCGGTCCAGATTTTCAGCATTGACATTTTTCCACCTACTTATGAACAGTACAGCTGTCATTTTCACACCCTGGCCAAAATGTTTTCACTACTTCTGGGCTTAGAATGGCCTTGATCACTGTGGAAATTACTGTTTGGGACAGATTAAGAAAATCACAGTGACACTGTTCATGAGCAGAGTCCCAAAATACATATGTTGAAAATCTGTATAAATCCCAGACTAATTACATTACGGATGTACACTCACATAGTTTCTATGCATGCTTGTGACTTCACCGTGTTTTTATATTTTCACTCCAGATTTTCAACAATGCCATTTTTTATACCTCCTCATGAACAGTACACCTGTCACTTTTCACATCCTGTTTGAAATGTGTTTTTGCACCTGTGGCGCCAAATGGAGCAGTCACTGTGCAAAATCACCTTTCGCCTAATGAACTAATGGTGTCACTGTTCATGCGGTGGGGTCACAAAAAACCCATGTTGAAAACTTGGAGTAAAAACACCAAGAAACACCCAAGGCATTAAGGTTTTTGACCATAACGCCCTACCCTGTAGGGACTGACAGGTGTCAGGGGTGTGACTTGGGATTGTCAACAGTAATGCTCATGTCATTCCACCCCCACCCCCACCCTGCAGCCAGTGACAGGCATCAAGGTGCACCTTGGACCCTTTTCCCCCAGAGTTCACCCCATTCTCCTATACTGTGCCCATTTCAGTGTATTTCCTTATGGAATGAGGTGAATGTAAAGCCCAAACACCCAAGGCACATCTCGACACTTGTCAGTGTCTAAAGTGTAGGGTGAGGTGAAATGTCATGACCATCATGGGTGACAACCCAAAGGCACACTGCAATGCCTGTCCATCTCTGCAGGGTGAGGGTGGAGTTGGCGTTAGTTCAATACTTCAATGCCATTCCTATACTGCATCTGTCTAACTCCTGCACTTCCACTGCTAATGCCAGCAAGCAAACATTCAGCATTGACAAATGCTTGTTTTATTTACAGTCACCACTGGTTATGACCAAGCACTTCTCAACTCTTCTATGATACCCAACTGTTTCATTTTTTGTATTTCCTTAACCACGTCTGCTCTTAACCACTCTGGTAATCTGTATGTCTTTTGTCTAATAGGGTGAGCATTACCTGTCACTATTAGATGCTCAACCCAGAAAAGGAAGGGTGAGAGTTGTAAGTAGAGGAGAGAGTAAGCATACAGAGAAACAGGAGAGGGGACAAAAAGTAAGACATGATAGGAGGGATGCAGTGCAATGGCTGTGGAGCGGCAGTGTTCTGGGAGACATTCTGGAGGCTGTGATGCTGCCCTATTTGCAGGCACCTCTCTGGTCTGAGGGAGGAGGTTGACCATCTCCAGGCTGACCTGGCTAGGATTCATGAAACCTTCTCCCCCACCCATGGACCACCAGGGCCAATGCCACTACCTCAGAGGTTGCCAAGAAAGAGGAGCGGCTGGACCAGGATGGGCTCAGGGAGGGAGAGGATGATGGAACAGAGTAGCATCCCTCCAGCTGTACCTCTCCACAATTCATACACTGTTCTGGAGGATAGTGGTTCCTCTATGGAGGCACCTGCAGTGGAGACCAAGAAGGATGCTGGGAACCTTCACAAAGGAGACCCACAGGTGGGTGGAATGGGACCCCACAGGGGAAGAGAACAACTCCTGGTGGGGGACTCAATCATTAGGGAGGTAGAAGTGGGGGAGGAAGAGGAGAGGGAGGTAAGGTGCCTGCCTGGTGCCATGGCTTGGAGGGACAGGAAGCAAATCCTCAGGATCGTGGGAGCAGCCGCATGAGAGAGGGAGCTGGATGTCATTGTCCACCTAGGGACAAATGACCTGGCTAGGAATGGGATCAGAGCAGTGCAAGAGGAGTTTGTAGAGTTGGGGAGGGGCCTTAGACAAGTAGCGCATACGGTAACCTTCTCGGAGGTGCTGCCTATCTGTGGCAAGGGTGATGCTAGGGTACTCCTCACCAGGAAATTCAATGAATGGTTGAAAAACTGGTGTGGAGCTCAGGGTTTTGGATTCACTGGGGACTGGGGAGCCTCCTGGAGGGATGCAGGCCTATACTGCGCGATGGTCTGCATCTGTCCGGGGGGAACCAGGATCCTAGGTGAGAGGTTTAAATGCTTCATTGGCAAGCATTTAAATTAGCCAAGGGGGGAGGCACTGAAAAGGAGCAGGGAAATCCCAGCTTCCCCCCACAAAACATGGTAATTAGTGAGGTAAACACCAAGGTAGAGAAGTCATTAGGGAGCAGGAACAGAGGGAAATGTAAAAAAGACAAAGGCAGTAAGGACAGGGTAAGGCCATCAAAAAGTGAAGGGTGATGAATACCAATGCCTGTAGTCTGTGTACCAAGCTCCCTGAGCTAGTGGCCTTGATGGAAGAGGGTTGCCTGGATATTGTGGCAGTCACAGAAACATGGTACACACAGAACCATGACTGGGATGTCAACATACCAGGATACACAATCTACAGGAGGGACAGGGAGGGTAAAAGAGGAGGAGGAGTAGCTCTCTAGGTAAAGGAAGGGATCAAAGCAACAGAACTAAAGAGTAAACAGGGAGCAGATAAGGCACTCTGAGTCACCCTGGAATCAGGAAATGGCACCACAATCCGTATGGGGGTTGTATATAGACCCCCATCTCAGGGGGAGGGAATGGACAAGGAAATGATAGAAGGCATCCTTAGAATGACAGCAAAAGGGGAGATATTGTTGATGGGGGACCTGAATATGCCAGATGTTAACTGGAGCACCTTTGCTGCAGGCACATCCAAGAGCAGGGTCATTCTTGATACCCTATAAGGGGCATGCCTCAGACAGCTAGTATTGGAACCCACTCAGGAGGGAGCAATCTTACACCTGGTACTCTCAAATGGGGACGGCGAAAGAATCTCAGATTTAGAAGTGGGTAGCCATCTGGGAACAAGCGACCACCAAACAGTGTGGTTCACGATAAACACAGTCATACAATCAAGCCATACAAAAGCAAGAGTATTGGACTTTAGGATGGCTGACTTTGGAAAATGAGAGTGCCTCAGAAAGAGCACTAGCAAACAGGCAAGAAGGAGGGCGGAGGAACAATGGGAGTAATCAAAACAGCCATCACAGAGGCAACAAGCCTTTGTGTAAAGCAAATCAACAAAACACACTGAAGGGAAAAACGCTATGGTTCTCAAAAGAGGTGGCAGGGAAGGTTAAGGAGAAAAGGATAGCATTCAGGAAATATAAGGAAACACAGAAGGAGCAGGACAGAGAACTTTATCAGTTAAAGCAGAAAGAGGCAGAGAAGGCAGTCAGAATAGCAAAGGCCCAAACGAAGGAAAGGATAGCCAACTCTGTTAAGAAGGGGGATAAGACCTTTTATAGGTACATTAGGGAGTGAAGAAAGACCAAAGGAGTGTTACTGAGACTTAATAAAGGGGAAGGAATGTGGGCAGAGGGTGACAGTGAAAAAGCAGGGATACTGAACAAATATTTCTGCTCAGTATTCACAAAGGAAGAGGAGGGGGAGGTACCTAAACCAAACAAGAGAAACACTCTGAAGACAGGGGTCGATACCAGTCCATTTACAGAAGAAAGGGTTCTGAAAGAACTAATAAAATTGAAGGTGGACAAAGCAATGGGGCCTGTTGGGATTCACCCAAGAATTCTAAAAGAACTAAGGGTAGAACTAGTGACACCGCTGACTACTTTCTTTAACAAATCATGGGAGGATGGGATGGTACCTGAGGACTGGAAGAGAGCAGATGTGATTCCTCTTCTCAAAAGTGGGAGCAGAACAGAGGCAGGAAACTACAGACCAGTTAGTTTGACCTCAGTGGTAGGGAAAATGATGGAATCACTTCTGAAGGAAAGAATTGTTGAGTACCTAGAGGCCAGTGGGGCACAGGACCCAAGGCAGCATGGATTCACGATGGGAAGGTCGTGTCAGATGAATCTAATAGATTTCTTTGACTGGGTGACCAAAGTAGTAGACCAGGGAGAGGCTGTGGACATGGCCTACCTAGATTTTAACAAGGCATTTGATACAGTCCCACACAAAAGATTAATACACAAGTCAGCCAGCCTTGGAGTGGGTCCCAAGGTGGTAGCCTGGATAAAAAATTGGCTAGTCCACAGTGAAGAAAGGAGGGTTACTAGCGGTGTACCACAGGATTCAGTACTGGGACCGGTCCTTTTTAATGTCTTTATGAGTGACATTGCAGAGGAACTGAAAGGAAAAGTATGTCTCTTTGCAGACAACACAAAGATCTGCAACAGGGTTGATACACAAGATGGAGTGGAAAGGTTGAGAAGGGACTTGGCAAGGTTGGAGGAATGGTCAAATGTATGGCAGCTTAGATCCAATGCAAAGAAGTGCAAGGTAATGCATCTGGGAAACAAAACCAGGGAAGAGTACACAATGGGGTGAGATACTGACAACAGTAAAATGGAAAGGTCCTGGGGGTAATTATATCAGATGACATAAAGGTGGGCAAGCAATGTGAGAAGGCAGTAAGGAAGGCTGGGGGGATACTGAGATGCATAAGGAGAGGCATCAATAGTAGAAAACAGGAAGTTGTTATCCCTCTGTACGGACAGTTGGTGAGACCCCATGTGGAGTACTGTGTGTAGTTCTGGAGACCCCATCTCTGCAAAGACATAGACAGAGTGGAGGCTGTCCAGAGGAGGGCAACCAAAATGGTGCAGTGTCTGCACCAGAAGACATACGAAGAAAGACTAAAGGAGCTTAATATGTATACCCTTGAGGAAAGAAGGGAGAGAGGGGACATGATAGAAACTTTCAAGTACCTCAAGGGAATCAACAAAGTCCAAGATGGTAGTATCTTTCAGAAAAAGAGATGTGCAAGAACAAGGGGGCACAATTTGAAGATAGAGGGGGGAAGGCTCAGAGGTAATGTGAGGAAGTATTTTTTCATGGAGAGGGTTGTGGATGCATTGAACAGCCTCCCTGAGGAGGTTGTGGAGTCAAGAACAGTGGGGGAATTCAAGAAGGCATCGGACAGACATAAGGCAGTCCTATTGTGGGGTAGGAGGAAGTAAGCTGTTGGTTAACTAGGATCTGCAGCTTATCTGTTAGGTAGGAAAATGGGCAGCCTAGGTGGGCCAAGCAGTCCTTATCTGCTGTTAAATTCTATGTTTCTATGTAATCCCTTTTGCTCAGCCTGGCACTGTGATAAAAGTACTGTTAAACGCTTTACCAAGTTACAAATTTCTGCAGTTTGTTTGGAGGTTAAGGAAGAAGAAGAAGAATCAGCATTTATATAGCGATTTTCATACACAGTGTATCCCAAAGTGTTTTATAAGCAATTCTAGACTGGCAGTGAAGTGACTGGAAGTGAAGGAAACATTCACCTTTACAGCATCAACAGTTAAGGTTTGTTCCAGTCTGTCATATACTATATCCATATCTTCTGTAGAAGTTTCTGGTAAAACTAACAAAGCAGCCTTCAATGCTTTTTCAACCCATTTCTTCAGGAGGTTAGCATTGTATATCTTGGTAGGATTTTTCCTATCAATCTCACAGTTAACTGTGTCAGTACATCTAAATACTTCATAAGGCCCTTGCCACTTTATTAACAGTTTATTGTCTGTAGTGGGTAGCAGTAGCAAGACTTTTTCACCTGGCTCAAAATTTTTTTCTTTTACCCCATGGTCATAATATACCTTCTGCTGGTTTTCAGCCTCCTCCTGGTTACTGTTGGCAATTTCAACATACTTTGCCAGTTTCTTTCTCAGGGCACACATATAAGATGTAATAGAATTTTTCTGAGTGGGGTTATTCTTCCCATATTTCTTTTCTTTTATTTATTTATTTATTTAAAAGTTGATAACTGGGAAAAGCACCATGAGCAGAAGCTTGTTTCCAGGTGCAACCCAGGGAGTGGGGAACATAGGGATAAAGACACAACAGCATGAGCAAAAACACAATACACAGACACATGAAAATGTAGCCATGGGTTAGGGTTACATGACCCAGTGGCTATAATAATAAAAAAGATAATCACTCAAGCAACTTAAAACAATACAAGGCATGATCGAAGGCTGTGATTTTGTTTGCGGGACAAATTTAACTGAGGGTTAAGATTATACATGCCCCCAAAAACCAGTACAGGTATTTGAAACTCAGCCTAAACAGGCAGGTCAAAACAGCGTAGCAAAGACATTAAGTCGGAGAAGGTTGGGGACAGTGTGAGCATGACTGATACGAAAGGAGTCTAAGGAGCCTTTTGAGTGAGGGGAGGGACAAAGGTGGAGATCAGAGGGTAGTTTATTTCAGAGAGAAGGGAGACAGAAGGAAAAAGCAGATTGTCCAGAAACAGAATGGGAGTGTGGAATAGAGAAGGTGCAAGAGTCTCTGTGATGAAGGGAGTAATTAGAGGATGCAGCCTGGGACAGTCGAGAGGACAGAAAGGAGGGGAGGAAACCAAACCCGAATTTGGCAATAAAAGTGACACAATGTATCATTCTTCTGTGAGACAACGGAGCAAGAGATAGGGGGAATAGAAAAGACAGTGACGAGTGAGAGGGGGAGAGGCTGTAGCAAAATGGCAGAAGGAGTTTAGAAGGATGTCAAGTCTGCCAAGGGAAGTCTGAGAGGCAGTACTGTAAACCACGTCAGTGTAGTCAATGATAGGAAGTATCATTTTGGTGACCAGTTCATGGTGACTGGGGAGAAGGAGGCTGGCTTTGTGCCGGTAAAGGGCACCTAATTTGGGGTGAAGCTTGGTGCAGATGGCATCAATATGGGAGAAGAAATTCAGGTTCTCACTTATTTTTTAATTTTTGTTGACTGGGTAAGTGCAGTAGACAGATTCTGCCTATTTTCAGGCACGACCCATAGGAGGGGGATACAGATGAATTCCAACTGACCTTGAACTAGATTAAGCTGTTGGTGGTATTTTAGTGAATGGGGCAAATTTGGCCAGGGCACCTGCAAAATTCCCCTACTCTTTTCGAGAAGTACCATGGGATCTTTAATATCCACCTGAACTACCACCAGAACAGGCAGATGGGACCTTGGTTTAACGTCTCATCCAAAAGGCGGCACCTCAGGAGTGCAGCACCCCCCTCATGCTGCACTGCAGTGTCAGTATAGGGATTTAACCCAAGCGCCTGGTGTGGGGGCAGAACCCACAGCCTTCTGTTCTCCCAGCCTCAGAGACGAGTGTGCTACCTGCTGAGCCACTGACACTGACACTGGCTTCATCCAGCCAGACCCCTAGGTACTTAAAGACCGAGACGTTCTCAAGGATAGAACCATCCAGAGTAGTAAAAATGGAGGGGGTTCTGTAAGCTTTTGTCAGAAGCCAAAGGTCATGGCCACTGTTTTTTTCCAGTTGAGCATAAGTTTGTAGTCATTGAACCAGCACTGGACCCTGTTAAAATCCTCCTGAAGGGGGGACTATATGCTAATGACTGAAGGACTGGAGGGGGAAAGAATAGTATTGTCTGCATACATATGAATGTCAGCAGATCTACAGACTATGGGGAGGTTATTTATAGAAAGGGAGAAAAGGATGGTGCCAAGGATGGAGCCTTGGGGTACACCAGAGAGGATAGGGAGCAGGGAGAAGAAGGCATTGCCTATTTGAACTGACTGTACCCTGTCGTGAAGGTAGGATTGGAACCAGTTAATGACTGACACAGCAAGGCCGATGGAGCCAAGAGTTTGTAGTGGGAGGAGATGGCTTTTGCCAGGTTGATAAAAATAGCGGCTGTAATTTGGTTGCTGTCCATTGCAGTGAGTATAGAGTCAGTGACACGTAAAAGAGACGATATAGTTGAATGATGCTTCCTAAAGCCAGCCTGGATAGGGGAGAGAGTGTTGGAACTAGTAAGGAAATCAGACAGCCTTGAATAAATAAGTGATTCTTGTAGTTTGGCTAAGGAGGGGAGGAGAGAGATAGACCTGTAATTACCAGGGGAGGAGGGGTCACCTCCTTTGTGGAGGAGGAGGACTTTAGCTGATTTCCAGGTGTTGGGAACAGTGGAGGAGGAGAGAGAAAGGTTTAGGATATGGGTGAGCAGTGCTGCTATGGTGAAGGCAGAGAAGTGGAGAAGCCTGGGGGGGAGGCCATCAGGGCTAGAGATGGAGGGGTTTAGAGTAAGGATGGCAGAGTAAACTTCAGAAGGATTAAATGGGAGGAGATGGTAATCAAAGGGGTGGTCTGACATAGCCAGGTGGTCTGAGGGGTGTACTGGAGATGACTGCACTAGATGTAATAATAGATTATTACATCTAGCGTCCCTCTGGGTTGTATACCATACAACATTTCAAAGGGTGAAGAACCTGTTGATGCTTGTGGCACTTCTCTGTAAGCAAAAAGCATGTAAGATAACTACTGGTCCCAACCTTTCCCTTCTCCTTTGCAAACCTTTTTAACATGCGTTTTAGCATTTGATTAAAACACCCAAGAAGACGATCTGTCTGAGGATGATAAAGGGAGGTTCTTATGGCAGTGATACCTAGTAGTTGATACAGCTCCTTCAGTAATGCAGCGCCAGATTTACTACCCTGATCAGTAATAATCTCTTCAGGTATGCCTACCCTGTTGAACATTTTGGCAAGCTCTGCTGCCATTTTTGGGTTGTAACAGTAAGTACTGGAACTGCCTCTGGGTATCGAGTAGCATTGTCACATACTTCCAGAATGAAGCAATTACCCTTTTTACTTTTGTCTGATGAGCAAACCACATCCATTACAATTCTTTCAAAAGACACATTATCAAGAGTAGGGGACAGCAGGAGCACCTTGTCTTTTTTAATCATGGGGGCTACATTCTGACATTTAGCAAAGAACTGCAATAGGTAGCAACATCTTTATAAAGTCCAGGCCAGTAAAATCTGTAAAGCAATATGGTAAGGCTGGGATCCCTCCCTGAGTAACCTGCCATAGGACTATAACATGCTATCTGCAATAACTCAGTTCTATACTTCTTTGGTATGACCAATTGTTCTATCTGTTCCTGCATCTGAGGATTAGCCCAAACTGTACCGTAGCCCATTACATTTTTTAAACATTGGTTCACCCTGTTTTTGTTTCACCCCAGCTGCTTAAAATAACCTTGGAGAGAAGCATTGTTAGTTTGCTGTGAAACAAAATCAGTAATCAGTTTAGTTTCAGCATTTTTGTATATTAACCCATTATGTCCATCAGTCTTTTGTAGCCACTGTTTTTTCAGACATCTTCTTTCTTTTCTGGATTTCCAGATCTTGGAGCTGGGTTCAGACAAGTCCACATCAAAGCCACCTGTGCTCTAGTCATCACAGCTGCTGAAACTGCAGGTTTTGCTCCCTCTGTGATTAACTCAGCAAATCCTGGAAAGTAATTTCCAATAGTCACAGGCACAAGCAAATTGGGTACTACCCCCACTTTCAGTTTGTGTGACATCCCATTAATTCTTAAAGTCACTTGGGTGGTGGGGTAGTGTTGAGTGTCCCCGTGGATTCAGATGACCCCAGTACCTGGTCCTTTTGCAGTGTTTTCCCAGCATTTTAACACGCACTGGGGTCTGTCTCCTTCCCGAATCTATAAGTCCCTTCATAGTCTTATCTCCCACCTTGACATCTGTTAAATACTTGCCCCAATTTGCTTAGGACAAATTTGCTCCAGTGTTACCCTCCTTACTTCTATGGCAGTTTCTTGCAATATGACCTGGTTTATTACAGTTAAAGCCAATAAAGTCTTTGGATGCAGATGTGTTACCCCCACTAGAATTTTTATCTGATCTGGAGTTTAATCCAGAAAAAGAGGATCTTACCAGTCCTTGGCTGTTACTTCACTGCTGCAGTGTCTGACTGGCGGTCTGATAGTCCTCAGCCAAAGAAATGGCCTTTTCCCCACTTTCTGGTTGACATTCTTTTACTCAAAGCGGCACGTCTGTGGGAAGGATGTTGATGAATTGCTCGATTGCAAATATGTCAATGATTTGTGGGACTGTTTTGCCCTCCGGTTAGAGCCATTTAATGAGGAGTTCTCAGAGTCAGGTGAAGGCTTCTCAAGGATTGTCAACTGAGTGGTACTTCAGGCACCAGAATTTTTGCCTGTTGGTTGCTCCTGAGATGTCATATTTTTCAAGATTTTTCTTTTCACAAGGTCATAGTTTTCTGACAGTGCAGCATCCATATTGCTGTAGGCAAATTGGGCTTTATCTGTCAGGTAAGGTACCAGTCTGATTGCCAGTGTGGCTTTGGACACTGGCACGCTCCAGCAACCCTTTCAAAAGTTGTCAGGTATGCTTCAATATCATCTGAGGGACACAACTTTGCAAGTTTAATGTCTTTTAAGTTGTTTGTATTCTGCTGGACCTGTGCCAGATCCTCTCGCTTTGATAGCTTGCAAGGCATCCAGCCATCACTGCTCCTGTCGCTGCATCTCTTCTCTGCCACTCCTGTCACTGTGTCTCTTCTTTTCTCTGCTTCTCTGTCTCTCTTTGCTGTATAGCCCACCATTTGAAGAATATAAACATGCTTTCAGGTTCTGTTCCTGTCTGTTCTTCTTCTTTCATCACTGGTTACAGCTGTGCAGTTTCAGATTGAACTTTTGTCTCTGCTAGTTGACTGCCATTCTTCTGGTAATCACTTCTGGGCCTGCTGTTACAGGATCCATACCTTTCTTCTGTGCATCGCTGGTACCACGTCTATTACCAATGCACAAAACTCCTGGCTTAGAGTATGCATGGTGTAAATCCCACTGCTAACACCATCTGCCATCAAGACAAAGCTTAGGAAGCACAGGAAAACTGGAAGCAGTTATAAAATGTTTGCAGATAGCGTTTTTTGCAGTACAGTACAAGCCACTAAATTGTTTGCTTTATTGGGACGTCCCACCGGGAACCAGTTAAGTGGCTATTCATTTCAATGGCATCCCCATCCTTTTAATAGGGACTGGGATACCACATTATTGAGATGATTCAGTCCCTGTCACAGTGCATTAATAGGCTGTCAGCCTTATACTCACAGGTCCTCCACTGGCTATTGCGACCACCGCTGCTGTCAACTGGCCATTAATGGGCCATTGAGCATGTATGAACAGCACTGTGAATAGCGCTGTTAGCCTCCCCCACTCTGACATTCCAAGTTCCACTTCCTGTTACAGTATGTGTGCCCGCTGTTATGTGCACCCGTGCTGAGCCCCCATTTCTCTCTCCCATCTACCAAAGTGGTCAGTGTTTCTTTTCTTTTCAATTTTGTCAGGCTGCCAATCCAATGGAGGTGATCAGCAAACAGAGAATCATAACCAGGAGGCAATTGAGAGGCAGAAAGACTAGCAACCATGACCTGCCTCACAAAGTCCCTGGTAAGAATGTCAGTGCTCATGTTGTGCTTTATCTGTCCAGCACAAAGTGTGTGTTTGAGTGAACCTCCTGAGCTGAGTCAGATAGTGCTAACTGGTAAACAGAAGCGCATAGAAAGCTTGTTGTTCCTTTCAGTTTTGTGATGGTGTCAGTCCGATTGAGGTGATTGGCAAACAAGGCAGGCAGACTAGCGACCGCAACTGTGTGGTGTTTCATGCTAATTGGCAAACAGAGGCAAATAGAAATTTTGACAGGCTGCCAGCCTTATAGAGGTGATCCGCAAACCACAAACTGCAAAATGTATTCAGGAGGTAATCGAGAGGCAGGTAAACTAGTGACCATGACTGTATGCTGTTTACCTGCCAATTATCAGAATGAAAAATGTTCACTTCTGATCATTGAGACGGCTGCTTAATCGGGACGAAAAGCCTGCCACCAGGCCATCCCAATTAAGCAGCTTCTACTGTATTATCAATAACAATAAAATAAAAATTAAACATGTGTTCAGGATAGCTCTTTACAAAGGCACTACAAACAAAGAAACAAAGTCCTTTATCCAAGAGTATCTCTAAATCTAAATTTCAGTCTCCCTCTCTCCAACAAAAGATTGTTCTCTTTTTATAAGAAGCCTTTGCATGGCAATTAATTTCTGCATCCTGAGCTTGTTAAGAGACATTCTGTTTTCACAAACTGTATCAGAGTTCTTGTCGGTTTCTTTTCTGAGCATGGTGGTAAATAGAACGCTGTCTCCCAAGCTGGACTCCTGCTGACAGTATTGCAAACAAGCCTGAGAATGTCAAACTCCATCTCAAGGTTCACCCCTGAGTTTCAAATAGCTTTTTACAATCATTTCAACACTGTAACTATATAACATTTTTAAACCAAGGGATCCCAGTTTCACAAAAGGAAGGGGGAAAGAAAACAGCAAGAAACAGCAAGTGAAGGCAGGGGAGATAGCGGGGGAGAGAGAGAGAACTGTGAAGCTGTCAGAGTGATCAGTTCCTAGGTCTCACAAGAAAATTTGATTGCACAATCAGACAGATGAGACAGAAAAAGAGAGGATAGAACAGATCCTTTCTTTTAACTCTTTCTGCATAAGAAATGGGACAGGGTCTTATTCAATCCTGTCACAAGGGGTAGTGCAGGGTAATTTCAGGGAGCTGGGGAGGGGTCTCAGGAAGGTTGCACACATGGGTGTTTTTTGCCAAGGTGTTACCTGTGTATGGTTGTAGAGATGAAAGGGTACTCTGCACTAGGGCATTTAACAATTGGTTTAAGGCATGGTGCATGGAGGAGGGCTTCAGCTACATTGGAAACTGGGGGCCAACCTGGGAGAATATTGGCCTCTATAGGGAGGCAGTATAGCATAATGGTTAAAAGCACTGAACTGCAAACCTTGAGAACTGGGTTTGAATCTCACAGACACCACTTGCCTATTGTGTGACAATGAACAAGTCACTTAACTTCCCTGTGCTCCCACGATACACCTGGAAACAAGCCTTGGCTTAGTGTATCTTTATTAGCAAAAACTGTAAATAAATGAACAAAAATGAATAAATAAAAAAATAAATAGGGGAGATGGCCTGCATCATTCCAAAAGGGAATCGTCGTCCTTAGTGAAAGGTTTAAATGCTACTTGGATGAGCATTTAACTAGCCGGAGGGAGGCCGAAAAACCAAGGAGGCAACAACTGCCCCGCCAGGAAAATAGGAGGAATAGGGAGGAAGGGGCTCAAAGGTAAACTCCTCAGAGGGGCAGAGGCAGGAAGACGGGGTGGGGACAAGGCAGAGGAAAAGGGGATATAAATCAGGTAAGCAAGAATAAAAGAGTAATGGAGACAGGGAACAGAAAAGGTAAAAAGGGAAGAGATGGGTCGGGGGGGCTTCAGGGAACAGCACAAGCATAATGGGGTGGAAGTACTGAAGCAGGCAAGGAGGGATTAAGGTACGGATAGCCATGTGCACCAGTGCAATGAGTCTGGAAAATAACATTATGGACCTGAAAGCCGCCATTGCACAGGTTAGCCTGGATCTGTGGCCATAATGAAGTCGCGGTGCACTGACCACCATGACTGGCATATGGCAATGCCAGGTTACTCTCTGCTCAGGAGAGACAGGACAGGGAGGAGGGGTTGTACTAAATGTGAGGGAGGGAATCAAGGCCACAGAAGTACGGGGCACTGAGAGGAAAAAGGATGGCTGGAGGTGCTGTGGGTCACCCTGGGGACAGGTTTTGAAGCCACTATCCATACCACAGTGACAAATAGACTATGGTGGTGTACAGCCCTTAAACACAGAGAGAGGAGCTGGATAAGGCACTTGCGGAAGCCATCATCAGAATGGCAAGTAAGAGGGAAATGCTACTAGTTGGTGACTTCAACCTACCAGACATGGAGTGGAGCCTTCCAGCTGGAGTTTTGGCAAGCAGCAGGGACATCCATGCTCCCTACAAGGGATTTTTCTAAGGTAGCCAGTCAATTAATTCACTAAGGATGGGGCAGTGCTGCAAATGTTGCTTACAAAAAAGAACAGCATTGCAGACAGCATATTGGGCAGTCCCCTAGGTACTAGTGATCATCATACAGTGTGGTGTAACATAAAGACAGAGCAGAGGCAAATCACTAGAGGATAAGGTTTCTAGACCTTTGGAGGACATATTTTAAAGACGTGGGGGACTGCATCATAGGAGAAGACTGCCATGGAGGGGTAGAGGCACAGTGTGGAAAATTAAGCGCGGGCATAATTAAATCAACCAGCCTCTGTCTGATGGAAGTGAGTAAAAGCAAAAGGAAAGAGACCATTATGGTTCAATAGGGAAGTGGACAAGTTGGTGAAGGAAAAAAGGGTGGCACTCAGGAGGTATAAGGAAACACAGAGGAAAGAGGACAGGGAAGTGTACCAGGTCAAACAGAGGAAAGCAGGAAAGGCAGTGAGGGAAGCAAACATGCAGAGGAAAGTATAGCCAAAGGGGTAGCTAAAGGGGATAAGACTTTCTTCAGATAAATGAGTGAGAAGAGGAAAGCAATGGGCGGTATGATGGGGATCTGGAGGGCAGCAGGGAAAGACTGCACAGAAGAGGACCTAGAAAAAGCTGTCAACCTGAATAGGTACTTCTGCTTTGTCTTCACAGTGGAGGGAGGAGGACAGACCACAAAGGACTAAAACATACAAAGAGGGGGAAGTGGACACTGGTCCATTTTGAGAGGAAAAAGTACTGAAGGGACTTGTAGCTCTGAAGGTAGACAAAGCTATGGGACCAGACGGGATACATCCAAGGGTGTTAAAGGTACTCCAGGAGCTGCTAGTTGCCCCACAAACAGCCCTATTCAACAGTCCACTAGAAATAGACATAGTCTGGAAAGCACTGGACAACAGCAGACATGGTCCCTCTACATAAGAGCAGAAGCAGGGAGGAGGTTAGCCAGTTACTCTCACTTCAGTGGTGGATAAATTAATAGAAACCCAGCTAAAGGAAAGGCTAGTAGAGTATTTTGAATCCGGTGGTACACAAGACCACAGGCAGCATGGATTTACTGGGGAAGACCATGCCAGACAAATGTGATTGATTTCCTTTGACTTGATCATTAAGGAAATAGGTCAGAGGTGGGCACTGGATGTGGTCTATCTGGACTTCAGCAAGGCCTTGAACACTGTGCTGCACAGGAGACTGATAAAGAAATTCAGCAGCCTTTGGGTGGGATGCAAAGTGGTGAGTTGGGTTAGAAATTGTTTACCAGACAGATAAGAGAGGGTGATGGTTAACAGAACTCACTCAAATGATGGGACAGTGACAAGTGGGGTGCCACAGGGTTCAGCACTGGGACAGTCTTCATCAATATCTTCATAAGTGACACTGCAAATGAACTGGAAGGTAAGGTATACCTTTTGCAGTTGATACCAACATCTGTAATGGGTCATCTGAGGTCAACATGCCACATTTGCAAAAGGATGAGAGTTAGAGATCTTTCTGATATTTGATGTTAAGCATATTCTTTTGATTATGTTCAAATCTGAATCTTGTGAAAACTTTCCTATTCTCAGGGTCATTAAGAATACTCAGATAGGGTTCCATAGTGGAACATTTTTATTTTGGGCATCCATGTACTTGCGTTCTGATTTATGATATAGGACAATTCATGTTTATTTTGATCATTGATCCGCACCCTTATTGTATTTATTTTAAAGATCCCAAGGTTCTAATAAACGAAAGTAGAATAAACAGCAATGGCCCAGATTATTTAGTTTGTTTTGGACATGTGATATCCAGGGTAATAGAAAAGTAGTCACTGTATATTACATTATTTCATCCACAGCTTTCCTTATGTGTCTTTCTTCTGCATATGTTTTGCCTTTCAACCAAAACAGAAGAAGTCAATTTTCAACCAGAGGCTATTATTTAACAATCCCCTATTCTCCCCTTGCTAAAACTGAAGGTATTGACATTGGCAAACATAATTAATCTGTTGTATAATCTATCTAGTGGTTTAACAGCGACAAAAGGCCATCCCAGCTCCCAGGGCATTTGTTTCCAATGGGATAGTGATAAAAGTATGAAAGTAAAAACAAAAGAACCTACCCTAGAAATGTCCTTCCAGGTTCTTCTTTTCTTCATACTATCTAGTTGTTTATTTAAGACATTAACAAGAACTCAGCACAGGGGTGTTGGGAATGATTTTGATCTGGTCACACTGTCTGAGACATGGTTATCAAATAGAATATCCAATCCAGAAATCACAGTTCCAAACTATTGCTTATTAAGACAAGACAGACTAAGAAAATGTGGTGGCAGGGGGTCCTAATTGGTTACAAGTTTTGTTTTTTTCTGTGGTGGTTGATGATTTCACTAGTACTCATCTGTGATTTTCTTTGTTGTGTTATGTTCGAGTGATGACAAGCAATTATCCTTAGCTATTTCTTACATTCTTCTGGGTTATTCTGAGGATGGACTTGCTTTGTTTTCTGAGTTCAGGCAATCAAAATGCAACACAAAATAAATCATTTTCCTGGGAAGTACCAACATTAACAGGAATGGTAAAGCAAATTGGAGATGTAGAGACCACATTGAGAGCTTGAACCTTAAGCAAGTGATTTCCTCAGCTACCAAATTAAATTTACAAAGCTGGGAACTGGCACATCGGTGCAGTGGTAGTGCTACCACTCATGATGTCAGTGACCCGAGTTCGGGAATGAGCTCAGATTGTCAGGGAATGGGGAAAAGAAGGACTGACCATCCAGCTCTCCACCTCCTCCAGGGAGGGTGGATTGCTGTCTTTACTGCAATACTGCCACTTGGGTGACCACAGGTGGCAGTGCAGTCGAGGGCACTGTGGGATGGACAGTCACAGGCTGAGGGTTTGGCACAATAGCACACCCAATGTGCATATACACCTTGAGCCTTCCATGTGCTCCTGCATCTGTGGGGACAGAGGGAAACAAGGAAAAGACTCCTCTGCCCACCAGACAATGGGTCCCAGTGAATCAAAGGGGACCAGACCTGAACCCCTCAGCAGATCCACCTGAAGAAGACAATGCTGTTAGAGGGACCACCCCCTCTTCCCTACCCAGGGGGATAGCCACAGCAGGATGGAGGTAGGAAGCTGATGAGGGGCAGGGCACAGCAGACCCAGGCACATAGGAGAACACAGAGGAAGGTAAGTGGTGTGTAAGGGGGGAATAAACAAGGAATAAAAAAATACAAAGCTGACACTAATTCCCTAATAGGCTAGATAATCACTTCTAGATGAGATCATATCCATCAAGCCCATCCTTTACCCAAGTGCTTAATTAATTTATTTATTTATTCATTCTAGGATTACAAATACATTTGAGCGCCAGGCAGCTCATTTACAAAAGTTCCACGTCAGTAGGGAGGGTTACAAACAGTTGCAGAGAAACAGACAAGTCATACAGAATATTTCAGAACAGATGTATCTGTGTTTACATTATAGTATAGGACAATTAAGCTTCAGATATATACACACTAAGCAAAACCTGATCAGAGGCAGAGGGAAGAAAATTACAGGGGGGAGGAAGAAGCAAGAGGGAGAGGAGCAACCAGGCAGCCTTGTAAAGTTGCAACTACGACAGGGAAGGGAAGAAAGAGTCTTAGAAAGGGAAAGGAGAGGGGGCGAGGGAGAGGGGCAAAGGCAGGGAGGAGGGTGGTAAGATGGGGGTGATAACTATTATGGGGGAAGTAACTATTCTCCAGTTATTTGCTGCTGGAGTGCTCACAGGCCTCATTTCCCTTCTTTACATATAACCTCCATATCCATTCATAATCTCAGCATTAGTGAATTCAGGAATGCTGTTTTACAGATCGATTGATCTTCTTTGAAACATAGAAACATAGACTTTGACGGCAGATAAGGACCACTTGGCCCACCCAGTCTGCCCATTTCCCTTCCTATTGGATAAGCTGCAGATTCTAGTTAACCAACAGCCTACTTCCTGCAACCCCCCACTACAATTGCCTTATGTCTGTCCCATGCATGTTTGAATTCCCCCACTGTTTTAGACCCAACAACCTCCCCAGGAAGGCAGTTCCATGCATCCACCACTCTCTCCATGAAAAAAAATTTCCTCACATTACCCCTGAGCCATCCCCCCTCTATTTTTAAATTGTGCCCCCTTGTTCTTACACATCTCTTTTTCTGAAAGATGCTACCCTCCTGGACTTTTTGATTCCCTTAAGGTACTTAAAAGTTTCTATCATGTCCCCCCTGTCCCTCCTTTTCATCAAGGGTATATATATTAAGCTCTCAGTCTCTCTTCATATGGTTTCTGATGCAGACCCTACACCATTTTAGTTGCCCTCCTCTGGACTACTTCCATCCTGTCTATGTCCTTGAGTAGATGGGGTCTCCAAAACTGCACACAGTATTCCAGATGAGGTCTCACCAACTGTCTGTACAGAGGGATAACCACTTCCCTTTTTCTACTTGTGATGCCCCTTCCTATGCATTCCAGTATCCCCCGGCTCTCCTTACTGACTTCTCACATTGCTTACCCATCTTTAGGTCATCTGATATGACTACCCCCAAGTCCCTTTCCATTTTTGTTGTTGTTAGTACCCCCCCTGCTATTGTGTACTCTTCTCCTGGGTTTTTGTTTCCCAGGTGCATTACTTTGCACTTCTTTGCATTGAATCTAAGTTGCCATATGTCTGACCATTCCTCCAACCTTGCCAAGTCCCTTCTCATCCTTTCTACCCCACCCTTGTTTATCAACTCTGTTACAGATCTTTGTGTCATCTGCAAAGAGGCATACCTTTTCCTCCAGACCCTCTGCAATGTCACCTATAAAGATGTTAAAGAGGACTGGACCCAGTACTGAGCCTTGTGGTACTGCACTAGTAACCCCCCTTTCTCCGGAATGTGTTCCATTCACTGTTACCTTCTGTGTCCTGTTGTGCAGCCAGTTTGCTACCCAGGCTACCACCCTGGAACCCACTCCCAGGCTGGCTAACTTGATTATTAGTCTTTTGTGCGGGACTGTGTCAAATGCCTTGCTAAAGTCTAGGTAGGCCATATCCACAGCCCCTTCCTGGTCTATTACTTTGGTCACCCAGCCAAAGAAATCAAATAGATTCGTCTGACATGACCTTCCTGCTGTAAATCCATGCTGCTTTGGGTCCTGAGCCCCACTGGCCTCTAGGTACTCAACAATTCTTTCTTTCAGAAGTGATTCCATCATTTTCCCTAACACTGAGGTCAAACTTACAGGTTTGTAGTTTCCTGCTTCTGCCTTGCTCCCACTTTTGTGAAGGGGAATCACATCTGCCCTCCTCCAGTCCTCAGGTAACACCCCATCCTCCCATGATTTGTTAAAAGTGTGGTCAGGCGGTGTCGCTGGGTCCTCCTTTAGTTCTTTTAGGATTCTGGGGTGAATCCCACTTAGGCCCCCATTGCTTTGTCCACCTTGAGTTTTAGGAGTTCTTCAGGACACTTTCTTCTGTAAATGGACTGGTGTCAACCCCCCTACCCAGAGTGCTTCTATTGTCTGGTTTAGGTAACTCCTCCTCATCTTCTTTTGTGAATACTGAGCAAAAGTATTCATTCAGTATCTCTGCCTTTTCACTGTCTCCCTCTGCCCACCTCCCCTCTCCTTTGTTAATCTTCACTATTCCTCCCTTAACCTTTATATTCCCTAATGTACTTATAAAAGGTTTTATCCCCCTTCTTACCTGAGTTGGCTATTTTTTCCTCGGTTTGGGCCTTTGCTATTCTGACTGCCTTCCCCACTTCTTTCTGCTTTAATTGATACAGTTCCCTGTCATGCTCCTTCTGTGATTCTTTAACCTTTTTGAATGCAGCCTTTTTCTCCTTAACCTTCCCTGCCACCTACTTTGAGAACCATGGTGTTTTTTTATTCCGCTTTGTTTTCTTTATTTGTTTCACACAAAGGCTTGTTGCCTGTATGATAGCAGTTTTGATTTTTCTCCATTGTTCTTCCACCCCTCCTTTTTGGCCATTTTCTAGTGCATTCCTCAGGTATTCACCCATTTTGCCAAAGTCGGCCCTTCTAAAGTCCAGTATCCTTGTTTTTGTATGGCTTGTCTGCATGGTTGTGCTTATTGTGAAGCACACTGTGCAGTGGTCACTTGTTCCCAGATGTCTACTGACTTCTAGATTTGTGATCCTGTCTCCATTTGAGAGTACCAGGTCTAGCATTGCTCCCTCCCGAGTGGGTTCCAACACTAGCTGTCTAAGGCCTGCCCCCTGCAGGGCATCGATAATAACCCTGCTCTTGGATGTGGCTGCAGTACATGTCATCCAGTTACCATCTGGCATATTCAGATCCCCCATCAACAGTATCTCCCCTTTTTTTTTTTTGCATGCCATCTCCTCAGTAGATTTGATGTTGGATTATATTATACATGAATTTAACAGGGTTTGTAATCACTTTGCCCCATCCTTCACTTACGTGCAAAAAAAAAAGTCAAGATTAAATCACCCATTGTCTGGTACAAATGAAGCAGGAGAAAAACAGTGACTCGAAAGGTTTAGGAAACAATGTACAAACTGCATTGCTTGAATAAATAAATAAAAACTAAGGAATAAATGTAAACAATTGGTTAGAAAGACAAAAATTGAATATTATTTAAACTACCAATTTCAGTTTTGAAATGGGCAACAGACAGACAAATTGGCACGTACTAAACAATCTAATTTATTTATTGAAATAGATTTACCAGGAAATACATACTGAGCCATAAAGCTCATTTCCAGATATGTCCTGAGGGAACGGGGGTGGGAATAAATACATAATATAAGCAAAACGCAATAATCTGATAAGCAAAAGGCACAGTTATGTACAGTATATATAGTAATGTAAATGGCAAATTGCTAAACAAGAAAGATAGATAGGAAAGGAGGAGAAAAAAGGTGGGGTAGGGAGTGGAGAGGAGGGAGAGGATGAAAGAGAGTGTGAATAGATTGAAGGAAGTAGTGAAGATGAGAGGGGAGATAGGGAGGAAAAGGATTGAAGGCAGTAAGGTAGTGGAAGGAGAGGGAAGGGAAAAGGAGGGGGAAAAAGGAAGAAGAGTGCAGAGGTTGAAACATTTAGAGGTAGTATAGTAGCTTGGGGAGTGGCAGCGAATGGGGAAAGAGAAAGGGGGCAAAACATTAGACTAAGGGTGACTGCAGGTGGGAGATGTATGGGCTTGGAGTAACAAGGAAAGAGAGCATTTGGAAGAGGCTGAGTGAACTGTAAGAGGAAGAGAGTTCCAGATTTTTGGAAAGTGGTAAGATAAGGCATTCTATTCCACAAGGGATTTCAAGAAGTGAGCATTAGGGAGCGACAGCTTGAGTTATGGAGAGAGTAAGAGGAAGGAGGCATGGGAGAGAGAAGAACTAAGATAAGGGGGGAGGCAGGACAGCCAGAATTTAGAGATGAAAGAGGCACAATGGGTTAGGCGGCGATCTACCAAGTAGGTGATGGAGAGATCAGAGTACAGAGAACAGTGGTGAGTACGGGAAGGACAGGACAAGGCAAACCAGCAGAAGGAGTGAAAAAGGGGATCCAGTCTGGCCAAAGTGGACTTGTGTGCAGCAATGTAAACTATGTCACCATAATCAAACTGGGAAGTGTCATCTCTGAAATGATTTCCTGGTGAGCAGGTAAAGGGATACCACTTTTGTTCCTATAAAGGGCACCAAGCATGGGGTGGAGTGTTTTATGAATAGCGTCTATGTGCTAAGAGAAGCTAAGTGCCTGTCAAGCCAGATGCCAAGGCATTTAAAGTAGGGTACATCAACAACTGTATCCCCATCAAGAGTGTGGAAGGTGGGGTGGGAGGATAGCCTAGAACACCTCTGCCTGGTGCCGAAGCAAATGGAAACAGCTTTTTTAGCATTTAGCGTTAATTGATATGAGCAGAATCTGTTCTGGATAGTGTCAAAATCAAGTTGAAGCCTGGATGATAACTCTGAGGCAGAAGGCCCAGATGCAAACAGGACCATGTCATCTGCATACATATGGATGAAAGCAGAAGAACAGACTGAGGGAAGGTCATTGAGGAATATGGAGAAAAACAACGCGCCAAGGACAGAGCCTTGGGATACTCCAGTTTGGATAGGAAGGGGGTGGACAAAAAATCTCAATTTCTCACAGATTGAGACCTCCCTACCAGATAGGAGCTGAACCAATTAGTTGCTGAGTCTGACAGACCCGCTGTCTTGAGTTTATCAAGGAGAAGAATGTGGGAGACAGTGATGAAAGCTTTCACTAAATCAACAAAGATAGTGGCTGTGAGGTGGCCATGATCCACACCAGTAAGGATGGAGTCAGTGAGGCTGAGGAGAGAAGAGGTGGTGGAATGAAGTTTGCAAAAGCCAGACTGGAAAGAGGTAAAGAAAGAGGAAGAATCAAGGTAGAGAACTGAGAAAGAACAATGTGTTATTGTAGTTTATATAGGGTAGGAAGAAGGGATATAGGGCAGACTTTGCCAGGAGAGGAGGAGTCACCAACTTTAGGGAGAGGGATGACTGTTGCATGCTTCCAGGAGTCTGGGACTGAGGTGAGGAAGAATGAAAGGTTGAGAAGGGATGAGATGGGAATGGCAATGGCAGGTGCAGAGAGGTGCAGGAGCTTGGGGTCAAGCCCATCAGGATTCCTGCCTTTGAGGGTTTAGTGCCAAGAGGCCCTTTAAAGAAGAAGCTGGGGTAACTGGAAAAAATGAGAAGGGAAGTGTAGGGGGGTCAATGGGGATATAGAGAGAGGTGAGGAGGCAGAGAAGGCAGACAGGTGAGAGGAAGCACAGGTGGTGAAGTAGGAGTTGAAAGCAGAAGCCACATAAAGGGGGTTGGAAATAGTGGAGTCAGCCATCCTGAGGACCGAAGAAGGAGACTGGGTAGAGGGGGAGAAGAAGGCATGGATGACTTTCCAGAACTTAGAAAGGTGATTTAAGCTTTTCTGGAAAAATGAGGAAAGAAACTCAGCCTTAGCTAGCCTGGTAGCCCTAGTACAAGTATTCCTCAAGGAACAGTACTTGTTAAAATTTGCCAGAGTGCCAGTGGACTTGTAGGACTTCCTAGCCTGGTCATGCACACAGAGGCAAGCCATAAGATCAGCTGAGATCCAGGGGAGGTGAGAACCTCTGTCCCTAGTTTTCTGGAAGGGGGCATGCTGATCCCAGATTTGTAAGAATTTAGTGTGGAAATATTGAAGGGCTAGATTGATGTTACTGGCCATGAAGATGGGGGACCAGTCAGTGAAAATCAGATCAGTATGCAATGAGGTTAGGTCAATTGACATGAAGGACCTGATTTTAATACATTTCAGAGTGGTTTGGGGACAATGAACTTTACACACACAGTAAACCATGTGGTGGTCACTGAGTGCATCAAGGAGGATTCCAGCATCAATGATGCGGTGGGGTGAGTAGTGAGTACCCAGTCCAGTAGCGAATGATTTGGGGATCTAGAGTTATGGTGGGTAGGAACAGAGATGAGCTGTGTTAGGTGTAGGGGCATAATGTTTTGGCAGAGATTTGAATGAGAGTGAAAGAGTCAGTTAATGTTAAAATCACCCAGAATTAATAGCTCACCAGAAGAGGCATGAGAAGAGACAGTAGTTAGTAATTGAGTGACAGAAGCAGAAGATATCCCTGGGCAACAGTAGACACCTGACACAAAGAGAGAGATGGAGAAAGGGAAGGAGAGTTTAAGTAGGAGGAGCTCATAAACAGTAGGGGAGGTTATTGAGAGCACTGGGGTAGACTGAATGGAAGAGGAAATGTAGATGGTGATACCACCACCCTTTTTAAAACGGTCTTGATGGGAGATGGAGTAGCTAGGAATGGTGATGGCAGAGTTGGGAATTTTAGGGGAAAGCTAAGATTCTGAGACTAGAAGGACATCAGGGTGGAGGGAGATCATATGGGGTTGGAGCAGGTCAATTTTAGGCAAGAGACTTTGAATATTAATGTGAGCGACCCGTAGACCTTTGTGAAGGTCACTGGGGAGGGAATGAAGAGGTCTGGGGCCGAGCACAATTTCACCAGCTTTGAGGAGTAGAAGAAGGATACATTTGGCTGGGAGTGAGGTACACCTGCAGTGTGAAGGAGAGGATGAGGGAGAGAAGAATGGAGGACTAAAGAAGAGGGCAATTCTAATGGACACCAGGTGGATCCAGGAAGGGATAAGGAAGGCGTCAGAAATCCAGATATGTGTTAGGTATGCCTAATGGGAAAGACCAGTTCCACAATAATACCATGTCTGACTACTAAACAAGGACAAGGTAACTTGACAAATCCAATTGAAATTGCCACAGAGCTTAATATCATTTTTTGTGGAGCTGCAAAATTTGTTCTTTTGGTTGATCTAGCGGATCCTGAGCTGACTGGGACTAGCCATGGTAGTTCAGAAGCTGGTTTTAAGTTTAGATCACTAATAGTAGATGAAACTTTAAAGTACCATATGAACTTAAAAACTAGAATGGGACTGAGCAATATTGATCTAAAACTTTTTCCCTTGGTTATTAATGTACTGGCTAATCCTTTGTGCACGTTGTACAACCATTGGTTAACTACTGGCAAGGTCCTGAGATTGTGGAAGCAGGTAACTGTGGTCCCTGTTTTTAAATAGTAAACCCTGACCAAAAACGATCAAACAATATTCATACTTGTCCCATTGCCCGAGGTCCTTGAGAAGATTGTTTTTAACATAGAAACACAGAAACATAGAATTTGATAGCAGATAAGGACCGCTTGGCCCACCCAGTCTGCCCATTTCCCTACCTAATGGATAAGTTGCAGAGCCTAGTTAACCAACAGCCTACTTTTTCCTACCCCCACCCACTAGAATTGCCCTTATGACTGTCCCATGCATTCTTGAAATCCACCACTGTTTTTGACTGCACGACCTCCTCAGGAAAGTTGGTCCATGCGTCCACAACCCTCTCCATGGAAAATTACTTCTTCACATTACCTCTGAGCCGTCCCCCCTCAGTCTTCAAATTGTGCCCCCTTGTTCTTGCACACCTCTTTTTCTGAAAGATGTTACCCTCTTGGACTTTGTTGATTCCCTTGAAGTTTGACCCATTTAAGGAGTTCCTGGATACTGGTAATTTGCTAATTACTTGCCAGCATGCTTTTTGAGACATTGCAGCATGCTCACAGCTGTGCTTGAAGTCGCTAATGATCTTAATGGGGTCTTGGACAACAGGGACACAGTCTGTGCACTGTTGCTGGACCCTCCCAAAGCATTGATCGGATGCACCATGGTCTCCTGACCTGATTGCCAAACCTGGGGCCCTTTGTCTATTTGTTTCTGCAGTATCCTGGTTCTAGAATTACTTGACTAACAGACCTCAATCAGTCTCTTTGAATTCTGTTTCTTCTCCCTTATCAAAATCACTTCCAGAGTACCCCAGGGATCAATCCTGGAGCCTATTTTGTTTAGTGTTTCCTTAAATTATGTAGCTGATATTTGAAATAGCTCTGAATCCTGTATTGTCATGTACAATGATTATATTGCTTTTTACAGAAGGGTATCTAATGCCAGTGACATAACCAGATATTTGCAGCCTGACTTTTATTTAGTACAAAAATGGTTATTAAAAATGGCTTTCTACTGAATGTTGATAAAATCAAGTATATGCACTTTAGAACAAAACAAAAATGAAAAGTGAGCCAGCCAGGTGGTGCTGAGGATTTTGGTGCTGGACGCCACACCTCACGCCACGCTGGCGACTCGAGTTCTGGAGCAAGTTCAGGTGTCGGGGGTCAGCAGGGAGGGGGTGAGGATCGAGCACCTGCAGGGCTGCTTTCCTCCCCTGTGGGGAAGGTTGGGGTTTGTCCAGTGTACCAGTGTCTCCCGATGGAGATCGGGGGCACTGCAGTATGCAAGACAGCACATTAAGCAGCGTGGCTGGTGTCGGCAGGGTTGCTGTGTGCCATGGCATCAGGGGTGTCCACACAAAGGGGGTGGGGAGAGCACCAGAATACAAAAAAGCCCGGCCATGGGTAGGCACGGCACCTGGACCCCCTGCCCACCGCCGGATCTGCCCTTCACCGGCCTTCCAGTTCTCCACTTGGCCCCTCACCCACAGCTAGGATCCAACTTGTAAGAGCACCCAAAGAGGAGGGGCTGCCCCACCGTGTAGGGATTAAGCTGGGGGTACTGGCTGTGGGAGGAGGGGGGGGAGAGAGAGCAGACTTATGGCCGAGAGAACCTCAGGCAGGGCAGTAACAGGCAGGATGCCTGAGAGAGGCTCCTCAGGCCATGACAGGAGGAAAAAAGAACTGTAAAAAAAAAAATGAAACACTTTACCACCCCCCCAACTTCAAGTTCTAGTTTATTTGTTCAACAAATGTCATTACAAAGTACAGACAATTAAAAATACACCACAAGTAGTGTGAATCTTTAAAAGGAACAAAACAATACAAAGACACAAGTAGCACATGAGTCATTTCATTTTTCCAAATAGTTGATATGATGTGGGGCCAGTGTTAAAGGCATCATGACAGCTGCATGTAAAAAAAAATATTCCATTGACATCATAGGTCATCTATATGATACCATTACAAACAACATTCAGGTGCATAGTCAAATTTGTGTTAGGGATAGCTTCACTGACATCAGTTTTTTAAATATTGTATGTTCTAGGGCATGACTAACTATACAGTGTAAATAACATAATTCTCGAAAAATCTATTGATAGTTTCAAAGCGTCTGCATCGTGCTGAGAATACAACCTATCTGGACCAGAGTGGGTCCCATGGAACCTCCCTCCGACTGGCAGAAACTGAAGCGGTTTAGGCTCCCTCACTGGTAACACCCTGCCCAATTGGGGCATCATGTTTATTACAGGTTACTTCAGGTGTGCCCGTCCACATTGATCAATTAGAGATACATTTACCTGGTAGCTTACTTTCCCTTAGTAATAAAGCTACAAACTGGGCTACTTGCTAGCCATCTCTGTACATCATGATCAGGAAAGGCTTTCCCATTAGCCACTATAAAGTCCAATCACCAAAACTCTGGTTAGAAGCCACAAAGATATTCTTCTCCCACCAATCATCGGCGAATAACACCTGATTTTACCCTTAAACATATTTTACTGCTTCTGGGCCCCGTGAGAGAGCGATACTAAGCATTGTTCAGCTGAGTCCTAAGGCCCTGGTAGAGATCCTATCTCCAGGCCCCGTTGTAATCCTCCTGGCTTGGTCAATATAATTAAATGAATTACACTGAAGGGATGCCAAGTTAGTTTACTGTAGAACACTGTAAAAAATATTATTATTATCTGAACAAGAAAGGCTATAAATATCATTAAAAATGAGGTCTTTTCACCAGTTCTCCCATTGTTCAAATTATAAGGTAGTCAGACTGTTAAAATATATTGAAGGCAGTTCGCTTACTTGATATGTCTCCTGAGTCAGGCAGGATTCTGTTTTCCTTCACCAGCATCAACAGGGGAATTTAGTACATCACCCTTTGAACAAATATATGCCCCCTTTGCAAGAATTTGTGAAAACAAGAGCAAAATACTGCGTAATCCCCTCAGGATCTCTCTGCTGCACACCATCTCCTCGCCCCAGAAGTCCTTATTCATTTTCAACAGCTCCACACAGACCTGGGGTGCTACCTCCATCTAACTCCCTTCTCCAGTTCTGGAAGCAGTTGTTCCTGCAAATTAAACAGAGAAAAAAACACTCCACTGAGGGTAATAACTTTGGGGTTACCAGACCAAAGAACAACAGTAGTCAACCCCTCCCCCCCCCATGGCAACGTTAGCATACCTTTAACAGGGCAAAACAAGCCTGTCAGCACTGAAAGTGCTTTAGCAGTCCTGGACATCTTCCTCTCCTCTCGGTGTTTTCAGATTCATTGCAATGGAAGAGCACCTTGAGTGACCCATCTGGATATCTATGTATAAAAAACACCTGGTTCATTTGCCCCACAGCTCCAAATGCCATTTACCTCAAGCGCCACAAAACTCGAAGGCACGACATTTTTCCATCTAGACCAGCCACATTATAAAACATTTAAAAGGTCAGTCCTCAAATAGTACATAAACTGAGTTTCATGCCTGCTAGCCTTTACAAGCACCTCAATATGTATTCACTGTAGGAAAGGAAGGAACGGGGAGACATGATAGAAATCTTCAAGTACCTTAAAGTCATAAACAACGTGCAGGGGGTGACATCTTTCAGTATAGGAGGAGTACAAGAACATTGGGGCATGATATGAAATTGGAAGGTGGCAGGATAAGGGAAAATGTGAGGAAGTTTTTCTTCATGAAAAGGGTGGTGGACACATAGAATAGTCTGCCACAGGAGGTGGTGGGAGTAAGCACAGTGGGGGGATTTAAACATGCATGGGACAGGCATAAGGGAACCTTGGAAGTGGGAAGGAGAAGAGAAAGCCATTGACCGAGTAGGGTCAGAGGCCGCAAACAAGGGTAGGGCTTATGGGCAGACTGGATGGGCCTAGTGGTCCTTATCTGCTGACAATGTCTATGTTTCTATGAATTAAGAAAGTTTTTAGGATGTCACAACAGTTAGTATAGTTACAAAATGGACAATAACTCCTTATCAGCATGAAAATGAGGTTCAACACTTAAAACTTAAAATCCACGCTCTATACGAACAAGATGAGCTCAGAGCCACTACATCTATGAATGCATTAGCTTGACGTGTGTGTGTCATGGACTTAAACATAAGGATGAATTAACTTATTCAGCTGTGCGTGTAAATTTCATTTTTGGTAAAGTTAGATCATTTATCTGGTTGATCCTGTGTTTCCCATGTGTTTCAAATGCGAGCAGCGAGTGCGTCTTGCACCATGTGGGAAGAAGAGGAGCCCGATCAAGGCCTTCGAAAGAATGTAGAAGGAATAGTGAGAGGAGAGAATGGCCACATTGGGCACTATGGGGCACCTGAAGGAGAAGAGCCTGTGCTTGAAGTGATGGCCTGCTTCCATTAGGAGGGAACCATAGTCTCAGTAGGCAGTTTAAATGTTACTTTGATGGATATTTAAAGTAGCTGAGTGGGGAGATGGAAGAAATAGGGGAGGCAGAAAGTGGACCATCACAGGTTGAGCTAGAGAATAGTGAGATCCCAAAGGGAGAGAGTCCCACCAGGATGCAAGTTATTCAAAGAAGCAGGGGGATAGCACAGGAGGAAGTGAAGAAAAAGAAGCAGTCAAATGAGAAAGGTGAGGAAGGGTGAGCAGATGGAAAAAGAAGAAAGTGACAAGAAGAGAGCAGAGGGCAGTCAAAATGATGCAAGCTATACATCTGAAGTCCTATGACGACAGACTGAAAAAGTTCAATATGTATACCCTGCAGGAGAGGATTGACAGTGGGGATATGATTGTGATCTAAGGGAGGACTAATTAGCAAGATCCCACATGCCTTGCAAGCAAATACAAGATGATAGTAGTTTATGGAAACCAGTAGGAGTTGTCTCATATCTTCAAGTTTTAGAGACAATTTAAGGAAACAACAAAACAACCTGTCAACAGGGTAGTTTCCTAAGAAGAAAACTATACACCCTCTTCAATGCTAGAATAAACAGAACTATACAGTACACAAATAGTTAACACTGGCAAAATTCCAAAGTAGGGAGTGAGGTTTGACACCCTGCTCCTGGGTAACACCAAGTAAGAAGTTGTGTGGCACTCAGACGAAATCCAGCTATAGAGGTGGAGTAGAGGTGGGAGGGGAACAACTTGAGTTAGCACTATATGCGGACGACCTGTTGTCATATATTAGAGATCCAGAGCATTCCTAATCTTAGGTATGGCAGCTGTTATCAGACTTTAGTGATATAGCAGGCTATAAAATAAATCTCTCTAAAACAGAAGTATTAAGCATATGATACACACCCTCACCCACAATAAGACAGGCATTTCCACTTAAATGGGATCTCCCACACCTAAAATATTTAGGGGGAACCTGATGAAAGACCATATCCAGATAAATAACATTAATTACCTTTCTTTGCTTAGTCAGATCACAAATGACCTAGAGAGATGGAGGACTATTTCCCTACCCATGATTCAGAGGCTTGAAGCTATAAGGATGAACCTTCTACTTTGTTTTTTATATCTAGCACAAGCACTCCCTGTTCCTCTTCCACCTAAATTTATCAAGGAACTTAATAAGAGAATCTTCAGGTATATTGGATTCACAGAAACCTAGGGTGCAATATTTAATTTTGCAACTTATTTTATTTATTAAAGATCTCATATTAAACCTTTGAGTACAGACTCATTACATAGGTTCCACGTCAGGGTCATACAGTAAAAGACAAAACAACAGCTTACAGATATGCTGTAAGAAAGTTAACAACAATTAAGGTGATTAAGCAACAAGTTATATGGAAGTGAGAAGTAGATAACACTGTATACAATGGGACTAGCTACTCAGAGAGGGAAAGGGGGGAGAGGGTGACAGAGGGAGGGGTTGGCTCAGGAGGAGAGGGGCAAGAGAGAAAAGACGAACTGCAGAGAGGGAAGTGATACAGGAATCAGCCCAGATGATGGGCCTCATCAAGGGAGAATAAGGATGCTTATATCAAGCATACTGGCAATACTAGTAGCAGGTGGAGGTTAACCAGAGCTACAGGGTATTTGAGTGGAGCCGGATCAGTATAGGATGTCTGTTTCAAGAAGGAAGGTGGGATTGGAGAAGACGGGGAGGGGTGGAGAGAGGATGAGGGGAGGGAGGTCAATGGAGAGGGGGAAGAGGGTGGGACAGTAAAGGGAGGGAAGTAGTAAGTTGCTATAGAAGGCAGCCCGGCTGAGCAAAGGTTGGGCAACAGACGGGGGGGGGCGGCTGGAGGCCTTATTGGAAACAGTCACAACTTACTTTGGCAACCAGATGAGTTCTTAGCTCGCATTTGAAGGGGCCTAACGTTGCTATAGCAGTGAGGCTTGGAGGCAGGTCATTAATTCATTTGGGCACCCAGTGGGCAAAAGCCCTTTGTCCTAGTGAGGGGTGACACCTGGATACCTTGAAAACCATGCTCCTGGAGCTTCTTGTGGGGCATTCGTTGGGGGTGAGGAGCTTCTGGACACCCATGGGCAGCATGCCTAGATTTGCTTTTTTGGTCAGCAGGCAGGTCTGGTACTGAAGTCTGCCCATAAACTGGAGCCAACTGGCATATGCATAAAGGTCACAGGTGTGGGTTTGCCATTCAGAGCTGGTGGAGAGGCAACGCACCTTATTTAAGGCGATTTTGATTCAGTGGAGGGCTGTGTCCATTCCCAATCCATAGATTACAATTCCATACTCCGAGACTTGAATAAATAAAAAATAAATAAAATACTCCACAAGGGAGACCACTGAGCTGCAGACAGCGAGGTTTAAGGCTTCGGGGGTAAGACTATGCTTATGCCTGTGTAGGAGGCCGATGCGTATGTTAAGGGCTTTTACTATATTGTCTATATGGTAGACAAATGACATGGTGCTGTCAGTTGTAATCTTCAAGTACTGTTGTACCTGGTCAAGTGATGTTCCCTCAACATTGATAATGGTGACAGGGTGCAATTGGTGTCAATTCTGTAGATTGGAGAACATCATTGCCTTTGATTTTTTATAGTTCATGACAAGTTTGTGGTCCTTGAACCACCTTTCTACCGAGGTGAAGCTGTCCTGTAGGGTGTGCTCCAGGGAACTAGCATCAGTGCTATTAGAGAAGAGGACAGCATCATCTGCATAAAGTAGAATTTTGCTGTGATAGGCACTTGGAAGCTGATTTAGAAATAAGCTAAACATTACGGGACCCAAAATGGAGCCCTGTGGGACACCAGAGCATACTGGTCTGCTGTCAGAGTAGACATTGCCCATCCTAACTTGCTGGGATCGATACAAGAGGTAGGATTTGAACCATCTTACAGTATCGTCAGAAAGACCAATAGCATCTAGTTGCTCAGCAAGGAGGTTGTGATTGACAGATCAATAAATGCTGCTCCAACCAGTTCACTGTGCTCAAGGGAGTTGTGAATAAAACCCGTGAACTCAAGCAGAGCTGAGGTGGTGCTATGAGCTTTGTGGAAGCATGTTGTTCAGGGCATTGAATATTGTATTTTTCCAGATGTTCAACTAATTGGTCAGCGACAATCCTCTCTAGGGCCTTGGATGGGGCGGGAGAATCACAATGGGTCTGTAGTTTCCTAGTGAGGACTGATCGCCACTTTTGAAGACTGGGATTACTAATGCCACTTTCCATTGTTGCAGGAACTGAGAGAATCTTAAAGAGGCATTGATAATGTGAGTTAGAGGCTCCAGGATGACTTCCAGGGAAAGGGCTACAAATATTAGATCAAGGGAATCACCACTATGCCGGGATTTTCCCGGAACCTTTAGGAGGTATTTTCTGGCTTCATGTGTGGAGATAGATTTGAAATGAAACAGAGGGTAAGTAGGTGGCTGGTTCATTGCATGTGCTGAGGCAGAGGAGTTAGAGGGGTGGAAGAAGTCAGGGGGATAGCACTGCAGAGAGATCGGTAAACTCTTTGTTGAATGAGTTAGCGATTGTTTCTGGGTCAGTTGAAGGTAAGCCATCTATGTTGAACATTGTAGGGGCTGACTTGCTATCTTTTCCCATGACCTCCTTGAGGTTAGCCCAAAATTTTCTTCTGTCACTCCAAGACCGGGTAAGCGCGTCCTTGTAGTATTGGTTTTTTGTTGAAATGACGTTCCCTAGTGCAATAGTTGTGGGCATTTTTGTGAACTTGAATGTCGGCCTGCTTGCCTGTCTCCCAGGCTGTAAACCATAGGCTATCTCTTGCTTCCATGCATTCGAGAAGCTCAGGTGAGAGCCAAGGGTTGCTGCAGCCTTTTATTTTCCGCTTTTTTATAGGAGCATGTGTGTCACAGACCGCATTGAATAACTGGAAGAAACACTCCAGGGCTGTCTCAACAGAAGTGGAAGAGTAGACTTGGGACCAGTCCTGTTGACTTAGGTCAGCTCTAAGTTGGTCCAGGTGGCCTTGCTTAAGAACTCTGTTACAGTTCTAGTGGGGGGGTTTGAAGTAGGTGCTGGACCAGCAAAATAGAATAGGTGAGTGATCACTAAGAGCATTGGTTAGGACAGTGGTGAGGGAGATGTGTTCCAGCCTATTTGATAGAACCCAGTCCAATAATGTTGGTGTGCCAGTCTTGTAGTTTACCATAGTGGGTGAGGTGACGAGTTGAGAAGGGTGCACCAATGTCACTGCATCCCTGTACGGAGTTGCCACAAGGAAGGGCCAATAAGCGTTAAAACCACATAGCAGTGGAGTTTCAATGTTGAGGTTAAGGGTGCTGAAACACTCGAGTAGTGAGTCAAGCCCATTGTTTCTTTGTCCAGGCGGGATATATACCGTGAGGACAGTAGAGTCTTGTTATGCTTACCAAGAAATATTTTTACTGCAAGTACTTGCATGCTGGTACTAGTATCAGGTAGTGGTAGGTTGTGAGCCTGTAAGTGATCCCTAAGGTATATTGCTCAGCCACCATCTCTTTTAGTAAGGCAATCAGCCCTGAACACTGTGTAACCTGGGATTGAGATAGCAGCATCTGCAATGTTGGGAGAGAGCCATGTCTCAACTATTGACAGGATGTCCGGGTTATGTTGTGTCCATGCATACAGGTTGTCCATTTTTGGGAGGAGGCTACATACAGTGGCATCCCCCAGTATGAAACACACTTTTAATGCACTCTGCAGTATGCTGCAGCAGACTCCATTGAATAGGTCAATTTCACGAAAATTAGTCCCTTGTCATGTGGGAACCATAGCATTCACTTCATCCTGGCAGTGTCACATTTTCCTGAATGACAAAGGGATTAATTACCATTGAAATTACATTGATTCATTTAGTAGGTCTTCTGCAGCATTCTGCAGAGTGCTTCAAAATGCTGCAGAATTGCGTTTCATCCTTGGGGATGCTACTGTATATTAAGTGAGCCAATTCTAAGTTTACCAACATTACCTTGCAGCCAAGTCAAGGGGGTTAGGGGACCTGGGTTGGAGTGAATATTCCCAGAGAGTAGCAAGAGCAGTAGGGCTAGGTGGCAGAGATATTTCTTTAGCAGTTTGAAGCTAGGCTTACGCTACCTACTTTAGCTTTGGGAGTAGGAGTATCCTTTTAAGTTGAGGATCCTGAGATAGAGGGCCATTGGGTGCAGGCACCATAGGTAACGTGCTTAGTAATACATTGACCTATCGGTTTTCAGCTCCCAAGAGGGAGTAGGTAATAGGATGCTGTATGACAATGTTGCTGAGGAATGCACATTTAGGGGAGTCCCTGGGAGGGAAGGATGAAACCAAGGGATCTGAATGCTACACAGGCAGTTGTGAAGGCTCAGGCGGGTGAGAAAAAGAGTAATCTTCATGAGCAGCACACCAGTTAGAGGCATATTGATGGTTATGATAGGCTATTGCCTAATGGCAGAGTAGTGCTATAGGGTTTGGTTGAGTACTGGGAGAGCCTAAGGGGCCTGACCAATAGAGTGCAAGGGGAGGGGCTAATTTGAGGATTTAATAGAGGTTGGGGCTGGGGGGGTAGGCCAAAATTATAGGAGGAGATAGGAGGGAAATAAGAGTCAGAGGGGGCCACTGCAGCTAGCGGTCACCAATTTCAAGTGAAGAAAATTGAAAAAAGGGTAGCGGCTGCAGCAGTCAATGGGCAGCCTGCTGCAATGCAAATTGTCCAGTAGGATTCTGTGCTTTCAAGCCGTAGATGCCCTGAAGAAGCCAGGGAGCGTACCTGTGCTGTCTTCAATGGGGAAGGGCAGGTGGATTCCAGGGAGAGTGCAGTGGCAAGAGAGCCGGTGGAGCTGTGCTCAGGGTGGGCTTTCCGCAGTATCTTCAGTCGGTGGAGCTGAGCGGAAGACTGGTGGGTCATGAGAGTGGTCAGCTGCCAGCCAGTGATGGTCCAGGGCTGCTCCTGCTGCCGTGGAGCCCACTTGGGCTGGGAGCTGCACTGTCTTCGATCAGGAAGGGTGGGTGGATTCCAGAGAGAGAGCGGCAGCAAGAGAGCCAGTGGAGCTGCGTTCGAGGTGGGTTTTACATAGTATCTTCGATCAGTGGAGCTGAACAGAAGACCGACGGGTCCTGAGAGTGGTTGTCAGCCAGCTGGTGATGGTCCAGGGCCACTTCTGCTGCCGTGGAGCCCATTTGGGCTGGGAGCTGCACTGTCTTTAATCTGGAAGAGCAGGCGTATTCCAGGGAGGGTGCAGTGGCAAGAAAGCCGGTGGAGCTGCCCTCAGGGTGGGCTTTCCACAGTATCATCAGTTGGTGAAGCTGAGCCAAGGACCGGCGGGTCCTGAGAGTGGTCGGCAGCCAGCCGGTGATGGTTCTGGGCCATCCCAAGAAGTCAGGGGGACTGGCCTTACCCGATCTAGAGGCATATTACCTGACAACTTAGAATCATAATCTATTGGCTACACTCTCAATATCAGGTGAAATGGAGGGACCAAGAGCTAAGGGAGGAAGACATTCTTAACCTAAATAGAGTGCTGCTGCAACACCCTAGCCCCATCCTCACAGGTATAACTGATAACCCATATACACTTAACACTCTGAGGAGTTGGAGGTCAGTTCTGAACTCTAAACAGCTCTCTGGATACTGGGGACTCCTGTACTCACTCCCATACCACCAGCCTTTTCTATTGGTCCATCTGGACCATGGTTATCAGAGGTGGGAGTGAGCAGGACTTCATCTGGTAGCCCATTTTGTGGGTGCAGATGGCCTGTTCTCCTTTGAGGAACTCAGAGCTAAATATGACCTCTGAGAGCAGGTTCACTTCAGGGTGATGCAGGTACTTAATTTTATTAAATCATGTAAGGACGGACCCTCCCTCAGAACCCCTCACCCAAAAATGTTAGAACTTTAGAAGTATACTCTGGAGGATAGTTCCATTAGTACATGTAATTACATATCTGTACCAGGCAATAATTGCCTACAGAGGTGATTCCCAGCAGAACGTCAAGATGACTTGGGAATCAGACTTGGGTATAATGTTACATGATGACCTTTAGGGATCCCACTTTAAGTTCCTTCATTCTGCGGTTGCATCCCCGGTTTGAAAGGAATTTTCCTGAAAACTTACAGTTAGATTTTTTAAAACTCCCGCCATCCAGACGAAGTACTCCGAACAAGGAGATACCTCTGGGAGGAGAGGATGTGGTAACCATCTGAGTACACGTGGACATATTTTCTGGCACTGTCCAAAACTACAGCCATTTCTAGCAAACTTTTTTGGGGCTGTATCAGAGATATTCATAAATTTGCCCCCCTTACACCCCACATGTTTCTATTCTCCTCATACCCGAAAAACTGTAGAGATTGAAATTCCAGGAAATGTTTTACAATATGTACCCTTACAGTGAAGAAAGTACTCACTAAGAATTGGCTTTCCTCGGCTTCTCTGACACTGCAGCAATGGCATGACTTAATGATTCAAATGTATAAAATGGAACACTAACTGCCCTAATTAATAAGGGACAAGAGCAGTCTGAACTGATATGGAGATCCTGGGTGCAATATGTTTCTCAACATAGGCTTGAGTTTGTTCCATGAGGAAATAATGCTTGTATTTAGTATTAGCACTAGCTCAGCTTGCCTATGTTTGGAAGGGGGGAGAGGGAACTGGGTGTGGGAGCAAGATCTGATCAGTAAGCAAATAAATATGAAATACAACTGTGGTTTACATAGAGAAGTTTTCTATTTAAAGACCAGCTGTACTTTAAGGCTCTATTTCTTTATTTTGTATGCTTTTATTTGTATGGATGTTTACCTTGTTTACCCCTGTATAACTGTGATTGTGATTCCGCTGTACTCAGCATTGTTGTTGTGGCTGTACTTGTTAACAATTATCTTTACAATAAAAAGTTAAAAAACAGTAAGAAGATGTTACAGTGGGTTTATTGAAGACTAGTGTAAGCCCCTTATATTCAGTAAGAACCTGATCCAAGACCAAATAGAATTCCATGAGATAGTATAGGGGAACATTGTCCCGAAACCAAAGTCAATACATCATCAACTTAGTTGGGGGGCATATAATCCAAATAACATAACTAAGGATAATAGATGCTTTACTACATAGGACTAGTGTTCCCCAGCACCCTCAGACATAGCCCTCAGCAACAGAAAGAAAGTCTCTAAATTAATATCTATAAGAAATAACATCCACTATAATGAAAAGCAATTAGGGAGCCCATGGTACGGCTTATAGAAAGGGGACCTGGGTATTATTAACCTCTACAGAGATACAAAAATGTAGTAATAATAAATCATTTGTTTCCTCCAAGTCAATATAATCCCTATAGTATGCATTATTATTGCTATTTGTATTGTTGTCTTTTACATTTGTACCCTTACGTTTTATGCAGCTTTCTTCTAAGGTAGGTAAGGCAAGGCAAGGCAAAGTTTATTTTTCAAGGCGCCCAATCATGGAGGCTCTGGGTGCCGTACAAATAAATACAAACTAATCATAAAGATGACAGCACATACTGTATATATATATATATATATATATATATATATATATATATATATATATAAAACACTAATAAATAAACCAGATAATATAAAACAGTTAAAATATGGTAATCATTAAAAGGCTATCCCAGAAATAAATACTAACAGACAGTGTCTGGGAAGGCTTGACTAAACAGGAGAGCTTTGAGGTGAGCATTAAATACCTCCACTTAAGGGGCCTCCCTTACAGATGGTGGCAGCGAATTCCACAGGATGGGGCCGGCGACACTAAAAGCTCTGTCACCGGCGGTCTTTTGCCTCATCCTGGGAATCACAAGGAGGCCCCTAGAGGAAGAATGGAGGGAGCAGACCGAAGCAGTGGGTGTCAGAAGGTCAGACAAGTATCCAGGGCCCAGCTCATGTAGGGCCTTAAAGGTGAGCAAGCCCACCTTGAAGAGGATCCTCCACCTGACCGGCAGCCAGTGCAGTTCACGCAGCACTGGGGTGATGTGGCAGTATTTGGGCTGCCCCGTCAGCAAGCTGGCGGCTGCATTCTGCACTAGCTGCAGCCTGGGGAGGGTACCTCCCGAGACCCTGAAGTAGAGCACATTACAGTAATCAAGTCTAGATATTATGAAGGCATGCACCAAACTGGGGAGATCCATAGGCAAAACTAGGGGCTTGATCCTGGCAATGTTCCTAAGATAGTAGAAGCCGGTCCGGACAACAGATGACACCTATGCTTCAAACGTTAATCCACTGTTGAAGGTCACACCAAGGTCACGCACCCTAGAGGAGGCCTTCAATGGCATAGACCCCAGGAATAATCCAGTATCTGCAGCAGAGGCCCTCCTATTATGCCTTCTGTTCGACTCCACCAGTAGTACCTCCATCTTATCGGGGTTCAGTCGCAACCAGCTGGATGCCATCCAGTCATTGATCTCAGCAAGGCATCTATTTAGCACTTCCACCACACTGGATGTCCCAGGGGCAAAGGAAATATACAGTTGGGTATCATCAGCATGGCAATGAAAACCCAAACTGTATTTCCTAATGAGCTCTCCCAGGGGCAGCATGTACATAGCAGACAGCATCGGTGACAAGCCCGAACCCTGAGGTACTCCACACATCAGAAGGGTTGGGGGAGGAGGAGAAATTCCTCATCACTATCCATTGCCTCCTGTCGTAGGGTCTTGGATAGATGAACCACAGAGGCAGATTGCAGAAGACTAAAGTAGGGTTTTATTGTAAATAAAGCGGACTGAACATGACCAAATAACAAAAGCAAGCATAATATAATGGTTCAAAATAAAGCAAAAAAAACAAACTCAGGCATCCACAGAAACTAGGAGAAGGCTAGCTCCAGAGATGTTCACAGCATCACATCCCTATTATATCTGCTGGTCACCTTAGAAGAACTCTTTAAATACCCTACTGGGTATCATGTGATCAGCTAGCTCCACCTTCATACTAACATACTAACATACTAACATACTAACATACTAAAATGCCAGCAGAATAGGCCTAACGGTCTTTCGGGTCTGCTCGTTTGGTCAGTCCCCAGCCTGGGTGCTGACCTTGCTGTCCCTCTCGCCTTCTCTGTCTTCTCCCTTCCCAGTTCCGGATATTCTTGCTGCATTGGATTTTGCTTCCAGAACCCTTCCCCTGTACCTGTCCCACCCTCTTGAACCCTCCACTGTCTCTGCCTCCACTAGCCCCTAGGCAGTGCATTCCATGGCTCCACCACCCTCTCAGTGAAGTAGCACCTCCTTTCTCCCTGAATCTTCCCTCCAGCCTCCACCCATGCCCTCTAGTGGCCCTTCCTCCTTCCTTCAAGCACCCCGACTGTTCCTCCCCTATTTATCCTCTTCATGTACCTTAAGACCTCTATCATGTCCCCCCGGTCACTTCTCTCTTCTAATGTGTACATATTTAGCTCTTTGAGTCTCTCCTCAAAGGTCCTGTCCCCCAAGCCCCAAATCATTTTGGTTGCCCTCCTCTGGACCCTCTCCAGGAGGTTAATGTCCCGCTTTAAGTGTGGCCTCCAAAACTGCACGCAGTACTCAAGGTGCGCCTCACCAAGCAGTTATACAGAGGAGTATCACTTCCCTCCTTCTGGAGAGTGATCCCCTATCTATGCATCCCAGCATCCTGTTGGCCTTGGCTGCTGCCCTCTACAAGTCTCCAGAGTTGTTCATCTTGACATCCACCACCACCCCAGGTCCCTCTCAGCCATCGAGACTTGTAGCATTTCCCCAGGGTGTACACTTGGCCTGGGCTTCTGGCCCCAGGTGAGTACCTTGCATTTCCTGCATTGAACCTCAGCTTCCACTTTCTAGACCATTTTCCAGAGCTCCAGGTCCCCTGTAGGGCCACCCTCCTCCCCATCCACCACTGCCCCAGTTTGAGTCATCTGCAAAGAGACTCATCTCATTCCTGATTCCTGTCCTTATGTCAGATACGTGGGCGTTGAACAGAAGGGGCCCAAGGACTGATCCCTGTGGGACCCCACTAATGACCCTCCTTGGGGATGAGACTATCCCACCAACTACGACCCTCTGGGTCCGGTCCTGGAGCCAGTTGCCTATCCATCTGATCATCTGGTTCCCCACCCCCATTTCTCCCAGCTTATCCAACAGGCCCACGTGAGGAACAGAGTCAAATGCCTTGCTGAAGTCTAGAAAGAGGACATCCACTGGTCTACCCAGGTCCAAGACACTTGTCACCCAGTCATAGAACTCCACCAGGTTTGTCTGACACGATTTCCCCGGGATGAATCCATGCTGTCTATCGTCCAGGCACCCTGACTTATCCAGGTCCCCCCCTAGCCTCTCCTTGACAATGCCCTCCATCACCTTGCCCACCACCGATGTCAGGCTGACAGGCCTGTAGTTCCCTGCCACCTCCCTTGATCCACCCTTGTGGATAGGCACTATATGCGCCACCTTCCAGTCTTGGGGCACCCACCCTGTCCTTACATAAGATATAACTTTTCTGTATTCAGTGCATACAATATATTTTAAGTAATCAAATGTTTTAAAAGCACAATATCATTATAATCCTGGTGCATGAACTAATTTTTTAATCCACTCCAGCACTTTAAACGCTTAGATGCATTTCAGAAGATACCTCCCCTTTTACATGGTATAAGAGAGTTGGAAATGAGGCTGACCAGCCTTTAGTAGCTATGGCAATGCAGGAGAAGTCTTCACAGGCAACAAACAATTCAGCGGGCACTTGCTACACACTTGCTACCTAACAAGCCTGAAATCACATCAAAATGACATAGAGAGCACTTCTAGAGTGAGTATAAAGTTGTGTCAACCTTTATTCTTTAAAAAATGCCACGACAGTGAAGAAATGGGCTAAATGTGCTACATTTTTCTGTTGGAAGCTGCAAGGCTCTCAGCTTCCTGGAGCAGTAAGAGTTTTTAGCTTCCTCAAGCAGAATGCGGGGGTTTAAAAGAATAATACTTCTTGGTAAACCAAGACTGGGTATTACCGTTACAGCTGAATGGGATACACATTGAGTCCCAATACTTCTTAACATTACTATACAGCAGCGCTATTACAGAATCCATAGCACATATGTGAATATACATAGCCCTCTCTAATATTACAGGGGAAAATAAACGTTCACAGAGGGCAAGGATTCCAAAAAGCATGCACACCAAACGCCTAGCATTGTACTCGTTTTAAACATTACTACATTTTAAATGTTTCTACTATTATTCTAGAACTTTCGTTTGTTTAGTGGGGCATATTATGGATTTTAGACACAAGACAGGTTACATATAGGGAAGGCATTATTTTACTATGAACAAAGAACAGAGACACCAACAGACAACAAACAATATACAAAGTGGGTGGCCAGCCCAACAATACAAAGAATACAAAAACAGATATGATGATTTCCAAAATCCATAGAGTCCCAGAAACAAAGGAACAGAAAAAAGTGGGGGTGGGGTTTACTCTCTCACACCTCCTGTTCATGAGATAGGACTCAAACCAGTGGATGACAGAGCTGGCAAGTCCACAAAATTTCCTTAGGCAGTTGAGCAACACACAATGGTCTACCGTGTCAAATGTTGAAGAGAGGTCAAGGAGAACAAGAATTGTCCCCTGTCCTCAATCTCAAGCCCTGAGGAGGTCATTATGCATCTGAACTAATGTGGTTTTCATGCTATGCCTCACCCAAAACCCTGACTGGAGGGGTTCGTACAGGTCAAAGGTCATGAGGTGCTCCTCTAGAGGCTGTGCCACAATTTTCTCGATGATCTTGGAAGGTTGGAGATTGGATGATAATTTGCCATGGCATCAGGGTCTAATGATGGTTTCTTCAGAAGTGGCCTAACCAGAGCCTCCTTCAAGGCATCTGGAAATAAACCTCTGAGGTAGAGCACCAGACAATCAAGGCGAACACCGGGCCAATGGAGTCTGCACATCTCATCAGAAAACGTGTCGGCACTGGGTCCAGTTCACAGTATGTGTGCTTTAGCCCAAGACAACCTCAATGACCTCAGCCATCTCCACTGGTTTAAACTCCCCCCAACTAGGTGGAGTGCTCTCCGGACGCTGAAGGCGATCACTGTCGGCCACCATGTGGCACACTGGTGGAACGCCCTGCCAAATAGTTGACACCCTGTCTGAGAAGAAATGAGCAAACTTCACATAAAGTGTCAGAAAAGGCTTTTTTCAACTGCAGACAGGCTGGATTTAGAAGCCTGTCCACAGTCTGAAAGAGCACAGTTGGTCGATTCTTCCTGGCAGCAATCTCCCTGGACAGCAAGTCTGCCTTCTTACGGGTGATTGCCTCCTGATACTCATCATAATGAGAGCACAGGGCCAGTCTGTTCACCTCTAGCCCAGACTTCCGCCAGCCGCTCTCTGACCTCTTACCCATAATCTTCATCACCTTGAGCTCCCCATCAAACCACAGGGACCTCAAGTGAGAAGATTTGGGTCATATACGGACCAGTGTTAGAGAATGAAGCATGGCCGACATCATCCTATTATATACAGCAACAGCCTCGCCCACACCCCCTACATATGAACTATTCACACTGGATAGATCTGCACCACCAGAAATCTCTCCAGGGTCAAACCCTTCAAAGGGCGGTAGCTTACCATCCCAACAGGGTGAGAGCTCTCAGGGGGGCCCCGAATGAGAGCTCCACTGTGCAATGATCGGACCAAGCGACCCAATCAGTCTTGAGGTTACTAATCTCAAGCCTGAGTGAGAAGACCAGGTCCAACATGTGGCTGTCCTGGTGGGTCACAGAAGAAACTTCTTGCAACAGACCCAGAGATGGCATCATCTGGAGGCGGTTATAACCTAGCCTGGAGGATTCGATATCGGCCCAGACATTGAAGTCTTCCAGAACTAAGCATCTGGGGTACTCCAATATCTCACCAACAATGAAGTTGGCTACCTCCTGCAGGAATTCACTTGTCACCCCAGGGAGGCAGTAAATCAGGAGAATCCTGCAGCCTGCGCCCGGACCCACACGGATGGCCACACATTCAAAGGAATACAGTCTTCCCACTTGGTGTACAGTGAAGCCAAGCTCAGATCTAAAACAGATAGCCACTCCCCCACTCCTGCATTCTACTCTGGAGCAGTGCACCACCGAGTAATGGGGGGGGAGTGGCCTCTAGAACTGGGCCAGCAATATCACCCACTCAGGTCTCGGTAATGCATGCCAGATTGACCCCCCCTTTAAAAAAAAAAGAGTATTATCCTGTACTGTTCCAGCCATCAGATGTTGACCCACTCAGATCTATAATGTATATATAAGAGGGAGCTCAATAAGAAAACAAAGTTTTAATCATTGGGATCCTATATACTATAATAAATATACACAATATAGTTATGAAAATAAATAAGCCCTAGAGGGGGCACTGAGATTTCTTTCTCTACAGCTTGCCCAGATCAGAGGATCTGTTTTTGTAGTTTAAAATGTCATGAGGGCTACAAACACACAAACATCAAGCTCTCCCCAGAGCCCCCAGTCAGAGCCTGTAGTGACAGACAGGGAGCCACAGAACTGAAATCTGTGAAAGGTAGCATCCAAAGTAGTAAATATTAAAGAGGAAAACACTGATAGGGCATACTAACATTTACAAAAAAATCTGTACATTCCTATATGATGGCCTTAAAAAGATAAAGTATGTACTACACCATGTAATGAACAGGATATATATATATATATATATAATAGATAACCCACTGTAGGGTGTGTGGTCATGCTCTGATATTCATATGCCTTGGTGTGCATTCAATGACTCAAGGTATGTGCATATCAGACCGTGACCACACACACACACACTACAGTGGGTTATCTGTCTTATAAAATGCCCAAAATTGTTTTGAGGGGGGTGAAAGTGCAGGCATGCGGTCACGCTCTGATATCCACATGATCATGTGGTGTGTTTCAGCCAACCAGCAGAGAGCATTTTCCCTACCCATTTTATATATTATATATATGCATATATATATATATATATATATATATATATATATATGCAAACAACTTTGTTAATGCTCTAGTTAGAGATAAAGTGACAAAAAAAGGGAAATTTGGCATTAGGGTTTAACCCTAACACCAAAACACTCTACCCCCACCCTGCACACATCAACAGGCATCGGGGGGGGGGGTGCCTTGGGTTTGTCAGCCCCAATGCTCACCCCATTCCATAAGTAAATAATCTGATATGGGTACAGTACAGGAGAATGGGGTGAGTGTTAGGGCTAATGATCACAAGGCACACCCCTGATGCCTGTTACTGTATGCAGGGTAGGGTGTTAGGGTTAGAAACCCTAATGCCACATTTTCTACTTTTGAGACTTAATCCCTAACTAGAACATTAACAAAGTTTTTTGACATTTATTTCTTTACATTTTGAGACAGAACAATTGTATCCTTATTTGCCTGTAGAAGCACAGTGCCCTTTGGGCCTTGTGCTCCCATTCCTCCAGAGATACATGTATGTATGTATGTCACATGTATGTATGTAGAGCCCTACACTTCCATTAATAGGACAATGGTGACCTAACTGTCAGTATATTCATCTTATTACCCCACCTCATGTACCCATTACAGTAAATTTTCAAATCTTTGCCAAAATGTAATTCTGCACGACTGCAACGCCATTCGGAACCTCAGCTATGAAAACACATTTTGGCCAGGATTTGAAAAATAACAGCTGTGACATACATGAGGTAAGGTAATAAGAAAGCTATGTTGAAAATCTGGTGTCAAAATATTTAAAATGTCCAAAGTTACGAGAGTGCATAATGAAAATTGCAATGCATGGACATACCTTTGCCATTTTAACACATTTTTATCCAAAATTTTCAAGATTGCTATCTTATTACCCCACCTCATGCACCCAGTACAGAAATATTTTCAGATTCCTGCCAAAACATCACTGCACGCATCTGCAATGCCATTCTGCGCCACAAGTGAGAATACACATTTTGGCCAGGATATAAAAAATGGCAGCCATACCATACATGAGGTGGTGTAATAAGCGGTCTATGTTGAAAATTTGGTGTCAAAATATTAAAAAGTTCCAAAGTTAAAAGCGTGTGTAGTGTTACATGTTTTGACACCAAATTTTCAACTTAGCTTTATCACCCACCTCAAAACAGTATGGCTATCATTATGCAAATCCTGCCCAAAAGGTGAATTCGCCAAGTGACTATGAAATCGCCTTTCGGGCAGGAGTTGACTAATTACATTCATATTTTTCATGAGGTGGGGTCCCCAAAAGGCCATGTTGAAACTTTGGGGTAAAAAATGCCCCAAAATGGTGATGTTGTGCATAAAAGTTTAAAATGAAATACATTGAACCACATTCCACCATAATTTTCCCTGCTTGTATATACTGTATCTGCACCTCGGAGTGATCTGATCTATTCAGCTCATGCAGTACCAGTTAACATCTGGCTGTTCTGGCTGTGTCTTGTTTACCTCAAACCTCGCAAAGAATGCATGGAAGTGAAGTCTACCTAGGTGAAACTTTAGATCCGTCAAGTAGCATGAACTTATGCACAGCTCCTCCCTTCTATCAATAAGGAAGCGAGCCCTAATAAAGATACTCATCAATGTTTGCTCTACTTTGTCATACAGTATACAGCCAAGAGCTTATTTTAACTATACAGCAGATAAAATTAGATGAACAGCATTGTATTCTACTTTACTGGCTGACTCCCCTTTTCCACATAAATTGTTTGTTTACTTTTAAATAAGAATAGCATGCTTTGCATTTACAAGGTACAGTGGGGGGAGGGGAGATAAAGCTCACAAAGTAGATGCAATTACCTTACATTTTTTCTGCAGTTAATATTTTTTTTTTTCAATATACATCTTTATTGCAGTTAATATTAACATAAAAATAAAAATTGTGCTCCCTCTGTGAGCAAGATGCTACAATGGGTACGGGAGCAGTTAGGAGGAATACAGTACTTCAGAGAGTATGTTCACTTTATAGGATTTCAATGCTTTGCTTTAAATGTCTAACATATCAGCATATTATCGCCAAATCCACCTTGGTGAAGGATGCGTGCTGTGGGGGCAAAAACAAAACTCTCCTGTTTGAATGTGTAAAACGTTTGACACCATGACCACTGTTCCCACTTCATAGAAGCCTGTGCTCCACGGACTGCACTGGCTGCCAGTGTTTTGGCGAATTACCTTCAAGGTCGATTTGCTGACCTATAAAGCCCTACATGATCTGGGACCTGCCTACCTGAAAGAGCTCCTGTGCCCCTATAGTCCCTCTCGCCCCCTCCGATCCACTGACGAGGGATTGCTAGAGATTCCCAGGGTACGTCTGAAAACATCTGGTGCTAGATCGTTTAGTTTTATGGCACCTACCCTGTGGAACTCTCTACCTCGTCAGGTGCGAGATTGCCCGACCGTCCTTAGTTTTAAAAGGGAGTTGAAGACCCACCTTTTTAATATAGCTTTTAAGGATTTCTGTTGATTTGATTTACTATATTTATTGTCATATTTATTTGTACAGGCGCTTTGATTTAAGAAAAGCGCCTTTTAAAAATAAAGTTGAAATTGAAAAAATTGAAATTGAAAAGTAAATACCTCCATAATAGTAGGGTATGATCCTCTGCAGTGCATGAATTTAACATCAGTACTCTGTGATCCAGTCCAGGTATTAGTGTATTTAAATTACAGTGACATTTCTGAGCTTTTTTCCTTTGTGATTACGAGGTGATCTAGGCTGGAATAATCCTATCTAGTTCTTTTATGTATACTGTGCCTAGTTCACCTCCATTTCCAGGACTCTAAACTGATGGTTTTGTGCCTTTATTAAATCGTTGCTATCTGTCTGGTTTTACCTTCATCCCTCTACACACCTCCTTGAGGGGGAGGGTGGGGTTGAAAAAACTCCCATGTTAAATGATGCAATCTGTTCACTATGCACCTTGAAATCCTCTTCATAAAAACAATAATCTTCCATGATTGTGAGTTATAATATTCACTGGAGTGAGTGATTTTAGCATCAGTGTTCTGCTATACAGTACAATTATTCATCTGTTTAAAAAATTATGGAAAATGTTATAAACATTTCCTTATTACTGTCTATGGAAGCAGGGTGAGCTACGCTGGTGTCATTTACTTGTCTGGTTCTTTCACAATTATTGTACCTGTTCCACCTCCCTTACAGGAACTGTCAACACATGGACATACTGTACTGCGAGCAAGACTCAGCACCAGAAAGTGCAAAATGAGGAGTGATTAGATGTATTGAGTCTTGCTTGTTGAATATCATGTTGAAAATCAAAGGATGTTCTTAACATTAATACATTGGATAAATCATGGGGAGCGAAGCTTTTCTGGGGTGAGGGGTGGAGTAAAATAGGTACACCGCAAATAAGAAGGTAAGATTAGACAGAGACCAGTGATAGATATTGGCACTACATCCATCTCTTGACCCCATATCAATAAACAGTAATAAGAAACATTTTATAACATTTCACCCTAATTTTTTAAACAGATGAATAAGCATACTGTATAACAGAGGACTGATGCTAACATCACTTACTCCAGTCAATATTATAAGGAACAATTAAGGAGGGTTACTGCATCGTGTTTGAAGTCTGATCTCCAAGAGCACAGTAATCTGGACACTGAGCTGGAATCTATGTACCTTGAAAGATATTTATTTACAGACAGAACCTGACACAAGGATGCAATCATGCACACCTCGGTCTGTTCACACAAAAACCCCAGAATGGATCACAGAATCCCAATGGTGAGCATGTAATGGGTTGCACAATAGCACCTGACCAAAATGATGCTTGAATGGGAAGACTGCAGTGGCCAGTGGCTCTGTGGGGATTTGCAGAAAGGCACACAGTGGTAGAGGTAATACAGAAACATATTTTAAAAAGTTAGTTTCTCCAGAATGGGCTTAATGTGGTTTGACTCTGTCTAATGGAGCTCTGAATTTTAATATACAGTGCTGCCCCCAGGATGAAGCATAGTAAGGCAGCATTCTGCATGAAGAACGTCTTAATGCGCCCAGAAAATCGTGTTTCTCTGCAGCAAGTTAACCTTTTTTTCTTGAAAGAACCCTGCAGAGTGCTACTCAGACAGCAGATGGTGTCTTCACAATGTTTTCTTTTTTTTTTTTTTTTTAATATGTTGGAACAGTGAAACAGTCAGAGGCACTTCACTGCTGTGGCTTCCTACACTGACTGATGGCAAAAGCAACTGCTTAAGACAACAGGAAAATCAAATAAAACAGATAATTTTCAACTTTGCCATCACTGAAACAGTAGAATAGCTGCTGTTGCGGTCCTGTGATTGAACCAATGCTCTTTTTCCTGCAGTAAGGTACTCCCACTGAATGCTGGCAAAAGCGACTGCTTAAGATAACAGGGAATGAAATAAAGGAGGTAATTTTCTGCTGTACCATTCTCTGAAACAGTAGAATAGCTGCTGTTGCGGTCCTGTGATTGAACCAATGCTCTTTTTCCTGCAGTAAGGTACTCCCACTGAATGCTGGCAAAAGCGACTGCTTAAGATAACACGGAATGAAATAAAGGAGGTAATTTTCTGCTATACCATTCTCTGAAACAGTAGAATAGCTGTTGTTGCAGTCCTGTGATTGAACCATTGCTCTTTTTCCTGCAGTAAGGTACTCCCAGTGACTTCTGTTACACCTTGTGCCACATTACACCCCAAACCCCTGACACAGAGGAAGCTTTCAATGGTATCTGGGGCATGTTGAGAGAACTGGTGGGGGTAAAAAATATCTGTTGCTGCCTGTAGGTCTCAAAGTCCATTGCAGAGGAGAGGTAATGACTCAGATGTCCTCAACCCAGGCTATAAAATTGTCTCCGCTAGCTTTCCGGCATCTGTAGAATTAGAGAACAGAAAAGTCTCTCCACTGTAAATGACTCTGAGATGAGCAGGTAGCAATCCCTGGGAGTACCTTACTGTTACAAAACTATGAAAACAACAAACTGCACAAATTCTACCTTTTTCACTTTATTGTTACCCATGAATATTTTACAACAAACAGTCACTCCAACTTCTTCGGAGTGTGGAGTGCTATGCTGCAAATGTTGTTGACTTGCGACAATGCAACCTCATTCCAGAGCTTTATTTTTTTATTTATTTATTGCAGTTGCAGAATTACAACCTTTGAGCCAAAGGTTCTTTCACAAAGGCTCCAAGACAAAGAACAGGAACATTACAATACAGATGACATACAGTTAGGAGATTCATCAGGATGGCATTAATTCCACTCTGAGTGTAAGAGGTAGTACAACAAATGCTGATACAAATTACACAATATCATCAAATACACTTTGTTCCAAACAGAAAATCTTACAAAACAGGTAGTCATAGAGCAGTAATTTGCAGTAGTCAAACTGTTACATTGCTAAGTGCAGTTGGAGAGGAAGTACCAGCCGTCAGCGGCATTGTCAGGGGGAGATGAGTAGTGGTAAACGGAGTTGGTATAAGAGGGTGGTGTGAGGTAGCAGCCAGAGGTGGCATTGTCTTAGAAGAGTGCAAATTGGTAAGGGGGGTGGAGAGAGTGGGTAGGGTTATGTTGGTGATCCGAGTGCAGAGAATCAGGATGGTCATATCAAGAAGGGGAGGTGGGGTGGAGTGGGAAGGATTGGACAAGGGGCATAAAGAGAAGAAAGCAGGATAGGCAGTGAGGGAGTGGGAGGGGGAAGACAGTGGTAGTAAGCCAAGCGCATGGGAGGTGTGACCAGAGATTAAGTGATACAGTCACAGTGATTGGCTTATAGGTACATCGTTGAAAAATATGTGTATGAAGTAGTCTTCACAGTCCTGAGCACAATTCAATCTTTTAATGTCATCACACAGTCCATAGCCAAAGAACATGTGTTTGTATGCTTAATGGAGTTACTATTTGTGATGCAAATCATTGTTTGAAAAATTAGTTACTTCATTCTTGCAATCATGAAGTTTGCATCATATTTGTTTGGATGAACTGTCTGCTACCAGTATGAATTTTACCACCGCATCCAGCTCCCAGATGGTATTCTGGAGCATGCATGTGAAGAGTATGTGTACTTAGTTAGTATTACCACATAGCAAAGACCAGGAGGGCCAGCAAGGAATTCATAATGAGACTTGCCAGGATAAGACTATCTGCAAAGGCCTCATGGTCTAGATTTATTTTTAGACAGCGACTGATGATATTTAGCGTACCAGGGAATGAAAGGATTGAAGGATGGACGTAAAAAGTTTATGACTGACATAGTAGTCAGATGCACAAAGGTTTTGCAATGGTAATCAGCTTACACAAATATAATTGGCAGTGTGACAGGGAGCAAGAAAAAGTCCTGTACAGCAAGTAGTACATTGAAGCAAATGGTGTATATTAAGAGGTCATAAGAGTGATACAAGACACCCCTCTGTTGTATTGTTTTTCTGCCAAGGATATGTAAGTCTGATGGACACAAGCTGAGTAATTGTTCATCAAAGTTCGTCACTCTCACTTCGACATGCAGCAGTATTACCTAATTTCAATTTATGTCAATGGGTGCACATCATCCTACAAATAAATATCATGGACTGTTAATTGGGCACAGATGTCTAATACATTGTTCTATGTTTTAGTCTCAGAAACGGTAACAGGTGAAAACATTCCACCACGGCTCACCATCATAACACAACCTGACATCCAACTTTGCTCTCAGATCCCTGTACATGGAAAACTCTCCCACAAAGCATCAATCACAATGACTGCTGCAACAGTAAAAATCCATTAAAAAAGCAATGACAGGTATTAGACATGAAAATGGAGACCACTGTATAAGGAGTAATACTGCAGTCAGAATCTCACTGTAATACAATGGACTAAAGTTACAGTGGTTTGCACAAAGCAGCCACTGGGTAAAGGTGTAAAACCCAACTTCAGTCAGATAGTGCAGCCTTGTATAAGTACATGAGCATGTGAATGTAATTTTTTTTATTAGAGGAGGGGGATGCTAGAGGACCGAAGACTGGTACCTGCACATTTTGAGCTGGTGTGGGTGTGTGAGTGTGATTGTATATGGATTTTTTTTCCAAGTGGAAAACAAACAAACAAATAAACATAAAGGAAGTTTCCTTATTTGCATGTTGTAATGGCCATTGCAAGAATAGTGAGGTACCAGTAATTTGGGGGGGGGGGGCATTACATATGTGATGGGGGTGGTGTCTGGCAAAGGGTCTATATGTGTGTGTATGTGAGGGGGGAAGGGTTGCAAGAAAACACCTGGTAACATTATCTGAAAACAAATGGGTTGACTGAAAAAAATGGAGAATGGATAAAGATGAAGACCAGGAAAAATGAATAACTCAAGCAGCAGAGTGAAAAGGTTGGAGGTACCACTGTTAACAAAAAAATTAATGAATAAATAAAAAACAGAAAATCATATTTGTGACAGCTTCCTAAAATGAAGTGTCATTAGACACCAGTGTTTACCAGCTACATCAAATGTGTTCTGGGGATCACTTTGAGGGTCAGAGGGGGTAACACAATTGCAGGTGAAAAGACTGTTTCTTATTTTCTACACTTCATGGACGAGGGGGAAGGTAAGTTAGGAAAGAGGGTCATACACAAATTAAAAATAACTGTGACAACGGTGACAAACTGATGGCAGAGTTGCTCATCCTATCATTGCCATTCCACACCAGTGACAATAATTCCATTATCTCTCTCTCGCCTCTCTCTCTCTCTCTCTCTCTCTCTCTCTCACTTTCTCTCTCTCTCTCTGCTAGGAAACTGAACTATCGGGAACATTTTGAAATATGTATTTATTCTTTCTAAGAATGCACATTACAAAAAGTTGTGCAGTAGTATAAAAGTGAGGATTTTTCTTTTTTTGTCATAAAAATGTTTGCATTTCACACTGGACCCCTCAGTACAGAACTCGCAGTTTGCACAAGCAAGTTAACTAATTCAAAGCAGCAGCATTTCCTGTTATTAGAAAAAAGCTGTACCTGTGCCATTTAGCTCTGTTTTAGTATGTTATTTTTTCCCATGATTTGCAATGTGCCTTTGTCTGTCTTGAGTCTAGTTAAGCATTATTATTATTATAATTATTATTTTTAAAAATTAAAGAAGGTTTTTTTACCCCATCGGTATTCTTAGCTGCCTCTGCATCCTTTATTATGACTTTTCTGGAGGGTTTGGGAGGTAAACATAGAAACATAGAATTTGATGGCAGATAAGGACTGCTTGACCCACCCAGTCTGCCCATTTCCCTACCTAACGGATAAGCTGCAGATCCTAGTTAACCAACAGCCTACTTCCTCCTACCCCCACTAGAATTGCCTTATGTTTGTCCCATGCATTCTTGAATTCCCCCACTGTTTTTGACTCTACGACCTCCTCAGGAAGGCCATTCCATGCATCTACAACCCTCTCTGTGAAGAAATACTTCCTCACATTACCTCTGAGCCGTACCCCCTCTATCTTTAAATTGTGCCCCCTTGTTCTTGCACATCTCTTTTTCTGTAAGATGCTACCCTCTTGAACTTTGTTGATTCCCTTGAGGTATTTGAACATTTCTATCATATCCCCACTCATCCTCCTTTCCTCAAGGCTATACATCTTAAGCTCCTTTAGTCTTCATATGTCTTCTGGTGCAGACCCTGCACCATTTTGGTTGCCCTTCTCTGGACAGCCTCCACCCTGTCTGTCTTTGTGGAGATGGGGTCTCCATAACTGTACACAGTACTCCAGATGTGGTCTTACCAACTGTCTGTGCAGAGGGCCAACAACTTCTTGTTTTCTACTGGTGATGCCTCTCCCTGGCATCCCAGTATTCCCCAACCCTCATTACTGCCTTCTCACATTGTTGGCCCACCTTAGGTCATCTGATATGACTACCCCCAGGTCCCTTTCCATTTTTGTTGTTGTCAGTATCTCACCCCCCATTGTGTACTCTTCCCCTGGGTTTTTGTTTCCCAGGTGCATTACTTTGCACTTCTTTGCATTGAATCTAAGCTGCCATACATTGGACTATTTTTCCAATCCTGCCAAGTCCCTTTTCATCTTTTCCACCCCACCTTGCATATCAACCCTGTTGCAGATCTTTGTGTCATCTGCAAAGAGACATACTTTCCCTTCCAGTCCCTCTGCAATGGCACTTATAAAGACATTAAGAAGGACTGGCCCCAGTACTGAACCTTGTGGTACCCCACTAGTAACCAGCCATGTGGCCCATAGGCAGCCCAGGTAACCCTAGATCCCAGAATGACTTCAAAATACTGGCAACATAAGAGCAGCTAAACAGAGTCAAGCATCACAGGGTAATAGAAACTGTCAGGTCAATGTAGGATTGTGCTAGAAATCATTGTAAAGATCCCCTCCCTAAATGTACTGTGATCAAATACTCTGGTAACTGTACTTAGCATTGTGTGTGTGTGGGGGGGGGGGGAGTCCTATTCATATTTACATATTCATGTATGACAGGATTCTGATTATTTTTACCATAATTTCCTCTCCTATTTGTTGTGTTTATCGAAACACACTCCTGGATGAGTCCATTAATTAAAACCCTTGCTGTGCTACAGACTGCTAGATCAGTCCAGATTTCCTATGCATTCTAATTCAGTCTGCAGCCTAAGGGTAGTACTGTTTATAAAGCTGAGGCTAAAAATGATACTTGCTCAGCTAATCTGCTGCATTACAGCGTGCAGGTCATTCTTGTATATAAATTGTTGGGGTCATAATACATACTGTTCCTCTTTATGCTAATTTCTTATTGGCTCCCCATGTGGTCCTGCCTGACTCCTGGAGTCATGTCATAGTGCCAAATTGCCATAAGTCCTCTGTGTATATTAATAAAAAATAAGAAATAACAAGCACAGTCGAAAGGAGATCGTTATGATCTAAACATGGCTTGTATTTCATATGCATTAATCTGAAAACCTTCCATACACGTATGTGAGAAAAACTCAAGAGAAAAAGTCTGACCTACCTAACCTACTTCCTCTGTCTTTCAGTCATTGCTGAATATTGTAAAGTTGTGCATTCACATGCTTTGTGTTGTTCAGGCTGATATGGCATGAAAATACATGATCATAAGGAATTGTGCATCTGTGAAGATTTGTTTAACGTCTGTAATACTGATGCAGCCCCATGCATTCTTGAAATTCCCCACAATAAGTTATGTTGTAATGGGGAAACAAAAATGAAATCCCTGGACTGTGTTTGCAAATCTTTGTTTTTGGATTTTTCTCACATTCGGGAGTATTTTTCACTGACTTCAGTGACTATTGTTTCATTACTTGTGTGAGGGCTGTGCCAAAACCACACTCTACTTCCTGGAGGTGCCATCGTAATATTGACCCCCGTGCATTTCTCTTTGACTTGCAGAACTCTGAATTGGCAAGCTTTCTACCTAGCTAAAACTGTGAATGCAGCTTATGACATCTTCCAGGAAACTGTTTTAGGGGTAATTGATAAGCACGCTCCCCTAACTAAAATCCATACTAAGAAAAGATCTTGCCCTTGGTTTATGGCTAGTTTGAAAGCTGTGCTGCTTAATAGAGAACTACTCTGGAAGACAGCCAGGAAAACCAAATGATCTTCTGATTGACTAGCTTTCAGAAAGACCCGGAATCACTGTACAAAGCTTGTTCAAGCCGAGAAATCCAACTACTACTAAATTGAATTGGACACCTCCTCCAAGTGCTCAGCTAAATTTTGGAAAACTAGTAAGGATATCAAAGGGGACGCATCATCCAACTCCCTGCCTGCCAAAATATCATCCGGTGGCTCCCTTATAACTGATAAACTAATGATACTCAACTTATTGAATAATCATTTTGCGACTGCTGGGCTAGTGTTTGATTCCTCCCCAGCCAGTAGTCAATGTATTCAACTGCATACCACAGCTTGTCCGATCTCTGACCCCCCTGCTCAAGCCATGACATTTTCCTTCCAGCCCGTATCTTTAAAGGATGTAGAAGAATTATTGCTACAGTTGGACACCAGAAAAAGCGCTGGTGCTGACCGTATTGAGGTGTACTTTTTAAAACTTAGTTACCATGTCCTGGCCATTCCAATTACACAACTATTCAATCTGTCCCTTTCTCAGGATGACATTCCACCAATATGGAAAACAGCCCAGGTTATCCCTTTGTTTAAATCTGGAGATCCTAGCAATCTAAATAACTACAGATCAATTTCCTTACTTCCTATCCTCTCTAAACTGTTGGAGAAATTAGTGAACACTCAGATTAGGAACTACCTGGACTCCTCTAACCTGCTTAATCCGGCACAATCAGGGTTCAGGCCACGTCATAGCATGATATCTGCCCTTGCAAAAGTAACTAATGATTGGCAGAGTGCCCTAGATAACAAGAATTAGGTGTGCACTGTTTTCCTTGATTTAGACAAGGCTTTCAACACTGTTGATCGTGACCTGCTTCTCGCTACACTCTGTAACATTGGTCTGGACTCCATCTCTCTGAAATGGTTCTCTAGTTACCTAAAGGGGAGACTTCAACAGGTTAAAGCTGAGGAGGAACCTTCGCCCTTACAACCTTTGTTGAGGGGTGTGCCCTAGGGTTCCATATTAGGACCCCTACTTTTCTCATTGTATATTAATAGCATTGATGCTGGAATCAAAACAGCCAATATTCATCTCTTTGCAGATGACACGGTCCTCTACATCACCAGACCAACCTCAGTATTCGCCTGCATGGACCTCCAACTAGAGTTTAATCATCTGCAATCAAACCTTCTGAGCCAAAAATTACTCTTGAATGCTAAAAAAACAAAGGCGAAGCTTTTCCCATCTTGCATCAATGCAATAAATCCTGCCTCAATAGGAGCGGTACCTCAAATTACGACTCTTTTAGGTGAATGTCTAGACTTTGTAACTAAATTCAGATACCTGGGGGTGTGGATTGATTGCAAACTTCTTTCCTGGATCATATTGAGGAGATGTCCAAAAAGCTTAAGCAGAGACTTGGTCTCTTATTCAGGATCAAACACCTCCTTACACAGGATGCTAGAAAAAGGCTGGTCCAAACTACGTTTCTTTCTATCTTGGACTATGCTGATTTCCTCTATGGCCAAGCTCCGAACACAGCATTAACCAAACTTGGTACTCTTTACCACAGGGCCCTAAGATTTATCTGTGGAGCACCATATTCTACACACCATTGCTCCGTTTACTCCTTAGTGGGTTGATATTCCCTTAAATTCAGAAGGCAAAGGAATGCTGCCATCTGGACCTTCGCGGGGCAATCACTAAGAAGCTCCCACAGTACATTTCAGATTGTTTACCCTGTTGTATGTTAGGTAGTTATGCTCTGAGAAGCTCCTCTTACATTTCCCTAACTATCCCCAAAGTCAAGACACGCTTTGGCAGGGCCTCAATAAGTTATGCACTTCCTCAACTCTGGAATAAACTCCAAAAAACCATGAGAATAGCCTGCCATATTAATTTGTCTGTGTTCAAATCATTATATGTATGTTCCGTTAAGGAGTCCTGCAATTGCTTTCCTTGATTTTTAGCTAAAGGTATACTGACCTCAGACATTGTACCCTCTGTTTTACCTCCACTGACCCCTAATGTGATTTTTACTCATGCTTATCCTCCTTCCTCCCTTCTCCACCTTAGTTGTTCCATGTAACCATTGTCCTTCCCTGCATGAATACCCACACCGCTTTTGTTATGCTGGTATGTTCAATGCATATATTGCTATGTGACTGCTATCTGTAAGTGTTCTCTTAGTGTACATATTTACAAATGTATCTCATTATATTGTATGCAATGCCTTTATTTTAATTTGTGTAATATTATTCTGTGTTTGATCATGTACAGTATCTGCCCATGTCCATCTTGTAAATCAGTTTACTCAAAGGTGTTTCACCTGGTAAAATAAAGATTTTTTGATTAATAGCACAGCTGAGATTTACCATCTCATTTTTATTGGGGTCCTGATTTTACCCAGTTTTTCAGTTGGGAAAAAACTAGCATGTAAAATGATTTGCTCATGGTCCATACAGTGAGCTAATCATTAAGGTGGAATCAGAATTATTGATTAATCACAAAGGAGCATACCAAAAAGTGTGCATGGGGGTCAGAATTGCACAAACTGCACCTTAGCTCAAAGCACAGGGAAAACAAAAGCCTTCTGAAAAACAGAGTCAGGTTTGTGAGATTTGAGAGCACAGAAGGATTTGAGAGGAGAAATGAAGTTGAAATAACAACAGAATGAAACTCATGCAATAATACAACACAATATAAAGTTTTTAAAAAACTGTTTTTTAATTTCTAGAGTAAAAAAAATCATTACAATTGGATTTTGATAATAAATTACATTCAAAAATTAATATACTTCAATAATATATGCCAGGTATTTTCCTGCAACTCAAAAGTAAGAATAAAACTATAGAAATGTGTACATTAGGAGTGTTTAGTGCTTGAACTTCCTCGTGAAAAGGAATGTTCTAAACGTAATCAAATTAACCCCACTGAAGACTAAAGTGATGCAGATTTCATAAGGAAAAAAAAACATCTAACCAGATATATTGCTAGTCAGGAGCTGTTCCCTGAGTGCCAGGGAGCATTGTTTGTGCAAACAGATAATGAGCTAAATTATAATTAATTATGGAGCTCACTGTTCTATAGGAAAATATGCAACCACTCAATAGTCAATACAGGTTTACTGTGTTTTCTTAAGGACTGTGATCTACAGAAGGATTAAAAAACTCAGTTTTGTTTCATAATATTGTTTCCGGTCGTAATTGAAAATAGACAGCTTTGCTGTCTAGTGTACCTCTCCGGTCAACAAAAACAAAATAAATAAATAAACAGAGTTCAAACCTAAACAAATTGGAAATGTTGGAACTATTAAGATAAATGAAACTCTCTCAAAGCCAATTAATACATATATGGGTAATATCTTTTAAATATCATTTAATAATAAGAGCACATGTTAAAACAACATACTTCATACCAGCTTATTAAGTGTGTGGTGTGTGTGTGTGTGTGTGTGTGTGTGTGCATAATGGATATGGACCCCCCACACACACACTTTAACTTACTGTTTCACTATGCCAGGATGTAGACCACAAGTTTATCTTTCATATCCAGCCTGTTAATTATTTGAAAAGAATACTGACCGATTTGTGTTCACTGATACATATAGGTATTATTTTAATCCATCTAATCAGATTTTCAAATAGAAAAAAAAAATCAGTGCGATCTTACAGCGTTGTTGCTCTGGTGGGGCTTGCATTAAAAATGGCAGCCTGGTGGCAGGTGTTTTGTTTGCATCCTCCTGACATTGTTTGCTTTGGTTTACAAGCAGTTGACAATGACATGTTACATTAACCTAAACTAAAAATGAAGGAAGAGTGTTAATGGCCAGTGACAGTTTAAAGCAACTGCAGGTTTATTCGCCACCTGTGCAATAAATGAGTGATTGCTTCAGGTCAGGATGCAGCAAAAGTGTAATTGTGACATGTCAGTGGAGATTTACGCCTGTCCTGCAGCATAAACTGACAGATCTATAGCCTACAGAGATGGTAGTCTGTGGTGGGACAAGATTACCAAAACGGACCCTCGACACTCTTGCATCTTGTCTTCTTCAAAGTGTAAATACACTGTCAACTGTATCATAGATGTCTTTTTTGCTTAAGTTCACCTGCAGTGTTTGTCTTTGCTTGAGTGCTAATGGGAATGAGTGGCAGTAGTTGCAGAAGTGTTATGCTATACCTGGGAGAGACTTCGGCAATAGCAATCTATTTTTAAATATGTCCCCTTAAAAATGAATCAGCAGCACAATCTCCCAGTTCCACCCTTGAATGCTTTGTTGGCAGATATTATCCGGATGCCTAGGGAATCTCATTCATCTAACAGGACTTATTCTCTTCTCATGATTCCAACTGTAGAGTATAGGGGAAGTCAGATTCACATCTTGCAAGGGGCTACTGCCCCCCCCCACACACACACACATACATATAAAGCCCGTTGATAAGATTCATCAATCCAGCTCTAAGTTTTTTTAACCAGACCCTTCAAGCAGATGTTTCTTTATCTGTGAAATACACACACACACACCCCAACTGGAGTCCAGGTAATGACTTTTGTCAAGGCGCCCCCCCCCCCCATATGGATCAAATTAATTCTGAAGACACACATAGGCAGTATAACCTAGAGGTTAGGGTAACTAGCTGTTAATGAGCTTGGTATATCCAACAGATCTGGATTCCCACAACCTGTACTTACATGCTGTGTGATCCTGCCCAAGTCACTTAATCTCCCCAGTACTCCTGGTTCACCACCCAAAAAATGGACTTGGAACTTGTGGACCTTATCTGGTCACCAAACAATTTAAAGAATACAGTGTGTATATAGTTCCTATTTGACAGTGACTGCAGCATACAACAGGACATTCTCATTAATTGAGAAGGATAGATGTTTAGAACCCTAGTACCAGGAGAGTCCCAGGATCTGAGGTTCAAATCCAAAATACATTTACACACTGAGTGATCTTTGGCAAGTGGCTTGACCTTTCTGTGATTCAGTCAACCAGCTATGAAATTAGAAGAACCAGATCCATCACTGGAAGGTATATGTTGTATCTCAGCCCTATAGGTCTGGATTTAAAAAGAGTGTGCCTTTGTGTCTGTTATTTCCTAATTAAAAAGGTGACACATTTGATATGAGTTGAAATCTTTATTAAATACAATTATAACATGGGGTACAGAAACACAGGTACCTGATTGGTGTAGAGCAATCAAGTGACCGTTGATTAATCCATGATATATGCACAGTAAGTAGTGAAGGATCTGCTCTGAGTGATCAATGAGCAGACCAGATCTACTTGCTCTTCAGAAACTGCAGTCTGAGTGGGAGCCATTGTTCTCCTCGCTAAGAGAGCAAGAGGTGAAGCCTGTCATCGTACATTACAGCACAGTGTTCCTGCACTGCTGTCTGTGTCTCTCTCTGTCTCCTGAGTACCGAGTGCTGCTTGTCCACTCCTGTCCCTCTTCAGTCCAGTTCCTTTGTCTGTGCAGTCCAATTTGGTGGCAGTGGTTTTACCAACATACCCACCCTGCAGATCTTGTAATTTTCCCCACAGCAGTATAGAAGTCCCGCCATTCACTTGCTGTTGTGTGTTCCTGCAGGTGCTGTGGAAAGGGAGAGACAGAGAGAGAGGGGAAAAAACAGCACCAGAGGGACAGGCAGCATCAATGGCTAAATCTGCTGTTCTCTTTGGTGCCCACGAGTGGAGCTGTGCGTGTTCTCTCCCTCCCCAAGTGTGGCCACAGAGAAGAAAGCGTCCTCCGCTCCCTCTTCTCCACTGACTGGCCGATGTTTGGAACTTCTTAAAAATAAAGTAGCAGAAGTGCTGTATTTTTCTTAACCCTGGCTCCTTTCCCTGCAGCTACAGTGCTCCTGCCCACCGACCTGCTCTGTAGATCTCTGCTTACAAAGGGACCTCCTGCTGTATTCTCTCTGTCTCACTCCTGGTGTCAGTGACATGTCATCATTGCAGAAAGGTCTAAAAATAACAATTTCTTCCACGGTGAAAGCCCAGATAGTGCTGTGCCCCTGGCCTCCATACCTGAAGCTCCAATCACCGTGTGCACAATGTAACAGAGTGAGAGGAGAGAGAGAGCTTGAGTTGCAGCAGCGCTTTTGTGAGGTAAGAGAGACAGAGGCACACACACCACTTCCGTGCACTATGTCCTCCTATGTGAATTTCAGACAGTCAGTTCAGAGTTCTGGTGCATTACTCCACTGCACCGCTGCCTGGACATGCTGACCACCATTGCAAGAGAGCGACACAGTGTTGTGAGAGCATTTGCTGTGGTAGTTTTTTTGTGTGCCTGGGAGGAGGGATGACAGTGACAGGGGCCCGCAGCAGAGAGAGACTGAAATGTAGCTCTCCGCACAAGTAAGATACTGTATCTGTACTATCTGTCGGGGGGGGGGGAGACACAACTGGTTCCACTGTGCATGTTTGTGGATTCACTGGGGTCACCATGGGCCATGTCTGTGTCAGGAGAAAGACAGTTGCATTGGGCATGTCGGGAGACTATTTGACAGTACAAAAGTCAGAGGCACAGTTATGTTATGAACAACAAATGGCAGAAATGCAGTAATAGTACATTTCTACCATTTGTGTGTTCATAACATAAGTCCGGTATGCATTATATGGTGAGGACTACTTTGTAAGGCGGCAGGATACAGTACCATTTCATGAATTTAAACAGTAATTAAAGCATTGCTCTTAGTTGTATTCATCTTGTTCAACATCCCATGTTATAAGCGCTATAACCCACTCCAGGGTGTGCAGTTATTGGGGATCATCAACACCCCGAGTGCTGTGAGGACCCTCAGCCTGTGGCAGAATGCACCCGGTGTGTTGATTAATCCCCAATAACCGCACACCCTGTCATGGGTTATTGCTTACATTGTAGACAGAACAAACATTCAAGGCATGCCTAAACAGAGTGATGTTTATTTATTTATTTATTTGCATAAGCTGATGCAACAGCCATATATTACCACCAACAAAAATGAAATACTCTTTCAGATAGAGCAATCCTGTTTTAATTTCTGTTCTAGGTCAGAAGGGATGAATTTGTTTTTTATTGGACCGGTCATAAGCTATACCATACAGCACTATATAGCCTGGACCGGGAGAGGAGAGAGTGGTGCTGCCGTTTTCCATTCACAGGGAGATTCAAAGATAACAGTAATAGATTTAGGGAGACAATCAGTAGGGGTTTACCACAGGGAAATGCAGAGACTTGCTCAAAGTCACAAAGACAATAATTATCAGTTGTTGGATCTCCAAGTTCATGGCACTGCACTCAAACTAGCAGGTTGAATGTCACTAAGAGTAGGGCAAACTGTCTCATACAGCCTAGCAGTTTTACAGAAGCATGCCCCCACTGAATAAATTAAAAGTTATTTTGAAGCATGTGTTTCACTGTATTGTACTGACTTATTTTTTTAGTGTTTCGATGGGAAGGTGTGGGGTAAGAGAAAGAGAGTGAGAGAGAGAGAGAGAGAGAGAGACAGAGTGGTGTGTGTGTGTGTGGGGGGGGGTATTAGACGCAGGCGAACAGAAAATTACTTGCCATATTTGGACCATGTAGATTTTACATGCAGACATAAATGTCACCTCATCTCCAAGTATGAAACAGATAGTGTATCTATTTGTCCGGAAACATGATAATGAAACATGATGTGCCAACATGAACTTGGCCAAAAGGGGAAAAACAAATGAGAAAATAAGAAAACAGACGCAGTATAGGACTCAAATCCTTTAAAAAATGCCACTACATTTTTATACATTTTATTTGCAAAAGATTGAAATTTGCCTCAGGGTTCATAAATGTGGGAGAACACTTGGATGGCTTTTATTAGGAGGATTACAAGTATTTAGACTATGTTATGAATCCAGAATGAAATCTTACCACTGGACATTTTTCCCTATTAATTCACATTTCATACTGGACCCCTCAGTACAGAACTCAGAGTTTGCACAAGCAAGTAACTAATTCAAAGCAGCAATATTTCATGTTATGGCAAAAATGTTGTACCGGTCCGATTTAACTCCATTTCAGTACGCTCTTTTTTTCTCCATGATTTACAATGTGCCCTTCTCCATTTTGAGACTAGTTTAAGCATTTTTTAATTATTATTACCATTTTTTAACAATTAAAGAAGGGCTTTATTAGCATTGGTATTCTTAGGTGCCTCCACATCCTTTATTATGACTTTTCTTGAGGGTTTGGGGGCTACTAACTATGTGGCCCATAGGTAGCCCAGGTTACCCTGGATCCTGGAATGACTGGCCAAAATACAGGTAGCTAAAGAGCAGTAGAATAGAGTCAAGCATCACAGGGTAATAGAAACTGTCAGGTCAATGTAGGATTGTGCTAGAAATCATTGTGAAGATCCCCTTCCTAAACTTATTGAGCCCGATTCTATAAGGTTGGTGCAAGTCGCCGCCAAACTCGACTTGCGCCAACTGAAACTGTGACATTGACCCTGTGCCCTATTCTAGAAGGGGCAGGGTCTCCACAGCTAAGTCCTGTGACTTGCAACATGTGGCTAGGTATGCCGAACAGAGGCGTACCTGGCGAGCATGTCTTAACCCGTAACCGCGGAGTTGCAAGTACCCCTCATGCCCAGCAAGCCACAAGGCACCCTGCAGGCCTGCCCCACACCCTGCCCTGAAGTGTGCAAATGAAATTCGCTGAGGGCTGCCCACACGTTTCTCTGAAGCCTCAGTAAGTGTCCGTGGGACTGGTTTCATCACTGCCCATTCCACATTTGCCCCAGGGCGCGTCAACCCCACGCCGCGATTTTTCACCCATCATACCAGATCACGACAGTTCCCGGTAGTCTGCTCACCAGTTACGTTAGTCCACCAGTCACCTACCTCGCCCGCCTCAGTTCACCGGCATAGCTCACACCTCCACGTGATATGTCGATCGAGTGCTATAGGAGCACTCAATGTAAAGACACGCCAGAAATTACTTTCAAAGTGAGTCTTATTAACGCCCTCACAGCACTCAGTCAGTGGCTGGCCGTGAGGTGTGAGGTGGCCGTGCCAGTCGCCGGCTGGGATGGGGTGGGGGTGCTGGGTGGACTGGCATTGCTGGGTGAGGGGTGGAGGCCACTAGACTACCAGGACTTGTCTGGTGTATGCTGCATTTGTGGCGGGTGACTCGGGTCGGGCAAATGTGGGGTTGACTTGCATCTCGCCTGCAGGGCAAATCTATGGTGGATTCTGGGGGCAGTTGGTGGAAAATACTTGGGGCACCTCTACTGGAGGCTTCAGGGCAGGGTGTTCTGTGGGCTGTTACTGTGTGGGGGTACGGGGGGCATGTACAGTACGGGGGATGGCGCGTGGGTGTGCGATGCCCATTGGGGCACCAACAGTGGTGGTCTGGGCTTGGGAGGGAGGACACATGGACTGGGTTCTACAGGACCCTCAGAGGACGTATGTAAGTTACACCAGCTAAATGCAGGTGTAACTTACATTGCCGGTTCTCCTCCGGGGGGTTCTTGTAGAATCCCGACATTGGGGACTTTGTTGCTGCCCTTCTGGAATGGGGCACAACTGCTGCCGTAAACCCCCTAGCGCCATGTCGCAGGGGGTTCATGGTGCAACTGCCGGCGTAACAGCTCTTCAGCGCAAGTGGCCTGCGACATGTCGCAGGCCACTTTGTAGAATCGTGCATGTCGCAACTGCTGGTGTAAGTTGCTACTTACCCCATTCTACTTGGCGCAACTGCTTTTACGCCAGGCGTAACTTTTCTAGAATTGGGGCCATTGTGTTCAAATACTATGGTAACTGTACTGAGCATTGGTGTGTGTATGTGTGGGGGGGCATCCTATTCATATATACATATTAATGTACGACAAGATTCCAGTTATTTTAACCATAATTTCTTTTCCTATTTGTTGTGTTCTTCGAAACATACTCCTGGCTGAATCCATTAATTAAAACCCTTGCTGTGCCTCTGACTGCTAGATCTGTCCAGTTTTCCTATGCATTCTAATTCAGTCTGCAGCCTAAGGGTAGTACTGTTTATAAATTTGAGGCTAAAATTGATACTTGCTCAGCTAATCTGCTGCATTACAGCTTGCAGGTCATTCTTGTATGTGAGTGTTACATAAATGCAAATTATCATTACTATTTTAATAACGTTTCCGAAAGCCTGCTTGGAGCCCTGGATACTAGTACAGACTGTGTTTTGGGGGAAGGAAAATGTTGGCCAGGAGTTGCTATGAATTTGATCAGATGCTATTCAGTATTGTTACAATAGCTGCTATTTCTTCAACTTTCTGCTACAGCCACAGAGGAACAGATTTATGTTATAGTGAAACAAATGAGAGGTGAATGGAAGAGGTCGTTGGGTCTGGAGGTTTAAATGAAGCAATGCTTCAGATACTGTTCGGGGTAGCATCTATTATGTATGATTTTTTGGAGTTTGCTAATAACAGTCTGAATTCAGTGAGGAGTATTTCAGCCCAATATGGGACTGTGTGCTGACTAGCATGTTAAGGGCAGTGGAACCTTTCTATCGATTACAGGACTCAGCTGCTGTAGCAGAGATCCTGGCTGTAGTTTCAGGGATGGAGGCCACCACATGGAGAGACTTTTGGAATGGAAACACACCAGCGTGTTAGCCGGGATTCACTCAACTATATTGCGGTGCTCAATCCCAGACTCCTCCACCCCCAACACACACAAAGAGTGTTGCCCAATTAAAGGGGCAGACCCCATTGTCCCAAGGCCCTGACAAGAGGTGTGGGAAGCTCAGGAGAGGGGGAAGGGGGGAAGGAGAAGGGGAAGGGTTTAAAAGAAGGGCATGAGGTCACAAAAGGGGAGGACCTGATGAGATCACAGAAGGGGTGAGCAAAAGGGAGTGGTGGGAACAGTGAAGTGAGCCAAGGGGCAGGACCTAATTGGGCAGTTATAAAGGGCTGCACAGCAAGGGGAGCTCACAAATTTCCTACACGAGTTTTTTCCTCTGGATGCACATCAGTTTTGGCGAGTTTTGGTTTTGAGCCTGAGGGCATTTTGCTAGTGAGGTATTCTGAGTTAAAAAAAAATATATATATATATATATTTCAGTTAAAGTTAAAACTGTGGTGACTTAGAGAGAGTCTGAGGAGACATAGCGGTGGATTTGGAAGGCTGGTTAAGTAAGTAAACCTACAAACCACTGTAAATGAGGTAAGAAATCCCCTTTTTGAATTATGAGGCAAGATGTGGACAGCAGCCTGTGAAAAGAGTCAAGACCTGTCAGCAGGAGACGGCAGAGAACTGTGGAATTTGTGCTGGTTGGAGTTGGGGGGCTGAGAATAGGGTGAAAGGAGGTGGGAGACAGCAAGTGTGTGCCTGAATGGGCTGCGGGGCCAGGGAGCTGCTAAAATGCCAAGAAGTGGTTGGTAAGGTTTACTTGGGATCTCAACCCCACAGGAGCAGAGTGCTCAGTGGGTGAGGGTAAAAACAGGGCCAGTGAGATGAGCGGGAGGAGAACAGTAGGATGAGGGGGGAGGGGAGCTCCTCCAAGGAAATGGCAGCAATGGAGTTGCACATGCAGCAAAGAAGCATTGCCACAGTCCACAATGAAGGCTACAGTGGGAGAGTGACCAGGGGAAAAGGATAGCGCAAAGGGGGCTCAGCCATGGAGGGAGAGCAAAAGCAGAAAAAGGAATGGTTCCTAGGGGAGAATTGGGGGGGTTTTGTAAAGAAAAATGAGCACTGAAGGAGTGCGAGCATTAAGGGGCTAAGCGTGGAAGGAGGCCTGGGCCCACCACGTGGGATGGCGTCTGACATCATTGCCATGCGGTACAGGGCCAAGGGGGATGAAGTGAGGAGCTAGCAAGGGACAGCGGAGGAGCAAAGGGCTCCCGTCCTACATCAGGGAGTTTTCTTCCCCTCAGGTGTGGTTTTGGATGAAATGGGACAGTTTTTTCATGAGGAAAGGGCCCTATAAGAGGCATCTCATGGCATGGTGTCTGATGTCATCACCATGCGGTGCGGGGCCTAGGAGTAGCGAGATGACAGCAGAGGGCAACAAGAGAACAGGGGCTCCAGGGATGTGAATGAACCTCCCCTGTTTCTGTGGTGGTCACAATTTGGGGTGGGATTTATGAAATTTTAAGGGGCCTTCATGCTTCCCTCGAGGCATGATTTTGGCGGCTCTGTCTCTGGATTCTGGACTAAGTAGAGAGATGGTAACCTGGGGCATTGGGGGGCCAGCAGGTCGTGGGGTAGGAAATGAAGGCCCCCTTTTCTCATGGATTTTTAGGCATAATTTTACACAGAAAGGGGCACAGTAGAACACTGCGTGGTGATGGCATCTGATGTCACCACTACGCGGGAGGAGATCTAGGGGACCGTGAACCCCACAAGGTGATGGGGGATGGCCCAGCAACCCACCCCACAGCACAGCAGGTATCAAGGGCGTCAGCATGCTGAAGACCACAGGAGATCCCTGGAGCAGCGATGTAGTGGGGGATATGCCGGGGCGCACTTACTAGCGGCAGCAGTAGCAGGGCAGGTCTGAAAAACAGGTTTAAAATGTATTGGGGAGTCCACGGTCGGGAGGTGCACCTCAGACCACCTGATTCCCTCTTGCTAGTGAGGCAGCATGAGACAGGGACGCAAGATACGGGAACGGGGGAGTGGGGGGGGGGCAGCATAGAACATTGTTAAAGCTTTGGGATACATACCTGGGGACCTGTGTTGATATAACAATGGGGAAAATGCTGATCTGTTGTGCTTTTCTCTTACCTAGATATCTTGGACCAGAAGGATGGCACCAAAAAAAGGACAGCTGAGCAAATAAGCCTGTTATTGGGCGGTGATGGACCTGGTGGACAAGGCAAACTGGCTCTTGGAGGTGGCAGAGCCAGATGGGGGGGAGAAGAGCACGAAGTGGAAGGGAAAACAGGAGAAGGGGCAAGAGAGGAACAAGAGGGTGCCAAAAGGGCCTGGTGAACCAGGGCCCAGGCCAGTGGTCCCTGTGCTGCCGCCGCCGGCTCCTCTGGTTCCACCTCCCAGTGACCCGCGCCCGGAGTCGACGCCAGAGCCGCCTACTCCGGTGTTTATGCTCCCTCTGCCTGAGACGGCAATGCCTCCACAGGTTCTGACGCCCATTCCTGACCCAGCAGGAGTGCCCCAGCCAGCCACACCAGGTAATCAGGTGGTGACACTAGAGAGCAGTGTCAAAGAATATGTTGAGCATATGTTGAAAAGTATGGGGGATAATGGTTTGGGGCAGCTGGAGAAGGCATTAGGAAAAATTAAAAGGACAGGGGCAGAGGGGGGAGTGGGGTGGCACTAGGGGGCCCCATGATGGAAAGGGAGATCGGGGCACCAGGGGTACGGGTAGCGGACCACGTGCCTATGGCCAGGAAAGAAAAGATCTGGAAAGGGGAATACATCGACATCTTCGCCTTGGCGAATGTCGACAACATGGATAAGCATGAGGAGGACAGTTTTGAGAAGAAAGACATGGCGGCGGTAGTTTTGTTAGGAAAAGAGGAGGATGACAAATCATGGAAAGGAAAAACCTGGGACAATTGGTCCATGGGTTTCACCTATTTCACTGCCATTGTCATTGAAAAGCATCCAGAACTCGCTACCCTGCTCTTGACCTATTTCTTCATTATCAAAAATGCCTATATAAAAAAGGGGGCCATAGTTGGTTAAGATACAACGAGAAATTTAGGAAAAGGATGGCACATTTTGGAGACATAAAATGGAATGCCAGACAAATAGATCTGTGGCTGGAAATTTACATGGAGCCAGCTGTGAAGGCGGCTGAGGGAGAAAAAAGAGGGGGGTGGCATTGAAGACCTGTAGGGGATACAACAGGGCATTCTGCTCGTGGCCTAACTGCCGATTCCAACACGTATGTTCTAAGTGTGGGGGACACCATCCAGCATCCAAATGCAGATATAGTTGGGTGAAAGGATCCGGCAGTCAGGACAACTCATACCAACAGCCCTTTCGGACCGACCAAGGCTCCTTTCGGGGCCAGCCCTGGGGGAGGGGAAACAGAGGGAGAGCAACGGGGGGGAAGGGACACACCTACCAAACGTGGCACCAAGACAACTGAAAGCCCAACAGGCAGAGGTTTCTGGCTGGCCCACACACCCATCAGATTGGAGGCACTAGAAGGGTGGTTGGGGGAATACCCAGACCAGGAGGCTGCTAAGAAGTTGCAGACAGGTTTTCGGTCGGGTTTTAGTCTAAAGTTTCTAGGCTTTAGGAAAGGGATGAGGGCAAAGAACCTCAAGTCCACACAGGGGAAGGAAGCAACTCTGGCACACAAAATTTGGAAGGAGGTGGCAATGGAGAGGGTGGAAGGCCCATTTGCCTCTCCCCGTTGCCGAATCTGCGGATTTCTCCCTTGGTGTTAGTAGCCAAAAAACAGCTGGGGGAGTACCGGGTGATACATCACCTATCCTACCCGGAGGGGGATTCAGTTAATGATTACATTGGGGTGGAAGACAGCAAGGTAACATTCGCCACCCTGGAGGAGGTGGTGCAGCTAATTAGGTCTAAACAGAGGGCCTGGTGGGCCTGGTTGGCTAAGACAGACAGAGTCAGCATTCCATTTACTTCCAGTCAAGCCGGAGGATTGGGATCTGCTAGGTTTCCAGGTGGGAGGATATATTATTTTGACAAGGCCATGCCCATGGGGTGCTCGATAGCATGTGCCACATTTGAGATGTTCAGTACCTGGCTGCAGTGGGTGTTTCAGAAATGGTATGGGCATCAGACATTAGTGCACTACCTCGGTGATTTCCTTTTCATTGTGGAAGGGAAAAAGGAGACAGAAGGCATGCTTCAGGATTTCAAGGATTTATGTCACAAATTGGGGGTGCCATTAGTGGAGGATAAGATGGAAGATCCTAGTCAGATGACTGAGTTTTTGGGGCTGGAGCTGGACCCGATCCAGGAGCTTATCAGATTACCAGTTAAGAAGGTCAAGAGATTACAGGAGTTATTGAGGAAGGTCGGAAGCTGCAGGAGGGTGCAACTCCAGCAAGCACAACAGCTACAGGGACATTTGAATTTGGCATGTAGAGCCATTGCCCCAGGGCACACATTTACATGGCGTTTAGCCTGGGCAACTCGGGGGCGATCACAGCCCCACCATTGGGTAATTAATAAGGGGACCAGGGAGGATATGGTGGTCTGGGAACATTTCCTTGAGGCATACAATGGGTAGACTTTCTGGAAGGATGATTGGCTATACAATACTGACTTGCAGCTGTACATGGATGTGGTGGGGGGATTGGTATGGGGGTTATTTTCAAGGAAAATGGTTCCCTGAATCATGGCCGGAGGAATGGGTGCAAGGAAAGGTGATGAGAGACATCACCTTCTTGGAGCTGCTTCCCATATGGGTTGCAATTCTTATCTAGGGAGGAGAACTCAAGAATAGGCAAGTTACATTCTGAAGTGATAACTGGGCAGTTGTAGAAGTGCTGAACAAGAAACAGATGAAGTCAGACAGTCATGAGGGTGTTGAGAAGGATGGTGTGTTTAGGCCTGACCTTGAACATGTCATTTAGGGCCAAGCATATTGATGGTGTAGACAATGTGATAGCTGATTGCCTGTCCTGATTGCAGATGGACAAATTCAGGACTGTCGTACCCAGAGCAAAGGTTTGGCAGACCACCATCCCGATGTACGTATGGATGATTGGACTGGGGAGCAGAATTACTGTTCCACAACTCCTGGGCCCCCAGGACCCTTAGAGCTTATAAAACCTCTTGGAGGGCATTTCAAAAATTTTGGGAATAGTACGGCGGACAGGTAAGTGGGACAGTGACAAGGGAGCAGGGGGCCAGATTCATTGTAACAGGGTGGAACCAGAACATGGCACAGGCAACCATGGGGGTTCATCTGGTGGCTATAGAGCAAATATGCATGCTGAGAGGGTGGGAGGACCCTACAAAACCAACCTGGTCCTCAGAATGATGCAGTGCTGGTTACAGGGAGCGGATAAGAAGCAAGACAACAGAAAGCCAATATCGGAGGGCTTGATGGTGAGGTTGATGGGGGGTGCTACACCACACCTGCAGCTCAAGGAGTGAAGCCATGCTGTTAAAAGCCCTGTACGCTACTATGTATAGCGGGGCTTTTAGACTGAGTGAGGTGGTGGGCCACGGCAGGAAGATAGATGGAGGATAGTTACAATGGGATGACATAGATTGTGCTGGAGCAGCAATGGCAGTGCTATTAAGGAGATCAAAGACCGATCAGCAGGGGCAGGGCAGTAGGGTGTGGCTAAGGAAACATTCTATCTCAGCCATTTGCCCAGTGGGTGCCCTGCACATGTAAGTGGCAGATCACCAAAAGTAGGAAGTCCACTGATGTTCATACATGGCGACGGCAGGCAGTCTCTGGGTACCAGGTGACAGCGGTTCTGCACAAGGGCCTCAGATTTCTGGGGGAACCAGAGAAGGAATATTCCTCCCACTCATTTAGGATTGGGGCGGCCTCGATGATGGCAGCACAAGGCAACAGGCCTGGAAAGATCAAGCAAAAAGGCAGGTGGACTTCTGACTGTTATAAAAAGTACATACGCAATATAAAACAATAACGATATCTCTCTTTTACCCATAGCAGGTGCAAGAGATAAAGTAAGAGGGATGGGATAAGGGGGGGGAGAATGGTGGGGTGAAGAGTGTAATATACTAAACAGTGTGCTTCTGGGCTTCTGATTATGCAGAGACATCCAGGAATCTCGAGACATGGATCTGCAGGCATTCGTCTATCCATTGGATGGAGAAATGGGCAGCCAGGAGAAAAGGGGGATAGCAGCTGTACCTGAATAGCAATACAATCCAGTTGGTATAGAGAGGCTGGAGGGGGATGAAGTGGGCACAGCTGTTGCCAGAGCTCAGGGAGATAAGGAAGGACCATAGACAGCCAGACCTGATCGTGATACATCTGGGTGGCAATGACCTGGGGTTGAGACCCTGGTTGGACATATTTTATCAAATAAAGCAGGATTTGGAAAAACTAAAAGAGTGGTGGCCAGAGGTTACCCTGGCCTGGTCTGAAATCACACCCAGAAGGGTTTGGCAACAAGTGGAGAACCACAAAGGGATTGACAGGGCCCAGAAGCACATGAATGCATGGGTGGACAGATTATTTGAGAGCATGAGGGAATTAATCATCCACCATGAAATCCTGGAATGGGTAGATGAATACTATCAGGGAGATGGGATACACCTATCGGGCCTTGGCCTGGCCATGTTCAATGCAGAAATGACGAACGCCATTGAAGCATGGCTGGAGTCAGAAATAAAATATATATAGATAGAATAAAAGGGCAAAGAGGGGGCTGGGGAAGAGAAGTCCACCATCCATCGAAGCTGGAGGTGGACTAATGGAAAAAGGAGGAGGACAGGAAAGATGAGGGGGATAAAATGGGAAGCTCAGGAGAGGGGGAAGGGGGAGAGGAGAAGGGAAGGGGCTTAAAAGAAAGGCATGAGGTCTCAAAAGGGGAGGACATGATAAGATCACAGAAGGGGTGGCAAAAGGGAGTGGTGGGAACAGGGAGGTGGCAATCTGTAATTGGCCGAGGTGAGCCAAGGGGTAGGACCTAATTGGGCAGTTATAAGGGGCTGCACAGCAAGGGGACCTCACAAATTTGCTCCACGAGTTTTTCCCACCCACTCACCCTGAAGGAAGGAGCAGAGGTGCACTGTGGCAGGTGGAGCACAGTGCACCACTGTTGCAGGTGGAACACAGTGGCAGGCTGTAAGTGGACTGCCAAAGGTGGACAGCAGGAAAGGGGGAAAAAGGGGGAAGGAAGACAGGAAAGAAAGGGAGGGATAAAATGGAAAACACTAAAAAGGACACAGGATTGATAAGCAAGAAGCAGGGGCACGGTGTGTACGCTCGTACTCCTTTACAACAAAAGAGGAAGAGGCCGTGCCCCCCATGATGTATGTCTGGGGGACAGAAGAAAAAGAAGAAATTAATAGAATGGACGAACTGAACAAGAATGTGGCTGTATATAATGTATATAAATATTATTGGGAAGAGATTGTAAAATGAAAATTGTGGAGATGTGCCATGTTATTGTAAACAATGATATATTTGAATATTCAGTAAATTAATTGCCAAACTGAGCAACCACACACAATTTTGTCTATGTCTTTATTGGCGGGTTCTGGGGACAAACAACACTATGAAAAGACCCCACTGTTTCTCTACTCAGTGTAAAGGGTCACTACCAGTAAATAACACAAAATAACTGTAAATCCATTCCCGTTACGTACCATTTCTCAGTTAATAGACTCCGTTGTTCTTCTGTTCAGTGAGAAGTGTCACTAGAGATAAGGAGCACATATCTCCATTCGCCATACGGACAGAACGTCTGGAAAAACACATGTGCATTAGCATGAAAAAACACACCCAGGTGTCATGCAGCAGGATTGCAGTGCTCAATCCCTGACTTGCCCCCCCCCCAAACACACACACACACAAACCACATTATACACACTCTTGTTTTCCTGCTCAGTGTAAAGGGTCACAACAGGTACACTGCACTAAAGCCGTTCCCCGTATGGACCACTTCTCAGCTAAGGACTTTCCCATACACAGTTCCTTTCTAAGGCCCCTGTATTCCACTGACTCTGCTGTTCTTCTCTGCAGCACAAATAGTCATTACAGATAAGCAGCACAAGTCATTCACCGTACCAACCACACCTCTGATAAAGAGTTTCCCATGCAGAACAGTTCCCACTCTTCCACCTCCCGATAGGAGGTCCAGCTCTTGCCCCTCCCACATTAACAAAAAAAAAAATCCTCGTTGCTAGGAATGCTCCCTCCCACATAAAAGGTTCCAGCTATTCACCCTCCCACATAAAGAAAAAAATAGCACTGTGCCACCATTGCAAAACATACAGAGTATGATAGTGCAGTTATTTGAGGGTGGGATCACGGAAGAGACTATTGGCACCTCTAACCAGTTCCACGGTTTGAAAGAATGCAGTGAGTCATTTTCTCAAAGCAAAATGTCTGCAGGGCTATACCCACTGCAGCTGTAAAAATAGATAATATAACAGCAGCAGTCAGCAAAAAAATGCCTAAGCAAATAGCCCACAACAGGAAGTGGAGCAGCATTGTGGCCATTACCCCCCCCCCCAATTTACTTAAAGATTCGAGTAGCACCTTTGTAGAGAGAGTGGACAGTTCCAAGTATCTTGGTTTTACTACAGGCCAGACTCTCTCTTTTAAAGAATATATCTCCACAGTGGTTAAGTCCGTACACACTCACTTTGGTCAGCTTTTTAAGCAAAATAACTGGATGTCCACTCACTCTAAGATAATCTTGGCTCAGTCTCTACTCCTGACATTAGTGGGCTACGGACTTGTCACTGCCAATTTCACTGACTTGCAAAGAGTTAAAATTCTGTGCAGTTCCACTGCAGATTTGTTACTTCCAGCTCAGATTTTCTCATCACTGCACTGAACAACTTGGCTGGCCTTCCTTTGAGCAAGGAGAATTGGACTAAACAGGTTCACTCACCACAGTTTTTCATAGAGATCTATTTATTTTAATTTATTTATTTTTTTCATCCTGGAAATACTGATTTCTATACAAAAAAGCACCAACACCAGTGTTTCGGGGTATCAGTGGTCACACCCCTATAGTTGGGGTTGAGTAGGCACTTTAATGTTAAACCCTTCTTTTTGTGCGTTAATACCTTTGCAACCATTTAATGGATTTGCATGAAATTTGGAAAGCGTGGTCTTTTATGGTAGATCTGTTGATTTACCAAGTTGCAATTCAGTCAGAGTTAGATTTTTTGCTGCAGCAAAGCACTGAAAAAATGTGTTTTTTCGCCACTTTTGACACATTTCTTGCCTATGGCACCTGCGACCACACCATTTGCTGTTTTGGTCTGAAATTTGGAACATAGAAAGAGTTTGGATCAAAGAACAATCCAGCATTGGTTTAGTTAATCCATTCCAAAGTTATTTAATTTTTAATTTTGGGGTTCTGAGCATGCTCAGTTCACTCCAAGATTTATATGTATGTTTTGTGAAAGAGGATTGGGCTCACAGTCAAGGATTTTGTCAGCTCATGAATGAGGATTTAAAAACAATCCTTGTTCATCAGAAAAATTCCTTGTCCACGAGCCGCCATCTTGTTTTCATTTTTTCCCCCAAACAAAATGTCGTAGCTTTCTCCACGGGTGACTTCTTGTTGTAATAAGGCAAGGGTTTTGTTCAGGGTGACACCCTCTACAAACCCATACTTTTAGTTTGCTTTATTTTGTCCAAAAAAACAGCAGTTTCAAATTTAAAAATTCTTTGTCTGCAACTCACTTCCAATCCTCTTTCGCAAGCTGAGAAAATCCCAGTCCGCGAGCTGATCCTCTTTTGCGAGGTAGCAAGAACTTTTTTTTTTTAGTTGTTTAACCAGGAATAGCACACTGAGCTGAAAGCTTTTTTGCAGGAGCAACCTGGGAGCACAAGGAAGTTAAGTGACTTGCTCAGGGTCACACAGTATGCAAGTGGAAGCTGTGGGATTCAAACCCAGGTCTGGTCTGCTGGATGTCACCAGATTTGCAGCTCAGAGCCTTAGACCACTGCGCTATACTGCCTCCTTGACTATCACTTAGGGACCAGATGGCCCTTCTCACAGACAAGGACTGACTGATGGTCAAGGATTTTGCTGCCTTGCGAAACAGGATCTGCTGGCAGACTGGGATTCTGTCAGCTCACGCAAGTGAATTCATTTTTTGAATCCTCTTTCATGAGTTGACAAAATCGCAGTCTGCAAGCTGTCAAAATCCTAGTCTGCCACCCGATCCTCTTTTGCAAGGTAGCAAAATCATTGTCTGTCACTTAGGGACCAGATGGCCCTTCTCATGGACAAGGATTGACTGACGGTCAAGGATTTTGCTGCCTTGTGAAAGAGGATCGGCTGACGGACTGGGATTTTGTCAGCTCATAAAAGGGGATTGGTTTTTTGAATCCTCTTTCATGAGATGACAAAATCCCAGTCTGCCACCCGATCCTCTTTCGTGAGGTAGCAAAATCCTTGACTGTCACTTAGGGACCAAATGACCAGAATCAAACAGTCAAGGATTTCTCACAGAGGGTGATTTTGACAGCTCATGAACAGGGATTGATCTGATGGTCAGGGATTTTGCCATCTCATGAACTAGGAATTTTTAAACTTTTAAAAATCTTTCCATTGCATTGTAAAGTAATGGTCTGGTCTTTTGACTTGCAATTTTCAGGGTATTAAGGAGATGCCCCATAGATGTGAATTATGCTATTTAGGTGTTGGAAAGTTAAGTGGGTCCATTGATATGCCATCACAATTCTTAAAAAGGTCTAGGGATTAGCATGATACGACATTAGTTGGAAGAGAATTCCATAAATGTGGAACTCTTTGTGTGACAAAATTCTTCCTCTGTTGAGTCTTACATGTTTCCACATGCAATCTGAGTTTATGTGACCTGGTACTCTCCAAGGGTGACTGTTTAATCAAATCATCTGTTTCCAAAAACAATTCATCCTTACAAGCATTATAGGCCCAACACATTTCACCTCTAAGAAACCTATATTTTTGAGAGAATAGTCCTAAATGTTTAAGTCTGTCACCATATCCTAGATGTGCCATATTGAAAACTGATTTAGTCATCTTACATTGAACTGATTCATAAATTTTAATGTTATTTATGGAAGTGGGTGAACAAAAAGGGGCACAATATTCCATATGCGTTCTAACCATGGTAGTATAAAAATGGAATGAGAACCTCTGCTTCTCGGCTTTTTATGTGTTTTAAGATACATTTGAGTATACCATGACATGTTTTAGCAGTAATGTTAATATGATTAAATTTTAGGTTATTAGTGATAGTCACACCAAGATCTCTTTCTGAGGTAGTTTCCTTAAGCTTAATGTTATTTATATAATAACTAGCCAGACAGTTATTTATCCCTAGGTACATCACTTTACATTTAGAAATATTAAAAACTAAACCATGTTCAGTAACCCAGGAATAAAGGTTGTTTAGATTATCCTGGAGCACTTCAATGGAAGTGTTATTATTAACAATCCCACCATGTTTACTGTCATCAGCATATTTTTGCAACCAAGTTCCATTTTTAGCTTGCATATCCGAGATCATAATATTAAATAATATCGGTCCAAGTACAGACCCCTGTGGTACACCACTACTGACAATACCCCAATCAGACTTGCATTCTCTCAAAACTACCCTCTGCTTCCTGTTATCCAACCATGAGAAGATCCACTTAGTAATTAAGGGATTTATATCAAGTCTATATAATTGATCTAAAAGAATCTTATGCGAGATCGTATCAAACGCCTTTTCATAATCAAGAAAAATTATATCAACGGGCAATCCTTAATCTAAAGCCTTACTCACTGGCTCGAAAAAACTGATCACATTAGACATACATGATCTTCCCGGTGTAACACCATGCGGGGTAGTGTCAGGGTTCCCTGATTTATAAAGATGTTCTGTAATTTTATACTGTAGCAATCTTTTCATGAGCATGCCAATACTGGAGGTCAGGCTTCTGGGCCTATAATTACTAATGTTATTTTCTGAGCCTCTTTATTTACCTTTCAGTATGCCTGTCTATTGTTCCCATGTAGTTCTATATACATGAGTAACCTGAGACTGTGTCTGGTTTATTACCAAGTTCTTTTTAAAAGAGCTGCTCATGCAAAAAGTGCTACATTGCAGAATATGAATAAGCATGCCATACCCCCAGTAAATCTCATACCAAAAACTAGATTTCTACGTTACTTCATTGTGAAGTTTTGAGCTGTTTTGTAACCCTGATCTCACTGCCTGTTCAAAACAGTCTATATCAGTGAAGAGCTGCTGATGCTGTCATCTCAAGATCTCAGTCTAGTGCTCCTTGTCAGCAAGCTTAAAGGACCTGTTTCTCCAAAGTTTTAAAGACCTTGTGCATTAAAGTAAAACAGACAACACCATTCAAAAAACATTGCTATAAAAACTATATGTATTTCTGGTTTTGTAACAAAGTTGACAAAATTGTATTTTATAATGCCTTTTGGTGTGGTCCATTTTTCAAGGGTTGCTGGATGCTGAGTCAGCAAGCCTCTGTGCTTCTAGTGTCATAACAAGAATGAGCTGGTATGAGAAGTTCGGAGATGCTAGGAGGGGTTAGTCCAAGCATGGCTTTTTTCCCCCAAGGAGGCAGGTTTGAAACTTTATCCTGTTGTTCAGGGTTAGCCAGTTAGTTTGTGCTACTGCTAGTATTGCTGCTAGTATTGTAATGTTGGTAACTTCACTGCTGTTTGTCAGTGTCTGCTTTACGATATGTTTTAATACGGGCCTTATACAGTATGTGTTAATTCCTACTAGGAGTGGAAGTGTTGGCTCTGGTAAAACAATCATGTTACTTGTGAGTAGAACATAGATGAGCCTGAATGTAGGTCAAAACAACCTGCCAGGGAGAACACATTGTGCTGGCTAAATTAGAAACTCCTAGTAAGTTTTCAAAACAGCATTACTTCTACCACCCCCATTGATAAGGAGATATAATCATTTTTTTTAATATTCTTTATTTTTTATTGTTTTTTATATAGTTATATATATATATATATATATATATATATGACAGCAGGAGTTCATCTATACAGTATTGCTCTTTTGTCTTACAATACATGGAATGTTCTTTGGGTTGGCAATTCATGTTTCTATAATATCATTCTGTTATATATCAAATGACACGATCAAAATTCATATCTTACAAAAATTGGTCACTTTCAAATGGCTCTATCAGGGAACAAATGTTTCATCTAGAGGTGAGATATAGAAAACCCATGGTCTCCATTGGAGTTCAAATCGTGACATCCTTCCAGCTCTAGAAGCTACTATTTTCTCTAGATAATATGTCACAGTCATCAATGAATGCCAATCAGAGAGGGTGGGTACTTTAGCCGTTCACCATAGGCGAGTTATAACCTTTTTAGCTGCTGCCAGGTACAGGTATAACTTATTTCCACCTGGTGGAACTTTTCTGTCTTCCCCAATATAAAGCAGAATCATCTGATTGGATAAATTAATTTCTGGTCCCAAAATATTTTGTATACTCTTCTCTATATCTAACCAGTATTTAGTAACTTTTGGACAGGTACAAAAAATATGTGTTATATTTGCCATTTTTTCTCCACATTCTCTCCAACAAAGGCCATACCTCATAGATACAAATTTAGCAATTTTGTCAGGGGTATAAAAATATCTACTACGACATTTCCATATGTATTCTGACCAGTATGATGACTGTGATACTTTCATCGAGTGAGAAATAGGTTCCAACTATTTCTCATAAGTTATCTGAGTCCCTAATTCTCTATTCCATCTCCCTAAGATATCTTCAGTGGATTCCTTCCAAAAATCTCTTATTGCTTTATATATTTGTCCAATTAAATGAATTTGTTCCCTGCCTTCTATAGCGTCCCTTAAAAGGGACATCAACATAGGTATGAGAGAGGGCAGAGTATTTAATGCTAATTATTTCTGTATAAATGACCAAATCTATAAATATATATAATGGTGGGTACGGGGAAGTTGATTTTTGCCTGTAGTGTGGCAAAAGGCAATACTCCATTTACATCTAGGTATTGATATAACAAAAGCAGACCTTTTTTCTGCCATTCTTGATGGACCCGAACAGCACCTACCTCTGAAAATACACTTTATGTACTTATTAGTTTAAAATAACCAAAAACGTCAGTTAGTGTAGTAGACGCCCTTAGCTCAAACCAAGCCTTTAACGTATAACGGGTTCCAAATTTAAAGTTTTGTAACTGTGGATAAGCGTTTTGGGGGGCAAATATAATAGGGATAATATTTACTAAATCATTTAGTATAAATTTAATAAATTTCCACGGTTTTTCTACCTGAGGATTCAGCCATGTCATCACTATTTTACTTGTTACTGCCTTATGGTAATCTCTAAGGTTTGGAAGATTACAACCCCCCCTTTGCCACTGGTAACTGCAACAGAGACCATCTGATCCTAGGCTGCTGTCCTGCCCACACAAATCTCAAAAAGATTCTAGTCCAGGATGCAAAGTAGAATTGTGATGGAATAATCAGCGAAGTCTGGAAATAATATAATATCTTAGGAAATAAGGTCATCCGAATAGCTTGTATTCGAGCTGAAAAAGAGAATACCTGATGTTTCCAATGCCCGACTAAATTCTCTATCTCTATCGATAGGGGCTCTAAATTAAACAGTTCCAAATGTTCTAATTTCTGGGGAATATTTACACCTAAATACGTAATCTTATTATTTCTCCATTTCAGAGGGATCTGATTCTTCAGAGACTGAGAAGGGATGAAATTTAAAGATAATAACACTGTTTTTAGTATATTTATTTTGTATCCGGCTATCTCCGAGAACTTATCTATCACTTGTAAAGTAGCAGAAATGGACTTTTCTACTTCTAGGAGTGTTGATAATACATCGTCTGCATATAATGCTATCGTAAAATCCCTCCCTCCTAAATGGACCCCCTGAATATTAGGATGTTGCCTTATGGCTTCAGCCAATGGCTCAATGTATATGGCAAACAGTAAGGGGGGAAGTGGGCAATCCTGCCTAGTTTCCCTTCCCAGCTGTATCATTGAGGATAACTGTCCATTCACGTTAACATGTGCCTTCAGAGAGGTATGGATTCTCTGTATCATGCTAGAGAATTCCCCAAGAAATCCAAACTTGTGCAAAGTTTCCCATAAAAAAGGCCAACTAGCGCAATCAAAAGCTTTGTCTGCGTCAAGGCTGAGCAAGACTGCCTGTATCTGTCTCTGATTTAAGTGGTCCATCAAATGGATCATTCTTCGTACAGTACATTATCTGTGGTTTCTCTGGCTCGAATGGACCCAGATTGATCTGAATTAATCAAATAGGGTAACGATTCCTCCAGTCTATGTGCCCATATGGACATAACTTGTAGTCCATGTTTAATATGGATATTGGCCTATATGAAGTAGGTAGATCTGCTGGTTTGCCCTCTTTTAATATAGGTGAAATATTAGTGTAATCCCATGAAAGAGGAGGTGGACTCTTCTGCTGAATTTCTAAAAAGGCCTTTAGTAGTAAAGGGGTCAGTTGTTTACTAAAAGTCTTGTACCACTCAGATGGAAATCCATCTGGCCAGGGGTTTTTAATGATTTACTTTCCTTTATAGCACATCTGACTTCCTCTGATCTGATAGGGGCTTTTAATCTGCTTTCCATTTCCCTAGTTAGCTTTCCTAATGTAAGGGGGGAAAAATTCCTCAATGTTGTTAAATTCTGGATTTTGTGGTTTCTCAAATAGCTGCCTATAATATTTCTGGAACAATTGCATAATCTGCTGTGAATTAAAAGCTCTTGTTTTTCTCTCCGGATCCACTAAATGTGTTATGATTATGGCTGTCCTATGTCCCCTAAGCCTCCAGGCTAAATTTCTCACCCCCTTTGGCCCTCCCTCATATCTATATGTTTTCAAGTAGAAAAGTGCCTGTTGTGTTTTTTCGTCTAAAAGTTTCTGGAGCTCAGCCTTTGTCTGATTAATCTGGATTTGGGCCTCTGTAGTAATAGGGGTAAACTTTGTATTTCCCTTAATTTCTCATGTAATTCACCATATCGTGTTTCCCAATATCTCTTCTTGTATGCTGAATACGCAATTAGCTCCCCCCGATCACAACCTTCAGAGTATCCCAAACAATTGTATTGGATGTCTCCTGGGATGAATTTTCTGCAATAACATGAGCTATTTTTGAGTTAAAGCTGTCCCTAAAAGCTTTATCCTTTAGGAAGGATGTATTCAGGTGCCACCCAGTGGATTTCCTTGGTATTTTAAAATCTAACCTCAAAAATAGGGGAGAATGATCCGAAAGAAATCTAGGTCCTATAGTTAAATCTTGTAAACAGTCCAAATGTTCTTTTGAAATGAAAAAGTGGTCCAATCTTGAGTAAGAATTGTGTCTAGGGGAGAAAAATGTATATCCCCCAGAAAGAGGATAAAAATGTCTCCATACATCGATTAGACACAGTGCCCTAAATTGAGAGATAAATAATCTTTGAGCTGATGTTAGCCTATATTTGGAAGGTGCAGAGGAGTCCAACTGAGGTGTCAAAGTTAAATTGATATCTCCCCCTATTATAAGACAGCCGTACATAATGTCTAGAAGCTTTGCAAAAAATCTTTTAAGAAAACAAACTGATGTAAGGGGGAAAATACACGTTCACTAATGTGACCTTTGTCCCATAAAGGGTACCTTTTAAGATTACATACCTTCCCTCTGAGTCTATGCACTGTGTTTCTAAATGAAAAGGAGAGGTCCTAGGTATTAAAATGGCAACTCCTCGTTGTTTCCCTTTAGGGAAGGACGATGCATATACCCAAAACCTGCCCCCCCCAATTCAATTTTGCATGTTAGGTATCTGTTAAGTGTGTTTCCTGGAGGTAATAAAAATCACTGGGGTGTTTCTTAATATATTGGAACAGTGTGGCCCTTTTGATGGGGTTGTTAAGCCCATTTATATTAAGCGAGAGGGATTTTACTATCTGAGTAGCCATCTTATTCCCTTATGGAAACATATTCTCTCCTGTTGTCCCCATCTCAATAATCCAATTCCTGAAGGATCACCATGCTGATGTTCCCACCCCAAGCCATCTTTCTGAACGTCACTTTTTTTGGAAAATTTTATGCCTTTCCCATCTAGATTATTCTTAAACATCTCCTGCTGCGATCTTATCAAACTTTTTGAAATCTGAAGCAAATTATCAGTATATGTCTTACCTTTTTCTTGATAAATATGTACATACATTGTGTTCCAAATAATACTGACTTCCAAGGTAGGGAAGTCTAAAAATCTACTCCCTAAGTGTGCCTCCTGATAGTCTGAGGTCACCGGAGGATATCTGGTAACACCAAATGCCCAGGCCTCCTGGGGACATACTACTCCCCTAATAAAAATAAAAGGAAATGTGCAGACAAGCTAAATAAAAATTAAACTGTTAACTCAAAATATCCTGCCTGTCTGTCTTTGATTTGAAATGGGCTTCCCAGTTAGGTCTGGAGATGCTTCCTCCTCCCCCACCCCCAGCAAAGTAAATTGTTTCTTTTATTAACTAAATTCTGTAGTATACAACTAGGACAGCTTTTCTTAGGCCCTTATGTCAATTTAGCCCTGAAAACAAATCGAACAGCCCTCAATAATCTGCTCTTTAAAAGTTATATCCATTGCTTCCTTCAGAGCAATCGTCAGGGCCAGTTCGAACAGCCAGATCGAAAGTTTTACTTGTTTCTTTGTTATGGCAGAGTTTTCTGCAGGTAAACTTATTAAACGTTCCTTTTCTCTGTCCAACCTCCTGTGAGAGAGTTGCTGTCTAATAAAGACAACTGAATTCCCAGTCCCTCTCATCAGTCATGCTCTTTCAGAGACCTCTATCCAGAGGACCCTCAAGAAATCCCAAGGCAATCTTCATCTTCTGTCAGTCAGGTTCTTCCCCTTGCCGATCGACGAAAATTTGCCAGGTGATTGGAAATGTTCCCCTTCTTTGCTATTGCTCCACCATTCCGTGCTCTGCCCAAATTCACCGTTTGCCAGTGTGGTGGGTCAGTTCTCTGCAACCCCAACATGGACTTTGTTTTTATTTGAATTCCCACTTTAAGGAGCTCTCCTCTCTGGCCTCCTCCACAGTATGAAATTCCTTCCTTCCTTCCCGATGGCAGTTGCAGCACAAGTCTGGCTGGGTATGGTGTAAATCTGATGGCTGCCTCCTTCAAAGCTGGTAAGATGTCTGCATATGCTCTGCGATTACGCATAGTTTGTGGAGCATAGTCATTATCTACATAGAAATGGGTTTGTCCATAAAAGACCTTGCCTTTTCGCCATACAGCTGTTAATACTGTCTCCTTGACTGCGTAGCTTAGAAAGCGCATAATAATAGATCAAGGCCTACCATTCAGATCTGTATGCCATGGGCCCAGTACACGGTGAACTCTCTCTAATGATAATTGAATATCAGGGGGCAATCCAAGAGCTTAAGGGGGAAGGCACAGAAAAACAAGCTCTCTAGAGACCCTTTATCTAAACCCACACAAAAAAATCGTTTTGTTTCAATAAATCTGTATTCAGTATAATCGTTTATATTTAATCAATTCTTAAAGGTTTTCCAAACTTAAACTCTAAAAAAATATGTTTTCCTCACTTCACTCTATTAGTTTTACATTGTATATGAAATTCAGTTATAAACTCAGCAAACTCTCTGTACTTAATTATTTTGTAATCATAACTTTTTTTTTCCAAAACTTCATTACATGAAATAAAAATAAATATAAATATAAATGGGTGGAAAGATTCCTACCTCTATTCCTAAAGAACGCTCCCTCTCTGGAGTTTATTATTTGGCACTCTCTCAGATTTAGTATCCGTTTTCTTCTATGTGCTGCATACAAAGAACACTTTTTAAGGTGCTATTTTATTAAAACCCTATAAAGCAGAAAACTATCTATATACATTTTATTTGAAGCTCCTTATGTATTTAAATGTTACTTACTATCACAATATTCAAGTACTTAAATGTGAAAGTTCCTACCTCTAATTTTTGTAATGCTCTTTCTCTGGCATTTAAAATTAAACTCCTTACTAATTTATCTCCAGGCTTCTTCTTTGTGCTGCATACAAAAAGTACTGTTTTAATTCACAAGTTCTCATTAAAGTTACCAAAAGGGAATTTGAAAGCTGCTGTGTCTACCTTTGGTGTGGAGATGCTCCCTCTCTTGCATCTCAAAATCTCCTTTACTGCTAACTTATTAGGATCAGATAATAGAGCACAAGTGTGTTTCAGGTACAGTGCAGACCACTTCTGTCGGACACTGCTGTGCAGTGCATGACCAGTTTCTCCAGTATAGCCATTGTCCGACTTACCATTAACAATGTAATTTTAATTTGCAGTATCCCCGTAAGGATAATTGGTGCTGCGGTAATGAAGGCAGTAACTGGCAGCATCCATGCAACTCAGACTACCTTATGTGCTACCAGTGGGGGTGGGGGGTGGGATGAGGTGTTGATTCTACGTGGGAGGTGACAGAGCTGTACATTCTGTTGCTGCACTCTGTTGCTGCTGTTCCGTTCACAGCTGCTCACTGGAATGGGGTGCAGTATGTATGATCCCTCATGGCTCTGCCACAGCCATGACTGGACACTCAGAAAAGCAGCAATAGGAAACATGAGCAGTGTATTTATTTATTTATTTAGCTTTTTGTTAACCAGGTAAGTACACTAGACAAAACTTTGCCTATTTTCAGGTACGACCCGGGAAAGTACAGGAAATTACATACAAAACCCACTTTGGACAACATGGTACATAATAATGGAAAGATTACAAGTCATAGGACAACAAGGTACAAGTTAGGAACTACTCATATGTCACACGCAAACATCTTATTTAGAATACACAAGTACAGGTCATAAGGCAACTTTTAGTTAGAGTAAGTACAACAGAGTAAAACGGTGTGTGCCAGATTGGCGCAGTACAAGGCAGGGATTAGTGACTGCAACATAAGGGCCAACAGTTGTATGTAAGAGCTGAATCCAGACAATTTATCACGGGTTTTTTTTGCACCCACAGGCTGATGCAAGTTTGAGATGGTTCCACAGGGAGGAACGCAGGCAGCCCTGGGAAGGGGCAACACGGATCTGGTCGGGGAAGGTGTTCCATAGTTTGGGAGTACACGCTGCAAAATCCCTTTCACCCATTTGAGTCCTAGTCATAGGTACCTTGAGTGTAGCTGACCCCTGAGACCTAAGATGGTAGGAAGAGGGAACAGTTCGGACAAGCAGGTTCACCACCCCTGTGGGGTGCCAGTGCTAAGGACCTTCCCTGTGCAGCAACCAAGGACAAAGTCAATGTGCTTTGAGGGAGAGAGTCAGTTTAGTTTGTTATAGAGATCACAGTGGTGAGTGAGCTGAGGGGCCACTAGGGCGAGGTGACAGACATTATTGTAGGCAGTCGACCACCTAGAGAGATGAACCTTAGTGGTGCTGGCAAACAACAGGAGCCCGTAGCATAGTGAGGGGAGAAGCACACCTCTGGCAAGTGCAATACATGCAGCCAGAGTGAGGTTATTTTTTGCTGTATAGGCCATACCCAGTTTACAGTTGACAGTTTTGCATGTGTTCTGGATATGGCGGCCAAGGTCAAGCTGAGGGTCCAGCATTACCCCAAGGTATTTGAAGTTGTCCGTGATTGGGATCAGGACACCCCCTGTAACAGGGCCCTCCTGTTATGCATAATAAAAATAGGGTAACATTCCCCTTTAAAATAAAAACAAATTCTGTTTCACTCTTTTCTATATTCTTTTACTTATTCCAAACTATTCTGTTTCTTTTCTTGTCAGGGTGGCCAACCTGACAAACACACCTCTTTGTGCTTTACTATCCCTTTAAATGCCTCTTTTTCATAAAACAAAATCAAACTGTCATCCTGATTTAAAGAGCAGTTTCCTAATAGAAGCTGCTGTCTTTATCCTGTTTTAAAATGCATTTGTCCCCAAAAGTAGACTACAATGCTGCAGAGTTGTTAAAGAGTAGTGGTACCTACAGAACAGAGTCCCTGCTGATCCAAGAAAAGCTGTTTTCTCTTGTTATTGAGCCCTGTAAACAGTGGAAGGCAGAGGAAGGTAAAAAGCTGCAATTTCAGCCATCTGAAATTAACCAAACAGGCAGAAAGAGTTAAAAAAAGCTCTGTATGGTAGCTAATGAATTGTAATTTGAATTAAAATAACTCTCTGAGGTACAGAGAGCTGTTTTTCTTTCTGTTGTCTTAGACTGCTTTAACAGAACAAAACAGTGTATTTCTGACAGAATTGTTTTGCTATTATTTAAAGACAAACTTTCTTCTACTTATTAAAGCTGTGCAACACAATATATTATGGATTGTGAAGTCATGAAAAAGAAATGAAAGTGATTGTTTTTACCAGAAGCTTCAGTAGGCCCTGCTTAGGAGCTGGCCAGCCCCAGAATGACAGTTTATATAGGAAGAAGGTATGATGTCACCAAAAAGGGGAGGAGTAAAATGTACCAGGAGGAGACTATATAAACCCCTTTCTGATTGGCTAGGGAGAGGAAATGTGGAGGAGTGTTCAGTAGGGTTCTGGACACTGAGCAAGAAGGAGCTTGTTCAAGGAAAGCTATAGCTGTTAAAGAAGGAAGACAGACATAGACATAGAAACATAGAAACATAGACTTTGACAGCAGATAAGGACCACTAGGCCCATCTAGTCTGCCCATTTCCCTACCTACAGGATAGGCTGCAGATCCTAGTTAACCAACAGCCTATATCTTCCTGCCCCCCACAAGAATTGCCTTATGTCTGTCCCATGCATTCTTAAATTCTCCCACAGTTTTAGACCCCACAACTTCCTCAGGAAGGCTGTTCCATGCATCCACTACCCTCTCTGTGAAATAATACTTCCTCACATTGCCCCTGAACCTCCTTCTATCTTTTAAATTGTGTCCCCTTGTTCTTGCAAGTCTCTTTTTCTGAAAGATGCTACCCTCTTGGACTTTGTTGATTCCCTTGAGGTACTTGTTTCTATCATGTCCCCCTCTCCTTCTTTCCTCAAGGGTATACATATTAAGCTCCTTTAGTCTCTCCTCATCGGCTTCTCTTGCAGACCCTGCACCATTTTAGTTGCCCTCCTCTGACTGCCTCTATCCTGTCTATGTCCCTTAGGAGATGGGGTCTCCAGAAATGGACACAGTATTCTAGATGGGGTCTCACCAACTGTCTGTACAGAGGATAACAACTTCCTGTTTTCTGCTGCTGATGCCTCTCCTATACATCCCAGTATACCGTGCCCTCCCTACTGCCTTCTCACATTGCTTGCTAACCTTAAAGTCATCTGATATGATTACCCCAGGTCCCTTTCCTGTTTTGTTGTTGTTACCTCCCACCCATTGTGTATTCTTCCCCGGGTTCAGGTTTCCTGGTGCATTATTTTGCACTTTTTTATTGAATCCTAGCTGCCATACGTCTGACCATTCCTCCAACCTTGCCAAGTCCCTTTTCATCCTTTCCACGCATCCTGTGTATCAACCCTGTTGCAGATCTTTGGTCATCTGCAAAAGGCATACTTTTCCTTCCAGTCCCTCTGCAATGTCATTGATGAAGACATTAAAAAGGACTGGACCTAGTACTGAACCCTGCGGTACCCCACTAGTAACCCCCCTTTCTTCAGAGTGGACTCCATTTACAATTACCTTCTGTGTCCTGTTGTCCAGCCAATGTTTTACCCAGGCTACCACCCTGGGACCCACTCCCAGGCTGGTTAATTTGACTAATAATCTTTTGCGTGGAACTGTGTCAAATGCCTTGCTAAAGTCTAGGTAGGCAATGTCCACAGCCCCTCCCTGGTCTACTACTTTGGTCACCCAGTCAAAGAAATCTATTAGATTCGTCTGACATGACCTTCCCGCTGTGAACCCATGCTGCCTTGGATCCTGTGCTCCACTTACCTGTAGGTACTCAACTATTCTTTCCTTCAGAAGTGACTCCATCACTTTCCCTACCACAGAGGTCAGACTGACAGGTCTGTGTTTCCTGCCTCTGTCTTGGTCCCACTTTTGTGAAGGGGAATCACATCCGCCTTCCTCCAGTCCTCGGTACCACACCATCCTCCCATGATTTATTAAAAGAGTAGCCAGTGGTTTCACTAGTTCCTTCCTTAATTCTTTTTAGAATTCTGGGGTGAATTCCATCAGGACCCATTGCTTTGTCCACCTTCAGTTTTAGGAGTTCTTGCAGAACCCTTTCTTCTGTGAAAGGACTGGATCAACCTCCTATCAAGAGTGCTTCTGTTAATTGGATTAGGCACTTCCTCCTCTTTAGGTACTGAGCAGAAATATTCATTCAGTATTCCTGCTTTTCACTGTCCCCTCTGCCCACCCACTGCTCATTCTATTCAGCCTCACTATCCTCCCTTTGTCTTTCTACGCGCTGATGTACCTATAAAGGTTTTATCCCTTCTTAACTGAGTTGGCTATCTTTTCCTCAGTTTGGGCCTTTGCTATTCTGACTTCTCTCCCTGCTTCTTTCTGCCTTAACTGGTACAGCTCTCTGTCCTGCTCCTTCTGTGTTTCCTTATACTTCCGGAATGCTATCTTTTTCTTCCTGACTTTCACAGCCACCTCTCTTGAGAACCATAGTGGCTTTTTCTTTCATTTCAGACCAAGAAGAAGTGATTCCTGTTTGAAGTGTGCTGGACTTAACACTTTATATTTCTTTCTGTGAAGTAACAGTGCTTTCTTTATATTTTTTTGTATTTTTTTTTTGTTTTGAACAATTTATTTTGGACATTTATTTCTGATTTAAGAAATAAAATGATAAATGCAGTCATTTGCATTTTTTATGCACCAAAGTTTTGTCTGTGTGTCTGTCATTGATCCCACGCTTCCACATCCCCCCTTTCTGGAAACTCAGAAAGGCACTGGGGAGGCCTTAATATTAGCCCGGGACCCAAAGAGCACGGCCTGAGTTTTTTTTAGATTAAGGACTAGCTTATGGTTCCGGATCCATGTCTGGATATTACTTAGGTCAGCACTCAGGTGGCAGTTAATGTCCCCACCCCTCTGGGGAGTGAGACAGGATGACCAGATCATCTGCATAGAGGATTGGTTTACAATGAGCAATGGCTGTGTGGAGATTATTAACAAAAATGGAGAAGAGCAGGGGTCCAAGGACGGAGCCTTGGGGCACCCCCATGGTTACTGGGATGGGGCTTGATAGCTCTTTACCATATTTTACCCTCTGCATTCTGCCATGCAGATAGTTGGAGAACCAGCTGAGAGCGGCAGTGGATAGTTCAATAGATCTTAGCTGTGTTGATAGCATGGCATGGTCAACCAGGTCAAAGGCCTTCGAGAGGTCTATAAAGATAGCCCCCGAGAGTTTGCCTTGGTCCATGGCCTCTCTGATCCAAGATGAAACAGTAATGAGGGCAGAGGAAGTACCATGCCCCTTCCTGAATCCGTGCTGTAGTGGAGACATTATATCATGTGACGGTAAATACTCTGAGAGTTGTCCTGCCACAACTTTCTCCAGGAGTTTGCTAACCACTGATAGGATGGATATGGGGTGATAGTTCTCTATCAGTTTAGGGTTTCCCTGTTTAAGGATTGGGACCACCCTGGCTACCTTCCATATGTCTGGAATAACACCAGTTGACAGGGACAAGTTGAAGATGTGTGCCACCAGAGAGGCAAGTCAGGGGTCACCGAGGCTGAGGAGCTTTGGTTCCAAGCCATCTTGGCCAGCACTTGAGAAGGGGGAGAGTCCAGCTAACAGTCTCCGCACCTCTTGAACCATCACTGCCCTGAAAAGAAAGGGCAGACGGGGTGAAGATGATGCTATGGGCTGGGCACCGCTGTCACCACTACCATTGAGCAATGATGAGGTGTACTCAGACAGATCTGCGAAATAGTGATTGAAGGAGTTGGCAATGGTTTCTGAGTTTTTGCAGCTGGAACCATCAATTGTCATAGCAGTGGACTCTGCACTCTGTGTACCGTTCACTATGTGTTTTGATATTCCTCCAGAACCTCCTTGGGTCCCTAGCCGAGTTCAGTAGTGCAGATTTGCAGAACTCACTTTTTGCTACCCTGATGTATGTATGTATGTATGAATGAGTGTATTACAGCACACAGAAGGAGCCAAAAAACTGAGCATAGTCAGAATCGCAGTTGGTGCAGACAGCAGGAAATAAACACAAGACGACCCTTTGGATTTCTCAGAGCAGCTTCACAGGGACACTTTGCTGTAATTAGCACCTAATCACATGGATGAGTGAGTTGGAATGACCGCAAAGTAACCTGAGACTCGCTCTGTCATTCTCACTCACAGTGCTGCTACTGCTGTTAGCTGTTCAATATAGACGGATGGCTGAAATCGCTATATCAAGCACAGATAACATTGCTATCAATGGGGGTGGCTTTTGACAAGTGGAACCAATCGGTAAAAGTGAACTTCCAACATAATGCTATCTGCTATAAGTAGGCTGCTCTGTACTGGACAAACTCAATGGACTAGTGAACCTTTTTTTGCCAATAATGTCTACATTTTTGTTATAAGTCAACCAAATTATAGCAAGGGAGGAGTCACACCAGCACCCTCCTTCCCTCTCCTATGCCAGCCATCAAGTGCCATTGAGGAGAGGAGAAGATAGAAGAGTCCATTCTCATATTAAACTTGAATTTATTAAGAACACAAGCCTTGTGATGCTTATCAGGTTTTATTTATTTATTTATTTACCAGGAAGGCATACTGAGCTAAAAGCTTGATTCCAGATGCGACCTGGGGGCCGAGACCCAATAACAATACATGGAATATATACAATATGCAGTACATTTTGGGAAGCCATGGCTTTCCTATAAACATTTGTTGAAAGGATACAGACAGGGGTTGATACATACAGTGTACAGAGTGAGTGGGGTAAACAGGGAATGTCCACTCTTGAAATAAGGTGCAAAAGATTCAAGTTGATATACCAGTCTTTGCCAGAAAATATTTCAAAAATAACTTCTGGAGCTGGATGAAGCCAATAGGGGATATGCACTCTTAAGACTAGCAGCGAATCTGTATGGTCCACCTTAAGCTGAGCAGGTATGATCCACCTTAAAATTAGCTGCAACTGGAACACAGTGCTCTGCACTCTCTGGAGCCTTAAACTAGACTAAACTTAGGTTCACAATCTGATAGTTTTTACAGTCCTCCCCCATACCAAGAGTTTCCCGGATTGGCTCACATCACTATCTTTCATAAGGCATCATCAAATTTACAAAGGTATTAAATAGTGCCTTTCATGGTTTGAGTGCTCACAGTCATGAAGGACCCTTACCTGGCTCCGAGTTTGACGGTACTAAAAAACACTTTTTTTCTATGGAGGCATTATTGGGTGTAAAGGGATTGTATTTTGGTTCTGAGGAGATGATCCACTGATCCCTTCCACTTCCTAGTTTGAAGACATGCCCCATGCTGTTCCATATTCTGACATCCCAATGTGCTTGCACAGGGTCATGGTCCATAGGCATGTTTGGCATGCATCCCCCACACAAGCACACTGTGATGTCAGAATATGGAACAGCATGGGGGCGTGTCTCCAAACTGGGAAGTGGAAGGGATCAGTGGCTCAGCTCCTCTGAACCAAAATATGATCCCTTCACTCCTGATAATGCCACCACAGAAAAATGTTTTTTAGTACCATGGAACTCAGAGCTAGGTAAGGGTCCTTCAAGGCCTTTCGGGGGGGGGGGGTGTTCTGTAGCAGAGCATGAAAGGTGCCCTTTAAATAAAATACAGTGCTCATTTCATTTTCTACACATTCAAAGAAATGTTTTCCTCACATGATAAACATAAGAAAATAAAAATATTAGCTGAATTAGGATTGTACCTTAATTAGTCCTGAGAACTGCCCTAATTAACTATTGAAATGAAGGGGTGAATTGGCCAGCCTTTCCCCTAAAGGTGACAGGGTGAATGGAAGTAAGGAACAGGCCTCGGAGAGAAGCCAGGGGAATTTAAATACATATACCTGCATCCAGGTGTTTCAGGTAAGTTAATTTACAACTACTTAAATATTTATATATGAACAGGGTGTACCAATAACCTGTTGTCTGAACCTAGGCAGCAAAGATAAGAAAAGGAAAAAGTAATAGAGCACAAAAAAGCACAGTGGCATAGAAATGGCTCACACACTTTATTCCTGCTCTCTCACTCTAAACAGCTGAGCTGAGGAGAGCCTAGCTGTCAGCTAACCTCAAACCACTCCTTCTTACTGCAGTTTGGCAGAGTTAACGAAATGGTAAGATAAAGGAATATAAACAGGGTAAGGCATATGCAGCTGCATCTGTTAGCAGGGCAGATTTTTCAATAAAATAACTGAGGCTGTACAACACGCTTTCGTTTCCTCTCTCTCTCTCTCTCTCTCTCTCTCCTTGCTGAAAGGCAGCCCAGCAGGCAAGTCTGCAGAGTTGGAGCAAAAAAAATAATTTGAAAAACACTTAAGCAGACAGTCATTTAACTTGTCAGCTTTACTCTGCAATCATACACACATGCACATACATGCGCACACACACACACACACACACACACACACTCTCGCACATTACAGCTGTTTCTTAATAGCAGTCAAAAGGAATACTGGCCACGCTATCTATATGCCTGTTCAGCCCAGACAAAGGCTGAACGAATGTTAGCATGCAGCTACTGCTCCAATGGAGATTACAACGAAATAAAGTGAAAAGAAAAAAGGGGGGGATGCTGCACATAGCACAGATAATTGGCATTTCTATAAACAAAGGTTTTTTTTGTTTTTTCCTAGAATGTCCGTGTCTGTTAACTAAGGTACATATCCACAAAATAAGTAACATTTGCATAGTGGCTTGTACATCTACAAAATTATTGATATCTAACTCATATTCTGGAATTCCAAAGCAGCTCACGCTCTGAGCCTGCTAATTCTCAAAGGGGCTGCTGCCAATAGAGGGGGCTTCATCACATGCCTGTATCCAATAACTGTGAGGATCTAATACATTTAGATGGACATCCTGAAGAAGAGGTGAACACTAAATTGAAATGCATCTAAATCAGCATCATTTAGCCAGACAAATTCTAACAATAATGGATTCCCCCTCCTCACCGTTTGCTAGCTCCCTAACACCAGTGGAAAAAGGGGAAGGTATGAGCAGCTGTACTCATATTAAACATAAAATAATCCTTAAGCGGTGGTTATAGTAAACTGGTCCTAGAGAAGTGGTGACAATAAACCAGTCCTGAAGAAAGGTGATAATAAAATGATCCTGTAGCCAGGTGACAATAAACTGATCCTGAAGCAGTTGTGACAGAGAACTTGTCCTGTAGCCGGTGACAGTAAATTGATCCTGAAGAAGTGGCGATAGTAAACTGATTCTGCAAAAGTGTGGTAGTAAACTGTTCCTTGAATAGTGGTATGGGCATTATCTGGTTATGCGTGTAGTCTATTAACAAAAGGCCCAGGCCACAGGGTTGGACATGGCATCAAATGTCATAGGTATCTGACATCATCAGGCCATGCCCTCTGCCCGTATGGCATCAGGCTATGCCCCCTGCCCAAATGCTGAATCAGGAGAGATCCTATAACACAAACTGTCTCCTTGTATCCAATGCAATATAGGACATGATTTCTTGTCAAAGCACTCCCTCTAGTGCTCACTCCATGCTTGTATGGTTCACATCTTCGACAGCTATCAAGCTGAAAATGCTTTCTGTCAGACTTCTACATATTGCTTTAGTTACCTGTACGTTTTCTGTTTTTACATACATGTACCTGCTTAAGGATTTGCTCTGCCAAAATCCCACATTAATAATCATTCTTTTTTTCTCTCTTGAATCCTAATGTCTTCAGCCATAATGAATAAGTTCAAATAAAGTAAAAACTTTACACTATTGTGTGTCACTTAACAACTTCAGCTGGGTTACATGATAACAAACAAATGTGCCAGCAGATAAAGGAATTATGGTCTATCTAGTCTTACTAGAAACCTGTACAGTGGCAGAATGACCTCCCACTTCCTGCTGGTAATTCCCCTAGCTGTGCAGCCCATTATCCAATTTGCTTTGGTTGCAGCTTACCTGCAGTGTGCCGAGTGTTTCAGGTCACTCATGATAATTATACCCAGGTCCTTTTCTTCCTCTGACCTGGTTACCTGCACACCACCCAGCCAGAGTTTTTGGCCCTGGGTTTTTCACTCCCAAGTGCATAACTTTATACTTTTTAGCATTGAACCCTCATTGCCAAATGCTAGACCACTTCTCTAGCCTAGTGAGGTGGCCTACCGGGTCATAATGTTGCATGCTTAATAGTGTATGACATTATGGCTAACCCGGTACAGCGCCATATACTACCGCTACTGGTGCAATACCGTGTATACTGCTGTACGCAGTATTGCACCAGTGGCAGTTTCCCAGGCAGAGGATAAGGCCTCTGCTGGGAGTGGGTTCCAACGAGCAGCTGCTGTGGCTCACAGGGCTGAGCCACAGCAGCAGGAACCCAGGCGCTGTGTCTGGGACCGGGTTTGATTCCTGGTTCCAGAAACATTTTATTTTTCTGTGGACTTGTGCACTCCCTGAGTTGGACCCCCCTCCCATAGTTGATAATCTTTAGTCGGGGGGCAGCGTGATTTTGCCATGCGGGCATAATGTCTTGCAACATTGTGACCACATGCTGTGAGGTTCTTCCAGAGTTCCTGTCTCCCCTCCTTTGTGTCCTCCCTCCCACAGAGTTTTGTGTCATCCGTGAACAGGAAGATCTTAACTCATGATCCCATCCTCAATGTTACTTATGAATACGTTAATAATGGACCAAGCAAAGAGCCCTGTGAGACCCCACTTGTCATAGGTCTAGCTTCTGAGAATTCTCCCACCCCCCCCTACTACTACTACCTTTTGGCTTCTGCCTGCAGCCAACTTATGACTCAACCAACAAGCTTAGCCCCCACATCCACATCTTCTAGCTTCCTAACCAGTCTCCTGTGAGGTACCGAGTTGAAGGCCTTGCTGAAGTCCAGACACAGGACATCAACCATTTGGCCCTTGTCCACTGTCCTGGTGACTCAGTCAAAGAAGTCAATTATTTTAGTCTGGCAGGACCTCCCCAATAAAGAACCATGCTGCCTCACATCCTGGAGCCCATTATCCTCCAGAAAGCTCACCAATCTCATTCAGGATGGGCTCCATCAGCTTACCCAGTACTAATGTCAAGCTGACCAGCCTGCTGTTCCCTGGTTCATCCTTTGGCCCAGTTTTATGAAGAGGCACCACATGTGCAGTTCTCCAATCTCAGGGCACCATCCCTGACTCCAGAAAGGTGTTAAACAGATTTGCCAGGGGATCCACTAGACCCTCCACCAGTTCCCTTAAAATCCTCGGGTGCGTACAGTCTGGCCCAGGGGATTTATCCACCTTCAAGGCCCTTAGGTCCTTTAGTACCCTATCAGTCTGAATGACGCTGTCCGTGACTTGCCCTCTCCTGGTCCCCACCCCCCATTCCCTTGTGACACTGGTCCATCCTTCTCTGTAGTGAAGACTGAACAGAAGTACTTATTAAGTACCTCTGCTTTCTTTTCACTACCCTCTGCCAAACCACCCTCCTTTTTTAATCTGTTTAATCCTTCTCATCCTTTATGTTCCTTTTCTCACTTATCTAATGGAAAAGGGCCTCCTCCCCTGTTTTTACCCCTGTGCTATCTGCACTTCCCTTGTATTCTTTGCTACCCTAACTGCTCTCCTCACCTCCCTTGATTTGGAAGCGTAATCCACCGTACCCTCCTCCTTCTGAGTATGTTTGTACTTCTGGAAGGCTGCCCTCTCTTCATCTACAGCATTTGCCACTTCCTTGATGAACCAACTGGGCTTTTTGGCATTTTGCTTTCGGCGCACTCACTGGTGGCCTCCATCAGTCTCTCCTTTATTACTGTCAGTTTCTGGTTCACATCCATCTCCTTTCTGATCCCATTAAGGTACCCTGCTAGAATTTCTTCCATCCTACCAAAGTCAGCCACCTTAAAGTCCAAAAGGTTCTAAGTGCTATTAGACATATACAGTGTAGACAGGGTAGTCGATGTGATATGCTGTAATACATGCATTGGGTGCTTCAAAATAAGTCAGGGTCTATTACCTTTTTCCATATATTAGTTATTCTTTACTGAATTACAAAACACATTCCAGATGATTTTGTCAGTTCTCCTATCCCCAACAGACTTGGAATACCAAGCACTACATAAAAAAAAAACAGTCTGAAACCCCTCAATTTATTTCTATGTAACCCAAATGATTAGGCACTAGTGATCAAAAGTATTTATTATGTAAATGCTCAAATGACCTAACATGCAGAGGTATGAACCCAGCTCCAAAGCACCAGATTTCCCAATGTTTTGCATTGCTCTGATCTCCGAAAGCATCAGAGCAATGATGTTCTTTTTGTTCGGTTGGTTCTACAGTTGTGGATGGCAGCACCTGCAGACTGAACAGTACATTTCTCATGTGCTCACTTCTTTATATGGTACCAACATTTATGAAGATTCAAAGAACCCACCAGGATGCAGCAGTTGTCTTGGTTATTGACTCAGGTTCAGAGCCATTACTGCATAAAGGATTTTGTCAAAAGGATGGGACAATTCCCATCACCAGAATATCCACCCCACCAGAGACACCCATAAGTGACACTCCCACAGGAAACACAAACTGAATCTCAAACAGTGTCTGCGAGACCTAAGAAGATTTGCATTAATCTTGCTCCTAATATCAGGCAGTATTCTTCCAGACATGGGCCCCATGAGCAGCCCAGGGCCTGCACCCAAGCAACATGGAAAGCCAAACATTGTCTTCCTATAACACTGGTAGCCTTCTCCCCAAATTTGCCTTATCTGACGCATGGGTCACACTACTACAACCGGATGTCATATCACTGATAGAAACATGGCTCACCCCCAATATCTCTGATGCCATCATCTCCCTGCCAGGCTTCATCCATTTTAGAGAGGACCAGTTGGGCAAGTGTGAAGAAGGCTGCCTCCACTACCTAAGGTCACACTTAATGGGGTCCAAACTTGAAATCAGTGGGTTGATTAGGAACTATGAATGCCTGGTGGTTAAACTCATACTGAGAAGGGGACCCAAAACTATTGCCCTTATGACAGCATATGTACCACCTAATAAACATGAAGAAGGCCTAAAGTCCTTCTCCAGCTACTTCAAACAAATCAGTCATAACTGTGAAATCATTGTCACAGGTGATTTCAATATCAGTTGGACCTTCAAATCTAGTGTTGGACACAGGAATATGATTGTGAGTCTCTTTCTCACCCAAATGGTGACTGAAAGCACCAGGACCAACTATAAAACAGGCACCAGCACCCTAACGGACCGGATTCTGACCTCACATCCTGACAGGGTTAAAGATGTCAGAGTGCTACCTGACAACATCAGTGACCACTCCTCAGTGCAATGTGCATGGTCAGATAAACAGATCAAGCCTCCCCCCAAATTTACCACTTGCCGGCTCCTCAGAAAAGACAAAGAAGTGGCCTTTATATCATTCCTGGCTAAAACAGATTTGAACTACAGTGAACCCCACCAGGATGAAGCCCAACTCTGCAGAAATCTTTTTAATTTATATTTTTTATGGTATTTTCCCCTGGTTTTCACCTGCTCCCATCTCGGGCATGCACACGCATGTGAGGGCACACACACGCCGAGCTTTGAGACACCCTCCCTACTTTGCCACTCCCTCCAGCCTACACTGCCATCAGACCTCCACTCCGTGGCAGTAGAACTATGAGGGGATGACAACCTCCCCAGGAGAGGAGAGCTGCCAGTAGGCTGCTCAATCCTGCTTCCTCCCTCCCCCCTCCCCCGTGCCGGCTCCCCAATGAACTGAGGTCATTCCCAAACCCAGGTTGATGGCGTGATGCGAGGTAAGGCATACTGCCTCAACCCTGTGCACCACTGGGCTGGCTAACTCTGCAGAATTCTGAAGTAGAGTTACTGCAGCAAGCAATGCAATTTCAAGGAGACTTAATCCCTTTTGTCATGCAGGAAACCTGTGACACTGAGCTATATCCCAGTGGGCTTCACTGTACCTAGATGTATTCCTAACATTGACTGTACCCTTAACTTCCTAAAAGAGGAATTCACTGCAACCTGTGACAAATTTGCCCCTCTCAAGAAACATAAGTCCCAGGGCAACTCATCTGGGTGGATCACTCCTGAACAACTGGCCTACATGAGGGAAAGTGACAACAGGTGGCACTTAGCCAGATAAACTGGCTCCCTGGCACATCTATAAAAATACAGAGAAGCCCTTAATAAAGGCATCAGGCCGATCAAGCTGACTAAATCAGAATACAGCTAAACACAGCAAACCCAAAACTGGAAAGATGGGGAAAACATTCTGGGAGAACATTTCTGACCCTCTGGGCAAGAGTAAGAAACAATCTTGCAAATTGCTGAGAACTGATGGGACTGAGACCAGAGACCCAATGGAGTTGGCAAACAAATTCAACAAAGCCTTTATAGAGCTAAGTGCAGTCATCACAGGAGCCCGTCCCTGGTGACTCATGATGAAAAAGGCACTGTAGCCGCTAGCAGACATGATCCTGTGACACAGTACCCTAGTTTCCACTTGAGGAGAGTCTCCTAAAATACATCAAAAGAACCTTGGATAAAACCATGGTTGGCAGCAACACCATTGATATAAAGCTGTTAGCACTGTTCCCTGAGGAACTTGCCCACCCCATCTCCAAGATCTAGGAATAGACACAACCTTACAGCTGAAGCGAGACGTTCTGTTGTCGCCAGCACAGTCCTGTCCATTGTCGATTATGGTAGGTAGGTAAAAGTTTATTGTTGACAAGTTATGTCATTACAAAATAAAATATCGACATCCATACAATGATATAAATATATTTACATGGCATAAAGTACATACATATGAATAATTTAAAAACATACAGATATAGATTTATTCTACACTGTACCACTTTACTATTGCCAGAAAATGTTTTATACAGTTATTATTAGTAACTTCTACTTGTTTATTTTTATTACACACTGTATTTCATGTTCTTAGATGTAGCTTCAGTTTATCCACATATTTCAAAAATGTAACTACCTATACCAAAATTTGTATGGAGTGTGAATTTAACAAGAGTCTCATTATTTCACTGAGGTCAAATACCAATGTCCTATTATTTCTCCCAGAATCTTTTTCCTTATTTCTTCATATAAGGGACACTTAAGTAATATATGTCTATCATCTTGGCCTAAGTCACATCGGCAGCTGCCACTGAAGCTGTCCCCATCCCTATTAATCATTGCCTCCAACCATTCACTTTTGTAATATTCAAAACGATATTTTATGAATAACTGCATTCTTTTTAGATGTTTAATTTGCAATAAATATTTTTGAAACCCAAATATTTTTTTTATTATGAGCCAACCATTTACTTATTTTATAGTTTGAACATGCTTTTAGGTTGTTCTGTTGTGCTATATCACTTATTCTATATTTAATGCAATGCTGAATCTCTTCAAACATTTTAATTAATGTATCTGTTATACAGTGTAACAAGCCATATGGTTTTATTAAGTTTTCCGCTATTTTTATTGAAGGGAAAATTATGCCTCTACTCTGATAATATATTGCTTGTTCAAGGCACATTTAGGGTAGCCGTCTGATCTCCATATTAAATACTTTTAACCAATATGTAACTACTCTTTGTTGAATCAGAGTTTTTAATGAGAGTTTCCCCAATTCAGCACATAGAGATGAAGGTGTCCCCTGAGGTAATCCCATAATCTTTAAAAAAAAAAAAAAAATTTTTCTGTGTTAGTTGTGTTGTCTGCTCCCCAAATTTCAAATCCATACAATATCTGGCCCTCATTGTTGTATTAATAACCCTGAGGCAACCTTTCATCGAGTTTCCCCTATACTTATAGGCGAAGCTGTTGATTGCTGGTATGGAATTTTTAGATTTTAATTCTATGTCTTTAATATGTGTTTTCCATGTTAAATTACTTGCCATTGTAATGCCTAAATATTTAAATTCTGAAATATGCTCTATTAATTCATTTTTTATTGTTATAGTTTATTTCTTTTATTATTATAGCCAAAAATCATCAGCTTTGTTTTTTATAATTAATCTTTAAATCACTCTTTTTACATTTATTTTGGAACTCAGTAACAAGTCTTTTAATGCCCAGCATACTGGTAGTCCTTTAAAACGACATCATCAGCAAAGGCTAAATAAGGGCAGATAATCCAAAAGGCTTTACAGCATCTCAGCGTACACGGCCATTGCTGTACCACATAGGAGGTGGCTAACCTCCACAATACAAAGGTCCAACAGAAGAGTGTAGTGCACACAGAAGAAAAAAGGCAAAGATTTAAGTTTTGAATCACCAGTGTACTTTTACTGGGTGCCCACAAACAACATAATGCAGGAATCCAGAATATAGCAAAATTCTGGATCCCTGTGTTATGTTGTTTGTGGGCACCCAGTAAAAATTCACTGGTGTTTTAAAACTTAAATCTTTGCCTTTTTTCTTCTGTGTGCATTACACTCTTCTGTTGGACCTCAATAAGGGCACCCTACATTTCCAGTTCTTGGCATGTGGAAATCATCTTTATACAGTTGGATTAAGAAAAGGTTAAATAAAATTGGTGACAAAACGCATCCTTGCCTGATGCCTCTATTATTTTGAATTTTATCAGTCAGATTTCCTTCTTTATTGAATTGAATCTGGGATGTGTTTTTCTCATATAGCTTGATTATGCGTCCCAACATGGCCTTATCCATTCCTGTATTTTCTAGAGTTTGCCATAATAATTGCCTATTAACAATATCGACTGCTGATTTAAGATCAATATAAACACAATAAAATTTCTGTCTTTTAACTTTTGTGTATTTGCAGACTAAATGTACTAGGGTAAAACACTGATCTATAGTTGAATGCTGGGGTAAGAAACCTGCTGATGCTTCATCTATTCATTTATATTCCTATACCCACAAAAGAATTCTGTTATTTAATATTCTTGCATAATCGTTGATTATGGCCTCCCTGTATATACTGCTGCTACTGGCATTGTATTAAACAGGGCCAAGGTAATTTGCATGTAACCCTCCCTCTGAGTGTCTAGGGGTCCTGATGGTAAAGCAGAGGGGGCACAAGACAAGAACCAGACATAGATCACAGGTAACAAGTAGAAACCACTCAGCCTACCTTTATTTGCAGAACTTCACCTGGAGAGTACAAAATGCCGGCAGTCATTTACCTCCAGAAGGGCAGCACAGGCACGCAGTCTTCAAGCCTGGCGGAATAGAGCACGCAGGCAGGGCTAGCAAAACTTACTAAGGGGCAAAGCAGGTTAGACAACAGTGACAGCAAATTCAAGAGAGGCAACCCAAATTAAAAGAATAAAAACATTTAAATAATTTAAACAAATAAAATGACAGTTACAGCTCCATGGGGCTGGAAGGCACAAACAGGCAGGCACAAGAAGCAATAAGATATTATTGCAGCAGAAAGCTGTGCACAGAACTTAGGCCTAAGCAGACTGAGAAATGGGCTCCACCAGATGAAGAGCTGAGAGGCTCAGTTTAAACTGCAGTGCAATAACTTGCCAATGCCACACACACAAACCACTGGGGCTCTCCAGAACATGCCCCCAGGGACACAACTGGCCTGGCAGACTCAAACACCCAGCCCCACGACTACCTCTGAAAACAGGGAGATCTATATACAGATGGCCAATTTAACTTTCCGCACTGTTCCTGTCACAGAACTCAAGCCTAAAACACCATGCAACCACCTCTCTCCCCAGACCTCTGTACTAAACTGGGGAAGGTTGACCCAGAAACCCACCACAGGCAGGCCACTCACCCAAGGCAACATGCCACATGGGTAACAACTCCCCCCCTGGTGCTACCACTACTGGAAATGCTCCACAGCAGTGCTCTCACCACCGCCAAGTCCCCATTGCCTGTTGCTCCTCACAAGGACAGGACCTGGACCCACCTCGGTACCGAAGAACATGGGGCAGGCAGACACCTTTCCTCCAGGCCACAGCTCTTTCTCCATAATGGGGGTCCAACTCCACTGGCCACATTCCTGCACACCACCCAAGACTGACCACTGAATACTATGCCATGGACAGCAGGCCACAACTCCCTGGGCCAGGGATTCGAGCCCCGGCCACACTGTAAATGTCTCTACCTGCTGGCCTCTTCCATGCTCTCCCAGCCCAAATATTTATACCCTGCAAAGGGGCTGCTACACCCAGACGGCAGACACACCAGGATCCCTAACCACCTAAAGTGCCATCCCAGGGGGAGAAAGAGGTTAACTAATAGTATGCCCCAGAACATGGGAGGCTTACACACTCCCCCCCCCCCTTAAATCCATTCCCCTCCAGGGAATGGGGCACCCGGCCCACTACAGAAGGGGTGCCAGAGTGGATATGCTCACTCTCCATCTGGCAACCACCTACCTGTAGGCACGCCGAGAATGACCCCGATGGAACCTACTAACCCCAAAAATAACAAGCAGGTGGAGCCCATTTACTCCTTATCCCCCCCCCCCCCAATTCCTCAACCAAACTGCAGCATTAAAAAATAAAACCTGCTAGGATAAAATTTGAATAGCAAATATTTTTTCTATTTTTTTCCCAAGAACATCTATAGCCTACCTAAACAATGTAAGGGCACACACACACACACACACACACACACACACACACACACACACCACCACACCACCCAGGTACACGCATACACACACCAACATAGCCCACTCCCCATTCGCAATCACCTTGCACCCAGGGAAACAAATGACGTAGCAATGTTGGGAAAATCATTCAGTCCTCTTTTTTTTTTTCAGTAAACACAGTCCTTCATTACTGGCACAGAAGTACAGTCCAAAAAGTCCCAAATCAGAGGCAGATGAATTTCAGACAAGCTTCTGGGTACATTCTCTTCATTTCAGGAACCAAACCTCAACACCAACAAGGAGCATAAACAGTCAACAGAAACTCAATGCTGAAAACAGTCCTGGCAGCACACAAAATTCATTAAAGTACCTCTCTTACATGGAAGGTCCACCCCCGGCGAGGGGTAACAGAAATCGGGGTCAGATTTGGTCGTTTCATTGTAGAATGAGTCCACAGAGATCACATAATGCTTTAACCAACTACCCCCTACATCCTGCATCAGAGCATAGTGCTTGAATAAGGTCAGACCAGCCCAGGCTGCAGAATCACACAGGGACCTAGCACAATGAATCAGCTACTCTGAGGTGGGTCCGTTCTCATCATCACGCATCTGCAACTTCTGCACCATCCCTCTAAACACCCAGTCATTCCTTTCTTCCTCCACAATCTCCCATAAAATCTCGGACAAATGGGGTAGTCGGCTTGTGGGTACTCTAGATGGATCCTCCGCCTTATCCAGTGTTCTGCCTGCAACCATTAGGGCAACTTCCATATGCTGGTCTGACGGGCTTTTCCTGGCTCCAGGCAAACCCTATTATGATAGCAAGCATTCAGGGGGTCTGTGCTCAACAAGCCAACTATTTTCATGCTAACTGCTTTTCTCATCACCAGCAGGCAAGAAATGGTATTAGGAAGAGTCAATACCGGCCTTTGATACGTCTGAGACATGGCACGGTAAACGTCCTGGTCGGCAAATATGTAGTGCTGAGGAGGTTGGCTAGGGGTCAAATGTGGGAGTTCCAAATATTCCGCCTCACTTTTCTCTACTGAGCTCTCCACATTCACAGACTCAGCCTTACTGCAAGCCTCATCATCAGTGGCCTCACCCTTACTGCCGCTGTTGGACGAGGAGGCATGGGCCAACCCCCAGGCCCTGGGGGGTCAGCAGGTTTTGTACATGCTCCTTGCCCTCTCCCTCTCCCATGGGGAGGGCCAGCATATGGTGGTAGGGAAGGACTGGGAAGACATCTTTGCCCCTCCCCATTGTAGAGATCTTTTTCTTCCACTGACTCGACTACCACATCTGGCGCAGGAGCAAAGGGCTCCACCGTCGGGATAGCCACCTTGGTCTCATCCCATATATCCAAACTTCCCATCGACAATAAGGAGGCGGACCCACAGATGGCAATGAGGGACAGGTCCAGAGGGTTATATAGGGTGGCAAGTTGTACAACCCCAAAGAAGCCCCTCTGGCATAAGCTGGGCATAATAGCAGGTGCACAGTACCCACTCCTTGATAGCCGCAGTGCACACAGAGTTCCTCTGCAGTTCCACGACCAGCAATCTTCCACAGCCAGGAGAGTAGCGAGGCAGGAACCAGAGCCTGGGGTTTCTCAATAGGCATTTCCACTGCCATAGTGATATCTCGCACTTCCAAACTTCACCAAGCAACTGGACAAAATGGAGGTCACAGTAGTGCTTCCAAGAAGGTTACACCATCTCCCAGCCAATCACCACAGCCATAATATGCCATGTGGGCACAAACTCATTAATGTGCAGTGCTAACAGAGCTGAAGAGACATCAAACATGGCATGAAAACTTGGCTCAACATGGTGACCCCCCCGGGAATGATGCAGTCTCATTAAAGTGGACCTCCAAGGCTGCTGGCCCCAAAATGTGGCTACCCAGCCTCGCAGAGCAGTAAAGCAGGATCCCAGATGAGCCCCTATGTTTGTAACACTCCCTCCGAGTGTCTAGGGGTCCTGATGGTAAAGCACAGGGGGCACAAGACAAGAACCAGACATAGATCCCAGGTAACAAGTAGAAATCACTCAGCCTACCTTTATTTGCAGAACTTCACCTGAAGAGTACAAGATGCTGGCAGTCATTTACCTCCAGAAGCGCAGCACAGGCAGGCAGAATTCAAGTTTGGTGGAACAGAGCAGGAAGGCAGGGCTAGCAAAACTTACTAAGGGGCAAAGCAGGTTAGACAACAGTGACAGCAAATTCATGAGAGGCAACCCGAATTAAAAGAATAAAAACATTTAAATAATTTAAACAAATGAAATAACAGTTACAGCTCCATGGGGCTGTAGGCACAAATGGGCAGGCTCAAGAAGCAATAAGATACTACAGCAGCACACAGTTGTGGCACAGAACTTAGGCCTGAGCAGGTCAAGAAATGAGCCCCACCAGATGAAGAGCCAAGAGGCTCAGATTTAAACTGTGGTGCAATAACTTGCCAAGGCCACACACACAAACCACTGGGGCTCTCCAGAACATGCCACAGGGACACAACCAGCTTGGCAGACTCAATCACCTGGCTCCACAGACTACATCCAAAAACAGGGAGATCTATATTACAGCTGGACAATTTCATTTTCCCCACTCTTCCTGCCACAGAACTCAGGCCTAAAATACCAAGCAACCACCTCCCCCCAAGACCTCTGTACTAAACTGGAGAAGGTGGACCCAGAAACCCACTACAGGCAGGCCAATCACCCAAGGCAGCGTGCCACATGGGTAATGGCCCCCCAGTGCTGCCACCACTGGAAAGACCCCAAAGCACTGCTCTCACCACCGCCAAGTTCCCACTGCCTGTTGTTCCTCACAAGGACAGGACCCAGACCCAGACCTGCCTCGGTACCACAGAAGATGGGCGGGCTGACACCCTTCCTCCAGGCCATGGCTCCTTCTCCATAATCAGGGTCCCACCCCACCGGCTGCATCCCTGCGTGCCACCCAAGACCAAGTGCTAATAACCGTGCTTTGGAGAGCAGTCCACAACTCCTTGGGCCAGGGGTTCGAACCCCGGCCCCACTGTAATTGTCTCTACCCACCAGCCTCCTCCACGCTCTCCCAGACCCAAAATTTATACTCTGCAAAGGGGCTGCCACACCCAGAGTGCGGACACAGCCAGAGTCCTACCCATCTAAAGTGCCAGCCCAAGGGGTGAGAGAGGGTAACTAATAGTAAGTTCCAGAACATGGGGAACTTACATGTAATAACGCCCTGTCACATTGTACTAGGGCTAACAAGCTCACCCACAGCTGCATATTGTACTCCCTTACCAATTAGCTACCCCTACAAAGCAGATTAAAGTACCAAACCTGTCTGCTTGCAAAAAAAAGGCACTGCTGGGCCTCACCCTCCCCCACCCCCAGCCATACATAACAGCATCAACCCTGTAAAAAATCTGTATGGTACCAGAAGCATGACAAAATCTGCCATTAAACTGCCTCTCTGGAGATCTTATCTAGCAAAACGCTCCTTTGATGTTAAGACAGTAGACTGGATGAATGAATTGCATGATTCCCTAACAAACCTCCCAAATATCATGCAGTTTGAAAAAGCACTGCATACAGCCCTCTCCTCTAACACCAACTGCATTTGTTTTCAATAATCTTTGAACTCGCATTTCATGTGCTGAAACTACACACTATATCATTACTGTACAGCTTAACCAAATATGAATATCTAACACATGATATGTTTGCCTTGACTATATTTCACTGGAAATGATGAAGGTGTCTTACTATCCTTAATGTAGTAATTTGTGATGTAGAACCTTTGTAAATGAGCACTTGTATGTATGGAGAGAAAGAGAGGAAGGAAGGAAGAGGAAGGAAGGAAGGAAGGAAGGAAGGAAGGAAGGATACATACATACATTAAGGACACTGCCCATGTCCTCCCTATCACCATAAAAAGGGTAAGGATTTAGACAAATACCCCTTAGCAACTATGTACATAAAAGCGTTGTAAACCTCCATACCTCATGAAGCAGATTTAAAGGCTATGGCTTTCTATTTGGGATACTACAAGAAGACAAATGCCCCCAATCGAGTTTACATATGTTTTGACATAATTGGTGTCAACCAGAAACTACTTCAACTTTGGACAAACATACTTTGCGCATTTTTTTACTATGGTTGTTTCAAGTTGACCTGCCAGCCCCTACCACCAGCCCATCTCCCTCTTTTGCCCGAGACTTACCTCACTACTTACTCAGGCCAAACTTCTGGCTGGTCAGCATCCCAGTCGGTTGTGTGTGGCCTACAAGAGTGCTACCGATATCCTGTCTGCCGGGGAGGGGTGGTTCCTGTCTTTATTTCTGATCTGAGAGCCAAGAAACAAAAAGGGGGACCCAACAGAACAGATTAAAACAGAAATTAAACAGGAAATTGAAAAAGTGCATGACAAAAGATGCCTTACAGAAAGAGAGGAATTATTTTTAATAAAAGAACATCCAGTAAAACCCATTATCTATCTACTCCACAAAGTGCACAAGAATAAAGAGACCCCCACAGGAAGACCAGTTGTGAGCAGTATAAATTCTGTGACTGAACCATTGTCAAAATTTGTGAATTTTTTTCTATGCCCCATTGCAAAAGAGGTGAGGTCAAATATGGCCAACACTAAAGAAGTTTTAAACATCCTGAAAGGCATCCAGCTAAATGAAAATACAATACCAGTCACCAGTGACACAGAAAACTTATATAACAACAAACCACACCATGCAGGCCTGGAAGCTATCAGTAAAAAAATGTTCGACAAGACCAAGGGATGTAGTACCACCAAGTGGATTCATTAGCAAATTGGCAGAGCTGGTACTCACAAATAACTACTTCACCTTTGGGAAACAGTTCTACAAACAAATCCATGGCACAGCCATGGGGGCAACTTTTGTCCCATCACTAGCAATTATATATGTAGGAGACCGGGAAGAAAAAAATATGTGAAATACACCTGTTAATAAATAGCACAGCAATTTTGTGAAATGGCTGTGCTTTGTGCATAACATCCTATTAATATGGGATGGAACAGAAGAGGAATTAAAAAACATTTTGGAATTTATCAATATGAGGGATGAGAACTTAAAATTCATGACAACTTACAGCAAAAACTAAACAAATTTTTTAGATTTGACAATATACAAGAAAAATGGAAAATTAGAAACAAAACCGTACAAAAAAGAGACAGACCACAATACAATATTGCATTTTGAAAGTCAGTACCCAAAACACACAAAACAAAACATCCCATATGGTCAGCTTTTAAGAATTTAAAGGAACTGCAGTGAAGAAAGCATTGGAAACAAGCATTTGTCAATGCCGAATGTTGTCTCGCTGGCACAGGCATTGGTAGTGCAGGAGTTAGAGATGCATAATAGGAATGGCAGTGAAGTATTGAACTGATGCCAACCTCACCCCACCCTGAAGAGACACATTTTTAACATAGGCATTTTGGGACCTCCCCTCATGAACAGTGGCACTGTGATTTTGTTAATCTGTCCCAAAAGTTGATTTCCCACAGCGACCACGCCATTCTGTGCCACAGGTATGAAAACACATTTTTGGCAGGATGTAAAAAATGGCAGCTGTACTGTTCATAAGGAAATGTGAAAACATTCCAGTGTTGAAAATATTGCAAATTTGCGAAGTTACAAGGGTGCATGGAAACTGCGTAACGCATTCTTGTAATACAGTATTTTATGGACTTTCATCACTAAATTTTCAACATAGGCATTTTAGGACCTTTGCTGATGAACAGTATCACCATCATTTTCTCAAACTACCCCGAAAACTGATTTGGCACAGCGACTGCGCTATTCTGCGCCGGACATGCGAAAACACATTTTGGCCAAGATATGTAAAATGACAGCTGTACTGTTCACAAGGAGGTGTGAAAAAATGCCAAGTTTGAAAAGCTGGAGTGAAAATATCACAAATTCACGAAGTTACGAGTGTGCATGGAAACTGCGCAATGCATGATCATAAAATAGCCATTTTGTTGGATTTTTTTCACCAAATTTGCAGCATAGGCTTTTTGGGAGCCCACCTCATGAACAGTGGCATTGTTGTTTTGTTAATCGGTCCCGAGAGGTGATTCCGTGCAGTGAATGCAAAAATCACCTTTCGGGACCAAATAATGGCATGACAGTGAATGAATTCATGTGGAGGGGTCCCAATAACCCCATGTTGAAAATTTGGTGCCAAAATTCCCAAAAATGGCCAAGATATGTACCAAAGTTGAAAAAAAACCATTTATGCCATTATACAGCTTACCGGCATTTTTTCAGTTCGTGGTCGGCTTTGAAGAGGCAGATGTGTTCCAGTCACTGAAGATCGTCGCACCATGCTCAAAAATTAGTATGGGAATTGAGGGGGTGTGGGGAAATAGGGTGTGCAAAGGGTGGGCGAGGGGCTATGGAGGGCCACCGGAGTCTATTAAGGGACCATTTTCTGCTTTGCAGGTGTAAAACAAAAACATTGTGGGATGTTTTTTCTTTTACGGGGCATTTACTTGGCACACTGAGGTGGGCTCCCAGGGTGCCACCTAAGTGTTTGTTTTTCGGGGGTTCTGTAGCCAATGGAGGATTGGGCACCCCTGTCGGCACACAACAAATGGGGGGGACATTATGCCGATGGGGAGTGGGCTCTCCCTTTGGCAAATTAAACTAGGAAGGGGCAGCATGATGCCAAGGGGGACTGGGAACCCCCTCAGCACACACTGTAAATGGGAGGGGTTGCATTATGCCGACGGGGAGTGGGCTCCCCCATCAGCAAATGAAGTGGGTCGGGGCATTCTGCGGTGGCATGCCGACATGTTTTTATTGTAAACTGGTCACCAGATAAGGAACGCCGCTGCATGAGAAGCTTGGTTCTCATTGCAGTGGACCTTTTCTTTGATCTGGTGGCCAGTTCACATGTTGTTGGTGTCATCGCCTGCAGCTGCCTTATTGGGGAATGAGAGATGCACCTACTGGCGCGTGCCCTGCATTCGCCCACAGTAACCGCACCTCCAAATGTGCTACTACTGCAACATGTTAGCTGTGCAAGCATGAGCCAACATAAAAAGAAATCAGCAGAAATGTGTGGAAAGTTGATTTGTAGGGGTACGTACACAGAATCCTTCTGCATGCCCTGGAAAAAGTGAATAATAAAAAAAGAACAGAATTACTGGAAAATAAAGAAACAGAATATGAAAAAACAGAACAAATACACTTCTGTACACATTTTAATGAAGCTTATGGAAGCATAAAAAGTGTGATTAAAAAACATTGGACAACGCTGAATGCAGACCCCAGCCTGACCAAAATAGTTGAAAAAGGACCACTATTTGGTTATAAAAGAAATAAAAACCTAAAAGATATGCTGGTAGATACTCTGTTTACAGAAAATAAACAAAAACTGAGGCTAGACTGGATGCCAGAAGCCCCAGAGTGGAAATACAAGTGTGGTAATTGCACCCAGTGTGGGAGCACAAGAAACTCAAAAGCTTTTAAACACCCCTGATCTGGCAAAAAATACAAAGTAAAAGGGTTTATGAATTGTTGCAGCTAAGGTGTGGTATACATGTTAATGTGCCCATGCGGATCAGCATACATAGGGCAAACAAAAAGAGCCCTAGAAGCCGGACCTGGGGAACATAAGACAGCCATATGAGTTCAAAACACAAAATATGTAACAGCAAAACATTATTTGGAGGCTGGACATGGCGCAGCAGCATCACTGGTACATATGGCACTGGAAAAAGTGTAAACTCCAAGCAGATGGGGGAGTCTGAAAGACCTTCTCTTATAGAGGGAAGCTTATTGGATTCATAAACTTCAGACTCTATCTCCAAAAGGATTATGTGATGACGCTGGATTTAATAGTTATTTATAACTCCTGTGTTAGGATGGACTGCCAAATATTAGAATTTCAGAGTTTTATATAAAAAAGGAAACACATTTTAGAAAAAGTGAAATTGTACTTTTTGTCTATATTGGTATGTGGTAAATTATTAAGAAAATGAGTGGTTAAAAGTATGCAAATGTTTCAGTAGGTTATACACAAGTACTTTTTCAGAAAGTTATGCACTAGCACTTTTTATGATATATTTGCACAAAAGGGAAAAAGGTATATGATACATTTGCACATATGACAGTAATAATTTGTTAAGTAGGAAATAGGCACTGGCACTTCAAAATGGTAGAATTACACAGTAGATAGATACAAGGTTTATGTTTCTCTAAAAAAAGAAATAAAAAAAGTATAAAAATTAAAAACAAAGAAAAGTGAGTAAATCATGGTAATTATAGTACAGATGGATGGTAAAAAATGGATCATAAATCCTTACTGGCAAGGTAGAAATGAACTGTATAAGGAGGATGCACAGTTTTAGAAATAATCTTGTATGAATTTATATTAAATGAGACATATGAATATTTTAAAGTGGACCATTTGCATAAACAGTATATAAAAAAGAATAAACTTAGGATCCGATCTGAAAAAGAAATTTAGTGCATAAAACAACCAGAAAAACATGAATGAACAGTGATAAGAGAATGCAGGTTACAGTTGCTCAGTAACATGAAAGTATATGAAGTGATTGCTAAGATTCACAAACATTCAAAAATAAGCAACACCCACATCATGACAGCTCTGGTGATGGGATATTGGCTTCGAAACATCAGCATGTTTAGCGCAATGTAGAATGGACCTCTGCTCTGGATGAGGACAAAAGGAGGATCGAAGAGGAAGCAGCAGCGAGGAATTCTGCACCTGCGAGCAGGGAATTCAAAAAGGAAAGTCGCTGCACTACAAGAAGGGAATGAGTACCTGGGGCAGCAATAGGATGCTAACCAGCTACATTGTTGTGGATTTCCAAAAAAAGTTATACACTCTCATATATGAGGATTAGGCAATAGAGCCAAGAAAACAAAATGGAAGGGGGAACCAGACCCAGAGACTGAGAACAATATTGAATGACTGGTAAAGTGACTTTTGGCATTTTTGGCATTTTTCACAAGTTGGGAGCCCTGACGTATATATAAAAAAGAAGGACTAATGTGGAATTAAAATAACTGAGCGCACGTAAATATAAATAAATATAAAAAGATTTTTGCCCTACAAACAGAGAAGTTTGCATTCTAGTAGGCAAAATGAAAGAGTGGGGTTAACGCATTCACTGAGTGAGAATGCATTCCAATGTACTATCCCTGGTCACACACACCTCAGACCTTTCAGCTCAATGACAGAGGTTGAGCACAGCCAAAACAACTTTTTTCCTGCTTACCCAATTCTCTGTTCTCAGTACTTCCCTCTTCCCTTGTATCAGTCATTCCCCCAGTTTTATTTTGTTAATAACTATTTTAATTGTTCTTTTGTGCGGTCCCACAATGTATAGCTTGGTAACTTTTAGTCAATTTAATCTTAGGCCTACAGTAACAGTCATGTTTATTTTTGTCATGCTTTTCCATTCTATGTATTTTATACTAAGGGTAAAGGCGCCAAGGAGGCAGTGTGCCCATGCGTGCTCCTGCCATTCACCCCTAATAGCACAAGCTATTTCCTGCTATTATATAAGCATCAAGTCTGTTTTTAAACTTTTTGTCTTTACTATTACCTCTATAGGTAATTTGTTCCATGGATTTATCACTCACTCTCTGTGTGAAAAAAGTGTTTCTCCTATTTGTGAACAATCTCTTTGGTCTAAGCTGGAGAGGGTGTCCCCTGGTACCCTGGTTATCATTTTGGAATTCAAGGTTTAGTTCGTTCATCAGATAGCTGTCCTGCACAATGTCAAAGCAAAACATTAAGTCGCCTCAAATTCTTTTTGTTTCCAGAGGCATAAGATTTAGTCTTTGAAGATGCTCCCTATATGACAGGGTCTTTATATTACAGATCATTTTTGTTCCTTGTGTTTGAATTTTTTCCAGCCCATCAGCTGTCCCCAAGATCTGCAACAGAGTAGATGATCCAGATGGGGTGGGCAGAATGAGAAGAGATCTGGATAAACTAGCAAAATGGTCAGAAGAGTGGCAACTGGGATTTAATGCAAAGAAGTGCAAGATCATGCTCATAGGGAAGAGAAACCCTGAAGCCACCTATAGGCTGGGAGGGGAGTTGCTAGCAGTCACAAAGGAAGAAAGAGACTTGGGCATCATCATCACTGATGACCTGAAATCATCAAGCAGACCTCTAAAGCAGTAGGTAAGGCTAGGGGTGTTAGGGTGTATTAGTAGGGGTATCACAAGTCGTAAGAGGGAGGTAATAATCCCTCTTTACAAGACACTGGTTAGGCCCCATCTGAGTACTGCATGCAGTATTGGAGGCCACACCTTCACAAGGACATTAATCAAATTGAGGCAGTCCAGAGAAGGGCAACCAAAATGGTGCAGGACTGCATCAGAAGACATATGAGGACAGATTAACAGAGCTCAATATGTATACCCTTGAGCAAAGGAGGAGAGAGGGATATGATCGAGGCATTCAAACACCTTAAGGGCATTAACAAGGTGAAAGAGTCTAACATGTTTAAATATAAGAAAATAGCAGGACAAGAGGACACAGCATGAGATTAGAGGGGGTCCGATTAAGGGGGAATGTGAGGAAATTCTTTTTCACAGAAAGGGTGGTGGATGCATGGAATGGCTTACCACAAGAAGTGGTGGCTATGAATACAGTGCAGGGCTTCAAACAGGCATGGGATAGGCATAAGGGAGCAATACAAATGACTATGAATAGATAGGCCACCCACAGAGCAAAGGCCGATGGCACATTTATAAGGTAGAAAAAAGAAATGGGCAGACTGGATGGGCCTTGCGGTCCTTATCTGCCGTCAACTTCTATGTTTCTATGTTATTTGTGTGTTACAATGTGTGTGATAAGCTAACTTCCCCATTATTGTTATGCCCAGGTCTTTTTCCTCTGTCAATTTTCTTAATGGGTGGCCATTCAGATGGTATGTGTTTTCCTGGTTGTGATGCCCCAAATGCATTACACAACACTTTTCAGCATTAAAATTCATTCCCCATGTCTCAGCCCATTTAGATATCTCATCCAGTTCATTTTGGAGTGCATCTGTAGCCTCTTGTTTATTTGTAATCCTTAATATTTTTGTGTCATCTGCGTATTTACTTAGCCAGCATGTTGAATGTTTGCCCATGTCAGATATAAATATCTGAAATAACGAGGGTCCCAGAACCAAGCCCTACAGCACACCACTAGTCACTCCTATTGGTTCAGATAGATATCCTTGTATACCAACTCTCTGACTCCTCCCACTCAACCAACCTCGAACCCAGTTAATAATTTTATGATCTAACTGCTTATCTATCAGTTATTTTATAATTTTGCATTGTGTTTTTGTATCTGTTAACTTTTTTTGCTCTATCCGCTTCCCCCAGGACACATCTGTAAATGAGCTGTTACCAACTCAGTATGTCTTCCTGGTAATACCTTTGAAATAAATCAATAATCAATAAACTATCAAAACCTCTTCCTATAAAACTCAGCATAGGAACAGAATTTTATGACAGATAAGGACCAAACATCCATCCAGTCTGCCCAGTCCCTACCTCAGTTCTGATACTAGTTTAACACCAGTGACAATGTAAGTGATTAATTTAGCACGTTTCCCCTAAAACCATCCTTACTCAGATTATAATATAATATAATATAACTATATAAAGTAAAAAAAGAAAGATGGGAGGGGGAATTGTCAGGCTAAAGATGGGAGGGAGGATAATAGAGGAAGACATAAAACAGCCATGCTGAATTATTAATTCTGCTCAGTAGTCACTAGAGGAACAGTGGGCTCTTACCAGAAAGCAGGATAAAAGCAGCTGATAAATGGGGCTCAGAAATGAGGCTGCAATAATATACTAGCAAAAGAGTCAGAAAAGGGTTAGCAGCCCTCAATATAAACAAGGTCAGATGGGATGCTTCTGAGGCTAAGGAAGCTGGCATTGGTGTTAGCTGAACACCTGGTGGGATTATTCAATAGCTCTCCGCAGCAAGAGGTGGTTCCCAAGGACTAGAGAATGACAAGCGTAGTTCTGCAGCACAAGGGAGAGGACAAGGAGCAGCCGGGAAACTATAGACTCATCAACTTTACCTCCATGGTAGGAAAACTGATGGAGACAGTAGTCAAAGAGGACCTAGTGGAACATCTGGAGAAAAATGGGCTTCAGTATAGTAAACAGCATGGGTATGTGGCAGGGAGATCTTGTCAGACCACCCTGATAGTATTCTTTGACTGTGTAGCCAGCGGAGTTGACAAGGGGCATGCAGTAGACTTACGCTACTTCGACTTCAGCAAGGCATGGGACTCAATGCCACACAGAAGACTGCTGATGAAGATGGGGATCTGGAAGCAGATAAGAAAACAGTAAGATAGGTAGGGAGTTGATTGGAGGGGAGACAGCAGAGAGTTTACTTGGTTTACTTGGTTTCAGAGGACAAAAGAAGGCTACTGCCCATCGAGATTGTTCCCCACTACCATGGTGGGACAAATTATACCCTGAGATTATTACACTCCATCCAGCAATCCAACCCTTTTTTAAAGGCTGTAATAGAACTACTGTCCACTAATTATTGAGGAAGTAGATTCCAAATTCTAGGTGTTCTCACCATAAAATAATTTAACCTTTTATTTGTTTTAGATTTTGAAACATTGATTTGTTTGTTATGGGACCAAGGGGTAGTCCTTCTAGTGGAGAAATTTAAACCGCAATGGTGCATGAGCTCCTGGGAGTTCTGAATTTTATATAATAGGAGTAGATCTCCTCTAGTGCATCTTGTATGAAGTGAATGTAACCCAGTTACTTGTAGTCTACCCCTAGAGTTGTGATGAATAAGGTCAGATCAGTGGAAAGAGAGTTCACCAGCAGAGTATTGTCCTGGGCCTAGGCCTCTTACATATGTTCCTCAGTGACAGAGGGGAAGGAATCAAGGTCAGGTTGCATCAATTCACAGACGGCATCAAACTCTGTGGTAGAACTGACAATGTGGAGGAGAAAAGGGAATTGCGGAAAGGCCTGCAAAGGTGGGAAAATGGTTCAAAGTATGGCAACTGTAATCCAATGCCATGACACACAAAGGGATGCACTGACACAACATCAGGGGAAAGGGACCTAGGAGTCATCATTAGTGACTCCCTTAAACAAATCAGGCAATGTAGCAAAACCTTCAGCAAGGCTAACAGGATGCTGGGGTGTATGGGAGGGGTTGACAGTAGGAAACAGGAGGTACCGTTACCGTTGTATGGGTCACTGGTGAGACCACACCTGGAGAACTGTGCTCATTTCTGGAGTTCACACCTGAAAAGGGACAGGAACAACCTAGAGATGGTACAGTGCAGGGTGACCAAGATCATTTAAGGCTAGGGCAGGAGAGCCTATGAGGATTGTCTAAAAGTGTTGAACATGTATTCACTCAAAACCAGACTAGAAAGGGGGGGATATGACAGAGGCCTTGAAGTTCTTGAAAGGAATAAATAAAGTGAACTATGAAAAGCTATTTACCAGGAATAGAGAAGCTAGAACACAGGGTCACACATGGAGGTTAATGGGGAGAAGGTTTCAAAAGGATGTAAGTAAGTATTATTTTACAGAAATAATGGTAGAGCCATGGAATGATCTACTAGCAGAGGTAGTGGGTGCAAACCATAAAAGGCTTCAAATACGGCTCGGATGGAGTCAAGGGTATAGTAGTCATTCATACAAGGGAGGTGAAAACATGGAAAACAATGGGGAGAATAAGGCAAGCCAAGACCCCACAGGGACAACATGTCCTGAGGTATGATAGGATAACATGGGCAGACTAGATGGACTGTCAGTCTTTTTCTGCCATCATTGTCTCTGTTTCTAAATACTTACCCCCCCAACCCAATGAATCTGTCCCAGCCATGCCTAAAACCATTTACTGTTTGAATGTTAACAAGTTCTTGTGGAAGGTGGTTCCATTTATCCACTACTCTTTCAGTAAACAAGTACAGTACTTCCTAATATCCCTTGTGAACTTACCACCCACTAGCTTCTTATAATGCCTCCTTATAACATTACTCTCTCTAAGTGTCAGCAGTCCATGGCTGTCAACCCTGTTGATACCATTTAGGTATTTAAACATCTAAACCATATCACCCCTCTCCCTTCTAGTCTCAAATGAATACTGTACATGCCCAGGTCATTCATTCTCTCTTCATAAGACCTCCCCTGTTGTCCTGAGATCATCTTTGTCGCCCTTCTCTTTACTGATTCCAGGTGATCCCTATCTTTTTTCATGTGTGAGCTCCAAAACTGGACACCTTTCACTAGGTGTGGTCTAACCAATGATTTATACAGAGAGAGAACTTTTCTTCTGCTCAAGAAAGCTCTCCCAGTACACCCCAACATCCTGTTTATCTTCTGGAATGCCTTATCGCATTGCGCTGAAGTCTTAAGACTGTCACTAATTAAAACTCCCAAGTCTCTTTCTTCAAGTGTTTTAGCTAGTCTAACTCCTGCCATAAAGTATTCAGATTTTGCATTTGTCTTACCCAAGTGCATAACCTTACATTTCTTGACACTGAATTTTAATTGCCTGATACCGGACCACTTCTTCAGTTTTGCCAGATCCTCCTGAAGGTCTCTTACTCCGTCATCATAATCCACACTATCACAAATCTCTGTATCATATGCAAACAGAGACATCCTACCATTTATATTCTCTCCTATATCAATTTACCACAAACATGTTAAATAGCACTGGATCTAGAAATGACCCCTGGGGTACACCACGTGTCACCCTCCACACCCTTGAGCTCCACCCCAACCCCTGTATCCCTCATTATTTTCACCAGCCTATTATGGGGTACAGAATCAAATGCCTTGTTGAAGTCAAAACATAGGACACCTAGAGCTTTACCTATGTCTCAGTCTTGTGAAACCCACTGAAGAATTCTATGAGATTCATCTGACAAGCTTATTGTCTTATAGCCCTTTTAGTTCCAGGAATTCCACCAGCCTTTCCTTCATAATATTATCCAGGGGTTTATCCAGGAGGGATGTCAGGCTAACTGGTCTGTAAACACCAGGGTCACCCCGTCTCTGCTGCTATGTAAGGAGATGACATCTGCCAACCTCAGATCACTTGGAATCTCACCAGTATCTAAAAAGCAATTAAACAGGTCAGCTAGAGGCTCCAGCAATACCTGGGCCAACTCCTTCAGTACACGAGAATGCAGTCTGTCCTGGCCTGGCAATTTCTTAACTTTCAACCCCAGTACACTATTAAGAACACTTTTAGCTTGGATATAGTAAACCCCTTTGTCCAGTTTAGTTCCCCCAGCCTGTAAACTACTATATGGGAGTGGACCACCCCCCTTGTCAAATATAAAAACAGAGCAAAAGTACTGTACTTGTTAAAGGGGGGAAGATCAGTACCAAGGGCCCCATATCCAAGTGAGGGCTGATCCCAATGTACAATTAGTGTGCAAAAACATTTTGGTTTAGATACTTATTATTGTAGTGTAGTAGATTGTATCAGACTAATTTTGCTTACGGTACTCTGTGTTGGTTTAGCCTATAGAGCCCCTAATCTCAATAAAGATCAGAATATAAACTTTCTACGCTCAATAGGAAAATTCAATCCAAATAACAACTATATTCTTATGGGAGATTTTAACTTCTCCAAAATAAACTGGGAAACATCCCAATGCTTAGGAACAATAGAAAGAATTTTTTGAAATCACAGTTAATCAAAACTTAGAGCAAATTATTAAAACTGGAACTATAAACAATAATATTCTTGACATTATACTAACATGGGTGAAAACATTTCAGAACCAAGTATACTAGCACCATTAGGTAATAGTGATCATAATATGATCACATTCCAAATTCAAACTAAATCTCAAACTACAAAAGGAAATACAATGGTCAGAGATTATTCCAAAGCAAACTATCATGCAATGAAGAACTATCTCAACTCATGGGATTGGGAGACAGAGTTTACCAACCTCAATGTGGAACAGGCTTGGTCGCTTATTTTATCAAAAATGAACCATTGCCTTAATACATGGGCTCCAAAGAAAAAAAAATATATAAATGGATATAGAACTCCAGTTTGGTGGAAAAACAAAATAAAGAGATTAATAAATAAAAAACACAGAAACTATAGAAAATATAAAAAAATCCATCAGTAACCAACTGGAATTCATATAAAAATTGTCAACAAAACAAAACATTATATTAAGAAAGCTAAAAATGAAATTGAAAATAGATTAGCTATTCATACGGTTGATAATAAAAAAAATTTTTATAATTATATAGATTCACTTACAGATACCAAACCTACAATAGGACCAATCAAAGCTAAATCTGGGCTTATCAGCAATGACATTGAAATGGCCACTGAACTCAATAATTACTTTGTCACCATCCTTACCCCAAAGGAAAAAAATAATAGTAATGAAGATAACATAACTACTTCCCATAATTTAAAAGCTAGTCAAATTACTAAGGAAGAAACTATGAAAGCATTACAAAATCTAAACATCAACTCTTCAGCAGGACCAGATGAAATACATCCTAGGTTTCTTAAAGAAATTGCTACTCAAATCTCAGGACCAATGACTAAATTATTTAATTTATCTTTGGAAAAGCTGAAGCTAGCCGCCCAAGCCACCACCACCGCCCACCTAAAAGCTCCAGCAACCCCGGATCAAGCCCCTGACCGGGCCACCGGGTCCACTTCTCGGTGTGGCCGTGGCTTCTGAAGCTAGCCACCCAAGCCGCCACCATCGCCCACCTCACAGCTCCAGCAGCTCCGGATCGAGACCCTGACTGGGCCACCAGGTCCACTTCTTGGCGTGGCCATGGCTCCTGAAGCTAGCCGGCCAAGCCGCCACCACCGCCCGCCTCACAGCTCCAGCAACTCTGGGTAAGATTTTTGCCTGGGGTTGGGGAAGCCGTGAGCAGCTTTCATTGGTCTAGCACTTGCTGCCTCACTCCTCGATTGGACACCCACTGCCTACACTGCTACTGATTGGCTCCCATCTCTCTCTGCCTTTTGCTCTGCTCACCGGGCTCTGCGCCCATAGAAATACATTGACTTTGACGTAATTTTGCCCGCTTTCTCCTGACTACAATCCAGTGTATCTCCAAAGTGAGATTACAGCCATTTTATTGCTATATTTGCATGTAGTTTGTTTGATAAAGCCATTTGAACTGTTCTTTAAAACGGAGAGTTAATTTTGTTCTGACTTGCTACTGAAATCTCCTCTCACTACTTTCACTACTTTCCCTGTCTTCTAAGGTCACAATTTTAAAAGCCTCCTGCCTCTCTAGACTGTCTCTCTCTCTCTCTCTCTCTCTCCTGGCGCTAGGTATTTGGAATATCCATTGTTCCAAACCTTACCTGCCCTCCCCCCCTCCGTTTTTTCTTGCAACTGCCTAACTTTTCTCTCGCTCCACGCCCCCGATTTAACCTCTCCTCCACGTCACCTGCCTTTGTCTTGCTCTGCCTTAACTAATCCCCAGCTCTCCTCTTTCTCCCCCTTGAATCGAGCCCCTGACCGGACCGGGTCTACTTCTGTGACATGACTCCTGAAGCTAGCTGCCCAAGCCGCCACCTGTCGCCTCAAGCTCCAGCAACTCCGGTAAATTCCTGGCTAGGGTTGGGAAGCCGTGGGCAGCTCCATTGGTCTAGCGCTTGCTGCCTCGCTCCCCAATTGAACACCCGCTGTCTATGCTGCTACTGATTGACTCCCATCTCTCTCTGCCTTTTGCTCTGTTCCCCGGGCTCTGCGCCCATAGAAATACATTGACTTTGCCATAATTTTGCCCACTTTCTCCTGACTACAATCCAGTGTATCTCTGAAGTGTGATTATAGCCATTTTATTGCTATATTTGCATGTAGTTTGTTTGATACAGCCATTTGCACTGTTGTTTAAAACAGAGAGTTAATTTTGTTCTGACTCGCTACTGAACTCTCCTCTTGCTACTATCACTACTTTCCCCTGTCTTCTAAGGTCACAATTTTAAAAGCCTTCTGCCTCTCTAGACCATCTCTCTCTCTCTCCTGGTGCCAGATATTTGGAATATCCATTGTTCCAAACCTTACCTGCCCTCCCCCCTTCACTTTTCCTTGCAACTGCCTAACTTTTCTCTCGCTCCACACCCCCCAATTTAACCTCTCCTCCATGTCACCTGCCTTTGTCCTGCACTGCCTTAACTAATCCCCATCTCTCCTCTTTCTCCCCCTTAGATTGAGCCCCTGAGCGGGCCGCTGGGTCCACTTTTCGGCGCGGCCGTGGCTCCTAAAGCTAGCCACCCAAGCCGCCGCCACCATCCACCTCGCAGCTCCAGCAAATCCGGGTAAGATTCCTACCTGGGGCTGGGGAAGCCGCGGGCAGCTTCCATTGGTCTAGCGCTTGCTGCCTCGCTCCCTGATTAGACACCTGCTGCCTACGCTGCTACTGATTGGCTCCCATCTCTCTCTGCCTTTTGCTCTGCTCACTGGGCTCTGTGCCCATAGAAATACATTGACTTTGCTGTAATTTTATGTCCGCCCCACCCCCTCCTACCTTAACTTTATATGCCTAAGCCACGCCCCCTTCTTTCTCCCCCGCCCACTTAGCCCTTTGGATCGCCAGTTCTGGTCCTTCACGCCAGCCCATCTCACTTTCATCCCACAGAGCGCCTGCCTTTACCCAACTCTCTCCTCCTGCTCCCTGAAGCTTCTCCACTGCCCTCAAATCACACTAAACTGTTCAGGCATGCCTCTACCCCCCACCACCAACTGAGTATTTCATGCCTACCTCATGGGCACTCTCCTTCATGCTTCTAACTCTCATTTTTCTCCTCATTATGCACCCCCATCTTCTTCCTCCCTGGACCCCACCTCCCATGCCCACCTCCCTGATCTCTCACCATGGCACAACCTACTGCCCCAAGGGAACCCTCCACTTCTCACCACATCCCCCCTTATGGCCCACCTATAATTAATACTTGGCTACTACTAAAAGCAACTACACCCTATGGACTGGCCTGCTTATCTTTGCTCCAGTGGGTCACATAACCCGGGCGCTACCGACTGGAACCCATCTACGACTCCCTCAGCAAACAACATTATAAACTTGGCCTTAAGGAACTGCGCCTATTCTCATTAAAACTGCTTCTCCTCATCCTACTGATCTCAGGCAATATTCATCCAAACCCTTGACCACGCAGCCCAAACCCCAGATCTAATGCCGGAGCTCTTCTCCTAGCAACCCTAAACATCTATAGCCTGCTACCTAAGTTTGACGCACTTCAGTCCTTCATAAGGCAACACAACCCTGATGTCCTTGCTGTGGTGGAAACCTGGCAGACGCCAAAAGTCCAGACCTGGCAATAACCCTACAGGGCTACAACATTATTAGACTGGACCCTGTCTCTAAGAAAGGAGGGGGCTGTGCCATCTTTGTCAAAGACACCCTAATGGTGCACCCCATTGATTCACCGACAACTGAGTCCTCTACCCAGATCCTACCCATAAAACTACTCCTTGGACCTAATCACAAAGTACTCACAATTGTCACCATCTACATTCCACTCCAGGACCAAGCCAAAGGCCTCAACAATGTCCTCATGTTCATCAGCTCTCAACCTCCTGACTCCAAACTTATCCTTCTTGGGGACTTCAACATTAATTGGCTTGCATCAGATGTTGGAGCTCATAAAGATGCCATAGCTGCTGCCAACCTCACACAGATGGTCGACACCCCTACTAGGATAAACTATAAGACAGGCACTAGTACCCTTCTGGACTGGCTACTCACTAACCACCCATCCCAGATCTCTCGTACCTCTGTCCTCCCAGACTCCCTCAGTGACCACTCCCCAGTCATTTGTGAGTGGTCCAACAAATTGCTCAAGCCACCTCTCAAATTCATTTATAGCAGGGTACTCCCACGTGGGCAACTCTCCCATTTCAAACAACATCTGAGTCTTCAAGACTGGCAACCTATCTTCAATGCTACAAATGTCAATGTGGCCCTTGACTACTTCATTGCCACCTTTAACAAGGCCTGTGACCTCTATGCCCCCTGCTAAAAAACGTAAAGCCAAAACACTCTGCAACCCCTGGATAGACTCCAAGCTCCTCTCTCAACTGAAAGCTAGGGACCATCTCTGGGCAGTGGCCAAAGCCACAGGCAAGCCATCAGACATACAAAACTACAAACAAGCCCAAAATGCCTATACCAAAGCCATCCGACTTACTAAAAGTTCATACTATAATGAGGCACTCTCAAACACCTGGGGCAATGGTTGTGCTTTCTGAGATAACATCAAGGAAATCACAGGAAAACAACCAGAAAACCCCCCAGCCATGCTGATAGTTGATGGGGCCCCCACTCTTGACCCCACAAAAATTGCTAACACCTTTAACATAGCATTTACCGACCTTAGTGCTGTCCTCCCCCCCCTGACTTCTTTCACAAAAACATATGCTCCGCAAGTGCCCGTGATGCTCAGACAAATAACCCCAATTTCTACTTCGAGGAGATTAACTTGAACAAAGCATGATGATACATCACAGCTGCTATTTCTAAATCCAGAGTTAGTGGAGACACCATTAACCTTAAACTGCTGTCACTTACTCTCGAGAAAGTACTTTGTCCCCTAACCAAAATCATGAATCTCTCTCTCTCCGCTCTAGTCAATTCCCAAACAGATGGAAAACTGCTACCATCACTACTGTTCACAAAAGTGGTGATAAGACTAGCCATGCTAACTATCGCCCGATCTCTGTTCTGCCCCCTCTCTCCAAGGCACTTGAACGGATCGTGGCAGACCAACTTACCAACCATCTCGCCAAATACAATCTATTGTGTGAGCAACAGCACAGATTCAGAAAGGGGCACAGTACCTCCACTGCCCTTCTTGAATCACTGGAGCTGTACATAGTTCCCTTGACAAGGGCCTTCTTACTGGCGCAGTTTATATTGACCTTTCCAAGGCTTTTGATACTGTCCACCATTGGCTATTGGTCAACCAACTTCTGAACACTGGTCTCTCTCCGGACTCAGCACAGTGGTTCAAAAGCTACTTGGAACACTGCACTCAAAGGGTGAAAATTGCCAGTTCTCACTCTGATACCTTGCCAGTTCACTGTGGGGTCCCTCAAGGTTCGATATTCGGCCCGTTACTCTTCAGCCTATTTCTAAATTCCTTACCACAATCTTCCACGGAGAAAATCATCCTCTATGCTGATGATGCAGTCGTCTTTTCATCCCACAGAGACCCCTTATCTCTACAACAAAATCTCCAGCTTGGTTTTAGTGCCATTGAGGAGTGGTTCTCCAATCACAAACTCGTCCTTAACCACAAGAAAACAAAGTCTATGCTTTTCTGCAGCTCCCACAATAGACACAAGCTACACCCCCTGACTATCTCCACATCACAAGGGAATATCCTCGAACAGGTTCATTCTTTCAAATACCTTGGGATACTGCTTGACACCAACTTCTCCTACAAGGTGCACATCGAAAGTGTGGCTAAAGCTGCTAACACCTGACTTGGCCTCCTCTACAGGCACAGACAACATCTCACGCCTCAGGCACTGAAGCTTGCCATCCAAAGTTCTGTGGTATCGATCATTGATTACGGACTCCTCATCTATGGCTCTGCCACTATGTCTACCCTCAGACGTATCTCAATAACCCTCAACAAGTCATGCTGGCTTATCACTGGGGCACACCGACTTACACATACCTGTGATCTATATGCTCAAACCTGCTGGCTCCAACTCCCAAATCGTATAAAGTTCCTTACCTGCATAATGGCAAAGAAAATTAAAGTTGGTCATGTGCCACCAGGGGTCACTGCCCTGCTCCACAACAACAGAAACAACAAGCAGATCACCAGGGGTTCTAAAACTCAAGTCCTTCAAATCCCCTGCTGCCGCACTGCTCAGGGTCAATGCACCTTTGCATATACCGCTCCTGTCTGGCTGAATAACCTCAGCCCAGTCATCACCTCAGCTCCAACTCCTGGTACCGTCAAAACTAGACTATGGCTCCACCTTATAGCCTCTGGCTCCTGTGACTGCTACACTTATTCCTGAGCTGTCATGTCCTGCCACTGATACCACCACCTTCCCCTGTTGCTGCCCCATACCCCACTTGCACTTATTATCGACCTACTGCCCCCGCCAATCCACCCCTGCCCACTCCCCACCATCCCACCACCCTTCTTTCCCTTCACCCATGTTGCCTGCACCCCTCCTCCCACCGTCTGACAACTGCCTCTGGCTGCATCTGTATGTCCCCCTCCTTCATTTTACCCAAATGTTCTCTGGGGCCAGCTACCTCTATACCTAGGTCCACTGTTATTCCACTTGTCTCCTACTTGGCTCCTCACCTGACTGTTATAATTTCCTGTCTCTAATTATTTAATGTTGTTGTACCATGACTATTGTTCTCCTATTTTGTGTCATTTCATCCTTGTTCGTAATGCCTCTGACATTGAATCTTTGTAAAAGAGCCTTGGCTCAAAGGTCTTTGTAATCCTAGAATTAAATAAATAAAAAAATAAAAAATAAAAGGGTGAGTGTAGCTTGTCATGGAAAGGTGCCTTAGTTACATCTATATTTAAATCAGAAAACAAGACAGATGTTACAAACTACAGACCGATGTCTGACATCTGTAATAGGTAAAACCTTTGAAAGGCTTATCTTACTAAGAATAGAAGATCATATAAAACTTAACAACCTTCAAGATACTACACAGCATGTGTTCATCAGAGGCAGATCATGCTTAACAAATCACCTGCACTTTTTTTAAAACATTAGTTCTTTTTTGGATGCTGGCTTACCCGTTGATATTGTCTTTCTAGATTTTGCCAAGGCATTCAACAGAGTTTCTCATATGATTTTATTAAAGCAAATGAAAAATCTTGCTTTTCCTTAATATTTAACAAACTGGATTGAATCATGGCTAAATAAACATAGGCAATGTACATCTGTTAAGGGGTATTCATCTGCATGGGTGGAGGTTACAAGTGGGGTCCCCCAAGGCCCGGTTTTGGACCCTGCTTTGTTTAACATCCTGATTTCCTCAATGCAGTCATTGAATAACACCTGGATGACTAAGTTTGCTGATGACTGTAAGATTGGATGTATAGTTAACTCCACTGAGGCAGCTGCTAATCTCCAAAAAGAGATAACCTCTCTGGAATTATGATCAAAAGAGAACAAAATGATGTTTAATATACAAAAATGTAAAGTAATGCACTTGGGTCATAACAATTTAAAATATAAATATACACTAAATCAAGTGATGTTACAAGAGACCGATCATGAAACAGACTTTGCAGCAATAGTGGATAACAAAATCAATTTCAATAACAATACATTAACAAAGGTTAAAAAATCCCACCGTACCTCGGGATGCATTTTTAAGCACATCAAGAGTAGACGGCCGAAGGTTATAATGCCTTTATATGCAAGCCTAGTTAGATCAAACTTGGGTTACTGTTTATCTTTTTGTGCTCCCTATACAATTAGAGATAAGCAACTGGTTGAAGGAGTTCAAAGAAAAATGACCAAAAGAATTGTAGGTATGTTGAATGAGACCTACGGGGAAAGACTACTAGAACTAGATTTACACTCTATGAACTGCCATCAACTTATAGGAGACCTTCGTGTAACATATAAAGCTATTAATGATCCTGTTCTCTTTGAAACACTTGGTCTAGAAACAAATATAAATAATACTCAGACTAGATCTCATCATTTTAAATTAAGAGGGGCCCACTGTAAAACAAAAAAGAGAAGTCAATGGTATACACAATGTATAGTAAACAAATGGAATATGCTTCCAAGATCAATTATGGAAAGCAATGCTATAAATACATTTAAATATCAGCTAGACCAACATATGGGTAATGCAAAATTTGAGAAAGTATAAAAATAATTCCACCTTCAGGTGGCGAGCTCACATAAAGGTAATACCTCCTGAGCTTGTAACATACTATGATACTTCTAGGCTGACATCATCTATAACTAAAAATCCCAGAATCCCCTGCAGATGACATCAGAGCACTACTGCAGCAGTGGGGGATTCAATAGCCTGCAGTGCATGTTAGAGTTTATATAAGCTCTGATCTTTTGTTTGCTGCTCCTGCTGTCCTCAAGGCGTTAAGTACAGTTGCAGAGAATGGTACTTAGTCCCTGGAGATAAATAGAACCATAACACATCTGATCAGAGATGATAAATGCTCTAATATGCACTGCAGACTATTGAATCTGCCACTGCTGCAGTACTACTCTGATGCCAGCTGCAGAGGATTCTGGGATTTGTAGTTACAGATGATGCCAGTCTAGAAGTAAGCAAAATTAGTTTGATACAATCTATTATACTACAGTAAAGAAGTAACTAAACCAAAATGTTTTTGCATACAAAGTGCACATTTGGAACAGCTCCACACTTGACTGTGGGACCCTTCATGTTGACTGTTCCCTTTTGAGAATCTCTGCCATTTGCTTAATGTCACAAACCCACTCAGCAGGTCAGGCCCTCTACTTCCAAAGCGCCAACCTCCGAGTGCAGTCTTGTGAACAGTTTAACAGAACAAGGTAACCCTCTTGTCTGTTTTGTGAGTTCGGATCAACCTTTGGTCTCAAGTCTTGGAGGGATTCAAACTGTGAACCTCTTGCTAGCGTACCCAATGCACAGGCTCAGATATTTCTGTCTTCGGGGGGCCAGATATCTTTGCCTATGGGCACCTAGCCAGGTATACAGAGATGAACCCTTAAAAACTTTAATAAAGACCTCAGATTTAAAATGCTTCTCTTTCCAGTTTGGTATCACCATTCAAGCTTATGCTTAGTGACTGCTATAACCATGTATACTTTTCTTACGAATGAAAAGAAGTCAAAGACAGAACAAGTATGCTCTAAAAAGAATTTTACTACAATAGATAAAAATTTGTAAAACACAAAATACAGAACTGTTAAAACATAAGACATATACATATTTTAAAAGAACAAGGTTTAAACAGTGCAAATTCCTACTTACAGTACTTAGATTTGACTCTCTTTCTAAATACCTGTTTAAAAGTGCTCACAGATCTTTCCTTATCAGAGTCTAGATAAAAGTGTGTCTGAAGTAAAACAGAATAATCCTTAAACAAGATGTATTTGCCAACCCCTTTTGTTTGAGGTCATCTAGCTCCTCCTCTGTCAGATTATATATAAAAATATATGTATGCAACACATGTGGACAAATTCGCCATGCAGCAAATCTATGTATTTCCACAAACGTGGGATAGATATTTAAAGCCTCATTTATCCCACACCCCATCAATCTCATTGAATTTATCCCACACCCAGACATGAATCAAACACACAAACACTAATTAACATAAAGTTTGCCCTTTCTTCTTTTCCCTCCATTAAATCATGCCATCTTGTGCCATCCCTCACACCTGGTACAATGCATAAACACGCCGTAACACTCCACGTGCTTACCATAACGACAAACTCTGTACATCGCAGAACCATCGCGCTGACAGCTAACAGAATTTAAAATTAATAATTCAACAAATAACATGACTATTCGTACTACATCAAATGAAAACTACATAGAAAAAAATAATAAACATGGCAGAGACACAAAACAGCAGCTTTAAACTTGAGCTACAAGACATAATAACTCAGCTCAAAATGGACGTGGACCCTCTAGAAGACCCACAACAACAAACACCGTCAAGAAAACCTGAAGCCTTCAATTTCAGCATGGCAATCACCAGCATGCCTCAGAAAAAGGCAAGCACCACAATCTGCCTGACTAGTTCTTCTCAAAGCTGCACAATCCAGGTTAGTTCTCAACATAAAATCAATCTACCTGAAATTGCCACCTATGAAATTAAAAATAGCCCTAAAAAAGCACCAGCCCAGAAACAATCCACAGCACCAGTCACTACATTCCTCCCCATCACAACTGAGTACCAAGAAATGCGAAGCACCAATAAACAACTGCATAACACCTGCAGCACAGAAAAAAATCCTCTAACAACCATAGACATGGCAGCAATTTCTGACTTTATCCAAAGTGCCAAAAACAGCAATACACTTAAAAAGACAAACACAGACTTGAATCTTGTGAAAGCCTACATGCAGCACAACTTCAATATTGCCACAGAGCTCTACCAACTCAGCCCAGCAATGCTAAATAGTCTTCTCTGTCACTACTTCATGAATGCAAAAAAAAGACAACACACCCTATGAGCTACTAACACTGAAAGCTATTTTCCAAAGCATAGAAAGGCGTTTAAAGGAAAACAACTACCCAATCTCCATATCAACTGTGCAACAATTTGAAACTGCCAGACAAGTACTGAAATCCAAGCAAAAACAGTTAAAAAGCCTTGGTAAAGGGTGCAAGCCAAAAGCTGCTGACAAACTCACAGATCAAATAATTGATGAGCTATATAAAAAAAAACTTGGTCCCTACACCCCTAACTCTATAACAAACACCATCAGTCTCTACTTTTGGCTTAGAGGCAACACAGAAATGTGCTTTCTATGTTGGGGAGACATACAATTAAAGCAAAATGAAGATGGGAAAAAATTCCTAGAATATAACCACGAATGCCAAACAAAAACCCGAACTGGTACAAATCCCAAGGAATACTGAAAACTAAAGCCAAGAGAATATGAAATGCCAGAAAACCTGCTCAGATGTCCAGTAACAAACTATGAAGTCTACAAATCAAAAAGACCAGAAATAAACTTTACAACCTGATTCTACTTTCTTCCTCTCAGCAAACACCTCAGTACAGCAACAATAGGCCAGCTTCTGGTACAAAAATCAACCAATTGGCATAAACAAACTCTCAACCACAGTAAAAACCATGATTGCTGCAGCCAAATGTTGAAACCAGCAAAAGACTAACCAACCATTCAGCTCAGAAGCACCTAGTACAAAAACTATGTGACAGTGGAGTAGCACCTACTGAGATAATACAAATATCTGGACATAAACAGCTACAAAGTCTAAATTGTTATGCAAAAATAAATGAAACCAAACAACTCCAAATTTGCAAACTACTAAGTGGCACGACAACCAATACCACCATTCCACCACCACCGAAGAAACTAAAGCAGCCTCCCCCTCCACCTAAATATGACAAACTGCTATGAACCTGTTTTGACAGGCCAAACATAACAGCAAAGAACATTACCTTTAACATCATACAAGGCAAGCATCATTCCACATAACACTTTTCCCATATTTACCCATCCACACACCACCCACACAACCCACTATAACACAGTCCCCAAAAAATACTTACCTTCCACCCACCCACACCACCACCCCAACACTGCATTCCACACCCACATTACAACAATATTTTCAACAAAACCAAGTAAATCTTTTTTTTCCTCATTCTTCCCCCACAGAAAACAAGTATGACACCATACATAAAAGAAGACCCCTCGTCAATGACTCTGATAGTGACTCTGACTAATGGGAGCCACACATGCAAAACTATGAAGATTTCACACCCAGAAGTAAACAAAGAAAGTCACCGTCAAAACTTCTTCAACAGAAACAACCTGCACAGCCAAGGACAGGCCATACAAGAGAAATCCAGAGAACCACAAAACCTTCACCATTTCCAACAAAGAAACAAACATTGATGGACACATTGCAAAAAAGTAATCTTGGACTTCAGAAAAGAACTAAAATATTTTCAAGCACCATACTTGCATAAAACATGAAAAACTGATTTTTCCATAATCAGTAAATGATGTTACCTAACAACATTTGCATTAAACTTTAGCATCTACTGATAAAATTATTGAGCAATGTATTTTAGCACTGTTTATCTTTCTTGTTACCTTTAGTACTATATTACTCATAACTTAACATAATAAGTTCTATAAATATCAATGAAACCATAAGTAAATACTTTACGTTTGCATAAAACCATTAAAATGTACCATAAATGCATTGCAATACCAAACATAAATTACCTTAACCTGTGAAACAAAACCAGCACTTGTACCAATAGTAAACTTCAAACATATAAGAGTAGACTTCTGCCTTTGTTTTACTTCACAATAAAATGAATTGTGTTACTGCTGTTACCTGTTGATGTCTTCATTGCAGCTCCTTCTATCCGTACACAAGCTTTCACACATCATGAGACTCGAACCCGAGGCCTTCGCAAAGTACCATTTCTATACACCCTATTTTGCCCATGTAAATATTCCACATCGAGAAATACAACAAAACATTCTCCACTCTCCAATCTTCGTGGTCTTCACGTCCCAAATCCCTCACATTATCAAAAAAAAAAATACAAACTAAAAAAAAGAACTGCAATATTCAAAAAAAACTCTTCAGCTCTTCATGCCCCACATCCTCCGCTTTCCGAAATACACCTCCTTGATCACCATCTTTAATATTCATAGTACCCCCCTGCCCCACGCCCTGCGCCCCGAAACCAAAACTCCAACCCGCACCACCACCATCAACTTCCTCTTGAAATGTAGCCGACATCCAGACTCGCACACCCGGCCACATCGACTCTAGTCTCCCCTTCCATCTCGCACGCTCCTGCTGCTATGTCCATCACGACCGCTCCCTCTCGAACACTCGACCTGCTCCACTCAGTAACTGCGCCACAACTCTAAAAACACACCCACAACAAAACAGCCAATCAGAAAATTTTCCCACGCTATGTCAACCAATAGAAACCCCCACACACTTCCATTCATAAACCTCACAACCAATCACATACCACACACACAGCCAAAGCACACATACAGTAAAACGCCGCCCAAAACAACAACCTAATCACAAATAGTGCCAGGTAAAATAAAAATAAACATAAACATTTAAAACTATAACACAAACTAGGATGTTACACAAATCGCACATGTACTGGCTATTAAATGGGACACAGTTGTTAAACTACTTGATGTGATCTTGGTACCTCACTTTCGTGACTCCATGCTCAGATGAGGTCAACTGAGGTCACAGACTGCTCATTTAAATAAATCATGTATCCCACGAATAGCCAGCACATATTCCCTATATATCTTATACAAAAACAGGATGTCTTTTCAAAGTATTACATTCTGCAACTTCAGCATAATTCATGTCCATCAAATGACACTTTGTTGATCTCATAATAAGCTTCCTCCATCCAGGACATGAAAGCATCTTTATGATTTTGCACTTCTATGTAATAACCTGGGTTCCCCCCTCCAACGTCATAAAATGGATATGATTTAGCAACTACGGCTGTGATTAACTCAGACAAACAGGAGATCCTTGATTAAGGCCTTCCATGTAACACCTTGTATCTAAAACTGTGTGTGTGATCTCACATGCTGTTTTCAGCATTTTTCTCATGGCTTTCATCTTTCAGCCGAAATCTGGGGAGGTGATGAGTGAGGTCATTCTAGGAGCACCAGATTTTTCAGCAGAGACAACCAGTAATATATTTTTATATTTAAAACAAAATGATACAGCACTCAGAACTGGCTGTCCACGTCACACTCAACACCTTCCATTCAAACAGTTCTCTTTTTTAGCCTCTCTATCCCAGTTTTTTATTTCCCTCTTTCCCAAATATAACTGAAAAAAAGCCTTATTATTATCCTTCACTCCTTCCACTATCCTAAGTTCCACACTAATTTTTGCCTTTTTTTACAGTCTTGCTTGTCTCCTTGGCATACCTATGGTCAGTCTCTATTGTCTTCTGACTGAGATGATTTACACTCCGTGAACGCACATTTTTTTCCTTTACCACCTCCATAATATCTTTTGTGAATCAAGAAGTCTATTCATGTTTTCTATTCTTTCTAACCTGTCTGAGACACTGTTTTGTTACATTCGATATCTTATTCTTTATGAACTCTCATTTCTGCTTCACACACACTAATTGATGATATTCTACAAGACCAGCTTTAAGCTCCTGCTCAATCTTCCTGAAATCTGCCTTGTGTAAAGTCTAACAAGTTCTTGATTCATTCCTATGTACCCCTACTGCTAGCTCAAACCATGCTGTAAGATTATCAATAGTACTAAAGTGCTTCTTCAACTAATATACTACCCACTCTCTCTCCAATGGACTGGATCAGGTCCAAAATGTAACCTCCCATAGTGTCTTCCTTGACCTATTTTACCAGGAAGCAGTCCTGAAGTATGTTTAACAACTGATTCCTTGTGCGATATGCCACTGGGATGCTCCAGTCTACATCAGGTAAACTGAAGTCACCTACCAACACCAGCTCCCACCTTAGCTCTGGTGATTTCAGTTCCCAATTCATCATCAACTTCTTCAGCTTGGGTAGGTGGTCTGTACACCACATGAATCAGCTTACCCTTTACATAGAAAAGTTGTACCCCCAGTGTTTGATCTTCCCCTCCTCCAAATGTTTCCCTATTCACTATAGTCTTGATACCATCATGAACATATAATGTCACAACACCTCCCTTACCCATAACCCTAACTCTTCTGAATAATACATAGCCTGGAACTGTTAAGTTCCAATCATTATGTGGAGTAGCCCATGTTGCTGATGATCAATCAATCAATCAATCAATCAATCAAATCTTTATCCAGGCAAACATCGTTGAGCATAGCTCATTTGCAAGATGGACCTGGTAAGGTCAAGGTTCAATTTACATAAGAATATAGTAAGATACAAGTACACACACTATGAGGAGACAACAACTTGATACTATACACCATTTCAGTGGTAGTAGTACATTGTTAAACTACAATACAAGAGAAAGGATGAATCAATGAGCGAATAATACCAATTTCTTTCCATATATACATGAGTTATGAAATAGCCAGCTTGCTTGATTGGTAGAAGAAGTGACTTTAAGGGTGTTAGGATTAAAAGTGTAAGATATCAAGGGGTTTTCCAGAGATTTATGAAGTAGGATGATGTGCTGTCTGGTCAGCTGCTAATTCACCATTCACATTTCGGGACTGTGTAGTACAGTATGGTCTGCACACCCATTGGCCCATGAAGGAGACCAATGGGCATACAGCTGTACAGTACGCTGTCAGTCAGTGGGTGGCCGGGCAGCTTGCAGGTGGGGAGCTGCCGCTGACCGGGGGGGGAACAGGGTGGCAGGTCTGAGTGGGTGGGTGGGGAGGAGGGTACCACTGGCCCACCAGGGTATTATATTTACAACTAAAGCCCATGATCGGGCTGGGGATTGGGTCCACTGGACCACCAGGGAATGTGATTTTAACTACAGCCCACAATCGGGCAGGGGAGCAGGTCCACTGGACCACCAGGGTTTTCTATATTATACGCCCATGATCGGACAATGGGGTAGGGTCCACTGGACCACCAGGGATATGTATGGACACTTATGCCCACAATTGGGTGAGTGGGGGGGCATGATGCCCGGACTGTGTCCTAGGAGGTCGGGTGACCAGCTTGCTTCTGCTTTTTACAGGTAGATCTTTGCACCCCCTGTGTGGCACAAGGTGGGTTTGTGCCTGCATATGCACCACACATCCTGGGCTGAATACCAGGATGTGCCGCATATGCATGGGCACGCTCCCCGCACTTGCGCCGCATACATTACTGGTGCTCCCCAGGGCATCGGGAATTGTGCAGCGTACCATCCACTTTGAATACTGCACCAGGGCGCATCAGTGGGTTGCGCATGGTGCAACACTGTTGTGCCATGCTCAACCCCTTTGAATATCCCATCCAGGGAATTTCTTGACATCAGTACATATCAGGCTGTATGGTCTTAATTCCTTGGTGGTCCTTGACAAGTAGTTTTTTTTGTTTGACACTTATACTGCCAATTTATATTTATATTATCATTTATAAAGTCCTGTTACTACTCTATAGGCTTTTGAAGTTTATAAGGCATAATATCTAGCTGGGGAGTACAGCTGGGTAATGGGTCCAGCTAAGTTTTTCACATCATACAGTGTGTAACTACTGATCTTTTTAAGAAAGCTTTACTAGTTACTCTTTGTCTGTTACATATACATAGATGCTTCTGGTAGTCCTAAAACAATTTTAGTATGTCTTTAATCCGGGCGGGGGCTGTTTTTCAGTAATTGCATTCTTATAATACACATTGTGACACTCATAATTTGATTTAAGAGTCATCTGCTCAAGTAGTTGTTATCTTATATGTCAATTTAATTGATATGCAGTAGAGTTCTCTGTATGTCTTCTGCACTAAGCACCTCTGACCCTGAGACTCTCCCAGCTGAAGGTGACATGGTACTGTTAAGCTTCTCTGACATCATCTTCTGTTTTTTTTTAAATGAATATTTTAAATCAACGGGGATTTTTTCTGTTTTTTTCTCCATGATCTAAGTGTTAAAAGTATTGTTTTTTCAAAATAACTGTCATTACATTTCTGACAAAGGACTTGTTGATCTGAAAGCTAGAGCACTTTGTTCTTGTTGTTACATCTATGTTGGGCCATTAAAAGGTAGCAAATCATTTGCTTCTAGATCTGCAAAATAGGGAAAATGCTGAGGCTCAGACTACATGTAAAATGAGAACCCTTCAGTTATTGCTGCAACAAGTATACGTCCAAATCCCTCAGACAGTTCAGCTGAAGCACTGTCAAATGCCAGTTCTGCGTTCCAACTGAAGCCTCTTGCTGATGTGGCAACAGCTGATTGTGGTCAAACATCAAAGTCACTGTCAGCTGACAGGTAAAGCATGGTTTTACACAAAACATTGATGACTCAGAAAAAAACAAGACAGTAATCTGCAAAGAGCATTGCACAATGTAAAACAGCTGACAATACATGGAAAATGAATAAAAATGTTAACAAAGGGTTAGACGAAGCCGGCCTGGTGGCACTGAGGGTTAAGGCACTGGACACCATACCTCATGCCATGCCAGCGACCCGGGTTTGGGAATGAGCCAGGGCTGCTGGGGGTCAGCAGGGGAGGGAAGGGATTGAGCATCCAGAGGACTGCTCTCCCTTCTCTGGGAGGGTTCCAGGGTTTGCACTGCTCTGCAGTGACACCGGGCGGCAGTCGGGTGCAGCACAAGCAGATGGTGCAAGCATTAGCGGGGGAGGCGCTTGGAGGGTGGCGGCACATAGTGCCCAGCTGCCATTGCATGTCCAAGCTCCTCGGGGGACCAAAAAAGCAAGGAAAAAACCCTTCCCTTAAGGACAGGCAAAGGTGCCACTTCCCGATCCACACTCCCAATGCTAGGCATTCTCCCCTCTCTGTCCTCCGCCACTTCAGCCTGACACTCTGCACTCAAGATAGAGCACCCTTGGAGGATAGGGCGGCCCTTCCCCATGAGGGTTCAGATCCGGGGGTTTCGCCGGGTCAGGGTGAGGAGAGTGGATATAGCGCCACAGTGAGAGGTAGAGATCGTGGCAGGTAGGTAGCTGGAGAGAGTTCCTCTCAGAAGGGCACAGAAACAAAGTCTAGAAAAAAGAAAAAGGGTTATATACAGAATGATCCATGGAAATAGCACTGAAGAAAGCAGGCTGGATCCAGGATTCCCCTGACTGTACATTGCGGTCCCCTAGCCCAATAAAAGCCATGGATTTGGGGACAGAAAGCGTAAATGATGCAAGTCAGTGCAATAATATGGAAAATAATGAGAATGGAGAAAATAATGAGGGCACAAGAAATAAATGCTGTTAACTGATAATGAAACAAATTAAATAAATCAGTCGGTTGGGATAAATAATGACAATGTAGTTCAGCTTGAAGTGCCTGACAGTTTTATATTTTCCACAAGCACAGAGCCAGTTTTATTGAAAAACTGGGCAACCAGTTCTGTCTCAATCTTTGCAGTGCCTCCGGCAGGTACAATAGGTGAAAATAAGGAGGTAAAAGCACCATCCAGATCACCCCCCAGAGGTTAAAAAGAAGGATGCAGTTAATCGTATGAATAAGGTGGCAAACGATGGTCAGAATGAAGTTGAACTAATGAGAACTGATATAAATTTGGACATAAATGTTTCAGAACAAGTGCAAGGGGATAACATTACAGGGACTAGTAATACTTGCTAGGACTACAGGAAATACTGTTACATTACAACATTAACAACAAGGAAAAACACATGAAGGCTCCACAAAAATGCAGATAGGAGTTATGCAGATTGCTTTAGAATGAGACTAGAATCAGCGAAAAGGAAGAATGCTGTCCATATCAGATATAAAGGTGGTCTGCAAGAACCCCTGGACCGAAACTATGTGGCACCTGCATTGCTAAAAGACAATCTTCATTTTAAAGCAATAGAGATTTATGCACTAATACATACCCCAGGTGACCTCAAATTTTTCTAAACATGAAAACAGAACAGTCACCATCTTGTTTAAAAATGAAGGAGTCAATAGCACAGATATTTTGAGATGGCTAAGACAAAAATGCACTTTAACAGAAAACCCAGATCCAATAATAGACTCTGAGAATATATGGACTGGGGGATACAGATTACATGTAGAACTACTCTACACAGACAAAGGGGCACAGTGCCTCCGTAATTGTTTTTATTTGGGGAAGAGAGATATTTTTTTGTTGTTGCTTTGTTTTGTTTTTTACAACTGACAGCTTAAGGCTTGCTATAAATGGGCACATACACACCTTAGTATTGGCGTGGTCTGGCACTGCTGGGTGGGGGGGCCACTAGACTACCAGGGATAGTGGTTTGTGGCTTGCTACTGCTACAGGGTGCCATTTCCAGCAGCTAGCTTCAGGGATTGGGGTTTGGGGGGGCCCTGATTAACCCTGCAGGGCTTTAATAATATGTTTTGTGGCTCGGCGCATTGGGGGGTGGGCAAGATTAGCTCTGCGGGGCTTTAGTTCAAATATTTGCAGGTCAGAGCATTGTGAGGGGAGAGTGATTAGCCTTAAGAGGCTTTGATATGACATTTTGCTGATCAGGGCATTGGGGGTGCAATAATAGCCCTATGGGGCTTTCATTTTACACTGTGGATTCGGGACATGGTGGGCACTTGTGCCCTTTGTTGTACTGTCCCACTGCATGTGCCAACCTGTTCAGGTACATCCTTCCTTTGGCATACCTGTCAGATTGTCACAAGTCACAGGACTTAGCCACAGGGACCCTGCCCCATACAGAATCAGGCATAGGGTCCTTGGTGCAACTGCACCCCTAGCGTGTCGCAACTTGCGACATGCATGGGTGCTTATAGGATCGGGCCCCCTGAGTTCATCATCTTCCTCCAGGATATGAGGATTCTCCACTGTATGGATAAGGCTCATAAAACAATCTTGAATAAGGGGTCCATCCTTCTGGTCACTGGGGGAGGATAGATGCTCAGGGGTCAGCATATTATTTTCAAATTATAATGTACAGGTATGTAACATTATTGAACTTCTACCAGGCAAAGTTTTAATGCTAGATACATTACATAAAAACGTAGAACTACGGGTAATTAATGTATATTGCACACAAACAAAAACAGACAGAACTGAAGTATTTAAAGAAATACAACTCTTCTTGTTCACAAGAAAATGAGTAATCATGGGAGGTAGCTTTAATTGTGTTTTTGTTTTTTGCAAACAGTAAGAAATGTGTTGACAAGAAAGTATGCTGAGACTCTGTCTTTTCCAAGAAAGTGGTTACCTCCTTGCTTCTTGTAGATTCTGCTGCTGCACCTGGTTCCCCTGTAGATAACATGTTTTTAAAGGATCTCTAGCAACAAAAATAGATTTGATTTTCTTTTCCTGTCTCCATGGTTATCTGTTACTTCTAGGTGCACAATTCCCATAGAAACCTCAGACCATAAAGCAGTTAAGATAAAATTAAACTCAGGCTCAGTCCCTAAGGCAAAGCTAGAGGGGTAGAGACATAACTACTTCAGTTTCGAAGAAGCAGTAAGGAAGCAAGGAAGAATTTTTTTTTTAATAAAATAAACCGATGGTAGTGGAAATGCTTGACTGTATGGTACAATGGTGGGAGAATGTGAAAAAAGAATTAAAAAAAATTGTGTATATGTAATGCAAAAAAGTAAAATAAGATTCATATTTTAAGTATTTATCCATGAGGTATCATTTACAAAAGCTATTGCCTCTAGCTACAGTGATTAAACAAAATTATACAGAGCAAAGTAAACAGGTAATGAAAGAAATGGGGAAAACATCACTATAATAGAATGATGCCACTTATTGCAGAACAGCAATATGAGACACAATGTAAAAAGGCTCAGACAAATCCTTTTGAAGACTGTGCAGATAGAGGGCCAGATATTCAAAGCTTAGCGCAGCATGCTAACCAATAGCGCAGGAATAGCGCAGGACTAGCACGGAGCAGCGATATTCAGAGGACTGGTTAGCACGAGCTAACTGCATTAGCATGGGGTCAAATTGATAATGTATGCAAAAGGGGAGGGTGGCCTGCATACATGCGCTATGGGATATTCAAAGCCATAGTGCCGTGCTAGGACACATAGCGTGGCACGTAGCGTGGCTCTAGCTACCGTCAATAAAAGGCTGATCTTAACCCAGGGCAAACCACCTAGGGGGAGTGACCACACCAGGAGGTGGAAATGTATGCTGCACTGATAGCAGTGATGCTACCACTGTTGGCAGCATAGTGAAGGAGGAGAGGGACCAGGCCCAACATGGGCCACAACAGAGGCCAAGGAGAAGTATGCTGCAAACAGGTGGTACCGGCCCAGGGTCTCCTTCGAGACCCTGCCAGATGAGCACATCACTGGCCAGACAGGATGAACAGGGGTATGTTGAGGCAGCTGTATGAACTCCTGCATGAGCAGCTGCAGCCCAACACCAGACGCAGCCATGCCATGACAGTAGAGGAGAAGGTGACAGCAGCAATGTGCTTCTTTGCCACAGGGAAGTTCCAATGACCAACGGGGGACACCATGGGGGTATCACAGTCTGCCACCTCACGCCTCCTGACCCAGTTCCTTGAGGCTTTCCTGCCATACACTAGGGAGTTCATAGTATTCCCCAGCATGGCAGCAGAATGCAGGGAAGCCATGCAGCAATTCCGTCAAGTTGCGCACCTACCAGCAGTACTAGGTGCCATTGACTGCACCCATGTCACCATCCGTGCACCACCTGGTGATGGCAGTGAGGTTTACATCAACAGGAAGGGGTACCACTCCATCAATTGCCAGGTGGTGTGCGATGTGACTGGGTGCATCAGCAATGTCTATGTGCAGTACGCCGGCAGTGCCCATGACGCCTTCATCTGGCATCAGTCCCAGCTGTGTCAGGCATTTGAGGAAGGCAGGATACCCAGTTGGCACCTAGTCGGTGAGTAGCAGCAAACTAGGCACAAACACCACAGCAGGGTTGGGGATAGGCATGGGAGGCCAAGGAAGGGGCGTGGGAGATCAACACAGGTGGTGCAAGACAGCAGTGGGCAGACAGCAGTACATCAATAACAGGTGCACATCTCTCGACAGGGGACAGCGCCTATCCCCCATGACCCTGGCTGCTGACACCAGTACCCCAGCTGGCCACAGTGGCCAAAGAGCTGCATAACGAGGCACATTCCAGCACCAGAAACATCATAGAGAGGGTGTTTGGCATACTGAAGATGCACTTCTGATGCCTAGACATGTCAGGTGGTGCCCTACAGTATAGGTCTTAGAAGGTATGCCGTATCTTTCTAGCCTGTAGTATGCTGCACAACATGGCAATGAACCATGGGATACAGGCACCTGAACCTGAGGGACAGTGACCCAGAGCCAGTGGTCGGGTGATAGTGGAGCAACTCGAGAGGAGGGATCCTCGCATGGCCCTCAGGGCCCTAGAGCACAGGGCCGACATCATCAGGACACTGTCACAAGCCAGAGGGTGAGTACAGACTGCACAGCAACATGATACAGTACAATGGTGAACAGTTTAATATGTACAGATAACCACAACAGTGTTGACAACAAACACAGCACAAGCACAACACAGTGGCACTGAATGCATGTGTGCGGGTGGTGCAATGGGTGGGTTGTACAGGATACACATGTGAAGAGGACACACAGCCATGGTACAGTGATGTGGGTGATGCCTGATGTGTGGTGGCAGTGTGGGGAGGGACACCATGGCTGTGCATGTGAGACTGTGCAAGTGACGGCGTGTGTGAGTGTGCATGTCAGCATGAGTGTGTGTGTGAGCAGGTGTGTGGGAGTGCTAGTGTGCACATAGGGGTGTCAACCATGCACAGGTGCATGGCGGCTGTGCCTATCTCTGGCGACTACCACCACGCACACGGCGCACACCACATGTGCAGGACACAGATCCAGGGGTGCTCAGGGCTGAGGACACAGTAGGGGAGGACCATGGTGAGGCAGGCAGGGCAGACAGCCTGTGCCCCTGCCGAGCAGCAAATCCTGACATGGCGGCCAGATGGCCACGGCGGTGCTGGGTGCCTGTCAATGCACACGATGCAGTGGTGCCTGAGCCAGTGACAGCCCTGCGGCTACGGGTGGCCCACCTGAGGGCCCCTGTGCCAAGGGCACCCTGACCCCCTTGCACAGCCTGCTGCCCTCCATGCACCCCACGCAGCACTGTGGTGAGGTTAACCACTGCGGCCGTGAGCCCAGCAAAGCCACGGTCCAGTGTAGCAACCAGGTGGCCCAACCTGTCCTCGGCCTGCTGTTCCACATGTGCAAAGCCCAGGGACAGTGACTCCCACATCCGTGAGAGCTCAAGCCTGAGCTCCCGCTGCAGGCCATGCAGGTTCATCTCAGCCTCCTGCTGGGATGTGAGTGCAGCCTGAAGCAGAGGGAAGGCCCCCAGGGCTTCTGGCTCCAGGGCCACAGCACCCTCAATGGCAGCTGGCACTGGTGCCTGCAGCTCACCAGGGTCGGGATGCCATTACACAGGTGGCCTGTCCTGCCACTGCAGGCCAGTGGCAGTGTGCCGTGATCTCTGCAGGACTTGCACCCCAACCCGTGGGGGGCACCACATGTCCAGCGCAGCACACTCGTCCCCCACATGGCCAACCACCGGCTGCATGGGTACACCCATACTGGCATGGCAGACCACTACCTGGCACCCGTGCCGTGGCCTGCACCCTGCCCCGCCCCTGTACCCCCCCTCCACAGGCCCTTCCACGGGCAGGATGTAACCCCCCTTCCAACACATCCGTCTTCATGTCACTGGTTACTGTCAGCAGGATCCCCTACCCACCACCAAGATCCTCCACCTGGGCATCCTCCAGGGCAGCACTGAGGTCCAGGTCCCCGCCTTCATTGGAGCACCCCCCGGCAGCTATATCCCATGTCCAAGTGAGTGCCACACATGGTGCATGTCTGAGGTTCCATGACCAGCACCTAGTCCAGATGTCGATGGCAGGTTCTCCTCCTCCATCTCCGATCCCAAGGCAGCCAACCCAGCCTGGTCCTGGTGTGTTGCAGGCCTTGCACACATCACTGTGGAAGAAAATGGGACAGGGTCACTCACCAGTACGAGTGCAGTGCACCCCACCACCACCACCAGTACATGCACACCCTAGGAAAAGTGCCACCCACTGCAGACATGCACACCCCACACACCAGCCCCACAGCCATAGCCTGTGGCCACATGCACACACCCACCCCACATTGCACATGCCCCTGCCTGTCAGCTGTGGTGGCAGCCATGCCGTGCACTGGTCCGCATGCATACCCATCCCAGGAGCACAGTGTGCACAGCAGAGCAGCCCCACAGTGCACCCCAGGCATGACGCCAACACCCAACACCCAGCACCTGTGCTGTCACACCATGCAGGGTGCACACATGCGGATACAGACCTGTCCTAGGCGGTGTGAGAGGCATCTCACACCCACCTCCTGGTACACCAGCAATGGCTACCAGGTGCAGTGTGGATGCCACCACGGCCATGAGTGGGTCCTCCTCCCACTGTTGTGTGGATTGTGGGCCACCACCAGTACGCAGCCTATCGCGGAGCCGCTGTGCCTCCTCCTCCATTGCCCGGCACAGCAGGTCACTTCAGCACTTGTGCACTGCATCCATCATCCTGCCACATCCACTGACTGCATTCACCCCTGCCGTCACCTCATCCCATGCCTGGTGCACCACTGCACCCATCGCCTTGTGCTGCCACAGCACCTGCTCCCTCTCCTTCACACCATGCACCATCATCCTCAGCTCATCCTGTGAAAAGCGATGTGCCTGTATGTGTTCAGGTCTCGCTGCACTACCTATGGGAGAGATGGACAGGGACATGTGTCACCAGCTGTGGTGGGCCTGTGGTGCATGGCACACATGACGCAGCATGTGCATGGCACCCCCAATGGCAACACTGGTCACGTGGATGTGGCACTGGCCAGCATGTGCGTGTACAGTGCACATAGCCACAGTGTAGTGGGGCCACCACTGTATGCACAGTGCCACTGCATGGCTGTCGGCATTGGGACTGCACACTCTGGACCCACAAGGGCACCGCCGACACCCATAACAGACATGTGTACCCCGGGAGGGAGCCATCCCAACGACGGCCACCTGGTGGTGCACAGTGCCCCCATCAGCTACCTAGGGGACATGTGCACGACACACAGGGCATGGACACAGTGGAAGGTAGACATACAATAGCAGGCTACCAGGCACGGACCACATGGTGCTGTCGAAGTCACATGTGGAGCCACACAGTCGTGGCCCTGTGACCCCTGGGCTGTAGCCGTGTTCCACCATCGGAGTGTCTGCGACCCCCATGTCCCGCATCCAGGGTGACTGCCGAGAGTCCATGGACTATGTGTCAGTGGACCACTGCTGTGGGGCATGCCTGCAGGCCACTTTGTGGGCCCCCCCAGGCCTGGCACACACAGTGTGCAGGCAGTGCCTGCATGGTGCTGGCCAATGCAGGAGCATGAGCCCGGCACATGGACCTTTCTGCTCGACAGCCGGGCCCAATGGTCATGTGCACCTTTACGCAGCACCATGCTGGCCTGTGGGCCTGCATCCAGTAGCCCTGTCCCCAGCCTGTACAGCTGTGGTCTGCAGGCATGTAGTGTGTATGCCACAACAATGTGTTGCACCAGTCCCCTTCCACCAGGCCTCCGGCTGCTATTCAGACCTGCCTCTCGCTGCTCTGCCTCCTGTAGCATGACTCCTCCTGTTGTGTGTGTATGTCTGCAGCCTCAGCTGAAACATATAGAAACATAGACTTTGATGGCAGATAAGGACCACTTGGCCCACCTAGTCTGCCCATTTCCCTACCTACAGGATAAGCTGCAGATCCTATTTAACCAACAGCCTATTTCTTCCTACCCTCCACAAAAACTGCCTTATGTCTGTCCCATGCGTTCTTGAATTCTCCCACAGTTTTAGACCCCACAACCTCCTCAGGAAGGCTGTTTCATGCATTCACCACCCTCTCTGTGAAAAAAATACTTCCTCACATTGCCCCTGAGCCGTCCTCCCTCAGTCTTCAAACTGTGTCCCCTTGTTCTTGCACAACTCTTTTTCTGAAAGATGCTACCCTCTTGGATTTTGTTGATTCCACTGAGGTACTTAAAAGTTTCTATCATGTCCTCCCTCTCCCTCCTTTCCTCAAGGGTATACATATTAAGCTCCTTTGGTCTCTCCACATATGGCTTCGCTTACAGACACTGCACCATTTTAGTTGCCCTACTCTGGACTGCCTCCATCTTGTCTATGTCCTTGCAGAGGTAGGGTCTCCAGAACTGGAAGCAGTACTCCAGATGGGGTCTCACTAACTGTCTGTACAGAGAGATAACAACTTCCTGTTTTTCTACTGGTGATGCCTCTCCCTATACATCCCAGTATTCCCCCCAGCCCTCCCGACTGCCTTCTCACATTGCTTGTTTACCTTAAGGTCATCTGATATGATTACCCTCAGGTCCCTTTCCATTTTTGTTGTTGTTACTACCTCCCCCTTATTGTGTGCTGCATTTCCTCAACACAACACTGGTGGAGCACTGCTTGCCCTTTTATAGCCGAGCTGGGCAATCCAGCCTGTTATGCATGCAAATCATCGGATAATGATATGCTAATCACAGTGTTTGCACCATGCATGCACAAGTACCCTCATTTGCATATGCCGGTTGAATATGGGCCTGACTAGCGCTGGGCAAACCGCTTAGCGCCGCGCAAACATACATGGTGTCCAGCGATGCGTTGACCCTGTAATGCAGCGCTATGTAGCATAGCGTGGCACCCACGCATGCGCGTCCCCTGTGCCACACTAGCACCCCAGATTAGCGCAGCATAGCGCCACACTAGACCACACAGCATGGCGCTCCATGCATGCGTGGCATTGTTGCCCAGGGTCGTGATGGGGTCTCACATATGCGGTGGGGCCACTTCCAGGTAGGGCCGCGCTATGTCATGTGATAGCACGGTGCTACGGCACATTGCAGGAGGGAGCACGGTGTGGTACAGGCAGAGCAGTGGTATAGGTGACAGGCTTTCTGTGCAGTTTGGGCATTGCCAGGGGGTAGGCGGCAATGAGCAGTAGTGCACAGGGATAGGCATTGGGGGAGGTGGAGACTGCAAACCTGGTACAGCTGGTGCAGCAGAGGCACCAACGGCTCTTTGGGGTGGTCAGGGAGGGTGACCTCCCACACCAGCATGTGTGGGCCTCCATCACCAGGAAGCTGAGTGCCCACACTGGCATCACCCGCGATGCAGAGAAGTGTCGGCATCAGTACACTGACATGCGATGTCGGCAGTAGCAGCAGCTTGAGTGCAACAAGTGCATGATGCTTGAGGGCACTGTACCTGTGCCAGGTAAGTGGCGTTGCATGTTGACCACCGCTATCATGGGCCTGTCGGACTGCATGTGTGCATGTACATGTGTGTTTGTGTTCATGTGTATGTGTGTAAGTGTGTGCAAGCGTGCATAGGTGTGCTACTCTGCATGGTGCTTGGGCGCATGTGGCACAGGCGGGGACACACATGTTGGCCACCTAGGGGGGCATCACGGTACAGGGTGTGTGTGGCGGCATGCACGGTGGGGGAACGGTGCACGCTGTGTCCATGGGGGTGACACGGTTGTGGGTGGCGGTTCAGGACATTGTTGGTGGTGGGTCCTGGTACAGCACCAGCCTGCGGTCAATGACACCATGGTGCAGGGGTGCTGTCCCTGGGACACTAATGGACTACACACACAGGTGTGCAGACTGTCGCAGTACACCTGCATCTGGCACTGTTGCACCACTGTGCTGCCATGCTGACATCTCATGTGTGCCTGGCGCATGCTCCATGGGCCATGCTGCCCTCTGTGGGTGTCCCCTATGTTCAGCCACTGACCCTGGGCATCCCTGTGTGTGCAGTGTTGTGGGGGTTGCATGTGCATCTTGCTGTGCTGCTCGCAGTGTATGCTTTGTCTTGCGCTAATGCTGATGTTTCCCCTGTCCACTGTAGAGCGGATCGAGCAGCCCAGGGCCAAAGAAGGAGGCGAGAAGGTGCCCCAGGACAGGCAGAGAGGCAGTTTGAGGGTGCCGGCCATGCCGCACTAGGCACAGGAGAGCAGCCCTGAGGACAGGGGCCTATTGCGTGAGTACTTGTCTTGTTACTCTGTGGTGATTCACTGTGATGTGTGGTTAATTCTGCATTCTACCAGTAACTGGGCTGGTGGCATGGCTGCCACGGCGTTGGGCCAGTTGTGTTGTGGCACTGTGCTGTGCTGAACACCAGTGTTGCACACTGCAGCCGAGAGCTGGCTGACAGGCCGCTGTGCCCTGTGGGGGTGGGGGCTGTGGGCCACTGTCAGCTTGCATTGCTGCGGGGGTGCCAGATGATGGTGAGAGCTGTGGCGGTGGAGGATCAGTGGGGCACACACGGTGTCAGTTGCCATGCTCACCTCTGTGGTGCTGTGTGCTCCGGCCCCTCCACAGTTCATACTCATGTGCACAGTTGGCATTGCCTTGCTGTCCACGGGCTTCACTGGACAGGGTCTGAATAGCGCCACCTGCATGCCTGTTGTGGCTGCAGGGCACCAGGCCCCATGCCTTCTGGGGGCCTTGCTTGGTGGCATGTGTCGGCCCACCCCTGCCACCATCTGCACATTGTATGCCTGTTCAGCCCTGGCCTGGGTCAGTCATTGGCTGGCCACTGTGACTGCATTGTGCTGCTCCAGTGCACCTTTGGATGATTTTGTTATGCTCTGCATTCCGATACATTGCCATCTGTCATTGGGCAGCATGTCCTGACATGTGGGTGCCCTCGTGCATGTTGTGGCATGGCTCTTGCACACAGCTATCCAGGGGACCGGCTGTGTGTCTGCCCTGTCTCGCTGTGTGCTGTGCTGGGGTGGGTGGTGTCACCTGTGCCATGGTGCTGTCGGGCATGTCGTCAGCATGTATGTTGGGTATTGGGTTGGTGTCTATGTCACCCAGACCTACTGTGTGGGCACCTTCCAGGTGGGCCTACCAGTGCATCACTCACCTCCACTCGGGACTGTCTGTTGAGACATGCTGCCCATCCCTATATGGCCACCTGTGGCTGCAGTATGCCCCCTGATTGGTTTCCCATCCTCACGTCTCCCCCTTCCTCCTGTAGGTCCACTCCATTCAGCATTGTGGGCGACCAGGCCTGAGGAGTCAGAAGGAATGGAAGATCTGCTGCGCCACATCATCTGTCAACAGAGGACTCTAATAGAGCAGCAAGCCATCCTTATCTCTGAGACCAGAAGGGTAGCATCTGTGTTGGAGGCACATCTCCCGGAACCATTGGGCAATTAGCCATGCCCTTCATCACCTATTTTGTTGGCTCCCCCAACTGGACTGTTTTTTGTTTCCTGGCCTTTGTTCCTGTGTCCCTGTGTGTATCCTCCTCCCCTATACACCCTTCTCCTGTGCCTTCTTCTATATAATGTAAATATTTGTAAATATGTTTGCCATTTCACAGTTTGGGTTGATTAATGTGTGTTCATGTTGTTGTTCCTGTAGTGGTCTTATTGTTGATAGTATTGTGTGTTGTGGGGGGGGCTTAGCATTTCATTTTGTAGGGTTTGTACCGTTGTCATTCTTTGTTTTGGGGGTGGGTCATCCAGTGGTGGTTGGGGCATTAGTTGTTCAGTGTTAGGTTATGTTTTTCGATTTAGTATTGGTTTGCATCACTGTTCTTTTTTTTTTGGGAAATAGAAATTCATTAACATTTTGTCTGTTAAACACGTCCATACATTCACAAATACAGACATTTAGACTTAATACAAACACAGTTTAAAACAAAGAAAGGGGCAATAAACACCCGCAATATAATTAATACAACAAAAAGAAAAGGAGAAGGTTAGAGGGAAGACAGAGAGAAATCAGCAAGGAAAAGACAGAGAGAAGAAAGGACAGGAGAGGCAAAAATTAACAATTCTTAACATAGCAGTGTAATTCATTCCGGCAAATGTTGTACAAGATGCCCTATGAGAAATTAGACAAACCTCCAACACGTGTTTATTTTCTTTCGAGGCCGTATAATGAAAAAACGGTAGCCATCTCGCTTTAAATCTATCCATAGATAACCGAAGCCTGGCAGTCAGATATTCCATCTCCAGGATCCCGGAACAAATATCATACCAGGATTGTAATGAAGGCCTGCTGGGGGTTAACCAACATCTGGTAATTGATTTAAGGGCGGCTGCCGCAAAAATATTAAATAGGTACCGTAATGCCCTGGGTTTCATGCCCGTGGGAGGCAAGCCAAAAAGCCAATGTTTCGGCAGCTTAGGAAAAGAAAACCCAAAGATATCCTCCACAAGCCCATGAACTTCGTCCCAGAAGTCTGCCACAATACCACATTGCCAAAAAATATGGGAATGGGTACCTGTAGATTGGCAATTTCTCCAGCAGAGGTCAGAATTATGACCACAAAAATGTTTAGTGATTACAGCAGATATGAAATATCTGACCACCACCTTCCACCGGAACTCTCTCCAAACCAAAGATGCTGTGGTCACATGTACCCCCCTCCAGATCTTAGACCACTCCTCAGGAGAGATTGTATTGCCCAATTCAGTCTGCCATATCTCTGACTCTTGACACTTGATCATCATCGGCCATGCTCATACATTGTACTAATTTAGAAATTAGATAGGTAGAACCTGGAGCAGATGCTAAACTCAAGATACAGTCTCGTAGGGAATTCCCCTGGGCATCAACTAGTTGGGTAATTCCTATGGTATTAAGGTAATGCCTAAACTGGAGAAACCGGAAAAAATCTGTTTGTGGAAGGGCAAATTCTACCTGAAGCTGATGAAATGATTTCAATAAATTGCCTGTTAAGAATTGGCCCACCTTTTGTAACCTGTATCTCACCCAACGATGGAATGCTAGGTCCAGTTTCATAGGTAAAAAATCTTTACAGCTAGTAATGGATGTGGAAGGCCCAATTTTAAGTGGTAGATTTAATTTTGAACATGCTTCTAGCCAGGACCATTTAATCACTGTGGTGAATGGGTTAGAAAACTCTAAAAGTTGCAATCTGGGAGGATCGAGGAACAGCAGGTCTGTGAGGTTAGGCACCGGGGAGAGGGAAGCCTCTACATCTACCCAGCGTGGGGCAGGATCCTGATGCCACAAAATCAGGGCTTGCAACTGGGCCACCCAATAGTACTTGTGCAGATCCAGTAGGCTCATACCCCCCGCTCCTTAGGGGCTATCAGCACCTTCCACCTGATCCGCGGCTTCCTACCCGACCACACATATTTAGAAAGGGTGGAGTGAATCTCCCTCCAGAAAGCTGAAGGGACCTTAAGTGGGACAGCAGAGAAGACGAATAAGAATCGGGGTAGAATATTCATCTGGACACATTCTATTCTGCCGGAAAGCGAGAGTGGGAGTTCCCTCCACCTGTTACAGTCAGTTCGAACCTCCTGCAGTAACCTAAGTAGATTAAGCTTGTAAAGGTCCTGCAAATTCCTGGGTTTCCATATTCCCAAGTACTTAAAGCCCCCCTTACTCCATTTCAATTGACCTAGATCTGGCAGGTGGCCCTCTCCCCATGTCCCGATTGAGAGAATTTCTGATTTGCCCAGGTTAACCTTGTACCCCGATATTGCTCCAAAGCAGTGTTTTATTTAACTCTAAAAATTGATTAGCGTTTTGCTCATAAAAGTTCTAAAACATTGTGAAAATGCATAGCACTTGCCCCACTGTGTTTAACAAACATAACACTTGTAGAAAACCTATATAAATGCTTTCTTTACAGTTAGTATTGTCCCAAGAAAAAAAACTGCTAATCAATTATTTAAAACCCTGCAAAGGATTCCAAAAAATCAAAAATCTTGGGGATAGAGACAACCGGATCATCGATATACAGAAGGGTGTCATCAGCATACAAGGAAATCTTGACCTCATTCCCCTGAGATCGAAATCCCTGAAAGAGTTCCATCTGCCTAATGTATGCTGCCATCGGCTCTAAGCTTGGAGCAAACAAAAGAGGGGAGAGGGGGCAGCCCTGCCTGGTCCCCCTCCGGATCTCAAAGGGGGATGAAATAACTCCATTCACCTGAACCCTAGCTCATGGGTCTCTGTAGAGATTAGAGATCCAGAACTTGAATTTAGCACCGAAGCCAAAGCGCCCCAGGGTATAATCCAAATAGTGCCAGTCCAGGCGATCAAAGGCCTTTTTGGCATCAAGTGATAGGACCGCCCTAAGCTGTCTGGTCTGGGGAGAGTCCACCGCAGAAAGAACATCCAGCAGGAGACAAATGTTATCCTGCAGGTGGCGGCCCGGAATGAATCCCTTCTGGTCTGCATGGACCAGGTCAGGGATAACTGATTGAAGTCTCTGACCCACCAATTTTGCAAATATTCTCCCATCTTGGTTTAACAAGGAGATAGGTCTATAACCTGAGCATTGGGTAGGATCCCTCCCCTGTTTAGGTATCACAGAAATAAGGGCTTCTTGCCAGGTTTCCGGCAGAGCCCCCGGCACCTGTGCCACATTGCAAACCGAGGTGAGGAGAGGTGAGAGTTCCCCAGCAAAACTTTTATAAGAGTTCACAATAAAACCATCTGGACCAGGGGACCTACCTGATTTTAGGGATTTAATCACCTGTTGCACCTCCCCACTGGTGAAAGGTACCTTCAGCCCCACCCCTTGTTTGGGGGAGAGCCTAGGCAGGTCTATCCCACTGAAAAACTCAGCCATTGTATCAGCATGTAGTTGGGCCCTCACCTCCATATATAGATGGTGATAAAATGTTTGGAAGGCAGCTGCTATTTCAAGAGGTTGAGTCTCATCTGGAGAATCCGGGAGGGTCGAGCAAATGCATGCTATATATCTCCCCGCCTCCTGCTTCCTGAGAAGCAGTGCCAGCAACTTGCCAGCCCTCTCCACCCTGTCATAATATCTCAGATCCATATATCACAACAAGTTCTCTATACGTCGCTGCAAGAGGGAGTTGTATTTCAACCTAGCTTTGTTTATTTTTTTAAGAGTAAGTTTAGCTCCCGAACATTTGTGCTCCGATTCCAGGTCCTGGATCTCTCCCAGAATTTCTTGGAGTGCAGCCTTGTGCTGTTTATTTTTATGAGAAGCAAAAGCAATGGTGTGACCATGTATGACTGCTTTTAATGCATCCCACAAAAATTTGGGCTGTGAGTCCTGTGCGGAATTTTCATCTAAGTAGTGTTGTATAACCTTTTAAGTCGAGGTGACATATTGTTTATCATTAACCAGTCCCGGGGCAAATCTCCAACGTCCTCTTCTACCCGAATCCCCCCCAGCGCAACTCAGCCCTGACCATTGCATGATCCGAAATTGTTGTGGGGAGAATATCCACCCCTTGGGAAGTGTGAAGTAACCCACACTGCATATAGAAGCAGTCTAGATGGGAGTATGACCTAGAGGACGGGGAGTAAAAAGTGCAATTTCTGACATTAGGATTGAGGTTCCTCCAGGGATCCGCCATCCCCCCCCTCCAAACACAGTGATTTAAGTAATCTGGCGCAGGCCTTTTACCCCAGGGACCCACCAGGGCTTCTATCCAAGTTAATATCCTCCACACAGTTCCAATCCCCCATGCAAACTATCTGGCCTATAGGTAATTTGGCCAATTCATTAAATAAAGTTCTAAAAAATTCCCCGGGTGGGGTGGGCGCATACACAGCTACCAAATGTGAAAGTTAACCCCCCAAATTCCCCGATACTATCATAAGATGACCTGTACCAGCTTCAGTCACCTTCTGAATCTGAAATGGCAGACCCCTGAAGAACAACAACACCCCTGCTTTCTTAGACTTTGGGTGTTCATCGGAGCAAACCGTGCCCACCCAAGACCTCCTCAGCTTTAAATGTTCCTGATTCGTCAGTCTAGTTTCTTGCAGGCAGACAATATTACATTTTTCCCTATGTAACTCTGTCAGAATCTTTGAGCATTTGACCACATTATTAATCCCTTTTACATTTAGGGAGCAAATTGTTAGATTAGCCGTTTTTGTACAACCAATAAGCCCTTTTTAGAAAAAGAGATCCAAGCATATACAACATTCCATAACCTGACACAGTAGACAGAGCCTATTTAAAAAGAGATAAAAGAGGAAAGTAGAAAGACCAGAAAAAGCAGAAAGAGAAATTAGTAAAACAGTGCAACCATACACTTAAGAAAAAGACCTGAAACTGCCCTTGCCAATAACAGGTCAAAGGTCAACAATGAACAGCGAACAGTGGCAGAAAAATCTGCCATTATACTCATAAAGTGAGAAGAAACCCACTTAAAGTATCCAGGGAACCGAGTCCCCAAAGGGAATAACACCCCGGTTATGAGCGTGAAAAGGTCAGGGGAGTCCCCAATACAGAGAGAGAGACCCCTGGGCCTGTACCCTTTGTGTAAGATAGATTGGGTTTCTGGGAAAAGGTTGGGAAAGCTACCCCCATCTCCAGTGCTCATTGGTCCCAACATTGCCATAGCACACTTTCACCAGACAGGAACCATCACCCCCCCTTCCCATACCGAGGAGGAGCTCCTAGCCCCGGTAATTACGTCTGATGAACCCAGAAAGCAGCCCCAACAACACATTTCTTCATGAATCATGAGACGGGAGCTTGGGGCCTAGATTATTAAATTTTGAGCAGGAAGGGATTACAAAAATAAAAGTTAACTGAAACCACTTAGTGAAAAAGCAAGACTGTGTCTCTAGTTCTTATCATAAACTCCAAACAGGATCCGCAGGCCTTACACCATACGCAGGGTTCCAAAGTACATGCATAATATGTTCACTTGGGAACATAAGCAGGAGGCTGGTAAAGACAGAGGTCTGGGGTTATATTCTGTTTTAACTGAAATATTTGAATAGTTTTGTACGTGAAATTAGTTCTTGTGTTAAAAATTATTACCTTGAATTAGAACTGTTATTTGGGCTGTGATATTGTAACTTTTGAGGCTTGGGAACACTTGTTTGGCAGTGATAATTAGAGTGAAATTTAAATGTGTTGTTTGCCTGGTGTTAGGGGGAGGAGACATTAACAGGAATTACCTTATCTTTAACAGGAATTACCTTGTCTTTCATTGTTCACTTGGGAACATAAGCAGGAGGCTGGTAAGGACAGAGGTCTGGGGTTATATTCTGTTTTAACTGAAATATTTGAATAGTTTTGTACGTGAAATTAGTTCTATGTGTTAAAAATTATTACCTTGAGTTAGAACTGTTACTTGGGCTGTGATATTGTAACTTTTGAGGCTTGGGAACAGTTGTTTGGCAGTGATAATTAGAGTGAAATTTAAATGTGTTGTTTGCCTGGTGTTGGTAAGAGCCCTCACACCCACCCTGTTTTGTAGGCTTTCTGTATCGTTTGAGACTTGGGAACTTTATTGGTGGGGTTGAAATTGGGTTTGTAACAACTGCAGTCAGTATAGATAGAAACTGCATTCTAGGGAAAGGGACTGAGAAAAGGGGGTGCCATTATAAACAGAGGGGATAAACAGGGTGGCCATATTCCACCATGGCAGGCATCTTCAGAAGGGTTGTAGGCTGCACAGGCTGTGGAATGGCAATAATTCTCAATTGGGCCTGGAGAGAGGGAGGCTGCCCACTCTGTAGACAGCTATCTTGTATCAGGAGTGAGGTATATTGGTTAAGGAGTAAGCTGGGGGGGGTGTCCAAGGATAAGGGGTGTGGATATGGGCAGCAGAAGGGTGGGGCTGAGGGGAGGCTGGGGAAACACTCTGAAATTACAGGACGTTATGTTACAGCAAGCAGGAGGGGGATATTAGGGACAGAGGACCCTTAGATAGGGATGTTGATGCTAAGGGGAAAGTGTATGGGGTGAACATTCTGAATACAAAGAGAGTGGAGGGGGAAGAGTCAGGAGGGGCTGTTGTGCAGAAGCCTAAAACAGCAGACTCTGGGAAGGGAGCTCCTAAGGTGAACAGAGCAAGAGGGGAAGAAGAGGGGCAGTTTAGAGGTGCAGTCAGGGGAAACTTGGGTTACTTGGATAGAGGCTGACATAGAGTCAAAATAAATTTGAGCTACTAAGCAACCTAGAGGGGGAGGAAGGGGTTGGTGGAAATGAGGAAACTTATACAGAGACTGGGAGGGAGTTAGATACCCATAGGGCATCACAGACCAGCAATGGAAAGGATAGAAATAGTCCCAGAGGGACAAGGGGAAACATAAATGTTAAGCAAATGGGGGAGATGCAACATATTGCAGACATGAGGGAGGAGAGCATGATTGGAGAGAAACTGGGAGACAAGGAGGTGGGAGAGGAGCCCCCCTTCAGCAGGGAGGTCAGTACCAAAGATGGGGCCCTAGCTAAAGGGGACCCACAGAGAGCTCTGGAGGCAGGGTACTATTACAAGGGGGGAGGATGGCGGTGTGGGGAAGGGGAAACCATCAGGGCCAGGATAAATGGTTCAGATAAGAGAGGGTTAAAGGGGACACCTATTCAGAGGGGTTTTGAGTTAAGTGGGCAAAATAACGAGGGAGGCAGAAAGGGGAGGGTGACAAAGGGGTCTCTAATAAGGCAGGAAGACTCCCATGAAATTGCGATCATGAATAAAGGGGGGATGGGGGCTGAGAGGGCATAGTGGAGGTAACCATAAGGATGATGGCGGTGTTAAGGTTCTGTTATTGGGAGACTCGATGATTAGGGGTATCCAGTGGGAGGGACAGGGGGGTGGATGCCATAGCCAGGTGAAGGTAGTGAGTATCTCTGGGCTGACAGTGCACAGAGCAAAGTTCATGGTGTATGAAATGGTTAGGGATTGTGGAGGGAAACCGGATTTCCTGGTGCATTTGGGAACTAATGATCTAGAGGGAAATAGCATTTGGGAATCCAAGCAAGGTTCCAAGAACTTGCCAGAGTCTGTCGGGATAATGGATGCAACATTTCCTTTTCAGAGATATTGCCAGTACCAAAGGCCTCAGTGGAGAAAAAATGAAGATCACAGAGGTTAATGACTGGCTCAGGAAGTGGGGTGAAGAGAGGGGTTGGGGTGTTAGGGAACTGGAAAGGAGTTTGGGAGGATAAGGGACTATATGCCAAGGACAGGTTTCATCTTGCCCCATTAGGGAAGGAAGATCCTTAAACAGGGATGGTTGACTACATTCAAGAAAGGTGGGGTTTAAACTTGTGAGGGGAAGGGATAGGGAGGGGCTGACCAGAAGCCCTCTCCTCCAGATGAGGGGAGTAGCCTTCAAGCCCAAGGGGGAGGGGAAACAGACTGAGGGTGGAGGTTTCAGGAGGAGCAGAGGGAGGATGGAAGTATAAGGAATCTGGGTGGGGTTCGACAAAGAGGATCAGGGATAAGGGTGGGGTTGGTGTTAGTAAATGCCAGGAGCTTGGGAAACAAGTTGCCAGAGTTCCAGGCCATGCTGTTAGGGGGGGTGGATGTGGTGGCGGTCACGGAGATGTGAGCCAACAAAAACCATGACTGGGACCTAAACGTGCAGGGGTACACTATGCTTAGGAAGGATAGAAAGGAGGGAAGAGGGTGTGGAGTGGCTATGTTCATTAGAGATGACATAGAAATTGCTAGGGTAGAAGAGGCAGAGGGAAACTTGGAGGCCTTATGGGTCACGCTACGATCCCAGCAGGAGATAAGGTCAAGCTGAGTGTAGTATAGGCCCCCGGGATGAGTGATGTTCTAGAGGATGGTTTGCTGGACAACATCTGCCCAGTGTGGACCAAAGGGGAAGGAGTGGTGTTGATGGGGACCTTAATATGCCAGGTACAAACTGGGAACCATGTCCTATAAGGTGGCCAAGGAGCAGAGGCTGCTGGATGGCTTCCAGGATGTGTTCTTAACACAGCATGTGATGGAGCCCACAAGGGAGGGGCATGTCCTGGACGTGGTTCTGGCAGATGGGGATCTGGTAAGGGACCTGGTTGTACAGGACCCCCTGACTGGGAGTGACCACAATACTGTCTGGTTTCAAATAAGCATGGGGAGGGGTGAGATCTAGAACACTGGCAGTGGACTTCAGGGGGGCAGACTTTGTGGGCATGGGAAATATTCTCAAGGATCACTTGAAGGGGATTACATCAATGACAAGTGTGGAAAGGAGATGGGAGGTCATAAAACGGGGACTTCATGAGGCAGTCAGGATCTTCGCTAAGTTGAAACGTAAGGGAGCAAGGTCACATAAACCATGCTGGTGGCCCAATGAGGTACAGGTAGCAGACAGAGAAAAAGGCAGCCTACAAAAATTTAAAACAACAAGAGGAGCTAGGATCAGGAAATGTACCATCTTGCATCTAGAAAAGTCACCCATTGGTGAGAGGAGCAAAGTCCATGTAAAGAGCAGGGCTGGCACAGGGGATACATGGAGGGAAAAGGGTTCTTCTGGTACATTGGGGAGCAGAGAAAACTAAGGACCATCTCAGCAGATTGAGATCTGAAGGAGGGTGGGGTGGAAGAGGCTGAGGGACCAGGCAGAGGTATTTAATGAGTACTTTGCCTCTGTGTCACTAGGGAGGGGGATGGGATATCTACAAAGCAAGGCACAAAGGGGATAGAAGCGGCAGTGAGTGGGATCAGGGGAGCAACAGAAATGGAGCAAGAGGGAGGGAGAGGTACCCCAGGGGTGTCACATCTGGATAAGGATAAAAAGGCCAGTGAGGTGGAGGGGACAGATGATGCTATCTCCGCCAAAAGGGTGTGGTTAGTCCTCAAGGCCCTAAAGAAAGACAAATCTCCTGGGCAGGATGGCATTCATCCGAGAGTACTATGGGAATTGGTGGACATACTGGCTGCACCACTGGCGGAGCTCTTCAACAAGTCACTTGAGACAGGGAGGGTACCTAGGGATTGGAGAGAGGCACATGTGGTGCCAATCGATAAAGGGGGGGTCGAGGGAAGTACCAGGTAACTATAGACCCATCAGTTTGACCTCGGTGGTGGGAAAATTAATGGAGAGTATACTAAAGGAACGATTGGGGGTGTACTTGGAAGAGGTGGGAGGTCTGGATAGTCAGCAACATGGGTTTGTGCCAAGTAGATCATGTCAAACCAATCTTGTGGAGTTCTAATGAATGGGTAACATCAGAACTGGACAGGGAAAGCCTGTGGATGTATTATTCTTGGACTTCAGCAAGGCGTTTGACTCTGTCCCCACAATGGTCTGGTGGAGAAACTGATGGGGTTAGGAGTAGGCCCTTGATGGTCAGATGGATTGAAACTGGCTAGCTGGATGCACCCAGAGAGTAGTGGTCTGTGGGGAGCTCTCGAACCCTAGAGAGGTTGGTAGTGGGGTACCGCAGGGCTCGGTCCTGGGTCCGATCCCGTTTAATGCATACATATCGGACATCAGGGAGGGTATAGGGTGTGAATAAGTCTCTTCGTGGATGACTCCAAGATGGGAGCAGTATTTGAGGGAGAAGAGGGGAGGTTAGCCCTGCAAGGGGACCTGCACACCCTGGAAAGTTGGGCTCACACACGGAAATTAAATTTCAATATCACTAAGTGCAAGGTGTTGCATCTTGGTCGGGGAAACCCTAAACACAGGTACACCGTGGGAGGGGAGGTGCTGGAGGCCTCAATAGGGGAAAAAGACCTAGGGGTCATGGTGGATGCATCTATGAATAACTCTGAGCGCTGCAGAAGAGCGGCTAGCAAGGCAAACAGGATGTTGGGATGCATCGTAAGGGGGATCACCTCTAGGAGCAAGGAAGTGATTCTGCCGCTGTACAATGGACTGGTTAGACCACACCTTGAGTACTGTGTACAGCACTGGTGACCACACTTGAAGAGGGACATACAGCTCCTGGAGAGGGTACAGAGGAGGGCAACTAAGATGATACGAGGGCTAGGGGATTTGACATATGAGGACAGACTTGAGGAGCTCTGCCTGTTTTCATTGGAGGAGAGAGAGAGGGGACATGATTGAGGTCTTCAAGTACCTCAAGGGAATAAATAAGGTAAATATGGAGGGGATCTTTAGACTAAAGCAGGGAGGTATCACCAGAGGGCATGGTTTGAAGTTGGAAGGTGGAAGGGTGAGGGGGGAAAAGAGGAGGAGGTTTTTCACTGAGAGGGTGGTGGACCCTTGGAATGCACTGCCTGGCGAGCTGGTTCAGAGATCCACAGTGGAGGGCTTCAAGAGAGGGTGGGACAGACACAGAAAGTGGATGTATCAGATGATGGCCTGTCCCAGGGAGGTGGGGATGGATGCTAGGGGTTTCTGGAGCACAAGGGATGGGAGGGCCTCGGCACCCAACTAAGGATCTATGGTTTGAGCAGACTTGATAGACCATAAGGCCTAATCTGCTGGCAAATAGTATGTTAGTACATCCATGAGGTAATCCAGCAGGGAAGGGGAAGAAACGAAAATCCATACCAGTTCCAGAGCGAACCACTCAAGGAGTCCCAGAGGTCTGTAATCGGCGAGAGAGAGTGACCACGTTATCCGCTGGACCATAACCAGTGAAAAAGGAGTAAAGCATCATCGCACCATGAGCAAGCAGGATAGGGAGCAAAAACAAAGGCACACCATCTAGGTCCGTCTCCCAAGGAAGTGAGACCCAGAAATCAAAGGACATGAAGTGTAGTTCCCAGTGGGGGAAAAAACAACAACCCCCTGATGATTACAGGACAGGGCCCACCTGGAATCCTAGTGGACCCTGGAGTGACTAAGATGTAGCCTGCAGCCTCAGGTTGGCTTGGACCCAGGGAGTCATCTGGACAAATCTGCATGCAGGGGGAACAGGGCTGCCGAACGGGAGTCGGATGACATCGGCTTATCGGACTCAGGTGCAAGGGACCACAACAGTCTCTCCACTTTGCATTCAGCCACCTCCTCCTTCATGTCTGGCAAGGGAATGCCCTCCTGACTCAGGTAAGGTTTCACAGCCTACAGAGAATCAAAAATCTTCGAGCCATGCTTTGTGTCAACCCACTGTCTTGCTGGGTAGCGAATCTGGGCTCTGGCACCCTTGCTTCTCAACTGTTTCACAACCAGCAAATTTTTTTTCGTCTTGGCTACCAAAGTCGGTGGGAAGTCCTGATCTACAAACACCTGGGCACCATCAAAATCAAGTCTCTTTTAGTCCAGGCCAGGCATAGGATCTTTTCTTTCACTGGGTATTTCAAAAATGTTATCAGAATGGCCCTTGGGGGAGCACCCTGTTTAGGTTTAGGGACGGTCGATCAATGTGCCCTCTCTATTTCCAAGACAAAATCTTCCTCCAACTGTAATTCAACCCTCAACCAACTTGCCATATAGCCAGCCATATCTTCCTGCTCCACTCCATCCGGGATGCCCACCACTCGAATGTTGTTCCTCCTCTAGCGGACCTCCGCATCTTCCATTTTAAAGAAGACTGTGGACGTATATATACGTCTAGAATCTATATACGTTCACACATATTCAGTTCTCAAAGGGTTAAGGGAGAGGGCTTTCTGTCTTCAATAGAGGAATGCTATAGAGCAGCCAAGTGCCATATTTTCATTTTGTAAGACCTCAACATGTTGCTCCACCACCGTGGTTCTGTTTTCCAATTTCTTGAAATCTCGCTGAATGTCGGAAACTTTCCCATCAATCCATTGCAGGAGTCTCAGTATTTTCCTAGACTCCACTCTGGTGTCCGTCAATCCCGGAATCAGAGCCGGAGTCCTCCTCACCCGACCCTGAAATGAGCGAGGAGTGGGATGGTGTGGGGCTGAGGCCCGTTAGTGGTTTAGATCGCCCTGCTGAATGCATTTCTCCCAGACCCGGAGGGTCCTTTCTCTTTGTACGCCCCATCAAAGATTCACCACTGATGCAATGGAGTGAATTCTGAATGTGGATGTCTTTAGAATGCGCCCGATTAAGCATGGTTTCTGTGCTGGAGAGGCAGAGATGGGGAACTAAGCTGCCATTCCCGCCGTTGCGTCACCGGAAGTCCTGCATCACTGTTCTGTTCCCGTTTCCTTTCCTTTTGTTTATATACTATTACATTGCAGTTAGTACATTTTAATGTGTCCTGTGTCGTTCTTGGGTGCTGGGGTTTCACTTGGTTTGTACTGTTCCTTGGGTCTCCCACATGGGACCTGGTTGTTGCTTGCCATTCCCGTGCATGTGTGTCATCTTCCGGGATGTGCACTGCAGACCCGCTCCTGGGACCTCATTCTGACCTGTGTTTCATTGCATGTGTCCCAGGGTCAGGCTGTCTCACCTCTACACTGTGTTCCATTGTGTGTTTGCACTGCCTGCCTGGGTGCTATATTCAGTGCTGTCTTATTTGTTATATTCGGTGTTCTCTTATTCCCGGGCTGTTTTTGCCCTGCACTCCTGGCCCTGTTTGCCCGGCTTTCTTTGCTTGCTATATTCAGTTGGTTTGCACCGGGCTATTCCTTTTGAATATAGCTTGCATTTTGCTCCAGGCTATGTTTGCCCACTGGGCAGTGCTACTCTAGTCCCGGGGCAAAGCTTTCAGTATCTGGCCCTGAGTATCTAAAAGAAGAATGGTACAACTGAAAGATGATGCTTGCACAATAAAAAGTAAACAAGAAGATATAATGGAGCCAGCAGAAACATTTATGGTAAACAGATTTGGGGGCTGTAAAAAGTATTCAAATAGATAATAAAAGGATTTTATTTATTTATTTAAAATCTTGGTAACCAGTACAGGCACACTGAGCCAAGACCCATTTCCAAGTGCAACCAGATGGTACAAGCATAAGGCTCTATGTTAATTCATCACAGCAAATACCATATGATCAGAACAGTGTGGACAACACAGCACAGGTCTACACTGCACCTGGTGAATAAGGGCGTGAATCAGTGGTGAAGTGTAGATTTATTGTTACAAAACCACACCTCCATGGACCACCACTCCAGGAAAATGTTTTAACTTACTTGTTTTTTTTTTGGTTTCGAGTGGTATTCCCTGATGCGGTGTTGACTTGCATGGTGTTGTCTGCGCTGTTTCTGACTGCGCGGTATTGTTTGCTGCAGACTTGACGTGCTGCCCAAGCATAACAGGTAGTAATAAGCAGGACATATAAGAACACAATACAATTATTGGGGATTGGCTAGGCACACATGGTGATTGGATAGTAAGCGTGGATAAGGAAAACTTACAGTACAATAAGACTAAACATACATGTTGATTTGATGGCAGAGAAATCAGGAAAACTTGCGATTTAATAAATAACGAATCACAGAGCAGTCATGGTATTTGGCTAGTAACTGGATACAGGACAACATATAGTGGGGGAGTGAGGACAGGTAGGCAGAGTAGGCAGGAAATAAACCTACAGGTTAGTTAGGGTGAGATTTATGAAAAAGCGGCTGAAAATAGAAGAGGAGGAGGGTGAGGGGAGTGAAGAGATAAGGGTGAGGAGGAAGCAGAGCAGGAGCAAGGGGGTTGGAGGTGGCAGTTGTGTTGCTTGAAAGAAAGGAAAGAGGAGAAGTTACAGAGTTGAAGAGGGAGAGGGTTCTAGAGGGTGGGGAGCCTGTAAGAGAAGGCAGATTGACCTGTAGCGGTGCGAGGATGGGGAAGGGAGAAGGAGCAAGGGTCCCTGGTATGGCAATCTGGGGGGGGGGGTAGCTAGTGACAACCTGGAGGAGAAGTAGGGAGGAAGTAGACCAAACCAGAATTTAGCAATGAAAGTTAGGGAATGGGTAAAATGCCTGAGAGAGAGTGGGAGGAATGAGAGAAAGGAGTAGAGACTGCAGTGGTGTGTGTGTGGGGGGGCATTGATGATGAAATGACAGAATGAGTTCAGAAGCATGTCGAGCTTGGTGAGTGAGGAAGCCGGAGCGGTTCGGTAGACTACATCAGCATAGTCAAACATTGGTAGAATCATTTTTGAGATCAATTTGCAATGAATAGAGAGGGGGAGGCAATCCTTGTTCCGGTATAGTAGTCCCAGTTTTGGATGGAGTTTAGAGTTTATGGAGCGAATGTGGATGGTGAAGTCTAGACGGTTGTCCAACCAGACCCCGAGGTATTTGAATTCAGACATGTAATCAAGCAGAGCTGCCATCCAAAGTGATAAAAAAACAGTGGGGATGAGTTTCTGGCTAACTTCTGAGTGGTGTCAAAAAGCATAGCAACAGTCTTTTCTGTGCTGACCTTTACATGATTGGCTTGAAACCATGACAGCACTTTGTTTAGCTCTTGCTGGAGCGTGGCATGAATGGTGGCTGTGGAGGGACCAGAGGTGAGTAAGATGGAGTCATCTGCATACATGTGGGTGAGGAAACTGGTGCACACTAAAGGGAGCTCATTTGTAAACAACGAAAAAAGGATGGGGCCCAAAATGGACCCTTGAGGGACACCAGCACAGAGTGGGAGAGGAGGAGAAGAGGCATTACCTACCTGCACTGATTTCTGTCTACTGAAAAGATGAAGTGAACCAACTGACTGTGGGGGGGGGGGCAACCCAGTGGAGTGAAGTTTGTTGAACAGCAAGGGGTAGGAGAAGAAATCAAAACACAAAAACTGTGGTGGTGACGTGTCCCTGGTCCATAGCTGTTAAAATATGATCAGTGACCCGTAGTAAGGATGATATGGTTGAGTGGTGTTTTCTAAATCCAGATTGGAAAGGGGAGAGATGACCAGTGGAGGACAGGAAATCAGACAGTCTTGTGGGCACAAGGGATTCTTGGATGTCTAGAGAAACTGGTTTCTCTTCAGGTTTCTGATTATCTAACTAAATACAATGTTTTAGCCCCCAACCAATCAGGATTTAGAAAGGACCACTCTACCTCCATGGCCTTGCTGGAGTTCAGTGACCTGATAAACAGGTCCCTGGGCGATGGCATGGAAACAGCGGTGGTTTTTGTGGACCTTTCAAAGGCCTTTGACCTGGTGGACCACCCCCTATTAACAGAGAGACTGCAAGGACTAGGAATCACAGATGGCCCCCTGAATTGGTTAAAATCATATCTGAGTGAACGTACCCAAAGGGTAGAAATTCAGGGTTGTGCATTCAGGAAAAGAGGGGTTCCCCAGTGGTCCATATTAGGACCCCTTTTGTTTCTTATTTTTAACAATGGCTTAGCATGCAGCCATTAGGCTGTATGCTGATGATCGATACTGCAATTGTTGCCACAGGCCATTCAGATTCTGAGTTGCAGTCAAAACTGCAATCTGATTTCTCTAAGATTGAGGGGTGGTTCACCGGGTCGAGGCTGATAATGAACACCAAATAACAAAATGTATGAAATTCTCACCTAAAAAATATAATACTTCTCAAATTCAAATTTACACAAAAAATTCAACTAAACTGGAACAGGTTGAGAACTACAATTATTTGGGGGTGACTTTTGATCAACACATGACGTTTACCCAACACATTTTAACTACAATAAAGAAAGTTAATGAAAGGGTGGGAGCCTTAAGCAGGACTACCAAATGCTTGACGTTATATGATAGGAAGAGGTTAGCTCAACAATTGATTATACCTACCTTAAGATATGGTGAATTGATGTATAGATCTGTAAACAAATCACCTTTGGATCATTTGGATAAAACCTATTGTCGTTTAGCAAGATTTGTACTGAGGGGGGATTATCAAACTCATCATTGCTTATTACTTAGTAGATTGAATTGGTAACCACTGGAAATGGTATACACTAGAAATTGGCTGACTTTAATACATAAAATGAAAAACTTTTGCCAGAATTACCCTATTTCAAAATTACTCTTTCCAGTAAATCTAAATACAAAGAGAGTATTAACTAGATCAGTTCACTTAAACAAAATTACCGTAGGAAAAAAAAATCAAATTAATATGGAGACAGGACTTTAGTTCAAAGGGCTGCTGTTGTTTGGAATCCCCTCACTCCAGGTGTTCGTGACATATCAAGCCATTTTTTATTCATTCAAGCTATAAAAGACTTGATGGTTTACACTTGCAACTGTTATTAATATGTTCATAATTTTGTCAAACTGCCTATGCACTTTGCATATATCAAGACATTCTTTATCCATCCAGGTTATAAAAGATTTGATGCTATACATTTGCCACTGTTATTAATATGTTCACATTTTTCAAACTGCCTATGCACTTTGCACATGTATTTAAAAGAGTTGTTTGATAATACTTGTTTTAATTTTGATAATTTGATACGTTTTATGTCTCTGCTTCTACGTCTGTAACTTTAGATTAGGTTAAATACAGGACTGTCTTGTAAACTGGACTGTTGTCCAAATGACATGCTTCTACCTGTATAAAAATAAAACTTTTACCTACCTACCAGTTTGGCAAGGGCAGGGAGGAGGGAAATTGGTCTAAAATGTCCTAGGAGAGAAGGATCTCAACCTTTATGAAGGGGCAACACTTTAGCGACCTTCCATGCCTGTGGTACTGTGCCAGAGGAAAAGGGGAGATTTAGTAGGTGAGCCAGGGAGGAGGCAATCACAGGGCTGATAGGAGGAGGAGCTTTGGGTGAACACCGTCTGGGCTGGATTTGCTTGGGTTTAGAGAGCAGAGTGCATGGAGGACTTCTTGGGGGATACTAGAGGAAATGGAAACCATCCAGAGATCAGGAGAGTGGAGACACAGTGGTGGGGGGGGGTGGGGTTGGAGAGGGTGCAAGTAGTAAACACTTAATAAAAGTCTCATTTATGAAGGCTGAGTCAAAAATAGTCAAGCCATTAAGCTTCGGGATGGGTGGAAGATGACTGGGTTGGGGGGGGTCAATAAGGGGATGGACCACTCTCCAGAAAAAGGTGGGGGATGAGGAATTTTTGTTTAAGTACCTTTGAAAGTAGTCAGACTTTGCAAGTCTGACTGCCTTGGTACAGGTGTTTCTGAGAGACTTATATCGCTGCCGATCCTGGGGTGATTTTGAAGATGTATAGTGTGACCAGGCCTGGTCATGGGATTCACACAGGGCTATTAGGTTTGATGTAATCCAAGAAAGGTGACATTTCTTAACTCTGGTGTTTACCAAGAGGGCATGAATATAACAGATCTGGGTGAGAGTGGATACAAAGTGAGTTAGAGCAGAATCCACATCAGGGGCGGAGTAGACAAGGGACCAGTTTGCATGGGCAAGATCATGGAGAAGGGTGGTAACATCAATTGAGAGCAGAGAGTGGAACTTCATATATTTAGGAGTGGATTTGGGGAGGTGTAACTTCCTAACGCAGTAAGTGATGCAACAGTCACTTAGGGCATCCAATACAACACCAGCCTCTGTTATGCAGTGTGGGTGGCAGGAAAGTACCCAGACAATGAGAGAATGGTTGCAGGAATGGGGGTTGTAGCAAGCTGGTTCTAAGATCAGCTTGGAGAGGTTGAGGGACTTTAGTTTTAGGATGGAGGCCTTGGAGGAAGCGGACAGCCAGTTTAGACAAAAGTTGCCCAATAAGATGAGCTCGCCATAGGATGTCAGAGAGACTGCAGAGGATATGTACATGACCAGTGAATCGGGGGTGAGCAGAGGAGAGGCATAGAGTGCACCAACATAGATGGGAAGTGAGCCTGGGAGAGACAGAAAAGCGATAAGTTTGTGCGAAGAAGGGCAGGATTCACACAGAGTGATGGAGCAGGATAGAGACTGTCAGACAACCCCCCACTGCTTACCACAGTCCTGGCAGAAGACTGAAAACTCTGGGATGGCTAGAGAAGACTCAGGGGGGTCTTTGCAGAAAGCCAGGTTTCAAAGACATGTAAGATATCAGGGGAGTGTGTGCCAGCCAAACTTTCAGGAGGTCTAATTTCAGGAGAAGGCTTCTGACCTTCAAGTGGTACAAACGGAGACCCTTTGAGGTGCGGACTGATGGGGAGGGAGTGGGGGGATGGGATTCAATTCTACATCACCTGAGAGGAGTAGCAAGAGGATGAGGAGGCAGAAGGCTGCTTGGTGCTTGCTCCATCTAGGGCTGAGTGGAGAGCAGTGTGAGGGACATGCGTAACAGAAAAGAGTGCAGTGTCTTATTATATTACCGGGGTGAGACACTAGGAAGAGTGAACAGACCAGGGGTGAACTGATGAGGGAGATGGAAAGGGGACAGGCCAGGGAGGATGGGAGGAGGGAAGAGATTGGAATAGGCAGGGGACAGGGAAGAGGATGGGGAGGAAAATGAGGAGGCATGATAGACTATGGAAGAGTCCTTGCATTTGGACTGGGTGATAGTGAGAGAGAAAAAGCTGTCTAGATAGGTAAGAGATAGTTTTAGGGGAGCACAGTGGGCTGAGTAGGGTAGGAACGGGAACAGGAACAGTGGGAGGGGGAGACTGAAACAGCAGCTCTACTGAGTTGAGAGGGTGATGTGAAGTCAGTTGAGACAGGCAGGCACAAGGGAAAGAGCCAAGAGGTGTAGAGAGCGGGGGGGGGATGGAACGGTTCAGCTTACACCTGCGAAGTAGGGGGATGACAGTGGGCTGACTGATTCAGACACCACTCAGAACCGTATAAGAACAGCAACTCCCTGGGTGGCCGGGAGGAGGGGCAGGTGAGTGGGTGAGTAGTATTAGGTGGTGCCACCCCCTCACACAGGAGGACCTGGAGCAGTACCTGAGAGCTGAACTTGAGTTGCAGGGAGGGGCGGCTTACAAACAAACCCTCATGACCTGCTCTTGCTCCAGAAAGTGTGCCCTGGACAATTCTGAGAGCTGAGATCAAGTTGCAGGGAGGGTGGATTCCAAACAAGCCCTCATGATCCACTGTTGCTCCAAGGAGGCTTCAGGAAGTGTGCCCTGGACAAATCCTAGAGCTGAGATCAAGTTGTAGGGAGAGCAGATTCCAAACAAACCCTCACAACCCACTGTTGCTCTGGGGAGGCTTTGGGGAGTGTGCCCTGAACAAACCTAAGAGCTGTGATTGAGTTGTGGGGAGGGTGGCTTCCAAACAAGCCCTCATGGCCTGCTGTTACTCCAGGGAGGCTTTGGTGAGTGTGCCTTGAACAAATCCAAGAGCTGTGATTGAGTTGCAGTGAGGGAGGCTTCGAAACAAGCCCTCAGCCTGCTGTTGCTCTGATAAGGCTTCAAGGAGTGTGCCCTGGACAAACCTGAGAGCTGAACTTGAGTTGCGGGGAGAGCGGCTTCCAAACAAGCCCTCATGACCTGCTCTTGCTCCAGAAAGTGTGCCATGGACAATTCTGAGAGCTGAGATCAAGTTGCAGGGAGGGTGGATTCCAAACAAGCCCTCATGACCCACTGTTGCTCCAGGGAGGCTTCAGGAAGTGTGCCCTGGACAAATCCTAGAGCTGAGATCAAGTTGTAGGGAGGGCAGCTTCCAAACAAACCCTCACAACCCGCTGTTGCTCTGGGGAGATATTGAGGAGTGTGCCCTGGACAAACCTGAGAGCTGAGATTGAGTTGTGGGGAAGGCGGCTTCCAAACAAGCCCTCATGACTCGCTGTTGCTCCGGGGAGGCTTCGGGGAGTGTGCGCTGGACAACTCTGAGAGCTGAGATTGAGTTGTGAGGAGGGCAGCTTCCAAACAAGCCCTCATAACCCGCTGTTGCTCTATGGAAATATTGAGGAGTGTGCTCTGGACAAGTCTGAGAGATGAGATCGAGTTTTGGGGAGGACGGCTTCCAAACAAGCCCTTGTGACTCGCTGTTGCTCCAGGGAGACTTCGGGGAGTGTGCACTGGACATCTGAGAGCTGAGATTGAGTTGCAGGGAGAGAAACTTCCAAACAAGCCCTCACAACCTGCTGTTGCTCCAGGGAGGCTTTGGGGAGTGTGACCTGGACAAATCTGAGAGCTGAGATCGAGTTGCGGGGAAGACAGCTTCCAAACAAACACTCATGACTCGCTGTTGCTCCGGGAAGGCTTTGTGGAGTGTGCCCTGGACAAATCTGAGAGCTGATATCAAGTTGCATGGAGGGTGGCTTCCAAACAAGCCCTCATGACTCTCTGTTGCTCTGGAAGGCTTCAGGGAGTGTGCGCTGGAGAAATCTGAGCGCTGAGATTGAGTTGCAGGGAGGCAGCTTCTAATCAAGTCCTCACAACCCACTGTTGCTCTGGGGAGGCTTCGGGGAGTATGCCCTGGACAAATCTGACAGCTGAGATCTTACAGGATCTGCATATACCACACTTGACAGAGGGCATCTGCATATACTACCACACTTGAAAGAGGACATGAAAAAAGCATTAGTGTCAGAAATACAGAGTCAAGAAGTCTTAGATGCCATTAAGGCATTAAATAATAACACTGCACCAGGCAGTAATGGAATCTCAGTATACAAATAATATAAAGAAGAACTAGCTTACCCACTAACACAAGTTTACAATGAAATGTTATTAGAGCAAAAATCTGGCCCTACATTATTACAGGGAATATTAATTATGCTACATAAGAAAGGGGAAAAAGAAAATATAATTGGAGGCCTTTAAGCCTATTAAATGTGGACATTAAAATATTGTTAAAAATTCTGGGGAGAAGTCTAACAGATGCAGCATCCAGACTTATACTCTCTCCTCAGATGTGTACTTTTAGAAACAGGAAAACACATGACAATTTGGTATTATTAAGAGGACTGATAGAACAGGGGAAAACGGGAGTGCAAGGCCTTCTTTTGGTACTAGACCAAGAAAAGACCTTTGACAGGTTAATCATAGGTATTTATGGGTTGTGTTAAAAAATATGGTATTTCTGTTGCCTTTATAAACTGGATTTAGTCTTTAAATGACAACGGCACAATGCTCCCAGTTGTAAACAGGTACTATGGAAAAGAGATAGGGATATGTTCTGGGGTTAGGCAAGGATGCCCCATGAATCCAATCCGATGTTTGTTTGTTTTAGATCCTGTTTTAACCCTTGCTGTGCTGTGGACTGATAATATCTGTCCAGAATTCCTATACGTTCTAATTCTGTCAGCAGCCTAAGGAATAAGAACTATCAATCAAGACGCTAGGATAAAAGGCATGAGCACTGTAAAGGGACAACTACAATAAAAATCAATAGCATACACTGATGATGTATGTTTACTAATACAGGACGAACAAGCAGGCATCAGAGCAATTCAACATTTTGATGAGTTTGCAGTATTTTCAGGTTCAAAAGTAAATACTCAGAAAAGTACAGGGGTAGTAGTAGGTACACAGGAAAATGCAGATTGGATTCAGGTAGGGGGAATATATCTTACAAAAGATCCTATATAAGTCCTGGGGATCTGGTTTGGAAACATGGACGTGGCCAGTCATAACTGGAATTTGAAAAGAAAATTAGTGGAAACAAAATTAAGGACATGGTGTCAATAGTCAATGTCAAAAATAAAAAGAGTATATTTGATAAAAACATTCTTAATCCCCATTTTTCTTTACATAAGTTCCATATTTCCTATACTGCAAGAGATGGAGACTATAGTATATAACATATTTTTAGACTGTCGTGGGGGAGTAGATTAAATCCAATTAAAAGAATACATACAAACGGGGGGAGAATAAAGAAGGAGGAGCTAGGATGATTAACCCTATATTATACAATTGGTTCTGAGAATCGGGGACTCTGATTGATGACTGGCACCTTTCTGCTGTGGTAAATCCTGGCATAACCCTTGCAAAAAGTGCCAGTCAGCTACATCTACAATCACCCCCTTTTAAAATCACTCTGACCCCCGAACATCGCAACCAAAAAAACACCATATTAACTCCCTGCTAAACCGCAACGGTAAAGTGGGAAATTCAAGCACACTGACTGCTCTTCAGAACTAATACACCATGATGAGCCAGGTGCTATTCCAGTCCTGAAACCCACTCTAAATAGCATAGAATCTCTGTTGTTGCTAAAATACATGTAGAGCTGCCAAAACATAATGTACCTCAGAAACTGAATTTAGGCCAAAGTGAGGCCACGGCTTTGTCTCCTCTCACTCCAGCTACAGACAGCTGCTCACCAGCCATTCAGTTTGCCTTGGCCCATATCTATAACAAGTGCTTCCACTGCAGTGAGGAATCCTGGATCCCTGTTTCCTCTGTGTGGCTAATGACGCTTGGTCCCGGTTTTCTTAAAAAAAAAAAAAATGCTGAGCTGCAACCCCGGTGCAATACAATTAACCTCTGGAAGTAAAATTCAGAGTCAGGTCCTGTACCTACTGAATGGTGAAGACACGCTGCCTGCTCCTCACTCTCACAGTCACTCATCTCTGCCAGCATCCATCTCGAATATGTAATGATATAGAAAAAAATTAAGAAAAAAAAAATTGTACTGCACTAAACCACTAAACATATGTCTGCCTCAGCTGTAAGGTAGAAGGGGTATATCCTCAAAATTTTACCTTGTAAAAGGGAACTAGTTTTTTTAACGCAAGAATAAATTCAATACAAATTATTTAAACAGCAAAGAAAATGTATTTTTTATTTATTTTTTTAAACAAAAAATGAAGGGGACATTGTATAATCGCAATAAACCACTCCAGGGTGTGGGTTATGCTGGGATTTACCCACTTCTGGTGTGGTTTACTTACTCGGTCTGCAGCCTCATGATCAAACCACACCAGACATGGGTGAAAACCAGCATAACCCAAACCCTGCCGTGGTTTATTGCTTAAATATATTTTTAGTGTGGGTTTTTTAGTTTTAATATTAAACCAGGGGTGTCCAACCTTTTTGGGGTTGTGTGCCACATTTAAATTCCATGAGTAAGACAAGAGCTACAACAACGTGTGGTCCATACCATACCCAAAGTGCAGCCTTTACCATACCCATATTTACCCATATTTAGCTATATTTAGGAGTTAAAGTAATAACATAGTCATAATCAATAGTCAATAATTGTACTTTATTAAATTACAGTATTTTTAAAAAATAGTTGTATTTTTAAAATAATTATTCATAGCAGCGCTGGAGCTTCGGAGCTTTAGATTTGATTGCAGACTTAGTAAAAGGAGTTTGTTGGGCACTCTGGGCACTTTTCAGCTCCTGTATGTTGACTTTTCTCTAATTTAAAAGACTGTGCCTGCCTAAACTTACCTGTTCGTATTGGTCATGAATTTTAATTACTATTGAATTGTCTCCCTGCTTTGGTTATCAGTTTTAACTATTGTTGAATTGTCTCCCTGTTACATCTAGAAATGTCTGTATATTGTTTACTGTTTAGCTGCTTACCTGAAATCTCTGTGCACCCTTAGCCTGTCTGTAATTTGTCTCCATACTTTCTTGTAACCTCCTGGGTCACACCTGAAAATAGCCATCTGTTTGTGTCTAGTGTGCTTACCTGGTTAACAAAAGCTAAATAATTAAATGCACTTGACGCGTACTTGACAAACCCTTTGATAGCCACATGAAACTGCTTTGAGAGCAACATGTGGCTCCCGAGCTCCAAGTTGGCCACCCCTGTATTAGACCATTGCTTAAATCTACATCAACAGTAGGTATGTCTTTTTAAAGAACACTGTGGTGAATATTTAAAAGTGTGGGTACAAAACAAGCTAAACAAAATTAAAGGCAAAGCTTTTCCGAATGTAAGATACATACAAAACTGTTTCCAGAAAATAAAAATGTGGAACCTATCTTTTGATAACATACATAAAGTAACAATGGTAAGATGCTATACAAAGAGATTATGAGGAAACTGTTTTTCAGCCCCCAGATCTGTAATCCCAGCTCTGGAATACCTGATAACATAATAGTGAAACAATTAATAGACACAAGAATCCCCCCCAAAATGTAGGATACAATATGGTTATATGTACATAGACGTCTGAATGTAAAAGGAAATGTGAAACATAAAAGCAGAGATGACAGACGGTGTCTTAGACCTGAATGTGGTCAGGAAATTGAGTCTAATGAACATTTATTTATTAAATATACTTATACTGCCCCCTTGAGGACATTTCTAGCAAAGCCTGGAAAGAGCCAAAATTTATGGACATTGACTGTAATCAATTATTTCTGGGAGATCTAATGCAACACTCATAGAAGAAATGGAATACTAGTACAACATTGGTTGTGTCTGCATGCATTTGGCAAGCTCTCTACCAGTATGTGCTACAGAAAAAAGACAACAATTGCTGTATCAGCATAAATGGTGTGAACAGAACTAAGATATTAGAGAAAAAGAAAAGGTAACCTTACAGAAAGATATATTTACAGCACTTTGGAGAGGAGTTAATTGGATAGATTAGATATCTGGAGCCAGAGGTTTTTAAGGTTTTTCTTTTGATGGTGATGGTGTGTTAATCATTTTTTGCCTCTAGTCTGTTCGATATATGAATGACTAGAATGAAATGGAGTATTTGGTTTGATTATAATGTACTGTAATTTGGTTGATACATTCTTTTAATAACAAATTCCCCTACTTTTCTTGGATAAGTGCCATGAGATCTTTCACTTCCACCTGGACAATGACAAGAGATGGGCAGAAGGGACCTTGCTTTAATGTCTTAGCCAAAGGATGGCACCTTAATGGTACAGCACCCCCTAGTACTGCACTACAGTGTCAGTTATGAGTATTATCCCAAGTACCAGGTGAGGGGCCAGTACCCACGACCTTGTGATCTTCTGGCCCCAGATGTGAGTGTACCAACTACTCAGCATTCATAAAAATTATGTCTCAAAATGCTTCAGAGTGAAAATAAAAACAAAAATGAAGAAAAAAATTACAGGTCTGAATTCAGCAAAACTATAAAATGTAAATAATATGTGACAGATGGAAATGTTACATTGTACATTCAATACTGATACAAAAAAACAGAGTGCTGAGTTAGTGTGTGGGCTGAAAACCAAACAAAAGGGTAATATTAAATGCACACTGAAAATAAAGATTTTCTTTGAGGACATCTTCCTTTGAGCCAGATCATGGGACTGTAAGCCATCGGCCTCAGAACAACCTGGAAACCTTTGCTAGCTGGGGCTGCCTTCGTCAATGTGGATCTTTGCCACCTATATAAGGTGGGTGGCCCTATCATGCCTCAGTTCCTTCTTCCACAGTCCACTGCTTGCAGGTCTACCGCTGCTGACAAATGTTGTCAGACTTTGCAAGTATTCTCTAACGCTTCTACTTCTTTTTTTGTTTTAAATTTAATTAGCATTTATTAACATTTATGGTGCAGATGAAAGAAAAGGAACTGCTGTTCCTCTACTGTTGTTGCGGTAAAGATTGACAAGGTCAACGTTCATGACGTGTGCATCCGCTGCCTAGGCATCTCCAATGACATGAAGGCCTGCAGCACTCGCAGGGGTTTTAACCAGGCTACACGTAGATGTTGAAAAAAGGCCTTAGAAGTTTATTTGAAACTTAAGGCAATGGGGGACAACATGCATTACAGACTTAATCGCTGTTGTCACCTGCTCCTTCTCCCTACACTTCACCATCAACCCGTTGCTCCCCACAATCAGTGGCACCACCTGTGGAATCATTGGAAAAAAACAAGGAGAAGGCTGCTAAGTTGGCAGAAAAACATTGCCATGCTAATAAAAAAAAGCGGCGGCATCTGAAAGGGATGCCTCTTCTGCCACATCTCACTCTCCTCTTAAAAGAAGTAGGTGAGCTGAAAAAGAAAACAGATCCCAGGCTAAGTCTTTGAGTTCTTCAAACACAGTGCCATGTGCTTCTCATCAGCTGGGTGCTGCTGTATAGGGCAACCACAGAACAGAAAATGAAAATACAGTGCACCCCAAAGAGCTTTAAGGCTAAGCAGCTTTATTGACTGAAGAAGTGCTGCACCTCCCCACTCTTCAAGTCTCACTGACTCTTCATCAGGGCCCTGCTGAAGAGTCAGTAAGACTCAAAGTGCCAGGAAGCACAGCACCTCTTCAGCCACTAAAGCTCCTTAGTTTTAAAGCTCTTTGGTGTGCGCTGCATTTTTGTTAGTCCTCGGGTTCTGCTGCCCTCCCCCTGGCTGTCTCTCAGACAACAAAGTCAATGTCTGGACCCAGGGGATTCACTGCTGATTCAGCTGTCAGGCACCTTCCTGTCACTGAATCATTCATTGACAACCCCATCAGGGCCCGCTGATGCACAGATGCTATTTCAGACTATGTCAGAACTTTTTCAAAGTGTTATGACACGGCTTCTCCATCAACATGAAACCCATTGCTGCCACCAGATCCACCACCATCAACTTTGTCACCACTGGCAGTGCTCCCAATTCAGGTTACTACACCTAGCTTGAAGCTTCCTTGATTGATGCCTTGTCTTTCAACAGTTCCTCCAGTGTGATATCCTCCTGCCATCTACCCACTCTCTATCCCTGTCAACAAGGAGCAGGAGCTGGAATATAATCCAAACTTGATGGAGGAGGAATATGAGGAAGAGGAGAAACAGGAGGAAGATATGACCCCTCCCCCCCCAATGTGATGGGCTTCAGCTCAATTGTATCCTCCTGTAGTGAGGACAGTATGAATTATACACTTAGGTCCCCTCCTGAGGATGCCTCAGGGTGGTGGATGACTGGAACAGCCTGCATGAGAAGGCAGTGGAGGCATACTGTGGGGAGCTTCAAGCATGCATGGGATAGGCACAGGGGCATATTAGGTAGAGGAATGGGGGGAGGGAGTGACACCTACTGTATGACCAACTAGGGTCAGTGGTGATGGAATAGGTAGGGACAAGCAGCAGACTGGATGGGCCTACAGGTCCTTTTCAAAATCTATTTTTCTATGTTTTCAGACTTCCCTGCAGCAGATCCTGTCCAAGCTCAGCTTTATTGCAGAGAAGGATTCCTCAAAGAAGACCATCTATGAATTCTTAGAAGTTTCTGCACTACCTACGGTTACTGTTCCTCCTATCCATTCAGCTTTGGAGGATGCCACTATGCCTGCTTGGCACAGGCCCAGTTCTCTGCCTGCCACGTCATGTAAGGCTGATAAACAATATCCTGCACCCTTAGATGAGCATAATTACTCCACACAACCTGAAAAAGAGTCTGTGGTTATTATGACTGCACATGACCATTCTAAAGCTCAAAAACACATGAGTTCTCTTCCTCCTGCTAAAGAATCAAGGAAGTTGGATGTCATAGGTAAGAGGACATATGCTTCTATGCTCCTTGGACTCATGCTTGGGAATTACCAGGCTTATATGATTAATTGTAAAATGGGTATGAGAAACACTGTACTGTGATTGGTGAAATTCAGTCACATCACCATGCCATTATTCCCAGCAAGACAGCACAGGTGAGAAATGGTTAACTTTCTGAACCTCATTACTTGGTCCTAAAATAAAATAGATTAGGGAAGCCAGTTTATAATCGCAATAAGGCATTCCAGGGTGTGCATAATTGACAGATAATGGCACTTCTTGGGTGCATAAAGCCCTCTGCTTCACCTCGGGATTCACTTCCCGAGGTGTGCCGTTAGCCCACAATAATGCACACCCTGTCATGCCTTATTGCTTAAATATCAGAATAGCCTGTAGAAGTCTATGGCTACCATGGCTAACAAGTTGCCTGATGAACCAACTAAAACTAAAGTCCAGCAGACTGTAGTCCATGGCCTGGAGGCTGATAAACACCTCTTAAGGTCAGCTTATGATACTTCTGATCCTACAGTTTGGGCAGCTGCATCTGGTATTTGCCTCCCCAGCCACTCATGGCTTCCTGCGGTTGGCTTTGCTACAGAGATTCAGCATTTGGTTCTCAGTGCTCCCTTTAGAGGGAAGCAACTTCTTGGTTCCGATGTAGAGTCTGCCTTGAGGGACCTGCAGACCTCTATAATGACCCTGAAGTCCTTTCATACCCTCAATCTGAAGCCTCAGTGTCAGGGCATGGGTTCCTTTTATAGGCCCTATGCCTGCCCTGGACGAGGCTATTCCAGAGGGTCAGGTCATGGCTCACAGTGACCCCAGGCCTCCATTCAGGCCCGTTTGCCTCCTGCCAGGGTCACCAAAGGTGTGGGTGTTGGCAGTCTGCCTGCAGCCCATGGTGCCTTCCTCCTCCCTTCCATCTCCCCAGCCTCTGCAGATTAAGGGATCCTTGTAGAAAGCCATATCTCACTCTTCCTTCCAAAGTAGAGGGAGATCACAACAGATGCTTGGGTCCTGGAAATGGTTCAGCTAGGACATGCCTGTCATCAAGGCAAAGGTCAGGAAGCACAGGAAAATCAGGAGCAAAATTTGCAAGTAGCGTTTTATTTTTTCAATGACAATAAAATAAAAAAAAACATAAAATTGTTCAGAATAGCTATTTACAAAGGCAGTACAAACAAAGAAAGCCCTTCATCTGAAGGTATCTCTAATTAAATTTCAGTCCCTCTCTAACAGGCATTACTGCTCTTCTTATAAGAAGTCCTTGCCTGGTAAACAATTTCTGCATCCTGAACTCATTAAGAGGCCTCATGTTTCTCACAAAATATAATAGAATGTTGCCAATTTCTTTCCTTGCAGGTGCAGTAGAACAGAACAGTGTCCCAGAACTAATCTGTTGACAACTCTGCAAAAGAGTTTGTGGAGGTTAAACAGCATCTCAGAGTTCACCCCCATGAGTCAGAGAGAGTGACAGAGAGTTAAATATAAAATCTCCATCAGTGTCTGTTTTGAAGCATTGCATCTTCTCAAAAGACTTGCTCATGTTTTGTATCAGTGTGTTTTTATAAATTTTAAATTGTATAATTTTCTTTAAAGTGTTGTATTGTGTATTTGTCTGTATTTATATTTACTTGTACTTGTAAAGGTCACCACTGTAAATGAGCTTTTGCTCAATAGTTATAACCTTAAATAAACAAAGTTCCAAATAGCTTTTACAATCAACAATCTAACTATATACATTTTCAAACCAAGGGATCCCAGCATCAAACAAAGATTCACACATTGTTATGAACACAGATAAGCAAGGGGTAAGAAAGGATAGAAACAGCAAGAAACGGCAAGCGAAGGCATGGACATAGCAGGAGAGGGGAATTGCGAGACCATCAGAGTGATCAGTACTTAGGTCTCACAAGAAAATGTGATTGTGCAATCAGACAGACAAGAGACAAGAAAGGAGAGGACAGAACAAATCCTTGCTTTTGTGAAGCACACACATAAAGCATGGGGCTTAATGTTAAGCTGCCGTCCCTTTAAGAATACTTAGAACCTGTATGTAGCTAATTGTTGCACTGCCTGGCAGGGCCATGTATGCCCGTCATTCAGAGAAATTGTCAATCTGGGGCTTGTCTCCAAGAAGAGAACATCTGCTGTACAGAATGAACCAGTATTCTTTATTTTATGCATCCGTCCAGTTATTCCCACGGTCCAGATGGGATCCTCACCAGCAGCAACTGAAGGGTCTGGCAGACCACACAGAATGTAAGGGGTCCATTAGTGGCAGGCTAAATACCAAAATTGCCACACATGGTGGAAAATGCAGCCCTTCTTCTCTCCAGAACCCCATCTCGCTTGTCTGCATCGCTGGTTACCCCAGTATGCCTGAACTGCTTGAATGTTATTTACAGTAAAACCTTGGCTGCAGAGACCAAAGATGAACTGTGTCCTCCCTTATCCAGCAGCCTGCAGCCCTCCTACTGTATTAAAACTGTCACAAAGAACTCTGTTCAACATTGCTAGCCAGTTAAAAAAAATAAATTAACTGTCAGCATTTAAATTCTCCCACCCTGGACACCACTAGAGCTCCTCAAGAAAATTGCAAGCCCTCTTCCAGCAGCTTAGACTTCGAGGCAGTACAAGCTTGCTCTGAGCCCCTCCAGCTCTGGAACTTCGGAGGGCTCCTCTGTGCACAAGGCCCGGAACTGTCCCTAACCACAGCATTCAAGACTGCTCAATAACAGCTGTTCCATCCCTTCGCAAATTACTCTGCCCTCCCCTGCAGCTGCACAGACAGAAACAGTGGCTCCTCCACAGCTCTCCAGCAGCTTCACGGAGAGCCCCCCTCCCACCAGGCCACAAGCCTCCTTTTCCTCCTCACTCCTGTGGCTCCCCAAACCACCAGCTGCCCTTCCCATAGCCACACCAGAGCTTCATACAGCTGCCCAGCTGCTCCAAACAATTGGAGCCCCTGCTTCCCTCGGCCATGCAACAGACCACAAGAAAAAAAAAGTAACTACACCGAGAGCACTGATGCATTTAACCAGAAGCTCTCCTGCATTTGACCTCACAGCTGAGGCTCAGCACTGCTCCTAGGCACCATGCCTCTCCATGCTTCCAAGCAGCAGCCTCCCTCAAAGAAGCAAGGGACCACGGCTTCTCAGCAACAAACAGCCGCTCTGGTACCTCCGCTCCTCGGTTCTCCAGCTTGCTCCCCAGCCAGTCAGCTCCACTCACAGCCACTCCACAAGCAAACGTGGCTCCAGAGGAAAAAAAAACCTCAGGTCTAGCTCTGTACTGCAACAGACTGTCCTGCTCTTGCCTGCTCTGCCCCCTCTTCCAACTGCGGCTTCCCTACTGACACCGACACTACTACGGGAGCTTCGCTCCTCCCGTAGGCCCAGACCACCGCATCAGCCTCCCTGCAGAACATCGTGGCTCAGGGCCACTTTGCAATCTCCCTGATCAGCCACACTTTCAGAAGGAGCCATATACACAATAACATAGAAACATAGACTTTGACAGCAGATAAGGACCGCTTGGCCCACCTAGTCTGCCCATTTCCCTACCTAGAGGATAAGCTGCAGATCCTATTTAACCAACAGCCTATTTCTTCCTACCCCCACACAAAAATTGCCTTATGTCTGTCCCATGCATTCTTGAATTCTCCCACAGTTTTAGACCCCACAACCTCCTCAGGAAGGCTGTTCCATGCATCCACCACCCTCTCTGTGAAAAAAGACTTCCTCACATTGCCCCTGAGCCGTCCCCCCTCTATCTTCAAATTGTGTCCCCTTGTTCTTGCACATCTCTTTTTCTGAAAGATGCTACCCTCTTGGACTTTGTTGATTCCACTGAGGTACTTAAACGTTTCTATCATGTCCCTCCTCTCCCTCCTTTCCTCAAGGGTATACATATTAAGCTCCTTTAGCCTCTCCTCATATGGCTTCTCTTGCAGACCCTGCACCATTTAAGTTGCCCCTCTCTGAACTTCCTCCATCCTGTCTATGTCCCCTCGAGAATGGGGTCTCCAGAACTGGACACAATACTCCAGATGGGGTCTCACCAACTGTTTGTACAGGGGATAACAACTTCCTGTTTTCTGCTGGTGATGCCTCTCCCTATACATCCCAGTATCCCCCAGCCCTCCCTACTGCCTTCTCACATTGCTTGCCAACCTTAAGTTCATCTGATATGATTACCCCCAGGTCCCTTTCCATTTTTGTTGTTGTTACTACCTCCCCCATTGTGTAATCTTCCCCTGGGTTTTGTTTCCCAGGTGCATTACTTTGCACTTCTTTATATTGAATCCAAGCTGCCATACTTCTGACCATTCCTCCAACCTTCCCAAGTCCCTTCTCATCCTTTCCACACCTCCTTGTGTATCAACCCTGTTGCAGATCTTTGTGTCATCTGCAAAGAGGCATACTTTTCCTTCCAGGCCCTCTGCAATGTCACTTATAAAGACATTAAAAAGCACTGGACCCAGTACTGAACCCTGTGGTACCCCACTAGTAACCCCTCTTTCTTCAGAGTGGACTCCATTTACAATTACCTTGTGTCCTGTTGTTCAGCCAATGTTTTACCCAGGCTACCACCCTGGGACCCACTCCAAGGCTGGTTAATTTGACTACTAATCTTTTGTGTGGGACTGTATCAAATGCCTTGCTAAAGTCTAGGTAGGCCATGTCCACAACCTGGTCTACTACTTTGGTCACCCAGTCAAAAAAATCAATTAGATTTGTCTGACATGACCTTCCTGCTGTGAGCCCATGCTGCCTTGGGTCCTGTGCCCCACTAGCCTCTAGGTACTCAACAATTCTTTCCTTCAGTAGTGATTCCATCACTTTCTCTACCACAGAGGTCAAACTGACAGGTCTGTAGTTTTCTGCCTCTGACTTGCTCCCACTTTTGTGAAGGGGAATCACATCAGTCTTCTTCCAGTCCTCAGGTACCACACCATCCTCCCATGATTTGTTACAAAGGGTAGTCAGTGGTGTCACTAGTTCTCTGCTTAATTCTTTTAGAATTCTGGGGTGAATTCCATCTAGCCCCATTGCTTTGTCCACCTTCAGTTTTAGGAGTTCTTTCAGAACCCTTTCTTCTGTGAAAGGACTGGGATCGACCCCCACTTCCAGAGTGCTTCTGTTAATTGGATTAGGCACCTCCCCCACTTCCTCCTTTGTGAATACTGAACAGAAGTATTCATTCAGTATCCCTGCTTTTTCACTGTCACTCTCTGCCCACCCACCATCCATTCTATTCAGCCTCACTATCCCTCCCTTTGTCTTTCTATGCTCCCTGATATACCTATAAAAGGTTTTATCCCCCTTCTTAAAGATCATGTGCAACGGTTTTTACATATTTTTTATAAAAGCTTGAAAAGCTGACATTCAAGTCCCTGTGTCATGATTAGTGTTTCCTGAAAATTTCATGCTGTTTGATTTTGTGGTTTTCTTTAAATCAGCATTTTAATTTGCTCTACAGTGGCTGAAAACAGTGGAGTTATTTCTGTCCTCTCAGTCAAACTTAGAGTACGATGACATCATTTTGGAGTAGCTTACTGTTTCAGATTCCCAATCAGAGCAGTACTTTGTAGAGTTAATGGTTTGCTGAGCTCTCCAAGTTTCTTACAAACCCAGTCTCTGGTTTGTGTTTAGATAGATCAACTTAAAACATAACATTATCTTCTGATAAAAAGCTGATAATTTCAGTTCCAATGCTGAACTGAAGTAGTGAAAATCTTTCTCTGTGAGAAATCAGCTCATTTGTGTCACAGCTTTCAGTTCTTTCTAATCAAAAATCTGATTTTTATTCTAACTATATAGCACAGGGCTGTTTAATGAATATAAAATAAATCTAAATTTTATTCATTTACAGAAACAGTTTGTCTTTGATGTAGCATAAATATGTTCATGTAAGAACATTTTTTCATGTCAGATTGACAAACAGTACATGTGCTTGAAATACTGTAGCAGAGTGTGACAGGCACCTGTCTGAACTCACACATTTCAGTTCTTTGGTGGTTTCTGTGTGAAAACATATCATGTACGCGTACAACTAGAAATACTGTGTGGCATCCTGATGCACCATATCTCTGCCCCACAGTTGAGGCAGTTGCAACCTACTGCCACCTGTCCCTGCCCCACAAGCCCCCTGTCTTCTGCTCCACATGCAAGACTGCTGCATCCTGCTGCCCACTGTCTTCTCCCACACAGTCAGAGATTGTGCACCACGCTGCCTCCATCCCCTGCCTAAAGAATCAGGGCTTCTGCACCCTGCCACCCCCTGCCCAGACAGTTGGGGATGATGCACCCTGCTGCCCTCTCTCCCTCACCCTTACAGTTAAGGAAGCTGTACCTGTTAACCCCTGTTCCTGTCTCCACAGTCAGGGCTGCTGTCCCGTGCTAAGCCCTAGTGTGCCAGGTCCCCTGCCTCCACAGGTGGGGCTGCTGTACCATGCTGCCCTAGCCACCAGAGGTGGGGCTTTTGCTACACCCTGCTACCCACTTCCTTTGCCCCAAATGGGCAGGGCTGCTGCACTATCTGTACCCCATCTCATAGTCAGGGCTGGTGTACCCTGATGCCCCCTGTGTTCTGCACTACAGTCAAGACTTCTGCATCATGCTGCCCTCTATCCCTTGTCACCAGAGACAGGGCTGCTGCACCCTGCCCCTTTCTACACAGTTGGGGTTGCCATGGCCTGCTATGCTCTAGTTCCCCATGCCACTGCAGCTTGGGCTGCTGCACCATACTGTCACTTGCCACAAGATGCAGGGCATTTGCTATGCCCTGTTGCATGCCTCCACAGTTGAGGCAGTTGCACCCTGCGGTCCCCTGCCACCAGAGTCAGGTCCTTTGCTATACACTGCTGCCCACATCCCTTGTCCCAGACAGACATGGCTGCTGCACCCTGTCCCACAATGTGGGCTGCTGTATCCTGATGCCATCCTTATCTCCTGCCTGAACATTCAGAGCTGCTACACCCTGCTGCCCTCTGTCCCCATGCTCACAGTCAGGGCCATGGCACCCTGTTGCCCCTGTCCCTGTCTCCACACTCAGGGCTGCTGTGCTACACCCTAGAGTCTCATGCCACCTGCATCCACATTTGGGGCTGCTGAGCCCTGCTATACATTTCCATTGCCCCAAATGGGCTGGGCTGCTGCATGATGTGCTCCCTGTACCACTGTCAGGGCTGCTGTATCCTGATGCCCACCTGTGTCCTGCCCCACAGTCAAGGCTCCTGCACCATGCTGTCCTTTGTCCCCTGTCACCGTTGTGTCCTGCTGCACTACACAGCACCTTGCCTCCACAGGCAAGGGACAGGGTGCAGCAAATGCCCTTACTCTTGTGCTGCACCCTTCCCAAACAGTTGGGGTTACTGCACCCCGCTACCCTCTTTCTCTCTCTCTCTCTCTCTCTCTCTCTCTCTCTCACCCTCACAGTAAGGGACACTGCACATGTTGCCCCCTGTTCCTGTCTTAGCAGAGTGTAGCAAAGAATCTGACTCTGGTGGCAGGGGGACAGCAGGGTGCAACTGCCTCAACTGTGGAGGCATGCAACAGGGTGCAGCAAATGCCTTGACTCTTGTGGCAAGTGGCAACATGGTACAGCAGCCCTAACTGCAGAGGCATGGGGCTCTAGGGCACAGCAGACCACAGCAGCCACAACTGTGTAGAAAGGAGCAGGGTGCAGCAGCCCTGTCTGTGGTGACAGGTGATAGAAAACAGCATGGTGTAGAAGCCTCGACTGTGGGGCAGGACACATGGGGCATCAGGGTACAGCAGCCCTGACTGGCAAGAGATGGAGTACACATGGTGAAACAGCCCTGCCCATGGAGGCAGGAACATGGCACTTTAGGGCCTAGCACAGCACAGCAACTTTGACTGTTGAGACAGGAACAGGGGGCAACAGGTGCAGCTTCCCTAACTGTGAGGGCTGGGGAGATAGGGCAGCAGGGTGCAGCAACCCCAGTTGTTTGGGCAGAGAGCAGCATGGTGCAGTAGTCCTGATTCTTTAGGCAGGGGATGGAGGCAGCAGGGTGCACAATCCATGACTGTGTGGGAGAAGACAGTGGGCAGCAGGGTGCAGTAGCCTCAAATGTGGAGCAGAAGACAGGGGGCTTGTGGAGTAGGAGACTGGTGGCAGTAGACTGCAGCTGCCTCAACTGTGGAGCAGAGACACAGTGCATCAGGATGCCACATTGTGGTTCTAGTTGTACACGTACATGATGTATTTTCACACAGAAACCACTAAAGAGCTTAAATTTGTGAGTTCTGACAGTACATGTGCTTGAAATACTGTAGCAGAGTGTGACAAGCACCTGTTTGTCAATCTGACATGAAAAAAAAAACTTCTTACATGATTGTATTTATGAAGGCTACATCAAAGACAAACTGTTTCTGTGAATGAACAAAATTTAGATTTATTTTATATTCATTAAACAGCCCTGTGTTATATAGTTGGAAAAAATTGAGGTTTGATTAGAAAGAACAGAGCTGTGATACAGACAAGCTGATTTCTCACAGAAAAAGATTTCCACTACTTCAGTTCAGCATTGGAATTGAAATGATAAGCTTTGTAAAGGAAGAGAATGATATATTTTAAGCTGATCTATCTAAACACAACCCAGAGACTGGGTTTGTAAGCAACCTGGAGAGCTCAGCAAACCATAAACTCTACAGAGTGCTGCTCTGATTGGGAATCTGAAACAGCATGCTACTCCAAAATGATGTCATCGCACTCTAAGTTTGACTGAGAGGACAGAAATAACTCCACTGTTTTCAGCCACTGTAGAGCAAGTTAACAAATGCTGATTTAAAGAAAACCACAAAACTAAACAGCATGAAATTTTCAGGAAACACTAATCATGACTCAAGGACTTGAATTTCAGCTTTTAAAGCTTTTATTAAAAATATGCAAAAACCGTTGCACATGATCTTTAACCGAGTTGGCTATCTTTTCCTCAGTTTGTGCCTTTGCTATTCTGACTACCCTCCCTGCTTCCATCTGCCTTAACTGGTACAGTTCTCTGTCCTGCTCCTTCTGTGTTTCCTTATACTTCCTAAATGCTATCTTTTTCTCCCTAACCTTCACCGCCACTTCTTTTGAGAACCATAGTGGCTTTTTCTTTCATTTTGATTTGTTTATTTGCTTCACACAAAGGCTTGTTGCCTCTGTGATGGCAGTTCTGATATTTCCCCACTGTTGCTCCACCCCTCCTTCTAGCCTGTTTGCTAGTGCTTTTCTAAGGCACACTCCCATCTTGCCAAAGTCAGCCCTCCTGAAGTCCAGAACCTTCACTTTTGTATGGCTTGACTCTGTAGCTGAGTTTATCATGAACCACACTGTTTGGTGGTCACTTGTTCCCAAATGGCTACCCACTTCTAGATCTGAGATCCTCTCATTGTCCCCATTTGAGAGTATGAGGTCTAAGGTTGCTCCCTCATGAGTAGGTTCAAAAACTAGCTGTCTGAGGCATGCCATCTGAAGGGCATCAAGAATGGCCCTGCTTTTGGATGTGGCTGCAGCAAAGGTGCTCCAGTTAACATCTGGCACATTAAGGTCCCCCATCAACAGTATCTCCCCTTTCTCTGCCATCCTAAGTATGCCTTCTATCATATCCTTGTCCATTCCCTCCCCCTGACATGGGGGTCTGTATACAACCCCTGTGCGGACTGTGGTGCCATTTCCAGTCTCTAAGGTGACCCACAGTGCCTCCTCTCCTCCCTGTTTAATCTTTTGTTCAGTTGCTTTTATCCCTTCCCTTACATAGAGAGCTACTCCCCCTCTTCTGCCCTCCCTGTCTCTCCTGTAGGTTGTGTACCCTGGTATGTTAACATCCCAGTCATGGTTCTCTGTGTACCATGTTTCTGTGACTGCTACGATATCCAGGCATCCCTCTTCCATCAAGGCCACCAGTTCACGGAGCTTGTTGCCCAGACTATGGGCATTGGTACTCATTACCCTCCATTTCTTGATGGCCTTACCCCTTTTTGCCCCATCCCTGTCTTTATTGCATTTGTCACTTTCTCCATTTACCCCTGCACTTCTCCCTATTGACATCTCTATGTTGGTGTCTACCTCACTTAGTACCCTGATTTTTTTGGGGGGAGGGATAGGATTTCCCTGCTCCTTTCCAGTGCCTCCCCCCTTGGCTAGTTTAAATGCTTGCCAATGAAGTATTTAAACCTATTACCTAGGATCCTGGTTCCCCTCCTGGACAGATGTAGACCATCATGCCAGTATAGGCCTGTATACATCCAGGTGGACCCCCAGTCCCCAATGAAGCCAAATCCCTGAGCTCTGCACCAGTTTTTCAACCACTGATTGAATCCCATGGTGTGGAGCACCCTAGCCTCATCCGTACCATAGAGAGGCAGCACCTCCGAGAAGGTTATCGTGTGTGCTATTTGTCTAAGGCCCCTCCCCATCTCCACAAATGATTCTTGCACTGCTCTGATCCCTTTCTTAGCCAGGTCATTTGTCCCTAGGTGGACAATGACATCCAGCTCCCTCCCCTGTGTAGCTGCTCCTGTGATCCTGAGGTTTCGCTCCCTGTCCCTCCAAGCCATGGTGCCAGGCAGGCACCTTACCTCCCTCTCCCCTTCCTCCCCCAGTTCTACCTTCCTAATAATGGAGTCCCCCACCAGGAGTTGTTTCCTTTCCCTGTGGGTCCCATACCACCCTCCTGTGGGTCTCCTTTATGGAGGTTCCCAGCATCCTCCTTGGTCTCCACTGTGGGTGCCTCCATAGAGGAACCACACTTTTCCAGAATGGCATGGAAATTGTGGAGAGGTACAACTGGAGGGATGTGCCTCTGTTCCACCACCATCACCCTCCCTGAGCCCACTGTGGTCCAACCGCTCCTCTTTCTTCGCAACCTCTGAGGCAACGGCAGTGACCCTGGTGGTCCCTGGGTGAGAGAGGAGGTCCCACAAACCCTGGCCAACTCAGCCTAGAGATGAGCAACCTCCTCCTCAGCCCAGAGAGGTGCCTGCAGATCGGACAACACTGCATCCTCCAGAACATCTCCCGGAAGACTGCTGCTCCACAGCCACTACACTGCACCACTCCCATCATGTATTTTTTCTGGCCCCCTAACTGTTGTTTGGGATACTTACTCTTTCTTCTGTTTGTTTATTTTCTTTTTTTTTTCCTTTTTCTTCCCCTACTTACTTACTGCCTCTGTTCCCTTTTAGCTCCTGATCTTCCTGTTCTAAGGCAAGAAGTTCCATAGAAGTAACATAAGATGGGCAAAAGAAAAGAAGCGCCAGGGAGCCACCACAAGCACCTAAGTCCCGATGGATCAAAGCAAAAAAATAAATAAATACAAATAATACTAAATGAAATGGGGACAGGGTCAGAAAAAAAATGCAGAGAAAATTCAGCAAAGACTGCCAAATTAAGGAAAAAAATGAAGCTGCAGAGAAAACAAAAAATAAATAAAGTGCAGCAGAAGGCAACTGAGTGAGAGCTCTTCAAGTAAGCAGGGCATAATAATACATCAATCAGAGCATTACAATAGGCAACCCTCAAAAAAAAAAGCAGCAAAATAAATGAAACGAGCAGTCAAATACAGTAATTTCCCCACATTTGTGCCACTCACCACAGAAAACTCCTGCCAGTTTTTTCCTCTCAGTGGGAAAGAAGGACAGCAGGGCAGCAATCGCCATTTTGAACTTTGTGAAGCTCCACAGGCAGCCTCGTGGCAAGGATCCTCCATCTTTGTTTACAAAAACAGCAAGAAAGGAAGTGACCCTTAACCACCCCCTGCTGGCAGCCATCTTGCTATGGTCAAGCCAGTGAAAACCCATAGGAACTGCATGTCAAAGTTCAGTGGCCATCTTGTGAAGGGCACAAATTGACCTCACTCCATTGAAATCAATGGCAATCCTATTGAAATGAATGGACACTGCAACAAATAGCTAATTTTTGTAACAAAACATTTATTTAAATAACAAAGACATAATTGAGTGGGAATTCTTTATTAAGATGTCATTTGATGAACTTTGCTACAAAAATGTGTAGTTTTGTCTTCCCGGGTCGCACCTGAAAATAGGCACTTGGCTGTCTAGTGTGTCCTACCCAGATAACAAAAACAAATAAATAAAATAAATAAAAAATAATTTTTTATCAGCAATTCATCCACAACACGACATTCTGCCTCCTGCATGATGGCAACTCCATCTCACCTGTACGACCTTCGCTCGGTGAAACAAAACACATCTCCAACCACAATGTCTGATGACACAGATATGGGTGCCAGAGTGTCCAGAGTTCTACCTTCACCCATCTCAAGAGTGTGGGGCTACAAAATTGAAATAATCCTGCATGACATCCAGTCATCCATCTTTGCTCAAGGTGCACCAGCTATGCAAGCCATTCAAGATGACCTGGCCTACATTAAAGTTATTTCACCACAGTCCACAGTCCATACCAGCCTACAACCAGTATCCCTCTCAGCCTTGCCTCACGAAGACACTGTCAACTGGCTCAAACAATTCCAAGCCTGAATTTCCTTACATGGTTGAACTGATCCTTTGCATACTTCCAATGCTTGCACTTCTTTCTGAGAGGGACTTCAATTTCCTGGTTCAATGCACTTCCAGAACAAGTCAAAGGAGATACTGCCACCCTGTATGCAACCTTCAAACACCATTTTCTCCAAGCACATCCTCCCTGGTTACTGGAACAACAGCTGTGGGAACACAACATACAACCCTCTGAGTCTCTAGAAGGCTTCATTGTGAACATTGAGTCTCGCTGCAAACATCTGCAGAAACCTGAGAAAGAGCAAATCACAACTTTTGTCTGGGGACTGCTTCCTCATCTCCATCTTTACGTAATTCAACAGAAATCAACAACCTGGATGGACACAATCCAAGCTGCATGACTTGCACAAGAGATCATCTTAATGTCCCAGGCCACCACTGTTGTACAAGCACCTCAGTCATCATAGTTAGCTGCACTCACAACATGTATCCAGCAGCAACAATCAATGATAGAGATGCTCACAACAACTGTCAACAGTCTGCACCTCAGCTCAACTGCTTCTTCTGCTACCTCTGTCAATGCTCTTCGACCATTTCGACAGCGACCTGATCCACCTCCACCCTCATGTGAGCCTGCCAGTGGTGTGGATTCAGAGGACACACTGCTGCTGTCTGCCAAAAGCTAAAGTACAACAGAAATCAAGAGAACCAAAGGCGCCCACAGCCACACAATCAGCAAGATGACTGCAAATACTCCCAGGATCAGGGGAACACAGCAACTGACCACCTCTCTGACTCTTGCAACTCAAATGAAATGCATCCTCCAACTGTGAACTCTGGCACACTCTCACTTCCAGGGGCAAAGGTACCTGTCATCCAATCACCTCTTCTAGCAAACTATGTACCTGTCAGTATCGGAGATTGGTCCACTTGGTCGACACTGGAGCAGAAACAGCAGTATTCTGCATAATCAAGCTATTTGCCACATACCTAATGTCTCTCCAGCTGACCTAAAGTACATTATCACAGCAAGTACAACTACTAGGGATGAGCGGATATCAAAAATGTTGCCAATATCGGATCCAGATTTACTCAGAGTACTATCCGATCGGATCCGGATATTTATCAAGTTGGATACATAGATGGGGAAAATGCTGCACTGCTAATGGTACAACAAAAAAAAGTCTGCAATTCCACAAAAAGAAAAAGTGGAGTTCGAGGGAGCAGCTGGCAGTTTTAGTTGCTATCTGCATTCGGCCACTCCGTTCCCTTTTACTGCACATCAGGCACCGATAGGGTGCATATGTTCATTAAAGTGCTTTTTCCTTTATTTGCACACTCTAAAACAGTTTAGTTGATTATTGTGAACCTCCAGAAGTAGCCCTGATGCAGAAGCACAGACTACAATAACATAATAGGGAGCAGTCGAAAATAATAATACTGCCTGTTGCTTTCAGCTTCGTTGTGCACTCACATAGCATATTGAAATATCTACAAATACTGACAGTACATAATTGTCTGCTTCTCTATTAGTGGATGTGGATGTAATTTTTCATTTCTTGGCAACTGAAATGGCAGTAGCCAACATTATTGCGGGGATTACTACCCCTACAGAAAGGGGTTACTGCTCTAAAGAAAATGTGTTTTCCTTTGCTTCATCTACAAAACTATAAAAACTGCATTTTTTTATCTAATAATGAAATAGAGGCTTACCAGGACTTGAAGTAAGTATCTGACCTGATATACAGAGCTGTATCCGATCGGGTAGGATCGGGTCAAAAAATATAAAATCCGACCGGATTTATTTATCAGATAAAATGTCAGCCCATCCCTAACTACTACAGTACCTATCACAGGCATGGTCCATCTCAAGCTCTATTTTGGCTCACAGCAAACTACTGTCAAGTTTTGCATAGTACCTGATCTTCAACCTGCAATAATTCTTGGCCTGGACTTCCTCAAAGCTCACAAAGCCATCCTAAACTTTGCCTCAAACAAACTGTCACTAGATCCTCAGAGGCATCTCGCAGCTATAGACTCAGTCACTGTGCATCCTCAGAAAGAGATGGTTTTGATTGCCAAGATTTGAGGTGAACCACTTCCACAAGGTGTTGTTGGCATCGTCACAGGATCCCCCATGCTACATTCATCAAATCTCCTTCCAGGAAACATCTTATCAGTGGTGCATGGTGGCACAGTCTTCCAAAAAGGCTGCAACTTTACAGATGAGTCTGTGGTCATTTCAAAGGGTGCCAACATCGGAACGTTTGTCTGCTTGTCATCAGGAGACCAGCTCCATCTTATGCAAGAACTTCAGCCTGGTTCCACCAACTATATTCCTGTCAGTACTATCACAACCACTCAGCTTCAACAGAACTACCACTCATTCAGCAACTATCCTCTTCAAAACGTCCAGCATCTCCAACAGAAAAGCAACAACTTCTGAAATTCCTGGAGAATTACCCAGATGTCTTTGTAGGTCCAGATAACAAGCTCAGATGCTGCGATATCCTGCAACACACCATCGAAGTGCAGTCCAACCAGAAGCTAATCCGTCAGCAAGCCTACAAAGTGGGATACAAACAGAAACAAGTCCTAGAGGACATATTCAAAGACATGCTTGACCAAGACATTGTCAAACAGTCTACAGGTCCCTGGGGTGTACCTTGCTTGCTGGTGGTTAAGAAGGACAAAGGGTATCGCTTCATGGTAGACTACAGAAAACTCAATGCCTATACAGTGCAGGATGCTCATCCCTTACCTACAACTGAAGATGGCTTAGAAAGTCTTGGTGTGGCCAGTCCTGCTTTCTTCACCACTCTGTACCTTCAGAGTGGGTTCTATCAAGTTTCCATTGATCCGGCTTCTCATCCATACACAGCATGGCACTGCCATTTGGGACTTTTTTCAGTTCAAACGTCTGCCTATGGGTCTTCAGAACAGTCCAGCCACATTCCAACGTGTTATGGAAGCCATACCATGTGAGTTGCCTTGGAAATCTTGTCTAGTCTACCTGGACAATGTGATTGTCTTCAGCAGAACCTTGCCAGAACACCTCCAACATCTCAAAGAAGTGTTCGAATATCTCAGACAAGCCCAGAAAAGTGTTGTTTTGCACAACATCAAATTCATTACCTGGGACATGTTGTTAGTTCTCAGGGCATCTCTCCAGATCCAGACAAGCTCTCAGCAGTCAAAGACTGTCCAGAGCCTAACAATCTCAAAGACCTTTGAGCTTTTCTGGGCTTGTCTGGCTACTATCGAAAGTTCATTTGCAACTATGCCAAGATTGCAGCTCCACTGTATGCCCTCACCAAAAAGGGATGTGACCATAATTGGACTTTCGAATGTAAAGAGGCCTTTGAAACCTTAAAACAAAACCTAATCTCTTCTCCAGTATTGGCCTACCCGAGGTTTGACCAACCCTTCAAACTCTACTTAGATGCTAGTTCCTTTGCAGTGGGTGCTGTGCTCTGTCAAATTCAAGAGGGAACAGAACAAATTGTCTCCTATGCCGGGCGTTCTCTTTCCTCGGCTGAGCAGAACTATGGAATCACAGAAAAAGAATGTCTAGCCATGGTATTTGCCATAAAGAAATCAGACTGCTAGCTTCGCTACTCCTCCTTAACAGCTATCGTTGATCACTCTACCCTCAGATGGTTATTCAAAATGAAGGAGCCAGTAGGCAAGTTCACCCGATGGATTGCCATGCTGCAATCCTACTTTTGAAATTCAGTACAGACCAGGCCAAGTTCATTCAAATGCCAGTGGTGTAAGCTGGAGACGATATCCTTCCGCATCTTCCTCAACAGATGAAGAATTCAGCTTACATGGTAGGGAAAATGATAGAATCACTTCTGAAGGAAAGAATTATTGAGTACCTAGAGGCCAGTGGGGCACAGGACCCAAGGCAGCATGGATTCACCGCGGGAAGATCATGCCAGATGAATCTAATTGATTTCTTTGACTGGGTGACCAAAGTAGTAGACCAGGGAGGTGCTGTGGACACGGCCTACCTAGACTTTAGCAAGGCATTTGACACAGTCCCCTGCAAAAGATTAATAAACAAATTAGCCAGCCTGGGAGTGGGTCCCAGGGTGGTAGCCTGGGTAAAACATTGGCAGAACAACAGGACACAGATGGTAATAGTAAATGGAGTCCACAGTGAAGAAAGGGGGGTTACTAGTGGGGTACCACAGGGTTTAGTACTAGGTCCGGTCCTTTTTAATGTCTTTATAAGTGACATTGCAGAGGGACTGGAAGGATAAGTATGTCTCTTTGCAGATGACACAAAGATCTGCAACAGGATTGATATACAAGGTGGAGTGGAAAGGATGAGAAGGGACTTGGCAAGGTAGGAGGAATGGTCAAATGTATGGCAGCTTAGATTCAATGCAAAGAAGTGCAAAGTGATGCACCTGGGAAACAAAAACCCAGGGGAAGAGTACATACAGTAATGGGGGGGTGAGATACTGACAACAACAAAAATGGAAAGGGACCTAGGAGTAGTTACATCAGATGACCTAAAGGTGGGCAAGCAATGTGAGAAGGCAGTAAGGAGGGCTGGGGGGATACTGGGATGCATAGGGAGAGGCATCACCAGTAGAAAACAGGAAGTTGTCATCCCTCTGTACAGACAGTTGGTGAGATCCCATCTGGAGAACTGCGTGCAATTCTGGAGACCCCAGCTCCTCAAAGACATAGACAGGGTGGAGGCTGTCCAGAGAAGGGCAACCAATATGGTGCAGGGTCTGCACCAGAAGACATACGAAGAGAGACTAAAGGAGCTTAATATGTATACCCTCCAGGAAAGGAGGGAGAGGGGGGACATGACAGAAGCTTTCAAGTACCTCAAGGGAATCGACAAAGTCCAAGAGGGTAGCATCTTTCAGAAAAAGAGATGTGCAAGAATAAGGGGGCATAACTTGAAGACGGGGGGGACGGCTCAGAGGTAATGTAAGGAAGTGTTTTTTCACAGAAAGGGTTGTGGATGCATGGAACAGCCTTCCTGAGGAGGTCATGGAGTCAAAAACAGTGAGGAAATTCAAGAAGGCATGGGCTAGGCATAAGCCAATTCTAGTGGGGGGTTGGAGGAAGTAGGCTGTTGGTTAACTAGGATCTGCAGCTTATCCATTAGGTAGCCCTACACAAACAGGGACCGCAATATCTGCAAGATCTCCTTACTCCCTACTGCCCCTCTCGTTCACTTCAATCCGCTGACGAGGGATTGCTAGAGATTCCCAGGATTCGTTTGAAGACATCTGGGGCACATGTATTTTCCTATGCTGCCCCTGCCCTGTGGAATTCTCTACCTCGTCAGATACGAGAATGCCTGACCGTCAAGAGTTTTAAATTGGAGCTCAAAATATTCTTGTTTTATAAAGCCTATGGAGAATGATTTTATTACTGTTTATTTAATTGTTGCTGTCTTTTAATGTGTTATTTTAACTCTGTACAGCACTTCGGTTTTTGAAAACTACTTAAAAAATAAAATTTTACTTACTTACTTTGGGAAATGGGCAGATTAGGTGAGCCAAGCAGTCCTTATCTGCCATCAAATTCTATGCTTCTATGTTTACAAGCTCTTCCTTTCCACACCACAGATGTGCTTCCTGTGGACACTCCTACAGTACCTCAAGTTGCTTTTCTGCTACCAACTGTTCCTACAGAAAGACACACAAATCCTCAGTTACTGCAAGCAGCTGAAGAGCTTTTTTTTTTTTAACCTTTGTTTTACCAGGAGAGACACACTAAGCTGAAAGCTTGTTTACATGTGCAACCTGGGAGCACAAGGAAGTAAAGTGACTTGCTCAGGGTCACACAGTATGCAAGTGGGGGCTGTGGGATTCAAACTCAGGTCTCCAGGTTTGCAGCTCAGAGCCTTAAACCACTGCACTATACTGCCTCATCTCCTCTACATCTGATCTGTCCCTGGCAACTGTTAACGTGCAACAAAGAACTGACACTCAGTTGACAGACATTATCATCTAGTTAGAGTCTGGAACCTTACCACAACAAAAGAAACATCGCCAGGATGTACTTTTCTTTGCTTCGCAATACTTGCTCAATGACAGTGTGCTTTTTCACATTTGGACCAAGGATGGCAACGGTCATCACACGGATAGAACTCATGCACAGCTAGTTGTGCCAGGCTCTCTGTTCAATCAAACTAAGGATCATACTAAGGAAAGCGAGGAGCAATGGAGCTGAAAGCTCAGTGGAGCTCCTATACTAACAAATTACTAAATTAGTAGTACCTAAGTGGCACTTCTGTAAGTATAAAAGAATCTTTTTTTAAATTCATGTTTTGTTTAGCTAGTGATGACTTCTAATGGCAGTTTATTGCAAGGTTGTATAACCCGTAATGTAAAGAAGAATTTTCTAATATTATAATGGAAATGTTTACTAGCCAATTGTAGGGGGTGCCCCCTATGTCATATTTATTAGATTTAAACTCCAAACCAAATTCAGACATCAAATACGGGTCATTGACAATGTCAAATAGAAATAACAAATCACCCCTTAATCGACATGTTTCTAGTGACATTAAATTTAGGGAAATTAATCTGTTGCTATATGAAATAGTATGTAACCCCTGTAGCTGATTAGTAAATTTCCTTTGTACTTACTCTAGTTGGATACAGTTAAACTTCTTATATGGGCACCCTAACTGAGAAGTATATTCTAAATGGGGTCTTACATAAGCTCGGAACAAAGGCATCATGATATTGGGATTACAAGATTTAATATTACGTTGAATGTACCAGATAACTTTGTTGGTTTTACTGATGATCTGATTTATTTGATTTGAGTACTCCAACTTATTAGAAATACTAATTCCTAGATCTTTTTCATCAGTGATACTCAATAATGTGGTCTCTGCCAGAGTATATAATGTCAAGTTCTTCTCTCCACTTTCTGGAGGTCATATGGGAATACACAGAACTCTTAAATAGACAAGGCTTCACTTCTGCTGGCCTCACATGAACAGGGACATTGTCCGATTTGTAAAATCCTGCCAGCCCTGCTCCCAAAGAAAGCATCCTGCCAAACTGACAAAGACACACATCATTCCAATGCCTGTAGTCACTGAACCCTTCCAAAGAGTCAGCACTGACATTCTTGGGCCCTTACCAACATGCTCTGACTCTGGCAACAAATACTTCTTTGTTTTTGTGGACTACCTAACAAAGTATTTGGAACTCATCCCCCTTAAAGACATTAAAGCTGTCACTGTGGCAAATGCCTTTCTCAACAGTTATTTGTTATCACGGTACCCCATCGTCTCTACATTCAGACAAAGGCACTAACTACCTTTCCACCATTGTATGAGAAATATGCAAACTTCTCAACATAAAAAAGACACATACCACAAGTTACCATCCACAATGAAATGGACAGAATGAACGAATGATGTCTACCATTCTAAGCACACTTTCCAAGTACCTGGATGAGACTCACGACACCTGGGACCATTTTGTTCCCTTTGTGCAATTTGCCTACAATACCAGCCCTTGTGTTGACAGCACAGAATATATACCATTCTTCTTAGTCCATGGACATCATCCAAGAACTCCACTGGACAGGGATCTCTCGATGTTTTTTGTTTTTTTTTCCAACTCTGTTTTTCCTCCTGTCACGGCTCAGGTGAACTCTCTCAGGCATCCTCTCCCTGTGCCTGCCCTCCTGAGATCCGCTGCAGTTTTATGACTTTTTCTCCCCCCTCACTGCCAGCACCCCCGGTTTAATCCGCCCGGGGAGGGTAGCCTGACACTTACTAGGGCTACTTAAGAGGCAGACTCTGGCAAGCAGGTGGGGCAACGTGCTGCCCGTGCTCCTGCGGCACCCCCGGTCTCCACCAGGGGTCATCGGAGCTCTGGACATCCCAATGCCCTTCCCCAGGACAGGAGAGCTGCCCACTGGGTGCTCGATCCGATCCCTCCCCTTCCAATCCCCCGTGCCCAAGCTCGCTCCTGAACTCGGGTCGCTGGCATGGTGCAAGGTGTGGCATCCAGCGCCTCAACCCTCAGCGCCACCGGGCCGGCTGGATCTCTCAATGATGAAGTTCCCAAGTCAGCATCTTCTTTTATTATTCCAATGCTGGAACAGCTTGAATTTGCCAGATATGTTGCAATCACCACATTGGGCCAGATAAAATCTGCCATGCAGAAAATGTCAGCAGCCAAGTCACATGAGCCTTCATTCTCTGTTGGGGACATTGTGTATTTGTACCGACCTGTCCTTGTTCCAGGCACCACCAAGAAACTTCTTCGCCTCTGGACTGGTCCCTTCTTCATCATAGAAAAGCTTCCTCCTGTCCATGTTCGTCTGCGATGCAAGTTGGAAGGAAAGCTGCTACACAACAAAGTCCATATCAACCGACCGAAACATCGGTACCTGAGTAACAACCTTCCAGACGACCACAGTCCACCTAACAATGAAGCTGCACTTGAGTCTGCCATCCTCTCTGAAGCTGAGATCCCTCCAGATAACTTGTAACTAGTTCCTACAGATCTTCCCACTCCTGACACTCTCCAGCCAGATTCCATTTTGCCAGATGATTTGCCTGGGACATCCTCTTCTTCTCAACCTTCTTCTTCTTCTTCTTCTCAGGGGTCTCCTGTACACATATCAGTGTACCAGATCAAGAAGATCTTAAGAAAGAAGTTTGTCAATGGATCCCGGACTTACAGAGTCAAGTGGTGCGGATTTGACAGTGGGTAGAACTCCTGGGTCGCTTTTGATGACCTGACCCCATCCTGTCAGGAACTAGTACAATTTACACATGCCTCCACTCCCACTGACCAGAAAAGTTGATGGAGGTCTTGAACTTTTGTGAGCCAGACTCAGTGTTGATTTAAATACTAATGCTCTCCCCCCTTAGGAATGTCTTCCAATAGACAGTACACCTGTTTGTTATAGTTATGCAACTGTTATTAAAGTTTTAACCTGCATTCTGGGTATCCTCCAGCTGCTACCCTTCCCCTCTCTTCCCTTTTTCTTCCCCCGCACTTTAGCGCTTGTGGCATGACCAAGCCTGAAGTACTATTGTGTTCTCCTCTCTCTGCAGCTACTCTGACTGGTCCCCAATGTAGTCCAGATTCTCCCCCCACCCCCCGCAGTGGAATACTGTTTTGTTTTGTGAAATGTAATGTCTTGAAATGCATGAAAATGTTTTTTTTGCCTTAAAACTTACTTAAAAATATTTCTTACTTAGCAACTGTTACAGTTTTCTTCCTTGTTCGAGTGGTGCTCGCATTCATTGTTCCGGTGGTGATGTGAAGTACACATTAAGCATGGGGCTTAATGTTAAGCTGCCGCCCCTTTAAGAACACTTAGAACCTGCATGTAGCTAATTGTTGCACTGCCTGGCAGTGCCATGTATGCCTGTCAGTCAGAGAAATTGTCAGCCTGGGACTTGTCTCCAAAGGAGAGAACATCTGCTATACAGAATAAACCAGTATTCTTTATTTTATGCATCCGTCCAATTATTTGCACCGTCCAGATGGGGTCCTCACCAGCAGCAACCGAAGGGCCTGGCAGACCACAGAGAATGTAAGGGGTCCTTTAGTGGCAGACCAAATACCAAAAACGCCACACTTTTAACTCTTTCTGCATAACAAATGGGACCAGGTCTTATTCAACCCTGTCACATATTACAATCTTTAAGAGATAACCTGTTTAAAAAAAACAGGTTTCCAAAAACTTTCTTTTAATTCTTTTCTAACATTACCTTATAACCTTTATAGTTCTGTACATATCCAGTATCCCTTTTTCCAAAACAACCAGTATGGCAAACAATGAAGTTTAAACCCATGTGTTTTTTTTCAACCTTTGGAATTCTCAATTCCTGATCCACATCTTGACAGAAAATCAGCATTGACATTCTCTTTTCCAGATTTGTGCATCACTGACTTTAAATGGCTATAGTGCCAAGCAGTGGCGGCTCCACACCAGGGCCCGCCAAGGCACATGCCCTGGTAAAAAAAAATGCTGTGCCCCAGTTGGTGCCCCATATGGTGCAGAGCTTCCCCCATAGTAACCATATATCAGTGCCCTGGCTGCCATCTGTTGTGTCCCAGCTGTGCCCTGGTAACCATTTGTGGCTAAAGCCGCTAGTGGTGCCAAGTACCACCTTGTAATTCTGGAATCTATATTCTTCATTTGATTAACCCAATAGAGAGGATTGGGATCTGTTATAAGTACAATGTTAGCTCCTAGAAAAAAAAACTTAAGGGACACAGTGGACCACTTTGCCACAAGGTATTCCTTTTCAATGGCGGAGTACCTTTTCTCTCTGTCTTGCAATTTCCTACTGATATATAGACTGGGATGTTCTTTCCCATCTATATTTTGACTCAAGACTGCACCTATGCCTACATCTGATACATCTCTCTGTAACAAAAATTGTTTCTCAAAGTCTGGGCTTCCTAAAACAGGGATTGAACATAATGTAGCCATGATGGCCCGAAAAGCTTCATCGCATTCTGGGGACCATTTCACATTATTTGGGAACCATTTCTTCATGAGTTCAGTGGGGGGGGGTACCTAACTGGGCCAAGTTAGGAACAAATCTCTAAAAGTAACCAACCTGCCCTAAAAATTACCCGACATGTTTCTTTGTTGTAGGGACAGGACTGTTAACTACAACTTATATCTTAGAAATCTCTGGTTTTACTTCTCCATTTCCCAAAACATATCCCAAATATCTGGTTTCCTGCATGCCCAATACACATTTGGTAGGATTAATGGTCAGTCCTGCCTTTTTGATAGATTCATAGGTGTTCCAGGTGGCTTTTCCAGTCTGGACTGTATACCATGACATCGTCCAGGTAAGCAGCACAATAATCAGTATGAGGGGATAAAATTACATCCATGTACCACTGGAATGTAGCAGGTGCACCATGTAAACCAAACAGCATGGAGGTGAACTGATAGAATCCAACAGAAGTGGCAAATGTAGTTTTGTCTCTGGATTCTTTAGCTAGTGGGATTTGCCAGTAACCCTTGTTGAGATTGAGGGTACTAATGTACAGTACTTGGCACTTCCCAACTTGTCCCCCAAATCATCTATCCGGGGCATAGGATAACTGTCAAATTCATGCACTTGATTAAGTTTCCTAAAATCAAGGCAAATTCTTACACCCCCTTCTTTTTTATTTACAATTACCATTGGGGATGACCAAGCACTTCTCAACTCTTCTATGATACCCAACTGTTTCATTTTTTGTATTTCCTTAACCATGTCTGCTCTTAACAGCTCTGGTAATCTGTATGTCTTTTGTCTAATAGGGCAAGCATTTCCTGTCACTATTAGATGCTCAGCCTGGCACTGTGGTAAAAGTACTGTTAAATGTCTTTACCAAGTTACGAATCTCTGCATCAGCAGTTACAGTTTGTTCCAGTCTGTCATGAGCTATATCAATATCTTCTCTATCAAAAAGGACATTAACCTGCTGGAGAAGGTCCGGAGGAGGAGGACTACAAAGATAATAGTGAGTCAGTAGGGTAAGGCATACAAGGAGAGGTTGAGGGCACTGAACATTTACTCCCTGGAGGAAAGGAAAGGAAAGAGAGAGGGGACATGACTGGGACCCTCAAGTACTTGAACGGTTAAATAAAGTGGATAAGGAGGGTCTCTTTAAACTGAGGGGGCAACCACAACATGAGAGGGCACAGTCTTAAGCTGTTGGGGAGGTTTAGGAGGGAGGTCAGGAAGCACTTCTACACAGAGAGGGTGATGGACACTTTGAATGTGCTGCCAGAAGAGGTAGTCTCATTGAAGACAATCTGCAGCTCCAAGAGAGACTGGCATAGGTATAGAGGGAAGGTAAAGATCATGGGTAGGGAGGATGGGAGAAGTGGGGCAGGGAAAGCAGCTCAAGCTGTGGACCCTGCAGTACGAGTATACTAGATAGACCAAATGGCCTTCTTCTGCTGGCTTCTTTGTATGTTCATATGTATCAGTTTCTGGTAAAACTAACAAAGCAGCCTTTGGTGTTCTGTCAACCCATGACTTCAGGAGGTTAGCATGATATATCTTGGTAGGATTTTTCCTATTAGGGACCTCAGTCTCATAGTTAACTGTGCCAGTACGGCTAAGAACTTTATAAGGCCCTTGCCACTTCATTAACAGTTTATTTTCTGTAGTGGGTAACAGTAGCAAGACCTTTTCACCTGGCTCAAAAACCTTTTCTTTTACCCCATGATCATAATACACCATCAGCTGGTTTTGGGCCTCTTCCGAATTACTATGGGAAATTTCAACATATTTTGCCAATTTCTTTCTCAGGTCACACAGGTAAGATGTAATAGACTTTTTCTAAGTGGGGTTATCGTCTCATGTTTCTTTTATTACATCTAGTGGCCCTTTAGGCTGTCTACCATACAGTATTTCAAATGGTGAAAAACCTGTTAAGGCTTGTGGAACTTCTCTGCAAGCAAAAAGCAGGTAAGTATTGGTCCCAATTTTTCCCTTCCCCTTTTACAAACTTTTTTAACATGCGTTTTAAAGTTTGATTGAAAGGTTCAACAAGATCGCCTGTCTGAGGGTGATAAGGGGAGGTTCTTATGGCAGTGATACTTAGTACTGTAGTCGGTACAGGCCTTTCAGCAATGCAGCACCAAAATTACTACCCTAATCAGTAATAATCTGTTTAGGAATGCCCATCCTGCTGAAAATTTTGGCAAGCTCTGCTGCCACTTTTGGGGCTGACAGAATGCATTGGAACTGCCTCTGGGTATCGAGCAGCATAGTCACAATAGGCATAGGAAACAAGCTTCCTGAGCTAGTAGCCCTGATGGAAGATGAACAGTTGGATATTGTGGCAGTCATGGAAACATGGTACACCGAGAACCATGACTGGGATGTCAACATACCAGGGTACACAATCACAGAAGGGACAGGGAAGGTAAAAGAGGAGGTGGAGTAGCTCTATACATAAGGGAAGGGATCAAAGCTACAGAACTAAAAAGTAAGGGGGGAGGACAAGAGGCACTCTGGGTCACCTTGGAGACAGGGAATGGCATAACAATCCGCACAGGGTTGTATACAGACCCCCATCTCAAGGGGAGGACATGGACAACAAAATGATAGAGAACATTCTCAAAATGGCTGAAAAAGGGGAGATACTGTTGATGGGGGACCTGAATATGCCAGATGTTAACTGGATAACAGGTACTGCAGCCACGTCCAAGAGCAGGGTCATTCTCGATGCCCTACAGGGGGCAGGCCTTAGACAGCTTGTGTTGGAACCCACTCGGGAGGGAGAAATATTAGACCTGGTACTCTCAAATTGAGAGAGGATCACAAATTTAGAAGTCAGTAGACATCTGGGAACAAGCAACCACTGCACAGTGTGCTTCACAATGAGCACAACCATGGAGATAAGCCATACAAAAACAAGAATACTGGACTTTAGAAGAGCTGACTTTGGCAAATGGGTGAATACCTGAAAATGCACTAGCAAATGACCAAAAGGAGTGGGAAGAACAATGGAGAAAATCAAACTGCCATCATAGAGGCAACAACCTTTGTGTGAAGCAAATAAAGAAAACAAAGTGGAGTAAAAAACCACTATGGTTTTCAAACGAGGTGACAGGGAAGGTTAAGGAGAAAAAGGCTGCATTCATAAAGTATAAGGAATTACAGAAGGAGCATGACAGGGAACTGTATCAATTAAAGCAGAAAGAAGTGGGGAAGGCAGTCAGACTAGCAAAGGCCCAAACCGAAGAAAAAATAGCCAACTCAGTTAAGAAGGGGGATAAAACCTTTTATAGGTACATTAGGGAGCATAGAAAGGTTAAGGGAGGGATAGTGAAGATTAATAAAGGAGAGGGGAGGTGGGCAGAGGGGGACAGTGAAAAGGCAGAGATTCTGAATGAATACTTTTGCTCAGTATTCACAAAAGAAGATGAGGAGGAGTTACCTAAACCAGACAATAGAAGCACTCTGGGTAGGGGTTGACACCAGTCCATTCACAGAAGAAAGAGTCCTGAAAGAACCCTAAAACTCAAGGTGGACAAAGCAATGGGGCCTGATGGGATTCACCCAGAATCCTAAAAGAACTAAGGGAGGACCTAGTGACACCACTGACCACGCTTTTAACAGATCATGGCAGGATGGGGTGGTACCTGAGGACTGGAGGAGGGCAGATGTGATTCCCCTTCACAAAAGTGGGACCAAGACAGAGGCAGGAAACTACAGACCTGTAAGTTTGACCTCAGTGGTAGGGAAAATTATGGAATCACTTCTGAAAGAAAGAATTGTTGAGTACCTAGAGGCCAGAGGGGCACAGGACCCAAAGCAGCATGGATTTACAGCAGGAAGGTCATGTCAGACGAAGCTAATTGATTTCTTTGACTGGGTGACCAAAGTAATAGACCAGGGAGGGGCGGTGGATATGGCCTTCCTAGATTTTAGCAAGGCATTTGACACAGTCCTGCACAAAAGATTAATAATCAAGTTAGCCAGCCTGCGAGTGGGTCCCAGAGTGGTAGCCTGGGTAGCAAACTGGCTGCAATACAGGACACAGAAGGTAATAGTGAATGGAACACATTCAAGAAAGGGGTTACTAGTGGAGTACCTCAGGGCTCAGTACTGGGTCCAGTCCTCTTTAACATCTTTATAGGTGACATTGCAGAGGGTCTGAGGAAAGGTATGCCTCTTTGCAGATGACACAAAGATCTGTAACAGAGTTGATACACAAGGGGTAGAAAAGATGAGAAGGGACTTGGCAAGGTTGGAGGAATGGTCAGACATGTGGCAACTTAGATTCAATACAAAGAAGTGCAAAGTAATGCACCTGGGAAACAAAAACCCAGGAGAAGAGTACACAATAGCAGGGGAGGTACTAACAACAACAAAAATGGAAAGGGACCTGGGGGTAGTCATATCAGATGACCTAAAGGTGGGTAAGCAATGTGAAAAGTCGATAAGGAGAGCCAGAGGGATACTGGGATGCATAGGAAGGGGCATCACAAGTAGAAAAAGGGAAGTTGTTATCCCTTTGTAGAAACAGTTGGTGAGACCCCATCTGGAGTACTGCATGCAGTTTTGGAGACCTCATCTACGCAAGGACATAGACAGGATGGAAGCAGTCCAGAGGAAGGCAACTAAAATGGTGCAGGGTCTGCAGCAGAAGCCATATGAAGAGAGACTGAGAGAGCTTAATATGTATACTCTTGATGAAAGGATGGACGGGGGGACATGATAGAAACGTTCAAGTACCTCAAGGGAATCAACAAAGTCCAGGAGGGTAGGATCTTTCAGAAAAAGAGATGTGTAAGAACAAGGGGGCACAATTTAAAGATAAAGGGGGGACGGCTCGGGGGTAATGTGAGGAAATTTTTTTTCACGGAGAGAGTGGTGGATACAAGGAACAGCCTTCCTGAGGAGGTCGCTGGGTCTAAAACAGTGGGGGAATTCAAACATGCATGGGACAGACACAAGGCAATTATTGTTGGGGGTTGCAGGAAGTAGGCTGTTGGTTAACTAGAATCTGCAGCTTAACCAGTAGGTAGGGAAATGGGCAGACTGGGTGGGCCAAGTGGTCCTTATCTGCCGTCAAAGTCTATGTTTCTATGTTTCTATGTCACATACTACCAGAATGAATCGACTATCCTTTTTACTTTTGTCTAAGGGGCAACCACATCCATCGCAATTCTCTCAAAAGGCACATCTATCAAGGGTAGGGGCACCAGGGGCACCTTGTCTTTTTTAGTCACTGGGGCTACTTTCTGACACTCAGCACAGGAACTGCAATAGGTACCAACATCTTTATGAATTCCAGGCCAGTAAAATCTGTACAGCAATCTGACAAGAGTGTGATCCCTCACCGAGTGACCAGCCATAGACCTATCATGTGCTATCTGTAACAACTCAGATCTATACTTTTGTGGCAGGGCCAATTGTTCCATCTGTTCCTGCATCTGAGGATTAGCCCAAACTCTGTATAGTAGCCTATTATGTTTTTTAAACACTGGTTCACCCTGTTTCACCTCCAGCTGCTTAAAATAACCTTGGGGAGGTTGGAGAGAAGCATTGCTAGTTTGCTCTGAAACAAAATCACAGTCAGTTTTTTAGTTTAGTTTCTGCATTTTTATATATCATATATTTTTTTTGTCTACTTTCCCATTTGCAAATTATACTGCAAAGCCACTAGAGGGCACCAACAGCAGTCTCTACTGTTAAAGGGACAACACCTAATATTTACTCCTTCCTCTTATAAGGGGCTACTACTCCCTCAATCACACCTCTGATTTTTTTCTCCTCCCCTGACTCCTAATTGGTAAGCCCAGTGTATACAGCCCCTCTGGACTTGTGGCAGCAAGGAACCGCGTTAGCAGTTCAAACCAGGGACTCTTCTTGATCCTCTAACACCTTACCCTATGGATCCAGGTGCCGCTCTCCTGCTGCTCCCCCACCTGAAGCCAGCACCGCCTGCCCGGACAAAGGTCAAGCAGGAGGAACTGCCAGAAAGCCATAGGAATCCAACCGAAAAAGACATCAAAAGCCATCCGGGACAAGCTCATCTCTCCTGGGGATTCAAAACCATTGAGCAGTGGTCTGCGCTCACGCTAAGGTGACTACAGCTCCTCTGGGCTTGTGGCAGCAAGGAACCGCATTGGTGGTTCAAACCAGGGATTCTTCTTGATCCTCAGACGCCTTCCCCTATGGATCCAGGTGCCGCTCTCACAAGCGCTTCATGCCGGCTCCCTGCGCACCCAAGGTGGACACTTAGTTATATAGCTAATTCTAGTCACATGCCAGACAGCTTACTTTACCACTTGCTTGTTATAGAACATGCCCACTAGAGGCATTTTTAACATTTGAGTGATCTACTGCCAGTAGGTGCATCAAGCTATTTTAAGTGGCTGTCTCCCACACAGCTCTACTTAACTACTCCACATTTAAATCACTCTATTTAACTATGGAAGGAAGGCCTCTGCCCCTGTTAACACTGAGCCTTGCTCTCTTTCCACCAATGCTCCTCACAGCTATGGAGGGCTTGCTTGATAGTCAGGGCTCACTTGGCAGTGCAAAACCAACCTATGCACTGTTGGATTTTACCTATTCTAACCTACCCATATTATACGTGAAGCGTCATGAAACTACTCCTCTATTACTCCCTAGATTTCTCTTATATCTGGCTGTTGATTTTACCTCTAAATGATTCTGGCTTAATATGCTCCTGGCTCCACCATTTTTCCCACGAAAAATCTGGTACCTTTCGTCTGGGGACATCAAAACAAATCCAAGCCCCCAGTCCCCCTCTATTACTTTGAATATAGACTGGCTGAATGCAAAAGGCCTTCATACAGCACATTTAAACATTAGAAGCCTTCTCTGCAACTTCGCAGAACTTGAGACTTGGATATCTACATACGATCATGGCATTCTTTGTCTGTCGGAAGCGTAGCTTAAGCGTGCCACTCCAGACTATTCTTGCTCCTGCCAAGCTATACTCTGATTTGAGATGACAGGATGTCTGCCAAGAGGTGGGTGGTGTGGCAATCTATGTCAAAAATCACCTGTATGTGTCCGTAGTGAAACACTCGATTGCCACTGCTTGTGAATCTCTACATGTCCTCCTTCTCCTTGGGGCTAAAAAGCTTCACCAACATGTGCCTACAATCCCCCTAAAGGAGGTCAGTTAGGCTGCTCCAAGCTGCTTGAGCACTCTACCTCTGCCATTGGCCAAAATGAATTAATTATTCTCAGTGAACTCAACCTAAATTGGTTGGGGAAATATAAAAACGTTTTACAATCTTTGGTGCTATATCACTTTCAGGGATTTTACTAATTTTGATCAGGCAAGGTTTCTAAACACGGTCTCTTCTGTAAACTGGACCCCTATTTTTCAATCACATAATATCGAGACAGCCCTGAATCATTTTATATCTACATTCCTATTCTTTCAGGACATGCATACACCAAAACATGCATGACATGTTAGGACCACACAGACTAGATGGTTGCATAAAGAACTCCTTGCCTCCCTCTGGACGCATGATAAAAGCTGGAACTGTTTTAAAATTTCTGGTAGTCAAATAGACTATGACACCTACAAAGTACAGATGAACATGTGCAAAAAACAAATCAGGCATGCTAAAAGTACGCAATGCAAGGGTCTCCTACTTGAGTTTCTGGGGACCATAGATAATTCTGGGTGCATGTAAAATCCTTTCCAGGATCACATCAGTCACAGCACACAAATTATATGATCCTAAATGGTGTGCACTGCAATGACTCTCTTACCATTGCAAATTCCTTCAATAAATACTCTACTGACCTCTCTAAGTACACCGCCTCTCTCCCAGTGAACCACATCCCTCTGTGCTCTGCTGAAGCTAGTGTGCCTAAACATCCACCTTTCTAGTGTAACCCCTAGGTGGCACTATCCCAAGGGCTACCACCCCTGTCTGCTTGGCTAGGAGCAGGTTAAGAGGCCCAAGTTCTGAAACGGGGTGCCTCCACCCGGAGGTCAGGGTTGGTAGTGGTCAAGCTAACCTGGGCACAGCCCTCTGGGACACTGTAACCCCCCTCTTTCCTTACTAGCGGCCAGAACAATACACAATAATCACTTTCACAATACCCCTGATACACCACACAAGTACCCACACTGTTTGCACTTACCACCAGGGCTTTCCTCTGGCTCGACCCTGGGGACCCCGTGTAAAACAAGGTTATACACAGCAAATAACAGCAGTACAGTACTCTTGCACAAACTGGAACCACAGTCAGGATAAATGCAAAAAGAGTTAGAGCTGATTTATTTAAGGGATTTGAACAAGGGAGGGGCATAATCAGGTTAATTTGCTTAAAGGCTGTATCAATCAAACAGTTATGCACGCACTTCAGGGTCCATAATCAGTCACACACTCTGGTACCCAGGTGAAGAAGAGGTGGGCTAGCCAGGATCATTGCCCAGGATAGGCTGGCATCGCAGCCAGTTGGGGCCCTGTGATGGAAGAAAACAACATGCACCACATGCACTAATTGTAATCCGGGAACCAGAGGGCTCAGTTCGTGAAAGAAAAGAAACAACAAGGCAATCAGATGACACACTTAGATTAAGCTGTTGTTGCAGGGAGCTACCCTGATGGTTACTCACGATACCCAAGACTGGACACAGGCTGGACGAAAATTGAGACTGCAGGTGGTTGATCTGGAGTGCCAGGAGAAGCAGGGCCCACACAATTTGCCGAGGCATTGTTCCTGTTCAAGCGTGGAACAGGGTGCTGATTCCCAGGCAGGTCTCTCATCAATGGCTTTCTCTGTGCAGTGGGGTAGTCTGGCAGGGCCAGTGTGGCAAGGCCCAGGCCGTATGGAGATGAATGCGGATTCAGTCCAGTCGAGCTGGATACAGCTTCCAGCAAGCAGAACACAATTCACACAGTGGGGAACCAAATCACGACCCACGATAAACACACAGCACATTTACATGTAAGGGATTCTACTATACCAGGTAAACCGCTCTCCAGTCACAATCGCAAAGTCTCTGCACACACCGGGAGTTTAGAGGTAGCTGGAAATCCTGACAGGCCAATGCATTCAGCAAATCTTCGGTCTTTTTCAGGTTGATCCTGGTCACAACTCAGTGGCTTACTTTGTTCTCACAAACTCGGATTCAGTCCAAACTGATTCTTTTCTCCCTCTTACGGGCAGCAGGCCAAAACTCAGGCCTTTCCACAGAGACTGTCTCGAGCTGTTGCTTCTTCAGCTCCCAACTTAGATCTGACTCAACTGCCAGCAAGCCTGGGAATTTCCCCAAGATCCAAAAGGTTCGGTTGGCTGATTCATCTGTCAGTCACAACAGGAGCTCCCCCTTCAGGTGCAAAAAGGCGCCAAAAGCCCAAAACTACAATTCATACAGATTCTGACTCCAGACAGCTCCTGTAGTCCGGCTCCATTTTAGGTCCCACCAGTACTGATTGGTCCAATTTGGCAGTCCCAGGCCAAGATAGTGGAGATAAACAAAACAGTCCTTGCTGCAAAGAAGGCAGGTTAGACAAACTACATTATCATTATCACTCTAAATGATTCTCAGCAAATAGTTACATCTTTCAACTGAGCTCCCTCTCAGAGTTCTTATGACTGCAATCCAGGTAGCTCTTAAAGAGACAGTACACAGAGGCTATACAGGCACTCTCTGGCAATCACATTTAAACTTCTAAAACGCAGGACACCAGCCTGGCAGTGAGCATTTAGGCAAGCTCAAGGAAGACTTTTTGGGAACCCCCATTTGTATGGGGGTTACACCAGTTTAAGGTTATTACGAATGCCGATGTCCTAAAACTGTTCAACAAAATCTCTGACACCACTAGTGTAGGCTCTGACTGCCTGGAGCCTAAACTTCTGAAGATAGCTGCTCCCTTTATTGCAGCTCCACTGGCTAAAATCTTCACCTTGTCACTCTGCCATGGTCATGTTCCGGACATTTGGAAGGTAGCAAAAGTTACCCCGGTCTTTAAGAAAGAAGACAAAAAGAACATTTCTAAATATAGGCCCATTGCTATTCTTTCAGCACTTAAAAAAATCCTGGAGAAGTTAGTGGCTATGCAGGTCTCTGAGTTCCTCTCCAAATATAGCCTCCTATCACCTACTGAGCATGACTTCCGCAAAGGGCACAGCACCTCTACGGCACTACTACAATTCACTAATGATGCTCTTACTGCATAGGATCAAGGCTAAATGACAGGTGGAGTGTTCATCAATCTCTCTAAGGTGTTCATTCTTGTTGATCACCCCTCCTACTTACCCGTCTTGGCTCCCTCGGCTTCTCTGCAAAAGCAGTAAAATGGTTCCACAGCTACTTAAGCAATAGAAGCCAACATGTTAAATTTAACTCTGCAGTGTATGACTCTGCACATATAAGTGTTGGTGTTCCTCAAGACTCCATTTTGGGGCCTCTTCTCTTCTCAATTTTTATAAACAACATATCTCCAATCACCCCTGGGTGCTCAACTATTTTATATGCAGATGATCTTGTACCTTACACTTCCTCGGCACATATAAAGGAAATAAATAGTTGTCTAACCTCTGCATTTCAAAAAATCCAAGACTGGATCCACAACAATAGACTTGTCTTAAACATAAGTAAAACACAGGGCATGCCCTTTGGATCCCCTGCCAATCTTAATGCCAAGCGCAGCCTCTTTAATGTCTCCTGTGCAAATGGCACCTCTCTTATGGCGGTAACTTCTTTTAAGTATTTAGGCACCCTATTTGATGAATCACTCAATTTTGAACAACATATCATGACCGCATGCAAATCAGTCAACATTAAACTAGGCATTGCCTACAGAACTAGTCAGATGCTCACTCCTTCTGCTAGACTGGCTATTGCCAGGGGCATTCTACTCCCGTCCCTCATGTATGGTGCCATCACCTATACAAAAGCCTCTAAAACCACACTCAGTAAATGGGACACAACATGTAACAATATCTGTCACTATGCCTCAGTTTCCCCACACCTGAAACACCATTGCCTGCTATATTCAGACCTAAGTTGGCCCTCTCCGTCTGCCCATAATCTTCTTGTCCTTGGTATGCTACTAGATAATATCATTAGAACTGGCCTTTCTACTTCTCTTGCAACCATGCTAGTGCCCCAAACCCCCATCTATGGCCCCACTCCTCTGAGCTCTCTCTACTAAGTACTCACAGGTGTAAGACTCTGAAAGGTACCTCAGTTTCTTATAGTACTGGAACTCCCACCCACTTGATGTTCGCTCTGCCCCTAATCATGCTGCCTTTAAAAAAATGCATCACACTCTCCTGGTCAAGAGCGCCCAATGCACCTGTTTTAACCCTCCATAGGCTGCTCTTATTTCCTGCCTCCTATCACTTAATGATCATCTCTCGCTCTCTCTCTCTCTCTCTGGAACCCGACTACTGTAATATGTAGCACTTAGCATGGATGGTATGCAAAATTTCTAGTATCTATGATTGTATGAACTACGTACATTTTTTTCCTACCTGTTTTCTAGCATCAAATCACCACTGTTATTACCTGAAATGTCTTGTAGATTCTCTCTTTCATGTTATTGATCATCTTCTGTACGAATGTCTGTAAATTGTCTGACTGCTTAAAATGCCTGTAACCTCCCAGGTCATGTCTGAAAATAGTCATAATTATGGCTGTGACACCTTACCTGGTTAATAAAAACTAAATAAATAAAAACTTATGTCCATCAGTCTTTTGTTGCCACCGTTTCTTCATGCATCTTATTTCTTTTCTGGACTTCCAGATCTTGGAGCCGGACTCAAGCAAGTCTGCATCAAAGTTACCAAAAAGAAAACAGTCCCTGGCATCAGAGATTTTCTTTGCCTATGCTCTTATAATCACAGCTGGTGAAACTAGCACTCACTCTGTGATTAACTCAGTAAATACTGGAAAGTAATTTCCAATAATCACAGGTGTAGGTAACTTACGTACTACCCCCACTTTCATTTGGTGCAACACCCCATTAATATTTAGTCTCTTGGGTGGCTAGATAATATCGAGTGTCCCTGTGAATACAGAATGACCCCAGTACATGGTCCTTCCACACAGTGTTTTCCCAGCACTTCAATGTGGACCAGGGTCCATCTGCTTCCCGAATCAGTAAGTCCTTTCACAGTCTTATCTCCCACCTTGACACCTGTTAAATACTTGCCCCAATCTGCTAAGGCCAAATCTGCTCCAGTGTTACCCTCTTTATTTTTATGGCAGTTTATTGCAATATGACCTGTTTTGTAACAAATAAAGTCTTTAGGAGCAGATTTGTTACCCCCACCAAAGTTTTTATCTGATCTAGAGTTAAACTGGGAAAAAGAGGGTCTTACTGGTCATTGGCTGTTACTTTGCTGCTATGTTGTCTGTCTGGCTATCTGATAGCCTTCAGTTAAAGAAATTTCCTTTTCCCCACTTTCCGGTCAGGGATCTTTTGCTCAAAGCTGCACGTCTGTAGGAAGGATGCTGATGAATTCCTCCATTGCAGATATGTCGATGATCTGTGGGACTGTTTTGCCATCTGGTTGGAGTCATTTAATGAGGAGTTCTCTGAGTCCAGTGAAGGCTTCTCTAGGACTGTCTATACAGACAATAAACTATATAGGAGGGACAAGGTAGTCGGGAAGGGAGGAGGGGTGGTAGTTTACATCAGGGAGGGAATAACTTGCAGGACGGAGGAGTTGGAGGAAGGATAGGTGGATGCATTATGGGTTCAGTTAAGGTCCAATAGAAGGAGAAAGGTGAGATACAGTCCACCCACCCAGGATGAGGAGATGGACAGGGAACTGAGCTCACAAATATTGGAATTGCAGGGAAAGGAAAGGTGGCAATTGTGGGGGACTTCAACCTGCCCAAGGTGGACTGGAGTGTACCATTCACAACATGTACTAGGAGTCAGGTGATCCTGGAAGGACTGCAAAGTGGGTTCCTGACTCAGAGAATCTCAGAACCAACAAGAGAAGAGGCAATTATTTATCTGGTACTCAGAAATGGGGAGCATGTATAGGGGATAATGGTCAGGGAGTCCCTAGGTAGGAATGAAAATTGCACAGTGTGGTTCCAGTTGGATATGGGCAGGGAAAGCATTCATACTAAGACCAAAATCTTGGATTTTAAGAGGGCGGACTTCAGGAAGACGGGTCAAGTGGTAAGCAGCCACCTGGCAGACATCAGAGCAAATATGGCGGTGGACCAAAGGTGGTTCATCATTAAGGAAGGAATACTGGTTGCCACAGAGAAATGCATTAGGCTGGGGAAGGGGAACACGAGGGCCAAAGCACCCAGCTAGTTCAGTTCTGTGGTTGCCCAAGCAGTAAGGGAAAAGAGGTTAGCCTCTAGGAAATTCAGGAAGACCAAGAAAGAGGTGGACAGGGAAACTTACCTAAGGTTGGCTAGTGAGGCAAGTAAGGAAGTCCAGCAAGCTAAGGCACAGAAGGAGCTGCAGACAACAGAAGGAATTAAGAAGGTGGAGAAGGCCTTCTTTCACCACTTAAGCAAGAAAAGGGACAAGAAGGATGGGATTGTTGGGCTGAAGAAAGGGGAGGAGTGGGTGGGTGCAGGATAATAAGGGAAAATAGAGATACTAAATGAAGACTTCTCTTATATTTTCACCAGGGAGAAAGACAGACCAGTGCCTTCAGGAAGGAGAAGAGGAGCAGGGGGGAAGGAACACAAATGTAGGTGTAACCCCCTTGTTCCCAGGGGTTACTAGAATCCCAGTTAAAATTAGTGGTAGGCAGGGAAGGCAGCTAGTGAAATGCCAGTTAAATTCAGGGCTGCAGTAATGGGGGGAAAGTGTGGGTGTTGTCTGGGGCCCCGAGCTTAGGAGGGACCCACCTGAGGAGCAGGCATTACCCCTGGCATTAGCTGGTTTGGGAAACAGCGGCCCATTTCAAGTGATTTGTCCTGGGCCCCAAAATTCATGGCTGCAGCCCTGGTTAAATGGATTTCACTCTGTCTCCCTCTCTGCTGTCAGCCACAGCTGAGAGCTGGGGAGGTGATGTCATTTGGAACTCTTGTAGCTGCATAAGCCACACTCCAGTAGCTGTGAGTGAGGGGGACCGAATGTTCAAGTCAGTCTGAAGTGGAAGTCTTGTAGTGGAGTTCGTGGAGGAGGCTGCAGAGTGCAGCTGCAACTCCTCTAGCAGCTCTGATTTAGAGCTGCAGTTTTTCCCGTTTGTTTTCTTTTCTCACCCTAGTGGATGGCAGCTTTGCCAACTTGTTGAAGTGGTGGAAACTGCCTCCCTTTGGATTTTCCTGTGCTTCATCCCAGGAGGGATGGAGCAGGACTCCAGGATTTCCGGGGCAATCCCCTGATCCTCCCAGGACTTTAGAAGCTGCCTTTGTATAACAACTTTCTGTGAGTACTTTTGTTTTGTGTGAAACTGCCTAGGAGTACTTGCATTTTGAGGATGGATTCTCTGACACAGGGACCCTGTCACCCTAAACAGTTTTAAAAGTTGACTGTCCTCTGTGGAGTCCAGTATGTGACCATCCAAGTGAACAGAACTTTTACCTTTGACACCTCTGAGGTGTTTTTGTATGACGTTAAGTGTGATATACATTTCAAGACAGCATCTACAGTTTTTACAGTGTATGAGGTGTACATACCAGATGAATGGCCGAGTATGAACTAGGAAACAAAAGGTGGGAGACCCCCATCTGGAGTGACCAGTTTAACTCTACGGGTTCTGAAGGGCACCTGTGTTTTCTATCAGTGCATGTGGCCAATGCCTGAAGAAACAATTTTACCCCAGTAAGTGGGATTGTTCTCCAGTTTACCCCTTGTATGTGGGTTCTACAAGTGTAGAGCCTTTTGTGCTCTTTTGTGGTTTGTGTGCCACAACTTATCCTATGCCATATGGGAAGTGACCAAGTACTGGCCGTGTGTGCCATTTCCAGAGAAACCAGTGTGTTCACCAGTGGCTAGTTCCACTTTTTTTTTCTTCAGTTATCTCATGCCATATGAGACTTCCAGGTGCTGGCTGTGTGTGCCTAGTTAAGGGAAATGTGCTTGTGTGTGTTCTACAGGTGGCTAGTTCAACAAGTTCTACAGTTATCCTATACCAAATGGGAATTCTTGGAGTTCTGTACCTTAGATGTCTGCATTTACAGTGTGTGTGTGTAACTCTTGGGGGTCCATCTTCACTTTGTGTTGTTCCTACTGTGTTATGGAATAAAGTCACACTCTAGAATCCCAACTTGGTTTGAACATTTATGTTATTGTTCCCCCGTGTGGAATTACTTTGGGTACCCCTGTCCAGAAGTGCAAACCTAGCATAGCCCTGAGCAAATGTTTTCCTCCCCAGGACCTGGGTTGTTGGCCATGTATTGATCCCACCAGGTATGTGCCAGGTATTGTATGCCACACCTGGTTGTGGTCTGCACTGGTCCCATCTTGTCTATGGTGGGCAATCAGACACAGTTTTCTAGTTGGTGTATCTGTTGTTAATCGTACGTAACCCCCACCGCTCTCTGTTTCTACCCCTGGACCTGTTTTGGTGGTGAGAGGCGTGCCTTCTAGTTAAATATGGGGCAGATGGGGGGTTACATAGGGACAGAGGGGGATAGAGTGAGGGAGGGGCTGCCAGCATTGAAGGCTGACAAATCACCAGGCCCAGACAGAGTACATACAAGGGTACTAAGGGAACAGGCTGAGGAGCTGGCAGGCCTATTTAATAGTTCACTGGAGTTAGGCATGATACTGCAGGACTGGAGAACAGCACATGTTGTGCCCCTCCACAAAAGTGGTTCTAAGGATGACCCAGGGAATAACAGACCAGTCAGTCTGACCTCAATCATGTGCAGGCTTATGGAGACCATACTTAAGGAAAAGCTGGTACAATATTTAGAGTAGAATGGTCTCCAGGATGTGAGGCAGCACAGGTTTATGGAAGGGGGGAACTGTGTCAAATGAATCTGACTGACTTCTTTGATTGGGTCACTAGGACAGCAGACAGGGGCTAAGCGGTAGACATCCTCTATCTGGATTTCAGCAAGGGCTTTGACTCTGTGCCCCACAAAAGGTTGATCAGGAAGTTGAGGAGGAGATGGCCAGATGGGTGGAAAACTGGCTAAGGGACAGAACCCAGAAGATGGTTGTGGGGGGGAGAGTTATCTGGCACCAGAGAGGTCATCAGCAGGGTCCCGCAGGGCTCGGTGCTGGGGCCAGTGTTGTTCAATGTCTTCATCGATGACATTGAGGATGGAATTATGGGTAAAATGTGCCTATTCAGAGATGACAACAAGAGCTGCAAGAGAGTGGACACAGCTGAAGGGATACATGACCTACAGGACAATCTGGAAAAGATGAGAAGGTGATCTGGGATCTGGCAGCCTGGCTTCAATGCCAAACAAATGCAAAGTTATGCACACTGGAGCCAAGAATCCCGGGATGGAGTACTACCTGTGTGGAGTCCAGGTATCTGCATCAGAGGAGGAGAAGGACCTGGGAGCAATAATCACTAGTGACCTGAAGCACTCCACACAGTGCAAGAAAACAGTAGCAAGGGCAAACAAGGTACTGGGATGCATAGCTAGGGGATCAGTAGTAGGAGAGAGGAGGTTATACTGTCCTCGTACAGGTCATTGCTGAGGCCACATAAAGAGTATGAAGTTCAGTACTGGTGCCCACACCTCAAAAAGGACATTAATCTGTTGGAGAAAGTCCAAAAGGGGGCTACAAAGATGATAGTAGGTCAGAAAGGTAAGGCATATGAGAAGAGGTTGAGAACACTGAACATGTACTCCCTTGAGGACAGGAGAGAAAGAGGGGACATAATTGAGACCGTCAAGTACTTAAAAGGGATAAATAAGGTGGATAAGGAGGGTCTCTTTAAGCTAAGTGGCAATCAAAGCATGAGGAGGCACAGTCTTAAGCTGGCGGTTTAGGAGGGAAGTCAGGAAGCACTTTTTCACAGAGAGGGTGGTGGGCACTTGGAATGCACTATTGGAAGAGGTGATCTCATTAAAGAAGGTGAGCAGCTTCAAGAGAGGCTGGGCTAGGCAAAGGGGAATGGGAAGGGGAGCAGGGTTAGCAGCTCAAGCTATGGACCGTGCAATAGAAGCAGACTAGATAGACCAAATGGCTGTCTTCTGCTGGCTTCTTCATATGTTTGTTCATCTTGTTGACTGAGTGATACCTCAAGGATTGGAATCTTTGCCTGTAGGTCTCTCCTGAGATGTCATAGCTTTTTAAGATTTCTCTTTTCATAAGCTCATAGTTTTCTGACTGTGCAGTGTCCATATTGCTATAGGCAAGTCGGGTTTTACCTGTCAGATAAGGTACCAGTCTGATTGCCCATTGCTGCTTTGGCCACTGGCAGGCTGCGGCAACCCTTTCAAAACTTGTCCGGTATCTTTTGATATCATCCGAGGGACACAACTTTTTAAGTTTAATGTCTTTTAAGTTGTTTGTGTTTTGTTGCTCTGCTGAACCTGTGCCAGATCCTCCAGCTTTAACATCTCGCAAGGCATCCAGCCATTGCTGCTCCTATCACTGCATCTCTTCTCTTCTCTGCTGCTCCTGTCACTGCATCTCTTTTCTTCCCTGCTGCTCCTGTCACTGCATCTCTTCTTTTCTCTGCTTCTGTGTCTCTCTCTTTTGTATAGCCCAACATTTGAAGAAGGCAGACATGCTTTCAGGTTCTTTCCCAGCCTGTTCTTCTTCCATCACTCGTTCGGGCTGTACAGTCTCAGTTAAGACTTTTGTTTCTGCTTCTAGTTTGGTTGCCATTCTTCTGGTAGTCACCCCTGGGCTTGCTGTTGCAGGATCCATATCTTTCTTCTATGCTTCCTTAGTACCAGATCTAGTACCCACACACAAAACTCCAAGTTTAGAGTTTGTACGGTGTACATCCCACTTAGTCTGACACATCCGTTGTTAAGGCAAAGGTCAGGAAGCATAGGAACACCAGGAGCAGTTATAAAATTCACAAGTAGCATTTTATTATTTTCAATAACAATAAAATAAAAAAAAATTGTTCAGGATAGCTATTTACAAAGGCAGTACAAACAAAGAAAACAAAGTGCTTTATCTGAGGATATCTCAAATTCTAAATTTCAATCTCTCTCTCTCTCTCGCTCTCTCTCGCTCTCTCTCTCTAACAAACATGGCTGCTCTTTTTATAAGAGGTCTTTGCCTGGCAATTCATTTCTACATCCTTAACTCATTAAGAGGCATCATGTTTCTCACAAAATGTATCAGAACTTCATTCATTTCTTTCCTTGCAGGTGCAACAAACTAGAATATGGTGTCCCAGAACTAATCTCCTGTTGACAGCTCTGCAAAAGAGTTCATAGAGATCAAACTGCACCTCAAAGTTAACCTCCCGAGTTTCAAATAGCTTTCTGCAATCACTTCAACAATATAACTATATACATTTTCAAACCAAAGGATCTCTGTTTCAAACAAAAATTCACATATATTTTTATAACAAAGGGGAAGAAAAGATAGAAACAGCAAGTGAAGGCAGGGAGATAGAGGGGGAGGGATCGTCAGACCATCAGAGTGGTCAGTTCGTAGGTCTCAAGAAAATTTGATTGCGCAATCAGACAGACAAGAGACAGAAAAGCAGAGGATAGAACACATCCTTGCATTTAACTCTTTCTGCATAACAAATAGGACGGGATCTTATTTAACACTGTCACAGCACCTTAGAACTCCTCTCTGGTTTTTCCATGCATCCTCCCATTCCAAATTGTTACCCTCTGGGACATCTCACCCTCATGCTGGAGAAGGTTCAATCTCTCTTCCACAAGATGGCCATACAGCCTGTCCCAACTGCAGAAATGAATCAGGATTACTATTTTGATGCTTCCTCATACAGAAGTATACAGGAGATTTACATCCCATCCTGAACCTTTGGGGCCCTAACCTATTTATAGAATATAAAAGGTTCTACATGGTCTCTCTACAGTCCCTGCTTCTCCTACTGTTGCAAGGGGATTGGCTGTGTGCCCTGGATATGAAGGACACTTATCTCCATATCAAGATCCACATGCTCTACAGAAAATACTTGCAGTTTATGCTTCAAGGCTCTCACTATCAGTTTTTTGTGTTGCCTTTGGCTTAGACTCTGCACCGCATGTCTTTACTAAACACTTTGTAGTGGGTGCAGCCAACCTTAGAAGAGAGGGCCTTTACGTTTTCCCATACCTCAATGATTGGCTTCTGAAGGCCTCATCACAGGTGGCAATCATTTACGCACTATTCCATACCAGACAGCTCTTTGAGCAGTTGGGTATACTGGTGAATGAGCCAAACTCAATGCTCACCTCATACCAGTGTATCCCATACACAGGGGTGGTTCTGGACACAGCGGTGGGCTGGGTGTTTCTTTCCTCAGACCGTGCAATAGCATTGGTGGCCCAGGCTCAGTTGGTTTCTTCCAACAAATATGTCTCAAGTCAGATGTCTCCTAAGTCTAATACGGCTGTTATTCTCACCGTCCAGCTGGTGCGTCTGCATACAAGGATTCCACAATGGTTCCTTCATGCCCTGTGGGCTCTGCATTCGAACAAACTGGAGTATCTCATAAAGGTGATTCCTTTATTCTCTGCTCTGCTCCTTGCTCTGGTGGGTGGACTACTCCAACCTGGTGACAGGATCCCCCTTTCTCCATCTGTCTACTTTTAGTGAAGACGGACACCTACTGTTCTGGGTGGGGTGCCCATCTGGGCTCCTTCCAAATCCCCTTCCAGATTCAATGTCAATGGTTCCCCTTGGACTAGGTTCTACACAACAACACTCTAGAGATGAGTTATGTTCTGCTTGGCCTACAGGCCTTCACCATTCTCCTTCTATTATCACCAGCTATTGATTTGTACAGACAATATATTGGTGATGTACCACATCAACCATCAAGGCAGATTCCACTCGTATCCTCTCTGCAGAGAGGCGATGACAGTCTGGTACTGGTCTGTGGAACACAACACGTTCTTGTCAGTTGTCTTCCTGCCTGATCCTCTCAATTCCCTTGTGGATATTCTCAGCAGGTCCCAGGCACTCTACTACAAATAGGAGTTGTTGGACTCCATCCTGGGTGATCTCTTCATAAAATGAGGTCACCCAACTTCAACCTCTTTGCATCATCATACTATGCAAAACTGCTACTTTTCTTCTCACTTGCTCCTAGGCCTGGAGTTTTTTGGCAAGAAACATTGTCCCTCTCTTAAAAAGGAAGGTTCATATACACATTTCCACCATTCCTATTGATACATACCGTTCTGATCATGTTGAAGGCTGAGTAACCTACTCTGATTCTGGTGGCTCTGTACTGGCACAGACACATTTGGGTCCCTCTGCTGCAGCAACTGGCAGTGGAACCCCCTGTACCACTTCCTCTATGAGTGGAACATCTGTCACAGATGTGGTGCTCTCTGGTATATCTAGATATTTGATCCCTGCACCTTCACATGTGGCTCCTGATGATGTAGAACTCTTATGCCTAGGAGAATCCCCCGTGACTGTAGAACATACGAACTTGCCGGCAGAAAAAGGTCCACAGGTCTATCAAGTCTGGCCGATTGTGTAGCTCTTAGTTTCATATCACTACAGCTGCCACACCCCCACCCAAACTCCTGTCTTCCTCCTCTTTTCTGGTCCTTCCGCCCTTTGTGTTTTTGTCTGTACTAACCCTGCTCTTGAATCAATCCCAACCCCGCTTAAAGCTATCCACTGTCCTTTGGGTGATTAACTCCTCTGGCAATGCGTTACAACCTGTCACCACTCTCTCTGTGAAGTGGTGCCTCCTTATCTCCCTCCTAAATCTTCCCCCTTCCAACTTCAGACTGTGCCCCCTAGTGACCTTTCCCCCCTTTAAGTGGAACAATCCTCCCTCCCTGACTTTGTTTATGCCTTTCGTGTAGCTGTTGTACAAGCAGCTTGTAAACTATCTACTAGATACACCTACTTGCAAAAATGGAAACACTTTATGATACGAACTGCCCATCACGGGGCTTGAAATAAGGGGGCACTGGGTGCTAATTCACATCTGTTCTATCACAATTAGCACCTGCTGCTTTAAAACACAGCAAGATAGAGGTGCTTCCAGCAGCACATGGTGCCTTCGGGGCAGCAAAGAGCGAGAAGTCAGAGCTGCAGGCTAAACTGTATGTATATTTGCAGTTGGGGGAGGAGCGAGTTCAGGACAGAAGCAGCATGACTTATACAGCTCAGTGGAGGGCTCCCAGATGAAATCTGAGCTCTCACTGAACATGGAGAAACAGAAGTCTTGAGACTACAGGTGCCGGGTAAACTCTGTGTGTGTCGAGGGAGGAGCGACTTCAACAGCGTGAGTTAACGAAGTTCAGTGGAGTGCTCCTAGCTGAAATCTGAGCCCTCACTGAACATAAAGAGTACGGAAGAATCTTTTGCCACGTGGTCACTTTCTAATCTAAGTGCGTGCAATTGAGTTTTTGCAAGACTGCACTTTCGGAACTGAACTGCTAACTGAGCCAGGATTACAGGAATTGTAAGATTGCAAGAATTCAACAGTGAGTGACCACAACAGTTAAGGAGATTTTTTTTGTTTTAGTTGAGGAAATGCCTTTTCAATGACAAGAGGGTGGTAAGTTTCAGGGTTTCACGTTCTGTAAACTAAAGAGGCAAAAGCCTGTGCTCGTTTTGCTAAGCACTTACCTCTGAAACAGAAGATCCTAAGTTTGTACAGAGCACCATAGTCAATCAATCAATCAACTTTATTTAACCAGGCATACAACACCATTGCGCAAGTTCATTTTCAAGGTGGTCCTGGACATTAATTCAGTACTATACAGTCACTGGCTCCCACCCTGTCTGAGACCTTGGGCAAGTGACAATCGTCCTGTCCTTCAGGGCATTCTGCTGTAAAATGGGCATTAAGAAAGACCCCACTGAAAACAATATTTCCCATGTTAGTTCCTATTGAGCGGGCAGCATGTCGTTTTCAATGGGGTCTCCTGCTGGCTGCTGCTTCTCAGTTTTACATCTGGGTCTAAATATTAGCATATGGGTGGGTGAAGCAACTTGATTCATGTCTGTATTGCTCCAGTGACTGTAGGGGCATATGGACCTTGTTATCTAATGTCTAGTTCTCCTACACCCTGGTTCAGGTAGCACTCTAAGTGACTGTGTGTCCCAAGCTGCAGATTGTATTTATGTTAGCTAATACAAAACTTATACTGTTGATATTAACAGCACTAAGTATCCTGTTTGCACAGGATCAGAACAGGCAGATTTTGCTTGAGGATCATTCTGTTTTGGTGTGTGCAGGGGCAATTTTTGTGTTAGTTAATTTAACACACAGGAAGATAACTAGCTGTCCCATCTAATACGGGTGTAAAGTCTAATGTTCTGTGGCAATCTAAGTGAATTGATGTTAGCTACTTTTCAGCTCCAGTCTGTGTGTCCAAAGTCATTTAATCTGGTAAAAAAAGACTAAAAATGTAGCTGTTTCAGATTTTCAAATGTTAGCTCTTGGGTTGGCTCAAGTAGCTCCTAGGTGGCTGAAAAATGCTGATACCCAGGAGCTATTTATGGCACTTGGCTACCAAATCCTTATTTCGACCCCTGCATCACCTGGACCCCTTTACATGTTCAGTCAGTCAAATTATGGACTACTACCTATCCATTACTGATGTAGGCCTCAAGTATTCCTTGATAAAAGTTCACTTGGCTGCGTTGTCAGCTTTTCATACCATCACCAATGGCAAAATGGTGGCCCAGCTTGAGGTTTCCTGCAGGTTCCTGAGAGGTATTTTGCTTCTGCAGTCCTGGTCTGAGATTTCATTCCAGTGTGGGACTCCAGTATGGTTCTGTGGACCCGTACTGTGCCTCTCTTTGAGCTTGCTGCTACTAGCGACCTGCACTTCCTGTCTTGGAAGACACTGTTCCTCGTGGCTATGATGTGTGCAAGGCATCTATCTGAATTGCAAGCTGTAGTTTCAGAGCCTCCTCATCTTGTTTTCCACAAGGATTGGGTTACCCTGTGTACCAGTCCTTATTTTCTACAAAAGGCTGTTTCTGAGCATATACTAAATCAGACTGTTGACCTTCTGGTTTAGTTCCTGACTCCCACAGACAGTGGGCAATGTCATCTGCACATAGTTGCTGTTCATCAGATGCTGTGCTAGTACCTTGACCATACTTTGAACTGTAGGAAATGTTCTCAAATATGTGTGACTTTCTGCCCCAAGATAGTGGGCTCCCCTATTTCTAAGCAGGGCCTTTCCAAATGGTTGGACTTCAGCATTAATTTCTGTTACGAAAAGCAGCTTCCTGATCCTGTTGGCGCTCATTCCATTTGTGGCATGGCTACTTCATTGCCTGTTTTCTCAGTGAATCCACTGACAGCATCTTGTGCTGCTGCCACTTAGTGTTCATTCATTCACTAAACATTACAGTATGGATATTGTCTCTTGTAGACATGCCAGATTTGGCCTTACTGTTCTGCAAGGCCTCCTTACTCAGGGTATTTAGATTCTTCCATCTGACCTCAATGTTTTATACTGCTTGGGAATCATTCCATGATGTGGCTTAATGAAGAGCGATAGCCTCAAAGATAGAATAATTACTTACTGTAACAGTACACCTTTGAGGGTCTCCTTCATTGAGCCAGAGCTCTCCTCCCTCCCTCCCTCTCTTCTTCCCCTTTTAGGTGGCTGGTGGTTATCCTGCCTGATCTTGCAGTGTGTTTCTTCTTTATGCTCGACTCTGGTATTACAATACTCAGGTTTACACATCCTTTCCTGTGTGCCTGGCTTGGTTCTGGTTGCTTTGGTCCTTCCTGGTCCGATGATCCTCCAAGCGTGTCTCCAGCAGGGAACTGAGGCATGATGGGGCTGCCCACAATATAGGTGGTATGTGGATATCATTCACCCAGCTAGCAAAAGTTCCTGCATGGTCCTAATGCCAACAGCTTACAGTTCCATTATGTGGCTCAATAGAGAAGATTCCCTCAATCTACTGTTATGGTAATTATTTTTAAAAAAAATCAACATTTTGACCATTGGTCGTCTTCAGGAAATATCTATAAAGAAACACAAGCAAAGTTAATTGTTAGTGGTAGCTAATAACTTTGCTTAATTTTCTCTTAAATGGGACACTCAGCACTAATAGCCCCATCCTCAAGTGGGGTTGGTACCAATGTTCACTCTGTGTTCAGAAACATTTTGGTTTACTTACGGTTTACTGTAGTATAGCAGATTGTATCAGACTAATTTTACTTAGTTGTAGGCTGACATCTTCTGTTACTACAAATCCCAGAATCCCCTGCAACTGACATCAGAGCAGTAGGCAGCAGTGAAAGATTCAAGATCCCACAGTGCACGTGAAGAGTTTATATAAGCTCTGATCTTTTTTTGCTGGTCCCGCTGTCTTCCCTAGGCTACGTACAGTCACAGAGGACTTTACTTAGACCATTTAGAAAAACATACCCAGAAAACATCTGACTGGAGTCTTATAAAAGCTTTAACATGCACTGCAGGTTATTGAATCTCGCACAGCTGCCTACTGTTCTGATTTCATACTGCAGGGGATTCTGGGATCTGTACTAACAGAAGATGTCAACCTAGAACTAAGCACTATGAGTTGGAGACAATCTACTATACTTTGATAATACAGTATGTAAGCCAAACTGTTTTTGTACAAAAAGTACACATTGGGACCAGACCCACTTTTGAGTGTGGTGCTCTTTTTGCTAACTGTTTCCCTTTAATAGATAACTGCAGAAGAAGACCTATTGTCAAAACGTTGATTCTAGCTCAATTCTTTTTTTGGTGTGCATTTAATATTAGATACAAGGTAGTTTCAACATGATGGGATTTGATGACGCTTGGACTGTAAATAAAATAGCAAAGAAACAACTGAATTAAAAGCCATTAAGTACAGTGACAAAAGAATAAAAGAAGGCATCTACAAAAATACCTCTGTTTGCTTTACATACATACATACATGCATACATTCTTGCCAGAAGACCAGACCCATTGGTCTCTCACGTCTACCCAGTACAGTTCACTGTTTGGGCACAGCAACTGTGCTATCCTTCTCCACATAGTTTTTGTGCTGTGTGCTGTGTTCTTTGTCTTTTAGATCGCTTTCCAATTTTTGGCTCACCATGACCCAAACCCATAAGAACATCATAGTGTTGGTTCCTTTTTCCCTGCTGGGATGAGATACAGCTGGGACATACTGACCAGTCCTGAGAAGGACAAAACAAGAGGTCGGTGCCTTCTATTTTCAGCCTTTGTTGATTGTGAGAGGCCATTTGGTACTTTATTTATTTTTATTTTTATTTTTATTTTATTTAAACAGCAGTTTGGAAAACCTTTGAGTCATAGGCTCATTTACAAAGGTACCTTGTCACAGTAAGACAAATCAAAATACACAGTATAGCAGTACAACACATAAGTATAACAGTAAATTAAGACATAGATACAAACAAGCTGGTACAGGTAGGATGGATGCAAACAATACCAGAGTTATGTCGTCCTTAGCAGCTTAGTAAGCTTTGTCATAAGTATTGAGTGACGGCTTTGACTAGTGGCAGTTACAGCATCGGGTGTTAATAAGGTGGTTACGAAGGAAGTTTTGAAGCACGTATATAGTTGGAGCTCGGAGATGGGAGGGGCAGTGTGTTGAACCAGGAGGGGCTCCAAAGCTGAAGGCTCTTGGCCGTGAGAGGTCCTAGCTCTAGGGATAACAAGAGAGGTTTTCCCAGAGGTCCGAGTATGAACTAGTGGGACAGAGCAGCATATGGTGGTGGTCAATCCTGGTGGGTAAAGCCCAAGGAGGGTCTTTTTTGTAAGGGTACAGGTAAGATATTTGAGGCGCTCATCGAGATCAAGTACCAGTGCTTTAGCATACAGTAGACAGGTGTGTGTCATCCTAGGTGCTCCAGTAATTAACCTGCAGGCCTTATTCAGAGAAAAGGAATTTTATGGAGTGCGGTCTGATCAGCAGCACCATACACCGGCAGTCCACAGTCCACTAGGGACAGGATAGAGGAGGTGACTCTGAGTCAAGAGCCTCCGGGGAGGCAGTGTTTATACCGAGTAAGATGCCCAATCGGATATTAGTGGCAGTGGCTAGGGCAGCATGTGTCCATGGAAGGAGAGGAGGGCCAAAATGGATCCCTAGGTATTTATAGGAGCAAACTTGTTCGAGTGGAATGAGGACCCAGAGTGAATGAGGAGTTTGAAGTTGCAGGACTTGTTTTGGGGATGAGTGAAGAACATGGTTTTGTTTTTTAAGATTTACCACCAATCCATGTTCCCTTGAACCAGCCCTCGGCTTCAGTGAAGGACTTCTGCAGCGCAGGTCCTGAGGGCAGTAGGGTTACATTGAGGCAAAGATGACTGCATCATCAGTGTACAATAGAATGTTCCCGAGCAAGAGCGTGGAAGGGTGTTAAGGTAAAGGAAGAATAGTAAGGGGCCCAGAATGGAGCCTGGGAACCCAGAAAGATGGGACAGATGTCTGAGTAGGTCCCATTAATTTTTTACACGCTGTGAGTGTCAGACAGATAACTGGTGCACCAGGAGATAGGCCCAGCAGCAAAACCAGAGAGACTAAGGGCATCAAGAAGGAGGGGTGGAGACAGTGTTGAAAGCTTGAGAGGTCAATGAAGACAGCACCAGCCAGAGAACCAGTGTCTAAGGAGGAGGAGAAAGTTGGAGAACTCTAGGAGGCTGTGTTGGTACCTGTGGCTCACCTCGGAAGCCATGCTGCTCAGGACAAAGGACATTGTAGGTGGAGAGGTAGTCAGAGATTTGAGAGGCCACCACTTTTCCAAGGCCTTGGAGAGAGGGAGAGAATGGAGATCGGCCGATAGTTTCCAGTCACAGTCCTATCACCACCTTTAAAGATAGGGGTGACAGTGGTGACTTTCCAGGCAGTTGAACCTTCCCCAGGCAAAGAGTGGTTGATGAGGCATGTGAGGTCAAGAACTGTGTCTAAGACCAGCCAGAGGATACACGGATCCAGGGTGTCACTGCCTGTACTATTACTCTTGAGGGCAGTGACAAGGTGCGGCCTAAGTTCTTGGGCAGAAACATGGCGGAGGAGAAAATAAGGGCAAGAAAGATTTACGGCAGGTGCTGGGGGAGGAGGGTCAAAAAAATTTGTAGGGAGGATAGGGCTAAGGTCAGTGAATGAGGTGTTGAGGTGGTTGGCTATGAGGGCTGGGTCTGAGGAGATCACACCATTAATGTTGATCTGGGTGGGTGGGGGGGAGTGTGCACTCCCATTTAACTGTTTAATGTTATCCCAGAAGGTTCTGGGATTCCCCATGAGGCAGTGAGTGAGGACCGATAGTGCTCAGACTTGCCTTTCTGATGGCCCAGTGCACTTGTTTCGTGGCAGCATATAACCGCCTGTCATTGGGCTGGCTAGTCTCACGGCATGCCAGGTTGTCCCTATGTTTGAGCTGGTGGATCAAAGCTGGGTAACCCAGGGGCGTTTCTTCCTTTAGAACGTATGGTCAACACTGGGGCAAAGATATCACAGGCATTATTAAAAGTTTGGGTAAAGAAGGAGAGAGCTGTGTCGATGTCAGGAGTTGCCTGTATAGGAGACCAGTCAATTTGGGACAGAAGTTCCTTAAGTTTTATCAGTCCACCAGGTATTAGATACCGTCGGCATGTGGACTGTGCTATGGGTTTGGGGACTGAGGTTGACCAGTGGAATAGAATGGGGGAGTGATCGCTGAGAGAGTCTGGGAGGACTTGTACATTGGGGATCCGATTAGGGCGGTTGGTGAGTACCACATCAAGCAGGGTACTGGAGCCTCTCTTGGGGTTAGTCCTGGTAGGGTGGGTAACTAGTTGCATTAGGTCTATTGCAGAAAAGGAGTCTCGGGTAGAGGAGGAGGAGGGGCTGAGCCAGTTGACATTTAAGTCACCCACCAGAATTTGATCAGCGGAAGGAGGTAGAGAGGTAAGGTATTCTGTAAGAGAGGCAATGGCCTGCGTTTGGTCCCTGGGGACATGTATGCAGTAGTCAGATAAAGGGGTCCCTTTAAAGGGTCAGGGGTTAGTTTCAGCGTAAGCGCCTGGGCCCTGGAGTCAAGGATGGGAGTGGGCAGGGCTAGTACGGGAGAGATTCTTTGACATAACAGCGCAGCTGCCGCCTGCCTCCCAACACGGTCGGACCGAAAAGGTGAAACCAGGAAGGAGACTAGGAGTCAGGAGGATTTCGACAGCCAAGTCTCAACCAGGGTGATGACATCAAGGTTAATTGATGTGACCAGGCATTGTAGTGAGTCAAACTTTTTAGGAGGCTACAGATATTCATGGAGACCATGCATAGGCCTGTGGTGCGAGTTGGGGAGCTCCTGGGAACCGGGCCAGGGTTTGGATGAATGTTCCCTGACAGGAGTAGTAGCATGACTAACACCCTGGCTGGGAGATGGTGAGAGATTTTCCTATGATTGACATGAGAGGGAGGGGAAGGGAGGCTAAGGGAGCAGAGGGTGGGCAGGGAGGTACAGGAGGGGAAAGCAAGAATAAGAAGACACCCAGATGTGCCTGAGGTGAAGAGAAAGCTAGGGGGAGGGCAGGGGGGATGGGGACACACAGAGGTCCCAAGGGGCAGGAGAGGAGGTTCAGGAGCAAGGGGAGGGAGGGGTGCCAGGGCACAGTGTGGACTAGCAGATGGGTAAGTGGGTAAGTGCACTGCTAGTGGGGATAGGCACAGGCAGAGCATGAGGCAGGGCCAATACATTGTGGTGAGCAAGATCCCAGGGAAGAAGTGCTGTACAGGTAGGAGTAGGAAGTAGTGAGGGAGCATAGGTCCCTCTAGTGGCCAGCAGGTATAACCTGCAAATGGGAAAGTGGGGAGATAGGTTCTGGGCAACAGGACATGATATCACCGGATGTGATGTCATGGGTGGATCCTTAAATTGACAGCCGCCCTGGGTGGGAGGGTGGTTGGGGCGGTCAGCAGATGGCGCGGGCGCCTGTTGGGCTAGCACCTCTGCAGGCGCCCAGACGAAGAGAAGAGGCTCTCTTTACCTCGAAAGTTATCAGGCTGGAGATTTGGCTTCCTCAGCTACTCAGGTGAGCTGCTTGTTGCTTCAGTAGCTTGATTGTCCCGAGTGCCTAGCTTTGGGGGGGGGGAGCTGCCTATGTTGTGGAGAAAACAAAGCCTCTCATTACTATGCAGCGGGGAGAATATGTTGTGACTTACACAAAGGAGCTCCACTCTAAGCAAACAGGGCTATTCCAAAATGAGGTCACACTAGGACCCAGCTAGCCTAATGCCTTCAGTAACAAGCACAATTAGCTCAATACCACCATATTAAACAAGTCTGATCTATATTAGCTGCTTGGTACCATACACTCCTGCTTAAAGTAGAACCAGTCTAAATTTGTTCACAGTGATTTGAATATACTTTCCATGATGCTTTGCAGTATTGGGGTTTGCATGATTTTGTATTTCTATAAAATGAATGGTTCTGTTTAGTTCAGATCAACTCATAATAAGTCATCACAAATAACAGAAAAAGAAAAAACAGCAAATACAGTATAAAGTTTACGTAGTATAAATAGAATACAAAACAGAATTCCATTTAACAACTTCCATTAGAAATACATTGATTGAAGTACCAGAAGCATGGTTGGTTACTAATATATAATCATTTTCAGCACACACATTTGTCCTGTTTTTTATTGTACATATTCCATTAAAACTCAGTTTGCATAATAGGCATAAATACTTTATAATGTATGGTCAAATGCTGTTAACCTTAGGAAATCATCATTTCCTAAGGTTGTTATATCATCGTTGTGACATAGAAATATTGTTAACCTATCGATGCTACGTCACATCGATAGGTTAACGGGGATCGGTCTGCGCATGTGCGCGCCTTTTTTCACTCGGGAACTAACTGATGCACGCAGCGGTAAGGGAATGACTGAACGGCCGTGCCGGTGACTATATTTTAAAAGTAAAGAGACATTTTCATTTTTTCTTGGGACCATACACTATAAAAAATAATGTATGGTCCTTCTATCAGGAACTTGTTACTGTTACCCATCTCAAGGTTGCCATGGTGACGTAAACCTCTTGAGCTTCGCTCTCGAGGTTTACACGGTCACCATGGCGACCTCTCGACAGTTAACAGACTGGTTACTGATAGAGGACCATACATTATCCTCTATGGGATTCTGTTTTAACTCTGTTTCAGTTAGGAAGGTATCATTAGGGGAAGTAGCTTTAGAAAACACTGTGAATAGTTCCTGTCACAGATTGTAAATAAGACTTATCAGATCCAGGACATCTGTTAAATATAATGTGCTAATAATCTCATTTTTCCCTTACATAAGGAGTGAAGTGCCTGTATGACACAGACAAAGCAAGTCTCCAATAGGATACCTACTAGATGATCAAGGAAGAAGGGTTTGGTGTTATACTTTACAAAGATGGACTCATATCCACAGGACAGATACAACTATCATGTTCTATTACTTCTATATACCTTTGTTAAGACTGAATATACCCAGATTAAATATTTAATGACATCCTTTGTTACCACTTCAGAACATACTGTAGATTAATTAGAACTCTTAGCTCAAGTTCTTCCTCTCCCTTATTATAGTTTAAGTAAGATAACAAATACATGTGGGACAATGTTTCATATTCATCTAGACCATGGTCACACTTTAATTCAGCATGTGATGAAGAAAGTTTCCATAAATCTGCAATCTGGAAGGGAATTTTTCAAGCCTAAAATTTAAAAGCACCTTCCTATCTACAGTCAGTAAGAAAAACAAGATATGGCTCTAAATTAAGAAGAACCTATTTTTGGAGTACCTTCCATAGCTCTTCAAATTTTGTATCCATTCAAGGTCTTCTGATTGTGACATGCTTTGCAATCTTTAATTATTTTTCTATAGGTAGTTGATATATTAACAGTCTTTCTCCAGTCTGTTCATAAATGATCTAGTTAACAGCTGAAAGTGTTGTTGCTATTTCTTCAAGCCAGAGGAGGGAAAATATGAGGTCAACCATGAACATTTTTCTGTAAGAGACCTTTTTGCTAATTTACCCTTCTCAATATTCTGACATTTAATCCAGTAATTCAATTTTCTAGACTTCACTAGTGTTGCAATTTTCCATCTACTTAGCTCTGCCCTTACAATTTCTGCTTCAGTAGATCTCAAGATAGACAGTATCAACCTATGAAACTGATTAAAGGGAGATTCAGTGATAGCTGGGTCATAAGGTGACCAAATTTCAGACATTTAAAAAGAATAATTCATGAATTTACAATGTGAGCAGGAAATGGACACTGTTTTGTAGGTTCTTCAGCCCCCAGATGAGGCTCAAAGACAATTTTCAAAGTACTGTGTTCTGAGAGCCCTTTTAAGAATCATAGACTTCACAACGCTTAGAAGTTTTTCAACCTTTAATTGATTTTCCCTATGTTTCACTCTGTGCCAGAGCTTGTTCACGGGGTTCATTTTCTTCTTTTAATCTAGTTAAAAGTATACATAAATATTATCTTTCCATTCCCAGTTTTTCTTTTTTACAAAGATTAATTTATACATTTATTCTATAAAAACACATATTAATCCTAAGGTTGTCATCATCATGTTTTCTGTCTTGCTTTTTATAGAAGAATGCAAGACATTTACGGTTGCTGTGACTGAAATGTTTGCTGGCAAATGATTATAATTCTATGCTGCCTAAACAGGCTTGCCACTTTTTAACTGTGCATTGCCATACCTTCGTTTCATTTTTTAAGCTGCTTAAGGTGGAGACTTTCTGGCATTTGCCCTTTACTGTTGAGACATAAAGTGATTCATACATTTTTTTACTTTGCCAATTCATGAAGCTTGCTTAGTATACAATTCAGTAAACTTTTTAAATTCTTAAATGCTTTGTAAAGTTTTAAGGACTAACCTCCAACTTAATTTTTATCTCCAAATCCTTTAAATTCATTACTGTGCAATGAAAGACACTTGGTGCTTCTCCTGTGGGCCTGTGCACTGTTGCCTCTTGCCTGTTTCTGTGCTAACCTCGGTCACCCTAGTTATGACATCATAACCAGGTGCCAAGTGTTTTCGCATATGTGAGCATGTGCGGTCTGTTGCTATGCAACAGTACACTATCGCCTGGTTGGGCAATAGGTTAAGGCACAAAAACAGGCTTGTTCATTTGCCTGGCTTCATTTTAGTTAGTACTGTTTGTTTTATGTGTGATGTTTCTTTGCAGGGTCCTGTGGAGTCGATCCATGGGGGCTGGTGCAGTGAGAGAAGGATCAGGTTTTAGATCTCTGTGTGTCCTTTGTGTGCTCATGGGTGGGAGGTCAATGGTGATTTGACATTCCAGATATCTTAGTGCTATGAATGGACTTCTGGTCATATCAGTTTGTGAATCTAGTTTCTTTAATAGTGACTCAATACTAAGCAGCAATACACTCTCACATGAGTTGTGCAATTGGTAGGGGCAAAAAACAGGTTTGCTCATTTGCCTGGCTTCATTTCAGTTGGTGTTAGTCTGTTTAGTGTGTAATGTTGCTTTATGAGGTCCTGTGGTGCCTGTCTATGGGGGTTAGTGATGGGGGATCAGGTTTCAGATTTCCATATGTCCTTATGTATTTATGGATGAGAGGTCAATCGTGATTCAACCTTCCATGTGTACCTTTGGTTGTGCACTTTGTGTTACTATTTGGATTTCTTTTACAAGGGTGTCATTCCTTAGTGCAATGAATGGACTCTAGGTCATTTCAGTTACACCAATTAGTACCTTTTTCTACTGAGTTTGGGTTTGTTCTCTGGTTAGATTCTGATTTGATGGAGAAATTTGGAGACTTGGGACAGTGAAGTTCTATTTCTTCCTTGTTGGCATACCGTGAATGTCAATTCATGTTTTTTACCTCTTTCTTTGTCTTAAAATATTCATTTTCTATGCATTTTAACATCTCTCAACATTGTTGTATATAACATTATGTTATGATAAAATCAGTTTATACATGCCTAACATGCTTTCCCTTTAATACATTACAGTTGAACATGGCAGTTTATTTCGCTGTTAAATACATTTCTGCACCATATATGTGATTTTTTTAAGCTATTTGTTTTATGTACCATATTTTTTGCAAACAGTAAACATCTCTATATTTCATACATAAAATGCACTTTACATTTCATGAGGTTAAGTCCTTAGAGCATCTTTTGTGTGTATATTCTGTATTTCTAACTCATGATACTCTTTACCCATTTCCATATCCTGTTGTACGCTGCATGTTATAGTGTGCTCAAAAAAGTCTGTGCTGTGCTGTGCCTATGCTATTACTCTGTGTTGTGTTAATGCAGTTGCTCTGGATGCCTTGTCTATACTTGGTAATCTTTATTTAGTTGCATGCTCCCCAATTGGTTTCTACATTCATGCCAATATTTTGTTCCAGTGTTTTCATATTGAATACCCAGCGCATTTCAGCACTTAGTAATATGTACCTAAAATGTCCACCTCTTTCTGGGAGAAATACTTTTTATAATTCCCAAAATCTCAAGGAGGCTCCACCACGACCAGCTTGTGTAAAGTGTGTTGCTACTGGAGAGTTTTCATCCTTCCTTCCTTCTTATGTCCCCCTTGTGTTCTTGTATCCTTGTTTTGAGGATTCTGCTTGTTTGTTTGACATATAGCATATACCAGGGGCACTGTTTGATGTATAAAGGAAAACAATAGACTAGAGACCTCATTATACAGAAAAGAAATGGACAGGAACACGGTACTCCATGAAAGTAGCTTGCATGAGAGAAAACTGAAAAATAGCATACCTTACTGCCAACTGACAAGAGTCAAGAGAAACTGTATCAAAGAAAGAGACTTAAAGAAAGAGACTAACAACATGATAACCAGATTTAGGAACAGAGGACAACCATAACACACTCTACAAACAGCAGAGAGACGGATAGAGCAGAAGGACAGGCCGGATTTGTTGAAAACAAAGAAACCACACGAAAGTAATCAGAGAGTAGCACTAACCACAAAATACAACCACAAAATGCCAGAGATGAGAAAAATAGTAAATAAACATTGGCATCTAGTCCGAATTGATAACAAACACATCCCAGAATTACAAACGAGACCCATCATAGCAGCCAAAAAAGTTAAAAACTTAAAAGATCAACTAGTCAGATCACAGTACAAACAACAAGAACCACTACAAATTCAACTAACACTGGGCTCACTGGCACCAGGAATGGTGCCATGTGGGAAATGCTCAGTGTGCAACCACACCTCTAAACAACAGATATTCATACACCCACACACAGGACAAAGACACCAGATAAAACAACACAACGACTGCATAACAGAAAGTGCAATATATGTAATACAGTGCCCCTATGATATGCTATATGTCAAACAAACAAGCAGAATGCTCAAAACAAGGATACAAGACCACAAGGGGGACATGAGAAGGAAGGATGAAAACTCTCCAGTAGCAACACATTTTACACAAGCTGGCCACAGTGGAGCCTCCGTGAGATTTTGGGGATTAGAAAAAGTATTTCCCCCAGAAAGAGATGGAAATTTTAGGAACATGTTACTAAGCGCTGAAATGCGCTGGATATTCAATATGAAAACACTGGAACAAAACGTTGGCATGAATGTAGAAACCAAATGGGGAGCTTGCAACTAAGCAAGCATAACCAAATATAGACAAGGCATCCAGAGCAATGGCATTAACACAACACAGAGCAACAGCATCAGCACAGTACAGTCTTTTTTGAGCACACTATAACATGCAGTGTACAACAGGATATGGAAATTGGTAAAGAGTATCATGAGTTAGAAATACAGAATATACACACAAAAGATGCTCTAAGAACTTAACCTCATGAAATGTAAAGTGCATTTTATGTATGAAATATAGAGATGTTTACTGTTTGCAAAAAATATGGTACATAAAACAAATAGCTTAAAAAAATCACATATATGGTGCAGAAATGTATTTAACAGCGAAATAAACTGCCATGTTCAACTGAACTTAACCTCATGAAATGTAAAATTGAAAATAAGTGCATTTTATGTATGAAATATAGAGATGTTTACTGTATGTAAAAAATCTGGGACAGAATAAACAGCTTAAAAAATCACATATATGGTGCATAAATGCATTTAACAGCGAAATAAACTGCCATGTTCAACTGTATCAACAAAAATGTATTAAAGTGAAAGCATGTTAAGCACATCTAAACTGATTTTATCATAACATAATGTTATATACAACAATGTTGAGAGATGTTAAAATGCATAGAAAATGAATATTTTAAGACAAAGAAAGAGGCAAAAAACAAGAATTCACATTCAAGGTATGCCAGCAAGGAAGAAATGGAACTTCACTGTCCCAAGTCTCCAAATGTCTCCGTCAAATCAGAATCTAACCAGAGAACAAACCCAAACTCAGAACAAAAAGGTACTAATTGGTGTAACTGAAATGACCTAGAGGCCATTCATAGTACTAATGAATCACACCCTGGTAAAATAAATTCAAATAGTAACACAAAGTGCACAACCAAAGGTACAATGGAAGGTCAAATCACGATTGCCCTCCCATCCATAAATACATAAGGACATATGGAAATCTGAAACCTGATCCCCATAGCACTAACCCCCATAGACAGGCACAGCAGGACCTCATAAAGCAACATTACACACTAAAGAGACTAACACCAACTGAAATAAAGCCAGGTTAGTGAACAAACCTGTTTTTGCCCCTACCAATTGTACAACTTATGTGAGAGTGTATTGCTGCTTAGTGTTGAGTCACTATTAAAGAAACTAGATGCACAAACTGAAATGACTGGAAATCCATTCATAGCACTAAGACAACTGGAAGGTCAAATCACCATTGACCTCCCACCCATGAGCACATAAAAGACACATAGAGATCTAAAACCTGATCCTTCTCTCACTGCACCAGCCCCCACGGATAGACACCACAGGGCCCTGCAAAGCAACATCACACATAAAACAGACAGTACTAACTTAAATGAAACCAGGCAAATGAAGAAGCCTGTTTTTGTGCCTTAACTAGCACCCAAACATGCGATAGCGTACTGTTGCATAGCAATGGACCACACATGCTCATATGTGTGAAAACACTTGGCACCTGGTTATGATGTCATAACTAGGGTGACCGAGGTTAGTACAAAAACAGGCAAGAGGCAACAGTACACAGGCCCACAGGAGAGGCAGCAAGTGTCTTTCACTGCACAGTAATGAATTTAAAGGATTTGGAGATAAAAAGCAAGGTGGAGGTAAGTCCTTAAAACTGTACAAAGCATTTAGGAATGTAAAAAGTAAACTGAATTGTATACTAAGCAAGTTCCATGAATTGGCAAAGTAAAAAATGTATGAATCACTTTATGTCTCAACAGTAAAGGGCAAACGCCAGAAAATCTCCAACTTAAGCAGCTTAAAAAACAAAACAAAGGTATGGCAATGCACAGTTAAAAAGTGGCAAACCTGTTTAGGCAGCAAAGAATTAGAATAATTTGCCAGCAAACATTTCAATCACAGCAACCGTAATTGTCTTGCATTCTTCTATAAAAAGCAGGACAGAAAACACGATGATGACAACCTTAGAACTGGTATGTGTTGGTACAGAATAAATGTATAAATTAAACTTTGTGAAAAAGAAAAACTGAGAATGGAAAGATAACATTTATGTATATTTTTAACTAGATTAAAAGAAGAAATTGAACCCCGTGAACAAGTTCTGGCACAGAGTGAAACATAAGGGAAATCAATAAAAGGTTGAAAAACTTTTAAGCATTGTGAAGTCTGTGATTCTCAAAAGGGCCACCAGAACACATTACTTTGAATATTGTCTTTGAGCCTCATCTGGGGGCAGAAGAACCTACAAAGAGTGTCTATTTACTCCTCACACAGTAAATTCATGAATTGTATTTTTGGTCCATATTAGGTTATATGGACAATAGCATGGAAGTTGGACAAGTAATTTAAAACTATAAGTTTAATAAACAGAAGATTACAAAGAACTGAGAAGGCATAGCCACATTCAGCACCAGCACAGCACAGTTGTGGTCTTTATCATAGTTTAGTGGCAGTAGCCCTAGACACACAAAACCACAATATGCAAAACACAGACAGAGATGTATTTTCAGACATAGGCGTCAGTGTGCAAAACACACTGTATTTTGCCACATTCACTGAAGAAGAACAAAAGAGGCTGTTCACAGCAATGCGAGATGACAGGGACCTGTCAACACAGATGGGAGAAGGCCCCAAAAAACTAAGCCAAAAAATTGAAAATCTAAAATATAAGAACTGCCACCTGGAATGGCATGGCCTAACCCTAACCCAGTACCTACAGTACAACAGAATCCCAAGAGGATTTAGGATCAATGTAGAGCCCAATCTAGGGATTAAATCAGCCAAACTAGACACAAAGTGGGATGGGATGAGAAATAGGGCCAGATGTGACTTCATGTATGCACTAATCGAGGCTGTAATTGACAAAAGACAAACACTAGAAAATTACATAAAACTAGCAGAGGAAGCTTTAAAACTCAAAATGCAGGAAGAAGAATTTACAAAAAGCCTAGAAGATGTCAAACAAAAACTAAAAGATTATGAAGACCGCCTAAAATAACAGAAAATCAAAAAATTTATTAGAGACACAAACGACTACAGAGACAATAGAGTGTACACATATAAAACATTCAAAAGGCAAAACACATATAACTCATACAATACTTATGAAAGTACAGACAGTGACAGCAGCTATTCCAGGGATCCACAGAGAAGCACAGAAGAACACCACAGACAATCAGACTCCAAACACATCAATGGCTAACATAAGAGAAACCAGCTATGAACCAAGAGAAACAAGATATAAACTTAGAAATCAAAGAAACACATATAGAGAGGGGGAAGGATATGGAGGGGAGGGGAGGCAGAGGAGGAGGAACAGGTGGAAGGCCAATAAGACCTGACTGGATGGGCTGGCAGTATAGCCTAGAGGTTAGAGGAATGAGGTGTGAATGAGCTTGATACATCCAGCAGATCAGACCTGAGTTTGATTCTCACAACCTCCACTTGCATACTGTGTGACTCAGAGCAAGTCACTTAACTGCCCAGTGCTCCCAGGTCACCCCTGAAAACAGGCACTTGTGCCTAGTGGTCCTTACCCAGTTACCAAAGACTAAAATAAAGTAAAAAAAAATTAAAAGACCAACAAGGGGAGGATGAGGCAGAGGCCCATACACAATGACTTGATACTGATATTCAATTTAAGCAAAAGAAACTTAATGGCAGAAGAAACTAGGATTCTTAGCCAGGGTTTATTATTTGCCCCAACACAACCCGTTGACCTTTTTAACCTAGAAGTTGACCTGCAAAAATGCTATAGGACTTTAAGATTGAAAAACAAATTTAGTGGAGAAACAACCCACCTAGACACGTACAAACAGAATCTAAAAATGGAAATGGGAGTCAAATCCAGATATAATCCATCAACAGGGCAAAATCATGGGATAGAGACATTTGGTAAGATTACAGTAAAAGAAATCATGGACTTATTTTCAGAATGAGGCAGTGTATTCCCCACACACAATAATCTTACACGAAAGGACAAAGTAGCATTGGAACACCTAAAAAAAGACAAAAACATAGTGAAAAACAGTGCAGAAAAAGGAGGAGACAGAGTAGTACAAGATAGAAAACAGTACAAACAAATGTGTCTAACATTATTAGAAAATAGAGAAAACTATGTCATACTACCTGAAAATCCAACAGAAAAAAATCAAACAACAAATAGACATAGTCTTGGAAGAGCACTCAGCTACGGGTTGGATAGAACCATGGGAAGCAGAAATATTAACCAAGAACTATCCCAGGATTCCAACATTTTATGCCATACCCAAAATCCATAAAAATGCCATATGTCCACCCGGCAGACCGATAGTCTCCGGAAATGACTCCATATTCGAACCACTTTCTAGATACATTAACTTCCATTTGTAGCCACTAGTTGAGAAAACCAAATCATATGTAAAAGACACGACCAACATGATTTTTAAAATACTTAGCATCTCAGACATAGGACTCAAAGAAAACAGCCTACTAGTCACCCTAGATGAAGCAGACTTATATACGTCTATACCACACCAAGAAGGGATCCAATGTATAGGCAATTTACTGGACACCAGACCAATAGGGAGTAAACCAAAAACACAAATTCTCCAGGAAATGGCAGAAATAATACTCGCAAAAAACTATTTTGAATTTGATAGAATATACTATGAACAGTGTAATGGCATGGCCATGGGCTCCACCATGGTCCCAGCCTACGCCAATGCCTACATGGACAACTTTGAGAGACACCACATACACAATAGAGGAGACACCAAGATACACACCTGGCTATGATACATTGACAACATTTTTTTGATATGGGAAGGTAACCCAGAAGAACTTATAAATTTCCATGAGGAACTAAATAGGAAGGATACCAACCTCCAATTCACTATGAATGTACAAAAAGATGAAATACCATATTTAGATCTATTAATCACAAAGGAAAACAATAGACTAGAGACCTCATTATACAGAAAGGAAACTGACAGGAACACGGTACGCCATGGAAGTAGCTTGCATGAGAGAAAACGGAAAAATAGCATACCTTACTCCCAACTGACTAGAGTCAAGAGAAACTGTAGCATGGAAAGGGACTTAAAGAACGAGACCAACAACATGATAAACAAATTTAGGAACAGAGGATACCCAGAACACACCCTACAAACAGCACAGAGATGGATAGAGCAGAAGGACAGGTCGGATTTGTTGACAGCAAAGAAACCACAGGAAAGTAATCAGAGAGTGGTGCTAGCCACAAAATACAACCACAAAATGCCGGAGATTAGAAAAATAGTAAATAAACACTAGCATCTAGTCCAAATTGATAACAAACACATCCCGGAATTACAAACGAGACCCATCATAGCAGCCAAAAAAGTTAAAAACTTAAAATATCAAATAGTCAGATCACAGTACAAACAACAAGAACCACTACAAATTCAACTAACACTGGGCTCACTGGCACCAGGAATGGTGCCACATGGGAAATGCTCAGTGTGCAACCACACCTCTAAAAAACAGATATTCATACACCCACACACAGGACAAAGACACCAGATAAAACAACACATAGACTGCATAACAGAAGGAGCAATATATGTCATACAGTGCCCCTGTGATATGCTATATGTCGAACAAACAAGCAGAATGCTCAAAACAAGGATACAAGAGCATAAGGGGGACATGAGAAGGAAGGATGAAAACTCTCCAGTAGCAACACACTTTACACAAGCTGGCCACAGTGCAGCCTCCTTGAGATTTTGGGGATTAGAAAAAGTATTCCCCCAGAAAGAGATGGAAATTTTAGGGACATGTTACTAAGCATCGAAATGCGCTGAATATTCAATATGAAAACACTGGAACAAAATATTGGCATGAATGTAAAAACCAATTGGGGAGCTTGCAACTAAGCAAGCATAACCAAATACAGACAAGGCATCCAGAGCAATGGCATTAACACAACACAGAGCAACAGCATCAGCACAGTACAGTCTTTTTGAGCATGCTATAACATGCAATCTACAACAAGATATGGAAATTGGTAAAGAGTATCATGAGTTAGAAATACAGAATATACACACAAAAGATGCTCTAAGGACTTAACCTCATGAAATGTAAAATTGAAAATAAGTGCATTTTATGTATGAAATATAGAGATGTTTACTGTATGTAAAAAATCTGGGACAGAACAAATAGCTTAAAAAATCACATATATGGTGCATAAATGCATTTAACAGCGAAATAAACTGCCATGTTCAACTGCATCAACAAAAATTTATTAAAGTGAAAGCATGTTAAGCATGTATAAACTGATTTTATCATAACATAATGTTATATACAACAATGTCGAGAGATGTTAAAATGCATAGAAAATGAATATTTTAAGACAAAGAAAGAGGTAAAAAACAAGAATTCACATTCACGGTATGCCAGCAAGGAAGAAATAGAACTTCACTGTCCCAAGTTTCCAAATTTCTCCGTCAAATCAGAATCTAACCAGAGAACAAACCCAAACTCAGTACAAAAAGGTACTAATTGGTGTAACTGAAATGACCTAGAGGCCATTCATAGTACTAATGAATCACACCCTGGTAAAAGAAATCCAAATAGTAACACAAAGTGCACAACCAAAGGTACACAAGGAAGGTCAAATTACGATTGACCGCCCATCCATAAATACATAAGGACATATGGAAATCTGAAACCTGATCCCCATAGCACTAACCCCCATAGACAGGCACAGCAGGACCTCATAAAGCAACATTACACACTAAAGAGACTAACACCAACTGAAATGAAGCCAGGTTAATGAACAAACCTGTTTTTGCCCCTACCGATTGTACAACTCATGTGAGAGTGTAGTGCTGCTTAGTGTTGAGTCACTATTAAAGAAACTAGATGCACAAACTGAAATGACTGGAAATCCATTCATAGCACTAAGACAACTGGAAGGTCAAATCACCATTGACCTCCCACCCATGAGCACATACAGGACACATAGAGATCTAAAACCTGATCCTTCTCTCACTGCACCAGCCCCCACAAATAGACACCACAGGACCCTGCAAAGCAACATCACACATAAAACAGACTGTACTAACTTAAATGAAGCCAGGCAAATGAAGAAGCCTGTTTTTTGTACCCTAAACTATCACCCAAACACGCGATAGCATACTGTTGCATAGCAATGGACCGCACATGCTCATATGTGTGAAAACACTTGGCACCTGGTTATGATGTCATAACTAGGGTGACCGAGGTTAGTACAAAAACAGGCAAGAGGCAACAGTGCACAGGCCCACAGGAGAGGCAGCAAGTGTCTTTCACTGCACGGTAATGAATTTAAGGGATTTGAAGACAAAAAGCAAGGTGGAGGTAAGTCCTTAAAACTGTACAAAGCATTTAAGAATGTAAAAAGTAAACTGAATTTTATACTAAGCAAGTTCCATGAATTGGCAAAGTAAAAAATGTATGAATCACTTTATGTCTCAACAGTAAAGAACAAACGCCAGAAAATCTCCAACTTAAGCAGCTTAAAAACCAAAACAAAGGTGTGGCAATGCACAGTTAAAAAGTGACAAACCTGTTTAGGCAGCAAAGAATTAGAATAATTTGCCAGCAAACATTTCAATCACAGCAACTGTAAATGTCTTGCATTCTTCTATAAAAAGCAGGACAGAAAACATGATGATGACAATCTTAGGACTGGTATGTGCTGGTACAGAATAAATGTATAAATTAAACTTTGTAAAAAAGAAAAACTGAGAATGGAAAGATAACACTTACGTACACTTTTCACTAAATTAAAAGAAGAGAATGAACCCCGTGAACAAGATGTGGCACAGAATGAAACATAGGGGAAATCAATAAAAGGTTGAAAAACTTTAAGCATTGTGAAGTCTGTGATTCTTAAAATGGCACCCAGAACACATTACTTTGAAAATTGTCTTTGAGCCTCATCTGGGGGGGCTGAAGAACCTACAAAAGAGTGTCCATTTCCTGCTCACACAGTAAATTCATGAATTGTATTTTTGGTCCATATTAGGTTATATGGGCAATAGTGTGGAAGTTGGACAAGTAATTTAAAACTATAAGTTTAAAAAACAGAAGATTATCAATAACCAAGTAGGCATAGCCACATACAGCACCAGCACAGCAGAGTTGTTGTCTTTATCATAGTTTAGTGGCAGTAGTCCTAGACACACAAAACCACAATATGCAAAACACAGATAGAGATATAGTTTCAGACATAGGCGGCACATTTCGCCACATTCACTAAAGAAGAAAGAGAGGCTACTGACAGCAATGTGAGGAAACAGGGACCTGTCAACACAGATGGGAGAAGGCCCCAAACAACTAAGCCAAAAAATGGAAAATCTAAAATATAAGAACTGCTACCTGGAATGGCATGGCCTAACCCTAACCCAATACCTACAGTACAACAGAATCCCGAGAGGACTTACGATCAATGTAGAGCCCAATCTAGAGGTTAAATCAGCCAAACTAGACACAACGTGGGATGGGATAAGAAATAGGGCCAGCTGTGACTTCATGCATGCACTAATCGAGGCTGTAATTGATGAAAGACAAACACTAGAAAATTAGATAAAATTAGCAGAGGAAGCTTTAAAGCTCAAAATGCAGGAAGAAGAATTTACAAAAAACCTAGAAGATTTCAAACAAAAACTAAACAGAAAATCAAAAAATTTATTAGAGACACAAACGACTACAGAGACAATAGAGTGTACACATACAAAAAATTCAAAAGGCAAAACACATATAACTCATACAGTACTTATGAAAGTACAGACAGTGATAGCAACTATTCTAGGGATCCACAGAGAAGCACAGAAAAAACACCACAATCAGATGATCAGATCCCATGCACATCAATGGCTAACATAAGAGAAACCAGATATGAACCAAGAGAAACAAGATATGAACTTAGAAATCAAAGAAACACATATAGACAGGGGGAAGGATATAGAGGGGGAGGGGAGGCAGAGGAGGAGAAACAGGTGGAAGGCCAATAAGACCAACAAGGGGAGGATGAGGTAGAGGCCCATACACAATGACTTGATACTGATATTCAATTTAAGCAAAAGAAATGTAACAGCAGAAGAAACTAGGATTCTTAGCCTGAGTTTATCATTTGCCCCAACACAACCCGTTCACCTTTTTAACCTAGAAGTTGACTTGCAAAAATTCTATAGGACTTTAAGATTGAAAAACCAATTTGGTGGAGAAACAACCCACCTAGACACATACAAACAGAATCTAAACATGGAAATGGGAGTCAAATCTAGATATAATCTGCTAACAGGGCAAAATCATGAGATAGAGACATTTTGTAAGATTACAGAAAAAGAAATCATGATCTTATTTTCAGAACGAGGCAGTGTATTCCCCATACACAATAATCTTATACGAACGGACAAAGTGGCATTGGAACACCTAAAAAAAGACAAAAACATAGTGATAAAGTGTGCGGATAAAGGAGGAAGCATAGTATTACAAGATAGAAACCAGTACAAACAAATGTGTCTAGCATTATTAGAAAACAGAGAAAACTATGTCATACTACCTGAAAATCCAACAGAAAAAAAATCAAACAACAAATAGACATAGTCTTGGAAGAGCACTCAGCTATGAGTTGGGTGGAACCATGGGAAGCAGAAATATTAACCAAGAACTATCCCAGAATTACAACATTTTATGCCATACCCAAAATCCATAAAAATCCCACATGTCCACCCAGCAGACCGCTAGTCTCCAGAAATGACTCCATATTCAAACCACTTTCTAGATACATTAACTTCCATTTGCAGCTACTAGTTGAGAAAACCAAATCATATGTAAAAGACACGATCAACATGATTTTTAAAATACGTAGCATCTCAGACATAGGACTCAAACAAAACAGCCTACCGGTCACACTAGACGTAGCAGACTTATATACGTCTATACCACACCAAGAAGGGATTCAATGTATAGGCAATTTACTGGACGCTAGGCCAATAGGGAGTAAACCGAAAATACAAATTCTCCAAGAAATAGCAGAAATAATACTCACAAAAAAATATTTTTAATTTGACAGAATATACTATGAACACTGTAAAGGCACAGACATGGGCTCCACCATGGCCCCAGCCTACGTCAATGCCTACATGGACAACTTTGAGAGACACCACATACACAACACAGGAGACACCAAGATACACACCTGGCTACCATACATTGACATTTTTTTTGATATAGGAAGGTAGCCCAGAAGAACTTATAAATTTCCATGAGGAACTAAATAGGAAGGATACCAACCTCAAATTCACTATGAATGTACAAAGAGATGAAATACCATATTTAGATCTATTAATCAAAAAGGAAAACAATAGACTAGAGACCTCATTATACAGAAAGGAAACTGACAGGAACACGGTACTCCGTGGAAGTAGCTTGCATGAGAGAAAACTGAAAAATAGTATACCTTACTCCAAACTGACTAGAGTCAAGAGAAACTGTGGCACGGAAAGGGACTTAAAGAAAGAGATCAACAACATGATAAACAGATTTAGGAACAGAGGATATCCAGAACACACCCTACAAGCAGCAGAGAGACAGATAGAGCAGAAGGACAGGTCAGATTTATTGAAAGCAAAGAAACCGCAGGAAAATAATCAGAGGCTGGTACTAGCCACAAAATGCAGGAGATTAGAAAAATAGTAAATAATCACTGGCATCTAGTCCAACTTGATAACAAACACATCCCAGAATTACAAACGAGACCCATCATAGCAGCCAAAAAAGTTAAAAACTTAAAAGATCAACTAGTCAGATCACAGTACAAACAACCAGAACCACAACAAATTCAACTAACACTGGGCTCACTGGCACCAGGAATGGTGCCATGTGGGAAATGCTCAGTGTGCAACCACACCTCTAAAAAACAGATATTCATGCACCCACACAGGACAAAGACACCAGATAAAACAACACATAGACTGCACAACAGAAGGAGCAATATTCATTATATAGTGCACCTGTGATATGCTCTATGTCGAACAAACAAACAGAATACTCAAAACAAGCATGCAAGAGCATAAGGGGGACAAAAGAAGGAAGGATGAAAACTCTCCAGCAGCAACACGCTTTACACAAGCTGGCCACAGTGGAGCCTCCTTGAGATTTGGGGGATTAGAAAAAGTATCAGCACAGCACAGACTTTTTTGAGCACACTTTAACATGTAATGTACAACAGGATATGGAAATTGGTAGAAAGTATCATGAGTTAGAAATACAGAATATACACACAAAAGATGCTCTAAGAACTTAACCTCACGAAACGTAAAATGTAAAATTAAAAATAAGTGCATTTTTAAGTATGAAATATAGAGTTGTTTACTGTATGCAAGAAATATGGGACATAAAACAAATAGCTTAAAAAATCACATATATGGTGCATAAATGTATTTAACAGCAAATAAACTGGCATGTTCAATTGTATCAACAAAAATGTATTAAAGTGAAAGCATGTTAAGCACGTATAAACTGATTTTATCGTAACATAATGTTATATACAACAATATCGAGAGATGTTAAAATGCATAGAAAATGAATATTTTAAGACAAAGAAAGAGGCAAAAAACAAGAATTCACAGTATGCCAGCAAGGAAGAAATAGAACTTCACTGTCCCAAGTCTCCAAATTTCTCTGTCAAATCAGAATTGAACCAGAGAACAAACCCAAACTCAATAGAAAAAGGTACTAATTGGTGTAACTGAAATGACCTAGAGTCCATTCGTAGTACTAAGAAATCACACCCTGGTAAAAGAACTCCAAATACAGTAGTAACACAAAGTGCACAACCAAAGGTACACATGGAAGGCCAAATCACAATTGACCTCCCATCCATAAATACATATGGACATATGGAAATCTGAAACCTGATCCCCCAACACTAACCCCCATAGACAGGCACAGCAGGACCTCATAAAGCAACTTTACACACTAAACAGACTAACACCAACTGAATTGAAGCCAGGCAAATGAACAAACCTGTTTTTTGCCCCTACTGATTGCACAATTCATGTGAGAGTGTATTGTTGCTTAGTGTTGAGTCACTATTAAAGAAACTAGATGCATAAACTGAAATGACCAGAAGTCCATTCATAGTTCTAAGACATCTGGAAGGTCAAATCACCATTGACCTCCCACCCATGAGCACATAAAGGACACACAGAGATCTAAAACCTGATCCTTCTCTCACTGCACCAGCCCCCACGGATAGACACCACAGGGCCCTGCAAAGCAACATCACACATAAAACAGACGGTACTAACTTAAATGAAGCCAGGCAAATGAACAAGCCTGTTTTTGTGCCATAACCTATCGCCCAACCACGCGATAGTGTATTGTGGCATAGCAACAGACCACACATGCTCACATGTGCATAAACACTCGGCACCTGGTTAGGATGTCATCACTAGGGCGACCGAGGTAAGCACAAAAACAGGCAATGGCAACAGTGCACAGGCCCACAGGAGAAGCAGCAAGTGTCTTTCACTGCACAGTAATGAATTTAAAGGATTTTTGAAATAAAAAGCAAGGTGGAGGCAAGTCCTTAAAATTTTACAAAGCATTTAAGAATGTAAAAAGTAAACTGAATTTTATACTAAGCAAGCTCCATGAATTGGCAAAGTAAAAAATATATGAATCACTTTATGTTTCAACAGTAAAGGGCAAACACCAGAAAGTCTCCACCTTAAGCAGTTTAAAAACCAAAATAAAGGTATGGCAATGCACAGTTAAAAAGTGGCAAACCTGTTTAGGCAGCATAGAATTATAATAATTTGCCCGCAAACATTTCAGTCACAGCAGCCGAAAATGTCTTGCATTCTTTTATAAAATGCAGGACAGAAAACACGATAATGACAACCTCAGGACTGGTATGTGTTGGTGCAGAATAAATGTATAAATTAAACTTTGTAAAAAAGGAAAACTGAGAAGGGAAAAATAACGTTTATATATACTTTTAACTAGATGAAAAGAAGAAAATGAACCCAGTGAACAAGGTCTGGCACAGAGTGAAACGTAGGGGAAATCAATTAAAGGTTGAAAAACGTTTAAGCGTTGTGAAGTCTATGATTCTTAAAAGGGCCCCCAGAACACATTACTTTGACAATTTAAAAAGAACAGTTACGTACTTACCATAACAGATCTTTGAAAGAATCTCTTTCATCAGACCACACCTATGGAACTATAAGCCACCAGGCACTAGGACCACAGGGAGACATTTTGAAAGCAGTCCACCAGGGCTCCTTCCCTCCTCAGTTCCCCTCTGGAGATCATGTTCAGAGGACCTCCCTGTAGGGAACCAGGAGAGAACCTAAGACTCTGCCAACCAGGCAAGGCAGAAAGCAGCAGACAGACCCTCATGGAGAAGGAGACAGCATTCTCCAGAGTCTCAGGATCCGATAGGGGGTTGAAGGGTGGGACGACATGGCCTAATGAAAGAGATTCTCTCGAAGATCTATTGCTACAGTAAGTACGTAACTGTTCTATCTTCTTCGAGGGTATATCTTTCATCGGGCCACACCTATGGAACGAATACCAAGCAGTACTGACCATAAACAGTCTGGGAAAATGGGGAGATACTTGAAAGAGGCATTAAGGGGAATGGGACAGGAACCAGGGTTGAGGAACAGTGGGCAGTATTTAAAATGGGGATTATAAGAACAACAGAATTATGCATTAAGCAGGTTAGCAAGAGGAAAAGGAAGAGGAAACCATTATGGTTTTCCAAAGAGGTAGCAAAGAAAGTGAAAGCCAAAAGATTGCATCAGGCAATACAAAAGACACAGGCAGAAGGGATAGGGAGAAGTACCAGGAGAAACAAAGAGAGGCAGGGAAGTCAGTAAGGAAGCCAAAGCTCAGACAGAAGAACACATTGCAAAATCAGTGGGTAAAGGGACAAAACATTTACAGGTACATAAGTGAAAAAGAAAGACAAAGGAGGGATAGTGAGACTGAAGGGGAGGATGGGAGTCACGTAGAGGAAGACAACAGTAAAGCTGACATATTGAACAGGTATTTCTGCTCAGTCTTTTACTAAGGAAGAGGGGTAATGGGTCTGAAGGAGTACAAGGGTGAGAATGGTGCAGAAATGGACACAAGTCCCTTTACACGAGAAAGGGTCCTGAAGGAACTGGAAGTAATAAGAGCTGATAAAGCAATGGGGCCAGATGGGTGCACCCAGGTCCTTAAAGAACTAAGAGAGGTGGTGGCTGAACCTCTGGCTATCCTGTTCAGCCAATCACTGGAAACAGGGAGGTACCCAAAGACTGGAGGACAGCAGATGTAGTCCCTTATACAAAAGTGGGAACAAAGAGGAAGCAGGGAACTACAGACCAGTCAGCCTCACCTCAGTAGTGGGAAAGATCATGGAAGCACTACTGAAGGAGAGATTGGTGGAACATCTGGTTGTCAATGGACTACAGGACCCAAGGCAGCATGGTTTCACCAGGGGAGGCTGCTCAGACCAACCTCATTGAATTTTTGACTGGGTGACTAGGGAGGTGGATCAGGGAGGGCAGTGGACATGGCCTATCTGGACTTCAGCAAGGCCTTGACACTGTGCCACATAGAAGACTATTACACAAACTGGGGAATATGGGTGTGGGCAGGACAGTAGTGTGGTGGGTAGGTAACTGGCTGGGTGGCAGGACACAGGGTGGTGGTAAATGGCTGTCCTCCACAGAGGAAAAAGTGACCAGTGGGGTACCACAGGGATCAGTGCTGGGACCGTCCTATTCAACATCTTCATCAGTGATATTGTACAGGATCTAGAAGGCAGAATTTCACTGTTCGCTGATGACACAAAGCTCTGTAACAGAGTAGACACACCAGAGGGTGTAGACAGAATGAGAAGGGACCTGCAGAAACTTGAAGAATGGTCAAGGGTTTGGCAGTTGAAATTCAATGCAAAGAAGTGCAAGATAATGCATATGGGGCACAAAAACCCAGGCACAATATATCAGTTGGGGGTGAGGATATAGCATGCACCAAGCAGGAAAGGGATCTTGGGGTTGTCATCTCTGATGACCTCAAGGTAGGGAAACAGTGACAAGGCATCAGGTAAAGCAAATAGGATGCTGGGATGTATAGGCAGGGGCATCACCAGCAGGAAAAGGGAGGTCATAATTCGCTATACAAGACACATAGTGAGGCCCCACCTGGAGTACAGTGTACAGTTCTGGAGATCATACCTCAGTAAGGACATAGACAGGGTAGAGAAGGTTCAGAGGAGGGCAACAAAGATGGTGCATGGATTGCATCACAAGTCCTATGAAGACAGGTTGAAGGAACTGAACATGTACTCCTGGAGGAGAGGAGGGAGAGAGGGATATGATAGAGACATACAAGTATCTTACAGGGAGGAACAGGGTGCAGGAAAACACTATTTTAAGCGAAAAGATGTTTCAGGACTAGAGGGCATGGGATGAAGTTGGAGGGAGGACAATTCAGAGGAAACATGAGAAAGAATTTCTTCACAGAACGGGTGGTGGACAAGTGGAACACCCTGCCAGAGGAAGTGGTGGGGGCTGAAACAATCACGGGATTTAAGAATGCATGGGATAGACATAAAGGAATTCTAGAGGTCAGGGGTAAGGGGAAATAGACTTCTAGGAAAACAAACTGAACTTACAAGCTCAAATGGGCAGACTAGGTGGGCCATAGGCCCTTATCTGCCGACACTGTCTATGTATCTATGTATCTATGTATCTATGTATCTATGGGTGGCTGGAGCATATAAGCCTAAGAAAATTGGCCTTGGAGCACAGCTAGGTCGAAGCCAGCCATTTTTCATGAAGCTACAGTATGTCCAGACTGTAGTGTTAGGTAAAAGTGTGGACAGCACTCCAGGTAGCAGCTGTATAGATTTCTGCAGTGGACACATTTTTAAAACATGCAACAGAGGTGGCCATGCCTCTAGTAGAATTACCACGAACAGCTACAGGAAGTTCCTTAGTGTACTTCCTATAACAGAAGACAATATGGTTTGCCAACAATTTTTCTTTTATTTGAGATTGGATACAACCTGTGAGCACATGTGCTCAATTGCAAATGTTTCACGAGCACTGTCAGACATTAACAAGTAACAGTAGCTACAATAAAGACGTTATTAGAACAGTTAACAATGAGATATAGCATATACAAAGTAGTCATGGGGTCTGAGACAGTACCAAGTCTAACACAATGTTCAGTTAATGGTAGAAGGTGTGAGGAGAATCAGTAACAAGAAAAGCGGGGAGACAAAGCCCCTCAGAGAGAGCCAAGCAGACACAGGTAGAAGTTAGTTAAAGCAGCTGCAAACAGAGTTGAGAGTGAACACTTTTTTAGGGCTTTCTTAAAGAGAGAACATTTAGGGAGTCCCATGAGTGCAACAAGGAGTTCATTTAGCCACTGTGATGCCCAACTAGGAAACAATCACTTACCCAGACAGGTTTGCAGAGGGACAGTAAGAACCTACCTGGTCATACTCCTCATAGAGTATTGTTTGGAGACCAATAAGAATAAGGCACAGATTGAAGGAGGGGTGAGTCAAGCAGTGCTTTCTTGGCCAGCAGGACAGGCTGGTATTTACACCTGGCCTGCAAGGAAAGCCAGTTGGTAAGTGCATAGAGAGTGCAGCTGTGTGTGTGTGTCTGTCAATTCTTGTAACAAATAGACATGCTTTGTTGTATACAACATGTACCCTATCAAGAACTGTGACACTTGCCGTCCCATAGACAGGGACCCCATAGTCAAGAAGCTGGAGGACCATGTGGAGATGGCCAAGCGTCTAGCCTTGGGGGTAAGATTCAGTCTTCATCTGAAGAATGCTCCTAGTTTTCTATTGGCAATGCTTGTGATATAGTCAACATGCTCAGCAAATAAAATGGTATCATCAAGGGTGACACCCAGATACTTAAAGGATTCCACCTGCTCCAGGGTGGCTCCAAGAGCGTTATGAATGACCAGGGGAGGGACCTTGTTCTTAAGGTGTGGCTCAGTGAAAAAACATGGTCTTCATTTTTTTCGTGGTTAAGAATGAGCTTGTTTCATGTAAACCAACCCTCAAGGGACTCAAAGCTGTTTCGTAGGTTGCTGGTGAGTGCCCCATGCTTTGGACTGCTGTTAAAGATAACAGCATCATCTGCGTACAGCAGCATCCTTGAGAGAGGACATGCATCAGGAAGGCCATTGACAAAAAGGCTGATGAGGAAGGATCCAAATATTGACCCTTGCAGGATCCCAGCTGAGACATCCTTCGCATCTGAGAGTATTCCGTTGATCCTAACTCTCTGTGTATGCCCCGTGAGGTAACAATGAAACCACAACAATGTGTCAGAGGAGAGGCCCAGGGAGCAGAGCTTGTTAAGAAGCAGCAAGTGGTTCATGAGGTTGAATGCTTTGGTGAAATCTACATAGGTAGCGCCAACCAAATGACCATTATCCAGGGCCTCGTGCAGATAGTATGTGTATTCAGTGAGGGCCATTGCAGTGCCGTGAAGCCTTCTGAAGTCATGCTGCTGATTTCATAGCAGATTGTACTCACTGAGGTAGGATAAAAGTTGTTCATGTAGGCACAATAGTGGCCATAAGCCACCAGACCCTGCCAAAGTGTAAAAAAGAATGATTCACCTCGAATCTCAGCTGCCTTAATGCACCTTAAAAGAACTGGTCGCAAAACATTTCCTTTTAAACCAAGCAGACCTGCAAATGCTTAACCCTGGCATATGAAATTTATCTCAACACCCAAGAAGCATGGCACAGTTTATGTTGCACAGTATGATTGCAAGCTTGCTGGTTTCAAGAACACTCAAATGCCAGCCAAATAAATTCATTCAATTCAGACATTGTCTAACAGCTTCAAAAAGTACTTTGAAATCAGGACCCTGCATTTCTTAAGGTCACTGAGTCATGCCATAAGAAGGGGACCTCACCTCTGAAACCATATAGCCAAGGAACTGGGTCCTCAAAACAGGGAACTACCTGCTACCAACTATCCTAGCACTATGACTGCAATGAGATCACCTTCCATCACCTCATCTTAAACATGCACAGTGGAAGGTCTTGTGGTTATAAGTCTATTACAGTCTGTCACCTTGTGGACAAAGTTCAAAAAGCCAAATAGGCAGGTCAATGACAGAGCCATGATAAATCAGAACATCTCCATACATATGCTATAAGACTTCCGATCCAAGGCAAGCTCTTCCCCAAATATGGCTATACCATCCCAAAGCCTTGTGCTACTCCTGAGGTAGAACGATACCCCAGGATACTTCTGAGGAAGTATTCTGCCTATAAAGGACAGCTCCAAGGACCAATACTTTGTGATCATCCACTTGCTGTCTTCTAAATCTACATTTCATCGCTGAAAGAGAGCTCACATCTATGCTACTGCTACTGACTCTGAAAGAACTATTACTCTACTGAACCTACAAAGACCTTGGCGTCTGCCATAACGTAAGAGACATTGAAAGTGTATTGACTATTTTCTATTTTTGCAAAGCCTCAAGGAGAAAAGAACTCAGAAAACCAGGAAGAAATCTTCTTCACACAACCATCTAAGACACTCCAAAATCTCCAAAGACAAGAGAGACAAGAGACTCTTTTGGAAAAGCTGGTGAAGTACATATTTATAAATATACCTTTACTGGTTTAAAGGTGTTTACTGAAATACTGTGTCTTTTGAGAATCCTGGTTCCAAAAATAGTTGCATGAGATACTGCAGTAAAATATTTGTTTTAAATGCTAGCAAGGCTTATTAGTACCAAGGAATTGTGTACTGGTTAGTAAAAAATATTCTAGGAAAATATATTGTCTTAAAAGTGTCTCTGGAGAAGGAGCACTAGGCCTTATACCTACATAGTAAAGAAACTGTGAAATGATTTAAAGTGCACAAAGCAGACAAAGGTCTGGATAGGATTTCTTAACCAATGTTTTATATTGTTAAGTGTTGGAAATATGTTAAATGTGAACTATGTGTGTTGAAATAAACAGCTTTTAATGGTACTTCGTGTCCAAGTGAAATCTGTCATCTCAGGAAATTACCACAAAAACAAGTGGGCACTGTCACAAATGCACTCAGCAGGTCAGGCCCTCTGCTCCCACAGTGCCAACCTCAGAGAGCAATAGTGTGAACAGGTAACAGACAGAGTAACCCTCCTGTCTGCTTTTGGGTCCGAATCACCTTTTTGCCTCAAGTTCTGGGGAGGGATTCAGACTGAGAACCTTATACTAGTGTACCCAATGAACAGGCTCAGATACATACCCTCTTCGGAGATTGCGGTACAATCTTACACCAGGGGCACCCAGCCAGGCTTCCAAAACGAAAACTCTTAAAACTCTGTAAAAGACCTTAGGTATATTCTTACCTTTTCCCAGTTTAGTAACACCATCAAGCTGTTGAACAGTTTGGTCAGACTTAATCTCCTATATGTCACATGCAAAAAGAACTGAGAGACACCCAGGCAGTCTTTCAAATAAAAGATTCTTTACTAAAAGATCATAAAAATATGAAAAATGTAAACACAGAACAATATATCAAAGAGCTCACAATCACATAAAACAAGGGAAGATTACAAAACAAAACTCCTACCACAATACATTTAGATCTTTTTTCTATCTAATGTATTACCTCTGTAAGTGCCTTTTAAGTTAGATCAGAGAGCTGTGTCTTTCTAGAGTCCCAAAATAATATGACAACAGTTCAGACACACGTATCAGTTTAAACTGTGTCTCCACACCCCTTCTGTGAGTCATCTAGCTCCTCCTTTTAGAATCAAAACAATACAAACATGATGTCCCATCAGGAGTGTATTAAATAATGTGACATCAGAAAAAACTCACTTCCCAAACTGAGTCTTTGATCATCCTGTTCCTTTGAGGATTTACAACCCTGCAGTCCGTCATCTAGGTGCAATATAGCCAACAGGAATCAGCTAAATGATGTTCTGTCTTGTAATAAAATGTATATTTAGTTTCCCAACTTCAAAGCAGCAACAGGTCATAAAAAGGCCATAAAATGCAATTTCTCAAGGAAGTTAATTACATTACAGAGATCTCCTGGTCAGTTTACATATCCTGTAGCTTCACTGAAACCTGGGATGGGGGGCCCCCCCGTGGAAGCCCAAGCTGTCTTATGTGAGACAATCACATACTATATCCAAATATCATACAATAATCATAACCATCTGGCCAAGCATCACAAGCACAATTTACTAAATACCTTTCACTTAAAAACAGCCGCAGAGGTAAATTGATGAATATTAATTGTGCTTACATTCAGATACTAGCCTTTCTAATGCATTGGATAAATGAAAGAGGATCGAGATGGGCCTATTGTCGGACATGCTGGTATAGTCACCACTTTTATGTACTGGTGTTACCATAGTATTTCCAGACTTGGGAGAACTGAGCTGGGAGAATTGCAGAGAGAAGTTGGAAATCTTGGTCAGGGGTATTGCCAGTGCCAAAGTTTTGTGTCAATTGTGTCACTCCCTACTCTTATTTTCCCGAACACCCTTTTTATATATTTCATAGTATCCTTGGGGGTGACTTGCTTAAAGCAGAATTTGGGAAGGTCGTGTCTGCACTGCCCTGTTCCTATAATCTCGCTGTCAACATGCTCCGTGACAACAGAAAGAACCAAGCTTAAGTCAGTAAAGGCTGTGCTAAGAGTATTCACAATGTCAGAAGGGGTGGTGAAGACTTTTCCATTTGTGGTAAGCATTGTGGGAGGAGATTTATCACTGTTACCCAGTAAGACCTGTATGTTGTCCCAAAATGCCTTCCCATTGCTCCAGCTGCATTTTTGCTGGTCTCTGTAGAATGCTTCCTTAGCCTGCCTTATCTCTCTGGTACACTTATTGCAGGCATCTCTATATTTTTGCAAATCAACTTGGCTCTACACCAGAGATTATCTCGGGTATACATTTGTGCGAGTAGAGATAGGGTGATCCATCCTGCTGAGATTCCTTTGATCTTGCACTTACTAAGTGGGGCAAATTTGTTGCAGGCCTCTGAAATGGACAATAATGTAATCAAGTGCCAGGTTTATGTCAGGGATGGCATCCAGGTAACTCCAGTCAGCCGATGCCAAATGTGCCTTGAAGGTGCCTATCAGATCTTTACGTAGCACCCCACTAGAAATGGTTTGGGGGGAAATTTTTGTACTGGGATGACCATACACAAAGGACAGGTGAGTGGTCACTGATGGCATCTGGCAGCATATGGCTCTTAATGAGTCTTTAAGGGTGTGTGGTCAGGATCCAGTCAATTAGGGTTTTAGAACCAGTTTTGTAGCTATCTCGAATGGGGTCTTTGTGAGCCACACTGGTACTAGCTGCCCAGTTGTTGCTGAGTCCCCAACAACAATGATTTCACCAGAGAAGCAAGTTTGAGTGTAATATCTGGCAAAGGCTTCTATGCCAGCTTGTTGATAACCCAGAGGAATATATACTGACATTACATTTAGGGCTTTTTGGTCTACCATCTAGTTGGATTTGAACAGCCAGGTACTCACAATGGCAAGTGGGGTTGTCAACAGACAATTTTTGGGCCTGAAAATTAGCCCATAGGTAGATTAGGCAGCCTTCCCTCTCTTACCTAGCCAATCCTGCCTAAATGTGTTGTAGCCATGTAGTGCAAAGGAAGGGTTAGGTATTTGGGGGGTAAGCCATGTAGCTGTAATGACAATAAGGTCAGGTTGTGCGAGCGCAGCTCAGGCTTCTAGTTGAGGAAATTTAGGGAGCAGGCTTCCAATACTGAGTGACACAATCTTAAGTTTACCTTTGCAGTCCTTGCTAGGCCCTGAGTCAGTAGGGGGACCAGAATTAGGAAGGATGTTGCCCAACTTGCCCAAAATGAGAAGTAGAATAAATAACAGCATTTACAGTCACTCAAACCAGGGGTATGCCATAGGTGTTTCTTAGTCCTAGTCCTAGTGCAGCCCTTTAAGATAGTAGCTTGGCTATGAGCACCTTGTGGGTGAAAGGGGCGCACCCCTCATGTACTTGGCTGGTGACAGGAATCACCTTAGATCTGGGCATGAGGTGCATGGGATGAGGATCAGGGCTTGTGGTGGTTTACTTGGTTTATAGGACAAAAGAAGGCTGTTTGCCCATCGAGATTGTCCTCCATATTGATGGATCATTTACCCGTGTCTCATTCATTCATCCATTTATCTAATCTAAGCTTAAAAATGGTGATGTTTGTCGAATCAACAAAATCCTGGGGTAGTTTATTCCATAACCTGGGTGATCTAATGGAAAAGAAATTTAATCTCTTGTTATTATTTACTTTTTAACTTCCAATTTTCTATTGTGAAGTCTTGGCACAATTTTTCTTAATGAATAAACAATACCACATTGTTCCATTTGAACTGGTGATTTAAGTATTTTAAACAGTTGCAGAAGATCACCTCTAGTTCACCTGTGCTCAAGAGAATGTAATCCTGTTTTTTTTAATCTAGTGTCATATTCTAAGTGAGTAAGATGGGGTACTAGCTTAGTAACTCTGTGTTGGACTTGTTCAATTTTATTTATATCTGACTTCAAATAAGGACTCCAAAATGGGGATCCATAACCCAGATAGGGCCTTATATGTGATCTATACAAAGTTAAGAGGCATTCTTCTGATTTAGAAATTAATGTTTTATTTATTCTATGTAGCAATGCATTAGTTTGATTTGCAATTCTAGAACAATGTGAGGAAGATGATAGTTTGTCATTAACCAAGATACCCAGATCTTTTTCTATACAAGATGTCCTAATAATGCTGTTGTTTAGGTAATATTTTTGTTTGGGATTATCTTTTCCAAAATGGGGTACTGCATGTTTAGATATATTAAAGTGCATTTTATTAATAAAGCCCATTGTTCAATTAAAGCAAGATCCAATGCTAAGTTATGACAATTTACAGGGGTATTGACCTTTCCTCCAAGTTTGGTGTCATCTGCGAATTTAACCATTATGTTATTTGATGAGATATGCATATCACTAATAAACAAATTAAACAGCACCGGGCCCAGAACGGTTCCCTGGGGCACGCCACTAGCCACCACACCTACTTCTGATAGTACACCATTCACCCTAACTCTCTGTGTTCTGCCGTTCAGCCAGTTATTTATCCAGGATATAATAGGTGCTGAAAAACCTAAATGGTTAAGTTTATTAGCCAATATACTGTGTGATACTTTTTCAAAAGCCTTGCTATGATCTAAAATAATGACGTCCATTGGTATTTTGCAGTCAAGGCTTGAACTAATGTAGCTGTAAAAAGTGATCGGATTTGTAGTACATGAAAATCCTGTTCTGAAACCATGTTGATAGTCGTCATTAATATTTAATGTAGACATTTCATTTTCAAGTTGATGTTTAATTATTTTCTCCATAAGTTTACATGGTATCGATGTAAGGCTCATAGGGCTGTAGTTTTCAATTTTAGAATGGGAGCCCTGTTTAAAGATGGGTGTAACAATGGCTGTGCGTCAATCAGCTGGAACTGAGGATTCATAAAGTGATTTTTTGAAAATAATAATCGAAGGAGGAATTATCGTATCCTTTGTCTCTATAAGGAATCCAGAGCTAATGTTATCAGGGCCAGAACTAGTATGTTGTTTTAGAGTATAAAAAACCCACTGAATATCCTAGAAAAGAGTTTCATATGGTTCTAAATTAGACCCTGCTGGAATAGGTGAGATATTAGTTAATTCTGGAGTAAAAACAGATGAAAAATAATTATTTAGCTCTGAAGCTGTTTCTGTATCAGATGTTATAGTGATGTTATTACAGACTAAGGGACCTATCATATTGTTATTACTTTTCTTACCATTTAGATAAGTATACAGTGCCTTATGACAGTCTTTATGACAGTCAGTATGAACAATTTTAAATTCAAAATTACGTTTTGCCAAAATGATAGCTCTCTTTAATTGTCTAACCACCTCTCTGTATTTAAGCAGAATGATGTCTTTCTGGTCAGATGGACATTTTTTTAAGGCTAAGAATAGTTTGTTTTTGTGTTTGATTAATATTTTAATATTACCATTAAACCAAGGGGGGATTTTCCCTTTGTTATTATACTTAAATTTATCTGGGACGTATTTTTTTTTCAAGTTCAAGTATCTTTGTTTTTAGAAAGTCCCAGGCCTCCTCAGTATTCATTGGATACATTATTTGTTCCCAATTAAGGGATTTTATCTGGTGATTAATGTTTTCAAAATTAGCCCTATTATATTGTTTTATTTTCAGTTTGTTAATTTTTGGTAATGGGGCAATTGGATGGAGAAAGAAAGGGACAGATGGTCACTATTTCCCAAAGGGTTAAGTAGTTGGATGTCGGATATATGTGTCTCAGAGTTGGTTATTTTTTTTTTATTATTTAGTTTACTTTATTAACACAGCAATGTTACATGAATATTTGCGGCCTTTACCAGGCCAGGTGTTTACAATCCAAACAGGCCTGTGTCAGGGTACATGTAAAATAAAATGGTGAACAGTGATAAAAGATACACATTCAACATGAACCATTAACATATAAAACCTAACAAAGCCTTTTACCCAAAAACCCACCCTTCAAACCACCCTCTTCCCCAGCAGCATTTACTAAGTTAAAGAAACCACTGGAATACCTCCTGGAAAGAGGAAAACACACAAAGACTCAGGAGGTGCCACAGGTGGAGGGGGTGGCTTCCCTGAGTTAAAGGGATTACGTGTGCAAGTGACTAGAACTGCATCTAGAGGGCCCCATTTGGCATTATAGGATTGCATTCTATTGTTCATTCTTGCTATGTGCAGTTCCAACTGTAGTGCCAACGTAATCTCCTTATACCATTCAAGCACTGAGTGTGTTGTAGCGTCTTTCCAATGCCTTAACATGACTGCTTTGGCCGTGGCTGATATAATAGCCATGTAAAACTTATTCCGTTTACCCATGTCTTTAGGAAAGATATTCAGTAGGCAAATTTCGGGTGTGAAAAAAGACTCTAGGCCTATTATAGGTGGCAGTGAGGCTTGAATCATCCTCCAGAAAGTCTGAATCTTGGGACATACCCACAGCACGTGATATAAGTCACCTTCTCCAGCCTTACACCTGCTGCAATTAGGTGATGTTGATTTACCCATCCTGTGTAACTTAGTGGGGGTATAATATAAGTTGTGTATGATGTTAAATTGTTGTAATTTGTATCTGTCTTGCCTTATGTATTTATGGTTATTTTCCCATATTTGCCCCCATACACTACTATCAGCATTAATCCCTAGTTTCTGCCTCCATTAATAACTAATATTGGAGGGCATTTCTTCATCTATCCTCTGTATTTCATGGTATAGCCTGGAGACGGAGTGGTGTTGATCTGCAACCTTTAACAACCCGGACAGTTCAATCCTGTTTTCCTACATCCTTTCATCTTCATAAATGAGCTTTTATGGAATCATAAATTTGTTGAAGTTTAAAGGATGACTTCTTACCAGGTTTGAGAACAAATTTGTTCATATGGCAATAGTTCTGCGTGCAAGGTCCCCAGATGCAACCCAACTGTCGGTTCCCAGAATGTAAGAGGGATCGGGGCATGTTGTATTTGGAAGTGAGTGTTGTGTGTCAAGGGTTGCTCCGGTGATTTTTGCCAATTCACTTTTAAGAGCTTCTGGACTTGATGGAGGACTTTCAGTGACCAGCCAATGGGCATATTTTTAATTGATTTAGGAAGTAATTTTAGGGAAGCATAGGCAATTGAGTTTAAAGATAGTGAGTATTTAAGAACTAGGTCTCCTCAATATGAACCCAAGGAGGCACATAGGAAAAGGGATCAGCTGAAGAAGTTGATTAGCTCCACAAAACTAGTTTACTAAGGTGTGATGCTAAATAATATTTAAAGAAGGAAGGAAGTGCTAGGCCCCCTGCTTTCTTTTGTCCAGTTAGCTTTCGGTATGCTCTTCTAACAGCCTTCCCTTTCCATAGAAAGACATTAAGCAATTTTTGCAAAGTTTCAAACCAGGTTTTGGGTAGATAGGACCCCAGCATGTTTAGAGGGTAGAAAATCCTTGGCAATATGTTCATTTTCACTACTTCTGTTCTAGCCCAGAGTGAAAGAGGCAACAAACTCCATCTGGTCAAGTCTTGCTTAATTACTTTAATTAGGTTATATAAATTTTCTCTAATCATCGTGGTTATCTCCCTAGTGATTTTAATACCAAGATACGTCAATACTTTTAGTTCCCAGCTGAGCCCCAAATCCTTTGCCACATTTGGATAGCATCTACTGTTAAGCGGGAAGAGCTTTGTCTTGGAGATATTAAGTTTGTAGTTTGAGACTTTGGAAAACTGTGTGATCTCCTGCATGACTGCTGGTATACAGGTTTCAGGGTCTTCTACGTGTAAGAGCAAGTCATCAGCATAAGCTGAGATTAAATATCTCTTGTTGCCTACCTGCAGTCCCCTAATTTCCCGTGTTGCAAGTAATCTGTGGATCAAGGGTTCCAGATATAAATTGAACAGGAGTGGGGAAAGAGGGCAGCCCTGTCTCTCAGAGTTGGTTATAACCAAATCCAATATGTTATTCCCCCTTGTTGGTTCTCTAACACTTTGAGTGAGTCCCAGATTAATTATAACTGAAAGTAATTGTTTGTCGTGTTGGTTAACACCAGAGAGTGTATCCCAATTTATAGTAGGAAGATTAAAGTCCCCTAAGATGAGAACTGGATCTTTGCTAGCTATTTGAATGATTTCATTACAAAGTTGTTTAGTTTGGCCAATATCAGAAGAAGGAGGACGATAACAGGTACCTATAAGAAATTGGTGGATACTAGTAGGTCGAATATGGACCCAGACACTTTCGGATTGTACAGTAGTTGTTGACTCATATGATGGGATATCGTCTCGTTCGTATAGACTGACCCCACCTCCTTTTCTTGTATCCACTCTATTTTTAAAGTAGTGCTTGAAACCAGGGATTTCTGCTCTCCACTTTTTATCTGTGTTACCCCAGGTTTCAGTAATTGCTATTAAAGCTAAGTTTAAAGTTTTAACCAAAATTTCAAGTTATGCAAGTTTAGTAGTTGTTAGTGATCGAGCATTTAGTGAAAGAATATTAAGGTTTGTCCAGTAGGGTGAGCATGGACTATCTTTACAAGAGATAGGGGGGCATCCCAATCTCCCCCTTTCCTATCAGTTTAAATGATTATTTATGAAAGTTGATATTTTCTGTCCTAAGATTGTGCTACCCCTTCTACTAAGATGCAAGCCATCCCAACAAAAAAGTGATGGCCTATCGTCAAATTCCTCCCAATGGGTTAAGCAGCTTATGCCCTGCCAGTAGGTCCACTTGCGAATCCATTCATTTAATGCTTTTACTTTATTATTAATGTGTCTGGTTGCTCTTGGAATAGGTAAGATTTCAGAAAGACATATACTGCAACCACGTTTCATTAAAACATTACATAGAGCCACATAATCCTGTTTGATCTGTTGAAGTGGGGACCGTGTGACATCATTAGTGCCAACATGGACAGCCACCAGAGGATTTTCCCCAGCAGTTGACAAAATCGTTTTAGTCATTGATGTAAGATCCGCTATTTTTTCACCTCTATAACTAGAGCTAGGTCGGTGTTCCTTGTCTGGATTACAGACTATGCGATCAACATATTTTATTATGGAATCTCCTAGAACATATACCTGCTTTTTTGGATGAAGCACATCAGGAGTATGCAGAGATTGAGACACTAGGGAGGTAGTCAAGGGAACAGAAACCGGAGGAGTTTTGAGTGGTGAGGTCACAATTATTTTGTGATCTAATTACACTTTAAAACTTTCTCTATTAGGGTTGTCAGTTATATGTTTAGTGGTACCTGAGGTATCATTAAAATCATCCTCAACTAAATCGGGAAGAGGTTCAAAAGAATTAGAAAGTGGAATTGTGTAAGTTTTGGGAACAGAGTTATTTACTTTTTTGGTATGCTTTTTTTGAGGAATCAAAGTCCAGTCCTCAGCCTCTATGGGGTGTTTGAGTAGATTTTTAGTAATAGTAGTTAAAGGGGGTAGAGGTAGTTGTTGGATGTTCAGTCAAAATAGAAAGTGGTAAACAATTTAGAGGTGGGTTGTTGGAGAAGGAGCCTCCCAGACATTTTGAGGAAGAGGTATTAGCCTCTACCAGTAATGACATGTGATCAATATATTCTTCTAAGGCTTTGATCTCAGAGCTAATATTCTCACTTGGTTGCAGTCGCTTAATTTCCTCCTGTAGGTTCTTAACTAAGATACATTTATCACACAGAAAGTTTAGATCTTGTTTACCAATGGTATACATCTTACACTCAAAACACACCTTATTAGCTTTCTTCATGATTTAAGATAGTCAAGATACAAGGTGGTAATTAATGGATTTGTTACCTTATATGTATGTATGTTGGTATGGTTGCCTGGTCCTGATGTCCCCATGGACATGGTAGACATGCACAAGACACGATGTCTCTGCGTGTGACTCTGCACATGGCCCCCACTTCTATAGCGCTTGGATTTTGCTGCCATCGGAAGTGTGCTCTCCTGCTACTTCTACTCGCCACAGTTTAAAACTTTCAAAATCAATGATAGCCTTTAAAAAGGCTTCACCTAGTGTAGAATTAGGTAATGGGATAGCAGATAGCCCCTACAGTTGTGAGCAGTGGTCAGGATCAGGAAAAGACTGGTGACAAGATATTACAAACAGTGCCCTCAGTCCTCCAATATCCCACACTGCCCTATACCACAGAGAGGGCTTGGAGATAGGGAATAATTCTAACCCTACTGTTGCCCCAAAAGTTGAAATTCAAAGCAATACACACACAAAAGGTACATTTTAGCACAACTAGCAGCAATTCAGGTTTCTGAATGGTTTCACAGTGCTCTTGGGGTTACTTATGTTCTCCTTGCCAGAGGTGGTTATGCTAGGGGCACTCTTGGCCACATTGCTTTGGGGAGTGACTGAGGGCTGGTCAGCTGCTGTAGGCCACCAATTATTAACCCAGTGTGAACAGGGAATTACTAGACAGAGGAATATAGTTTATTTATTTGTTGAAACGTTTCACCAGGAAAGTTGCCCTTTTTGTGTAGCGGTAGGATGTATTTCTGACCTTGTGTCTTTTTTGGCAAAATACATTTGCTACTGTGAGCACTACTTAAATATTGGTGTGCTGGTTTGCCTTATTTCTGATAAGCAGGATGGTGCTTGAACTTTTCTGTTGTGGAGGCAATATTGGAGCAATGAGGATTAGAGTTGCCCCCTCCATCTGAAGTTTGAGTAGTACCCTCTGAATTAGAGGGAAGGGAGGAAAGGCATACAGGAATCTTCCCTTTCAAGAGAGGGACAATGCTTCTTGCCAGAAAACTCCAGGCCCTGGAATGAGCAAGCAGAAACGTGGTAGTTTTGCATTGTGTGGGAACACAAAAAGGTCCAACTCTGGACAACCCCATTTGTTGAACAGGTTATCCTCTACTGAGGTCAGTAGTTCCCACTCATGTATTTTGGACTGTGACCAGCTTAATCTGTCTGGAAAAATACTTTGGTGCCTGGAACATGTACTGTGGACAGTTCTAGACCATGTTCTAAAACACAGTACCATACTCTCATTGCCTCCCTGCATAGGAGATAACAGTGAGTTCCCCCTTGCTTGGTGATGTAATGCATCACACTTATGTTGTTCATCTGTACTAGCAGAGGACCTGGGGATGGGTCAGTCTGGAAGGCCCTTAAGCCATATGGAACAGCTCTCATCGCTATAACATTTATATGCAGGTGCTCTCCACTTTGATCCATACACCCTACATCTGATTGGGGCCCCCAAACCCATCCCTGAGGCATCTGTTGTTAAAATCTGGTGACAGAAAGGTATCAGAAAAGGAACCCCCTTCAGCAGGTTGCTGGGTTCCATCCACCACATGAGCACCTTGCATACAGAAGAGGTTACTAGAACCTTCTACTCCAGACTGTCTGTGAGTTGATCCCACTGGACCCTCAAGGTCCACTGAGGGATCCTCATGTGGAGAGTGGCCAGAGCTACTGTAACTATGGCCGCTGCCTTTAGGCCCAGAAGCCGAAGAAACGTTCTGTCACATATTGGCTATTGTAAACTAGTTTGGCCTGTACCATTAGATGCTCAGCCCTGTTAAGAGGCAGAAATGCTGAGCCTATGGCCATATCCAAGACAACCCCTATATAATGCAGACACTGGCAAGGAGTCAGAATAGACTTTGGCACATTGACAGTGATCCCCAGAACAGCGAACAGTTGTCTGGTTCAAGCTAGTGTGTGTGTCAGTTGCTCCCTTGAGTGAGCTTTCAGAAGCCAGTCATCCAGATACGGGAATACATAATGGCCTTCCCTGCAAAGGGCTGCTGCCACCACAGCGAAGCATTTGGTAAAGACCCACAGTACAGATGACAAGCCAAAGGGCAATACTCTGAACTAGAAGTGTTCCCCCTGAAACAGGAACCTCAAATATTTCCTGTTGAGGTTTTCGGATTTTGATATAAAGGTAGGCATCCTTCATGTCAAGGGGACAGATTCAATCCCCTACCTGCAGTAGTGTTGTTAACAGACCCTGCAGAGTCACCAACCTGAATTTTTTATAGTCTATGAAAAAATTCAGGTCCCTGAGATCCAAAATAGGCCTTAGATCCTCTGTCCATTTTGGAACTAGGAAGTACCAAGAATAGAACTGTGTTTCTCTGTTCCAGTGGTACAGGTTCTATTGCTCTTTTTGTGGAGTAAGGTGTGAATTTCCTCCAGAAGCAGAGGAATGTGCTCTTGAGGATAATGTGTAGGGATATACATCCCCAACATTGACATGTCGACAGCGGAGTGCCCTACAGTGACAACAGCACCACGTCACTGTAGGAAACCCGCTGGCACCCGGCACTGTCTGTAGGGGGTCCTTCACCCCTCCAACTCAGCTCTGACTCAGAGTTGAGAATCCTAAGTGGGGGTGTGTGGGGGTGAAGCCCCACGTGGGAGGGTGGGGAGGCCGTCCCGAAGAGAAAACACTGCTGCTTCAAAACTGGCAGCTGACTGCAAAATACAGTCGTATGCTGGTTTTCGGCTGTTGGGTCATTCAACAAATATTTTGTCGACGACCCACTGTGGATCCATGTGTAGGCACTGAGGGATGGTCTGGAGGTAGCTCTAGAAGTTCTAGAGCATGACTTTGTGCTATTATTTCTAGGACCCAGGCATTTGAGGTCAGCTCCTTCCACTGGTCCAGGTTGAGGGAGAGACGACACCCAACAACCACTCCAGGAGGCAGTAGTGGCAGGGGTGTGTGTGAAAGGAGTCAGGCTGAGCCAGTTGCAGCTCTTGCCACACTGCCACATCTAGGGGCTTTTGAATGGGCACCTGGAGTGGCTGCTGGAGTAGGAAGGGCTCCTGCTCCTTTACCCTTACCTGTCTGGTCATGGTACTGTGTCTCGCACCAGCCATACGAAAAGACACCCTCTGTCTGCTCCTTGGCTGGGTGTGATAGAGGGAATGGACTGATTTGAGGGTTCTGGCTGAGGCCTGCAAATTGGAGAGGGTCTCTTGAACATCTGCACCAAATAATTTATATCCTCCAAAAGGGGCATTTGGAATTGACTACTGGATGTCATTTGCAAAGCCCACCACACTCAGCCAAGAATACATTCTAAGACATATTCCATAGGCTGCTGCCCTAGCTGAAGCACCCAAAAAGCTCCCCACACCAGGCACTTGGGTTAATATCCCAATACTGACACTGTAGTGCAGCATGAGGGGGGTGCTGCACTCCTGAGGTGCCTTCTTTCAGATGAGACATTAAACTGAGGTCCCATCTGCCTGTTCTTGTGGTAGTTCAGGTGGATGTTAAAGATCCCACGGCACTTCTCGAAAAGAGTAGGGGAATTTCCGGTGCCCTGGCCAAATTTCCCCCCATTCACTAAAAATACCACCAACAGCTTAATCTGGTTCAAGGTCAGTTGACATTTATCTGTATCCCCCTCCTCCGAGTCGTGCCTGAAAATAGGCAGAATTTGTCTAGTGCACTTACCCAGTCAACAAAAACAAACTAACTAAACTAAAATGTCATAAGCCATATGTAGCAGGTGTTTGCCTATGTCAGCCCCAGATGTTAAGACCTTAAGGAGCTCTTGCTTTGGTGCACCTTCTGAAAGAGCTTGGCAGCTGCTTTAGCTTTCCTCCAGACTGTGTTTTGGTATTTTACCATATGGGCCTGGTAGTTTGAAATTCTCAGGCCCAAACAGGCAGAGGCATAGGTCCTTTTTCCAATTACATCTAGCTTCCTGGATTCCCTGTCAAGAGGAAGAGAACTAAGATGTTTTGGTGCCTTTGATCTGTAGTGGGCAGCATTTATGACCACAGAGTCAGCTTCAGGTTGGCCTGCAAAGAAGGGCCTACCTGAGGGAGTCATATACATTTTGTCAGCCTTTCTAGGTATTGCATGAATTACATTAGGCCTATGCCAGGCAACAGAGGTGGCATTCTCCAGGGCAGGGAAGAGGGGTGGAATTCTGATGGGAGCGGGGGGGGGTCAGGTAGCTCCAAGAAGTCCATCAGGTTCTTCTTGGTTGTGTCCAACTCCTCCAAATCAAATCCCATGGCAGCTTGAAGTTGCTGCATAATGATTAAGAAGGGTCCTCAGGAGGGGATCTAGGGGGTGTAAACCACCAAGTCCTTGCTGCAGGGGGAAACTGTGGAACCAGTTCTCTCATAGGGACTTTCCAAATAATCTTCAGCCTCTTCCTCCTCCTCATCCTGCACCATGAGGTCAGGATTGTATTCCATGTCATCATCTGCCTGGTCGATGGGAAGAAGGGAGTGCAATGGTGATGCCGTGGGTGCTTAAGAGGTATAAGAGTATAACCCTAGTAGGCATTGGAGTGGCAGTTTCAATGATAGACCCTGTCGATGGAGCTCCTGGTGTAGGAGGAGGAGGTAATCAGTCATTTGAGGATGTCCGTAAAGGACAACAAGAAGGCATGTACATCGGCGCTAGTGTATTCGATGGGAGTACCGGAGGAAGTTGACGGCGGAGGCAAGGCTCCCTGTGTTGATGGCAATGCACCAGCTGTACTAGGCCTGGTGGTGCCTGTAACCTGCCCTAGGCTGGAAGCTATGTCAATAGTCTGGGCATCTGGCAGCATCACCACCGAAGCAGTCAACAGCACTGAAGTGGTTGCTTTGTCTTGCTCTCTCTCCCTCTCCCGGTGCTTATGCTTATGTGAGCAGGATGGTTTTTCCCAGGATTTTGACAATTTGGATCCTGGAGAATGTGCCGGAGATGCAGCGGAGCTCCTTCTCCATTCGGTCTACTTGCTGCTTAAATAGGTGCTTTTTTAGCATGCCTATTCTGTGTCGGCAGGCGACTGTACTGAATCCCTTGCAGATCTGGCATGCCTGATTGTTGTGGTCCAGGCCTAGGCAGCACACGCAGATGTGAATCTCCAGAATATATTTTCTCACCATGCTCACAATAGCAGAACAGCTTTGACAGCTCTTTAGTCGACATAGTCACTTGAAAAAGTGATAGTGTGACTACGGTAAAAAATATATATCTGTATAAGAAATCAGTGACTATAACAGCGTCGTTTCCATGTACGGTCTGAGCAGAATGGTCAACAACTGGAAAAGAACTGAGTAGGGATTGGGCCACCCACATTTATATGGGAGAGCCGATGTCTGATGTCATTGTGGGTAACTACTGGTGGACTGCTCGCAAAAAATCTCTGTGTGGTTCTAGTGCCTGGCGGCTTATGGTTCCATAGGTGTAGCTTGATGAAAGAGATGTCCTCAAATAAGATCAATATTACAGCATTTATTTTCATTTCAGCCATCCGCAGGGCAGGGATTAAAGTGGATCCCTTGTATTGTGCATTAAATTGCAACAGCACATCCTTTATTATTTGCATTAGTTTACTTGTAACATATTTCATGTTTTGATCAACAATTATGTAAACCTAGGTAACAACATGATTTTTCGATATCTAACGTGACATTATTTTCCATTTTATATTAGATTTTCTCTTAGCATACATCATTATTTTACTTTTCATAACATTAACTTTAAAACTATTTTCTTTACAGTAAGTTTTGAGAATTGCTATTTACCAATTTAACACAATGGGAAAAACGGAAAGAATTAAGTTGTCCACGTACATTAAAGCTGAGACTTGTGCTCCATTAATTACAGGACAGTGTCCTTTGTTTCCTGACTATAGTATTGGTAAGTCATTTATAGTGGTTAAACAATAAGGCTGCCAACAGGCATCCTTGCTTGACATCTCTGCTTGATGGAATCTTTTCTGATAAATTATTGTGTAGGTCATATCTAACTACTGACCATTACTAGAATACAAATGCATAATAAAATGAAGAACACTCTTAGCAATTGTTGTCTGTGATAGCTTGGACCATAATAGAGGCCTAGAGACAGCATCAAAAGCACCTTTAAAATTGATAAATGCCATATAAAGGAGAAGGAGGTGTTTTCTTACATAATACTTCTCAAATGAATGGCTGTTAAATGGTAGTACTGCTATACAATCAATAACACTACTCAACCCTGCACAGTCACTGAAATAGGCGGCACCAATTCTGTACCAGCACGCTACACAATAGTTTCCTTTTCTCTGTACCCAGACACAAACTGATTGGCCACTTGATCTCCAGTTTATTTAATTTTTATTGACCTGGAAAACTGATTATGTGTTTTTTTTAGTTAATCAACTCTAATCTCAAAGTAATGGGTTTGAACTGTTCACCACCAGATGGATATTTTCCATGTGGGAATTTTTATTTAAGCAATAAACCACAACAGGGTGTGGGTTATGCTGGGATTTACCTAGAACTGGTGTGGTTTGATCATGAGACTGCAGGCCGGGTGAGTAAACCACACCAGAAGTGGGTAAATCCCAGCATAACCCACACCCTGGAGTGGTTTATTGTAATTATACAATGTTCCCTTGCATTTTTTGTTACCAAAAAAAGAAAACAAGCGTTTGTTTTTTGTATTTTGAATTATTTTTCTTCAGTTTATTGCTCCGCCAGGAAAAATAGTTCTGTGTTGCTCGGTGGAATACAAGAAGTGTGCGAGTCCCATCCAGCACTGTAACATGTGTCGCAAAAGCGGTAGCTCACATGTTTTTCCTTATTTTTCTTTTTTTATTTCATTACTGTGATTACTTCTGGAGCGAGCACTGAGGAGCTGCACCATGTCAGGGTGCGGTTCTGGTGTGAGTTGGGGTTTTGTGGTCCGGGGAAGTGATGTTGTTACTAGGCTTTTTTTTTAAAAACGATCAGGAGATCAGCAGTTTAACAGTCTTATATGCCTTTTTTTTCCTTCTTTGAAGTGGCACAGGGAAGGGAGAAAATAGTGGAGGTGACAGGTGAGTTCAACAACTTGTGAACGACCACTTGTGGTCCGAGTGGCCATGTGGTTTAGGGGTGGAGAAGACTGGAGTACAGGTAAGGGGCTCATGATACAGAAAACAGACTGCAGAGAGAGCCATGGTCTGACTTTGGCCCACATTCTGCAGCAAACACTGCTCACTGTGGTTGCATTTTGTTTACCTTTGGTTAACTTTATGAGCTGTAATAGAGATGAAAATCACTTTCAGCTCTTCCTTTTGTATTAAGTAGGGTCTGGTCTGAGTGTCCATGTGGTTTGGGTGTGGAGAGAAGACTGGAGTGTGGAAGGGGGCTTGGTGATACAGGGTGAGGACTGCAGAGAGAGCGGCAGTCTGACTAATTCTGCAGCAAAGACTGCTCACTATGGTTGCATTTTGTTACCTTTGGTTAACTTCATGAGCTGTAATGGAGCTGAAAATCACTTCCAGCTCTTCTGTTTGTATTAAGTAGGGTCTATTAATTGGAAACTGCAGTCCATCTTTGAATTCCACACTTTACGAATGAGGTGTAGTGGTGAGGCAATCCAATATGGCAGTTTTTGTCTTTGATGTTCAGGGGGGTCAGAGGGATTTTAAAAAGCGGGTGATTCTAGATGTGACTGACTAGCACCTTTTTCCATGGGTCATACCAGGATTTACAATGCCGGAAAGTAGCCAGTCAGCCAATCAGATTTAAGTGCTTAGAAGCCCATTGTATAATTATTTGTACTTTTGGTCCTGGAAAGGCACACTAAGCTTGATAACTTGTTTTCAGATATGTCCTAGATGGTAGGTTACACGGGTCTGTTTTATTGACGGGATATAATGGCCAGGACAGCTGTGAAAATCCCCTACCTTTAAGATAAGAGCAATGGGATCTTTAACTTCCCCCTGGACAGCTACTTGAGATGGGTAGAAGGGACACATTTGAAGGACCGCACCTCAACAGTGCAGCAACCCCACAGTGATGCACTTCACTGTCAGTGTTAGTTATCTACCCAAGTTCCCAGTTTAGGACTACAACCCATGAACTCTGAGCTGGATTTTCAAACCACCCAGAAATCTGCACAGTTACGGGAACATCTGGTATAAGTGGGTCTTCACATGCAGTGCCACAGTTTTTTCTGCATGCGCCAGATTTTCAAAGATGGAGCTGTTTTATGGCTAGCTCCATGATTTATGGCACCTTGCATTCATTTTGTGGTGCAGCTGAGCCAAAATGTTACACCTGGATGGACCAGCATAACATCCTCCACAGCTGCGCCTGCCAACAGTGTGGAACATAGGCTAGAAATGTCCACAGGTGTAAAGATTTATTTACTGCACTGGTGACTGCAGAGTGGTACTTAGTCCCAGAATGACTGAAAATCCATCTCCTGATCTTTCCAGCCCCAGAGACGAGTGTGCAGACTTTTGAGCCACTGACAATGAAAGAATGTTCCAACACCAGCAACCCATTTAAGATCACTGGGGGGGGGGACATTTTATTTTACTGGTAGCATATTTTAGCATCAAAAACTGTGTTTAAGTAAACAAACAAACAGAAAAAAAGATTTTTTTCATTTCTGCTCCTCCCCGACCTCTCAGGCTCACAATTCTTTGGTAATGTCATTTTAGTTTTTACTCCCCAATTATTTCTCCCTCAGCCATTTATAATTTTCTTTCTTTTTAAAAAATAACAAGATATTGACAGTGAAAGGGTTCATTTTAACATGCCAAGATGTTCAGTTTACTTGTTTTTTTGCAGGAGAAAAACTGTGCTTTGACTTACATGACAGCAAGCAGTTTCCTACATAATGTTAGGGTTCTGAGAACTCAGAATAATGTTTCTTCTAAGAGATCCAACAATAAGTTAAGGCAGGAACTGCACTGAATCGGGATTTCTCTGGTCCCAGGAACCGGAGAGGACCACTAATTATACACAAAAAATAATAAAACTACTGTATCATAAGTTAATGCAGAGTATCAAAAACTAAAATAACTGAGTGCTTAAAAAACAAATAAGCAGTTTATACTAAATACGTAAATTTGACCTGTAGGACTGGAATGAGACTCCGGGGCAACTGCTCTCTTCAGCAGAAAAACAAATCTGTTGTTAAAACAGCGGTGAGAGCATGACCACAGTGCAGAGCTTAAATGGAATTCTAAATTCTATCAGTATTCAGTTCAATATCCGGGGCAACACCTCTGAATGGAGATGATGCAGTTTTGCATGACAATATTGTTGTATTCCTGTTGTTAGAAACACAATTTAGTGTAACATCAACATTATTTTTTTTTTCAAATAAAGAATATTTTATTTCATAAAATGGGTTCAAAAAATATTGCTCTCTGGCTGTTTATGCCCATAAGGAGTGTATGTTAGTAAAATCTACTGTTTCTAAGAATTTTTTCAGTTAAATTTGAAGCAGTGGATTGTCTCTTTAAAAATACTAGTAGCGGGAATAGGAATAAATGACAGAAAGAACTGGAACTTGTATTGCAACCATCAGCTACTGCCATAGGATGACCAATAATAAAAAATTACCATAGTAATATTGTTTCTTCCAGGGGATCCCTCAGTATGCCTGACTAATGTACTGGTGCCAGCTGGGTTCAGCTGCCCTGAAACTAGAGTCTATGCTAATGATGCCAAGAATTACCTGCCTGGGGTATAAAGCCTTCTCCTTTGTAGCACCCAAACTGTGGAATAGTCTACCTGCCTCCCTCCACTCACTAGACTCAAACCTAACCTTCAAAGCACACCTTAAAACTGGCTTGATGGCAAATGCCACCTGCACCTGCTCACTCGGATGATACTTGCTGCATTGGGCTCCTCAGCTTAGTTTATTTTGCATCTTTCCTCATCCTGATGTATTACACTGTAATTTACTATTCCTGAATTGCTGATGTATAATGCACTTGCACTTTATATCCCCTTTGTCATATTTCTGTACCAGTTTGTGCCTGTGAATTTGTATTTTCCTGTGTAATTGTGAAATTGTTATTTCCTAATTGTGTTATTGAGTAACCTATGTGCCTTCTTTGTGGCCCAGGTCGTGCCTGAAAATGGTCCCTTGGATCACTGCGCCTACCATGTAAACAAATGCATAATGCATACATAATTAGCCAATCAGGTTACAGAAAGAGAGTTCTGCCTGCAGATGTTGCTGAAAGCTAGTCAGATTCGTTTAGAAGCTAAAGGATCAAAAGGCCCCAAATCCCTAACCTAACCTAGTAATAAGAAAAAAATCAAGAAAAAGAACTTGCCAACACATGAACTACAGTATGTGCAACATGGTAAGAAAAAAGTGGAGCATTCCACAAAATAAATCCCAACAGTAAGAAATTTAGCCCAAGGTATGGACTGCAGAATTAATCCCAGCCAGGTTATGTGAGGAGAGGTGGGTGGGAGGTCAAGCATACTGATGGATCCCCTGGAAGAAATAATATTACTGTGGTAAGTAATTTTGCTCTTCTCACCCCAGGAATCCCTCAGTATGCTTGACTAATGCAAATTACAAAGCAGTGCAGTTGGAAGGATGGAACAGAACCTACTTTGGAAACAGGTTCTACAGGACTGCAGTGCCAAATTTTGCATCTGATTTTGACTGTACATGCAAGCAGTAGTGCTTTGTGAAGGTATGTACAGTCTTCCAGGTAGCTGCTTTGCAGATATTGAGTAAGAGAATGTCCCTTGCTGCTGCCACTAAGGCCACACCACTGCAGTACCCCTAATGGAGTAGGCCCTGAGGCCTTGAGGTGACCACTTGCCAGCCTTACTATAACAAAATTGAATGCAAGAGATTATCCATCGAGAAGCAGTTCTCTTGAAGGCTTGCCTACCTTGCTATCAGTGAGGAATAGCTGAGTATGGTGGCCCTGAACTGTTTGGTGTGCTCCAGGTAGTAGGCCAGTGCCCTTAAACTGTGGAGCCTGCGCTCATCAGGAGTGGAATTGTCTGTGAAAAAGACAGGGAGTGTTATGGATTGATTCAGGTGAAATTCAGACACCACCTTGGGAAGGAACTTCTTATTTGTTCTGAGGACTGCTTTATTGGAGATAATGTAGTTTGGCTCAGTGCAAAGAGCTTGCAGGTCTGACATCCTTCTAGCTGAAGTGATAGCCACTATGAAAACAGTTTTCCAGATGACATATTTTATATCTGCAGTAGCCATAGGCTCAAAAGAGGGCTCCATGAGTTTGGCTGTGCACAGGTTCAAGTCCCAGGGAGGGACAGATTTCCTAAGTGGGGGTTGAAGGTGCAGCACACCTTAAAGAATTTCTTGAAAATGGAGTGAGAAATTATAGATTTCTCCTTACCAGCAGAAATGTAGGCTGAAATGGCTGCCAGGTGAACTTTCAGAGATGAGGCTCTAAGGCCTGATGCTTGTAAGTGGAACAAGTAATCCAGCAAAGAAGACAGGCTGGCTTTCAGCAGGTCGATTTGCCTGTCTCTGCACCAAAAAAGAAATCTCTTCTACTTGGAAGTATGTGTTTTTAGTGTTTGGCTTCTTGGCCAACCAAAGAATTCTTAGAACCTGTTCTGAATACTGAGTGTCTGGAAACTCTAGCTCCTCAAGTTCCAAGTATTGAGGTGAAGAGACTCTATCCCCATCTAAAGCAGGGTCAGAAGACTGTGGGTCAAGGGCAGGCGTATGGGCCATTTGGCTGACAGGGCAAGGAGCAGAGAGTAACACAGCTGCCTTGCCCAGACAGAGCCACCATGATCACGGTGGCTGGCTCCCTCCTGAATTTTAGCAGGATCCTGAGGATTAAGGGGAATGGAGAGAAGGCATACAGGAAACTTCCCATCCAATCTAGAGCCAAGGCATCCACTGGCACTGTGCCTAGGGCCGGAAGCCTGCAACAGTACAGTGGAATCTTGTGACTGAGGTCGGAAGCGAAGAGATCTCTGAGGTGTCCCACCTCCTGAAGACTGTAGCCAGTACTTGACTGTTTATGGTCCACTCGTAGTGGCCCTGACTGATGCAGCTCAAGGCATCTGCCAGCACACTGTCCTTACCAGGGAGATGAATAGCAGACAGCTGTATGTCCAAGGAATAAGCAAGGGACCAACTCTTCATGGCCTCCGTACAGAGCTCTGTGGATCTCGTGGCACCCTGCTTGTTGATGTAAAACATAGCAGCGGTGTTGTCTGTCCTGATTTGGACAGACTCTCCTTTTAGCTGGGGGCAAAGGCTTTAATAGCCAGGTGCACAGCTCTGAGTTCAAGGAGATTTAAGTGGCACCTGGACTCCCTTGGGGAACACACTCCGCTTATGAACTGGTCTGCCAGGTGTACACCCCATCCTAAAAGGGAAGCTTCCCTGGTGAGCACTCTGGAGGGTTCCCTTTGCTGGAAGAGAAGCCCTTCCCTGAGATTCTCCTTGTCCTTCCACCAGTCCAAGGCTTGCAGAAGGGTCCTTGTGACTGGAATGAGCTTTGGCAGAAAGTCTCTTTTCTGGGACCAGTGAGCCCTCAGGTGGTACTGAATGTCCCTCATCTGAAGCCTGGTGACTGGAACCACAGCTGTAGTCGAGGCCATGTGGCCCAGGAGCCTAAGTAAGTGTCTGGCTGGCCTTGGCTGTCCCAAGACAAAGGGGTTTGCCAAGTTTTGAAGGTTGTGTACCCTGTCTAGTGGGAGCAGGGCCTTTCCTTGCTGGGTGTCCAGCTCTGCTCCAATAAACTCCAGTAGCTGAACTGGCTCGAAATGGGATTTTTCTGAGCTGATCAGAAAGCCCAAAGACTCCAGGGTGCGCTGTGTGATGCTGAAGGAGTCTTTGACCTTTGGGGAGACTTGTCCACTATCAGCCAATCATCTAGGTAAGGAAAGACTGTGTCTGTCTTCTGAGATGGGCTGCCACCACTGCCAGGTACTTTGTGAAAACTCTAGGAGCTGAAGAATGGCCGAATGGCAGAGCTGCAAACTGGTAATGGCCAGAGGGCAGTCTGAATCTGAGATATTTTCTGTGGGAAGGCCTGATTGGAATATGGAAGTAGGCATCACTGGGGTCTAGGGAGGCTAGCCAGTCTTCCTGTTGCAAGGAGAGAATCACTATCGACAGGGTGACCCATCCTGAATTTCAGATTGAACAGGTGTTTGTTCAGATACCTGAGATCCAGAATGGGTCTCCAATCCCAATTTTTCTTCTGGGTGAGAAAGTACCTAGAGTATGGGCCTTTTCCCCATTGGGGGAAGGGAACTCTTTTTCCACTGCATTTGCAGACAGAAGAGACTTTACCTCTAACCCCAGCAGAAATATTTCTGTGGGGGTTAGGGCATTCAGACAGAAGAGATTTTACCCCTAACTCCAGCAAAAATCTTTCTGTGGGGGTTAGGGGTTTTATGGTCTTGTGACCCTGCCAAGAGGGACATTTCTTTTTTTTTTTTTTTAAACTTTAATTTTATTGAAGCTTTGCAGGAGACTTAAATACATTTGTCAGATCCATCAATACAATCACAGTGTGCCATAAGAGTATATACTGTACAGTCACTCAGTGTATAAAATACTTAGTCCAACTCAAAATTGATAATTCCATCCGACTTCTTTCACAACTCTAAGTACTGAGTTAATTTAATTTAATTTACTTCAATTCACATCAGTTCAAGAGGAGGAGGATTTCCTTGATTAGTCACCCCATCTATGTTTCTCCTTCTGTTTGTTGCCAGATCTCCCACCTCGTCCATCTCTGGACATAAAGTGAGGTCCTATGGTGTATTTTAAAGGTAAGTTCCTCTAGCACGGCTAGACTCTGGACAATTGATATCCAGTCCTGTTTCTTGGGAGGCGAGGGACTGAGCCATGCCCTGGTTATGGCCTTATGGGCTGCCGTAATTAAGATTGCCCATAGATACAGGGGGTCAGGTCCCCTAATGTCTGCAGGAGGAGTTCCAAGGATCATTTCCATCCAACCAAGAGGTTGGTCTAATGCAAAAATTTCCCCTATAGCTGTTGTAATCTTGGCCCAGAACCTTTGCAGCTTTGGGCATGCCCAAAATATGTGGAGATAGTCCGCTTTCTCCTCCCCACATCCCCTCCAACAGCTAGCTGAGTATTTTGTGTTTCTTTTATTTAAGGCCATAGGAGTAAGGAAGAAGTGGACCCTTACTTTCCAAGCAAACTCCTGCCATAGGGGCGACCTGGTCGTTTTTCTGACTATGTTGAAAATAGATCTCCAGTCAGGAGTCGGTGAATCAAAGTTGATTTCCTCCTGCCATCTAGTTTTGATCCTGGTTAATGGGTCGATTTTTACAGGTCTAAGGGACCTGTAAAGGAGAGAGATCAGTCCCTTTTGGCCCATGGTAGATTTTATCTTTTTGATGGCTGCCACAAAGGGAGCAGCCCTGGCTGGGTCTGTCTCTTTCCTTTGAAGAGATATTATATATGCTCTTACCTGAAGGAACCTAAAATGGTCCGAATTTTTGAGGCCGAACATGGTCTTAAGGGATACAAAGTCCTGGATTGAGTCCCCCTGAATGAATTGACCCAGGTATTCCAGACCCAATTTACCCCACTGTTTATATGTAAGGTCTAGATGATTAGGAAGGAAGTCTTCGGCCCAGGCCAGGTTTTTTAGTGGCCATACAGAGGACTGTAATTTTATATTTTTGCCAGAGCCTATGGACTGAGCGAATAGTATCTCCCACAGAGTGTAGCTTAGGTATAGGGTAGCTATGAGACAATAGGGGAATTACTATGCAGTCTCCGAGGGGTACCCTACCATCTCCCCCCTCCTCGCCCCTCTCCATGTCTCTCCAACCGGAGGTGGAACTGGGACTGACCTACTGTAGCCATTTTTCAGTTGGACCGTCAAAAAATAATCCTCCAACTCTGGAAGGGATCTACCCCCTCCCTCCTGGTGAGCCTGCAGGATTTTTAATTTTATTCTGGGTCTCTTATTGCCCCAGATAAATCTGGAAATCATTTTATGCCACAGCTGGAAATTTGACTTATGTATGTGTAGCAGTATGCATTGAAATAAGTACAAGAATTTGGGCAATACACTCATTGTTATGGCCTGGATTCTTTTTTAAGGGAAGCAGTTAGGGGAAGAGTAATTTGTTTTGAATAATTTAGAAAAATGTTTAGTGATATTTACCCCCAAATATTTCATCCCATCGGTGGACCAGTTCAGGGTCAAGAGCCTACGTATATCCTCAGAGGGACTAAAGAAGAAGCTTAAGACTTCCGTTTTGGTTTTATTTAGGGAGTATCCCAAGTGTTTCCCAAACTCTTCCAACATGGGCCATATCTGTCCTATGGACTTATGCGGTTGGGAAAGGCTCAACAGAACATCATCTGCATACAGCAGAATTTTTTTTCTGTACACCACCCACCTCTATCCCAGATACCTCCTCCGCCCTCCTCACAGCCTCCGCCAAAGGCTCGATATAGAGGGTGAACAGAAGGGGGGAAAAAGGGCACCCCTGCCGGGTGCCTCTGCTCAGCCTAAATCTATTTGATAGCTCCCCATTCACCCTAACGTATGCCTGAGGGCTTGTGTATAGGGACCTTATGGTATCTATGAAAGATTCGGGGAATCCCCTGACCATAAACAAGAAGTCCCATGAGACCTTATCAAAGGGCTTTTCGGCATCTAGGCTCATCAGACACACCGGGGTGCGGGAGCGTTGAATCTTATCTATCATGTTCAAGGCAGAACGCACTCCATCAGGAGCCTGTCGCCCCATAACAAAACCAGATTGGTCTGTGTGAATCAAATCCGGTAGGATAGGATTCAACCCGGAGGCAATAATCAAGGTGAATATCTTGTAATCATGGTTAAGTAGGGAGATGGGACGATATGATTCACACCTTGAGGGGTCCTTTCCCTCCTTATGCAAGATGGATATGGTCTCGTACTGCCAAGGGGGGGGGGACCTCCCTCGGACCAAATATTTGAGAAGACCTTAAGAAGCAAGGGAGCTGTTTCTGAGGCAAGAGTTTTGTAAAATTCAGCTCCATACCCATCTGGGCCTGGGCATTTAGCTGACTTAAGTTTTTTAATTGTGGAAACTATCTCTTGTTGGGTAGTGGGCCTAGTCAGCGTCCTTACCGAATCCGGTGAAAGTAAAGGAAGAGGAATGAAACCCAAATAGTTCTGTTTGTCTTGTTTAGAGGTTTTTTTGTCTGGGCTATATAAATTCGAGTAATACTCAACAAATGCCTCTGCTATTTGTGAGGCCTGTCTAACCATTTGGCCTGACCGAGGGGATATTATTTTGGTTGTTGTAGCTTTTGCTGCATACTGATGTAGTCTGAGGGCCAAGATTTTGGTGCCTCTAGGACCTCCCTCATAGCACCGTTGTTTTAAGTAAAACAAGGCCTTTTCTACCTCAGCTTTTTGGATTTTTTGTAGTAGATTCTTACATGTTGTCAGCTACCTACTCCGAGCCTCATCCCACTAAATTTTTTGGGCATCTTCCAATTCCTTAATCTGCGATAGTAATTTCTGTTGTTTCTGCTTCATTTCTCATTTTTTATGGGAGGTTATAGATATCAGTTTGCCTCTAAATGAGGCTTTAGCTGTGTCACACAAAATTTGTGGCGAGGTTTTCTGTCTACTATTCTCTTCTAAGGTTATTTTCAGGTGCTTTTTAAGCTCCTCCACCATCCCTTTATCTTGAAGGAGAGAGGCATTCAGTCTCCAGTGTGTAGTGTGCTTGGGCAGTCCCAGCTCCACCTCCAGATAGATTGGACTATGGTCGGAGAGAATGGTCATACTCACCAAGACAGAGGGAAACCTACTTAGGTCTCCAGAAAATGTGAAAAACATATCCAACCTAGAAAAGACCCGGAACCTTGGTGAGAAGCAAGTGTACACTCTTGCTCCAGGGTACTTCTCTCGCCAGATATCGACCAGGCCCAACTGTTCCAGCAGTATTTTTATAGCAAGCTTTAGCCGCGTTCAATTTTGGGATTTGGGATGTTGAGTCAAGAGCTCTGTTTAAAACTATGTTCCAGTCCCCCCCCCCCAATATTAATATGCCTTTGGCCCTTTCTGGCACCAGTTGGAGGATATTTGAGTATATTCTGAGCGGGGACCCGGGGGGCGGATGTAGACATTGACCATAGTTACTTGAATGTCTTGTGTAGTCCCAATGACTATAAGATACCTTGCCTCAGGGTCCTCCATCACTTCCTGCTGTTGAAAGTGAAGGTTCTCCGAGAGGAGAATTGCCACCCCCCCCTTTCTACCCACTGGAAGAGACGAGTGGTAGACCAAAGGAAAATACCTTGATTTAAGCTTTTGAGCTTCCAGGGAGGAGAGGTGGGTCTCCTGTAGGAACACTCCCTCGCACCTCTGGGATGCTATGAATTGCTGAATCCTCCTCCTCTTAATAGGACTTGATGATCCATTTATATTAAGTGACATAAATTTCGTAGCGTGATTAGCCATGTTCCAACCAGCTAAATGCTTTTACCTTTTTCTTGAACACTGACTTACTAAACTCTAACAATTTAACCCAGCAGTGACCCTGCAAAGCATCGAACTTTTTAATGTAAACATTAACAGGTTTTAAAGAAACATTCACTATTACTGTTGAACAACTGAACTGTCGCTCTGGCCTCGTCCAGCTTCGAGCCAAGAGCTGGATTAAGTGCTGGTCAACCTCAGCCGAAACTACTCTCAGCCTGGCTGCCCCAAGTCTATTGATTAGACTTTCAAGGGAAAGCTGAACGATGGTTATCAGCAGAAGGGTGTCTGAATATACAGACCAAAGCAGGGAGCTCAATAGTGCAATGAGTGTTCCCTGCGGGCCCCAGGAATATCCATGGGAAACACCCCCCTTCCAGTTGTCAGTGCGCATAGGCACCCAGTTCCCCCTTCCCTCTCCCCACCCTTAGAAAACAAAATCGAAACAACCAGTTAGTCCGCCACAGTCTCAGTACTTAAAATTACATGTCCTCAGCATCCCGGGACTCCCTTCCCTCTGCCACTCAGGCCTGGAAGCCCCCCCACCGAGCGTTCTTTATTGTATGGGCCTTCAGGGCAGTCTCCCTGAGGAGGGAGTCTCCCCCACTCTTGGCCCACATTAAATTCTAGTGTTCTCCCTTGGGAATCTGAGCTCCCATGGCATCCCAAATAGATGATCCAGGTGGCCAAAAGGGCCCCAGGTCCAGGGTTCCTAGTTCTTACCTCTAAGAGGGGCAGATTCACCCAGGGTGACGACTTCGCTTCGGCTGCCACTAAGCGGTGTCCCAATTCAAGACATGTGGCTCAGTCAGAACAACCCTCCCCTCGCCAGCCCCTGTCAATGTTAACCTCAAGTTGCTCTGACCCAGGGAGCCCCTTCCCACAATTCCCATGCATCCCGCAGGTCCAACCTGAGAAAGGACCCATCCTATACCATGGGACCGAAACCCATAGCAAAAGATTAAGCCTAGGCCAGAGGTATGTCATGGCCCCGATTTAGCAAACTGGGCCCCCAAATAGGTGAAAGTCTCCTCCCATCCTCACAACAACTTCCAGGTTCGAGGGCCAAGGAGGCAAGTCCGGGATACACCAGCTATGGGAGCTCCAATGATGTGTTTTGGGGACGAATGGCCTTAGCATTTACCCTACAAGGGGATCCCTCGTAATGTTGTCCCCCATCTATACACCTGGAGATGTGCATGGTCCTCCTCTAGGCCGACAGTCTGCAGGAGGATCATCTTATGTGTGCCTGAGAAGTCTGGTGAAGGACAACTGTAGAAAATCTCTGGGCGAGTTTACCCTCACCCCCAAGGCTCAGCTGTAGGTCAAGCCTCTCTTCTCTATGACTTGCCTTCCGGAAGTCATGTGAAATCGGACACAATCGGACCAACTGAGTCCCCCCCCCCCAGTCCACAAACCCCTAAGGCCTCGATTCACCTCGCTACACACACATGACCCATGAGTGTTGAGATTACCCTGATCAATTAAAACAGACATTTGCAATCTATATCATAACATTACAAGAGGTTTTCCCAACAGTCCACTTTTAGCATCCCCCCCGTAAATCCGGATCCTGTCTAAAATGAGTCTGGAATGATTTTTATAAGATGAGAGGGAATGAAATAAAAGTTCGATTACAGGTTCAGTGGATATAGGACCAGTCAATCTCTGTTATATGCCGCATAGCTGCAGTGGGTTGTCAATAGTACTCACTGCGACCCCAACACAGCTCGATGACCAGGTAGGAAGATACAGTCTATATTTGGCATTGAGTGGAGACTCAGGTGGAACAGGGGGGTCATCGGCCCGAGAGGTCCATAAGAGAAGCAGGTCACTCTGTTGATAGAAGTGCAGACCTCCCCAGGAGGCCACTTCAGGTGTCCGATGCTCGCGATGGGCCCATCTCGTCTGCTTCATCATTCGCATTCGCCATTTTTAAATGTGGGGTGCCTTTATTGATCAGAGCGGGGTCCCCGAGTTTCCAGAGCACTGCGACGATGTCTGCACAGAGAGAGGTCTGCGGCTGCCGTGATAAAGATCCCTTTTTAGTTATTCCTTTTTGCGCCACGGACCACGCAGACGCCAGGAGGTCTCATTCCAGCCTTTCCTTCACCAGTGGAGGTGTACTAATCCCCAGTTCCTCAAGGTAAGTGGCAGCTGGCAGCAGATCTTTAAAAATTCTGGTTCCCTGCTCAGTAATTATCTTTAGCCTCGATGGATGCAGCACTTGGGTTTTTATGTTCTTGGCTCTGAGCTGCTTTACAATAGGTCAAATCATTTTCCGGGCCTCTTGTACTCCCGATGTGTGGTTATTATCGATCGTTATCCTATGACCCTCAAATTTCAGAGGGCCCTGTCGCCAGACTCACTGCAGCACCTCCTCCTTACTGTTATACAGAGTAAACTGGGCTATAAGGGATCTGGGTCTGGCCTCTGAGTTGCTTGGCTTCCGAGCCAGAGATCGGTGTGCCCGGTCCAGTCTCAAATCCAGGTCTTCTGGCAGGTCGAGAGCTTTTTTGAGAATACTTTGTGTGAACTCAATGGTGTTTGCAGCTCCATCCTCTAGGCCTTCAGGGACCCCGTGTATTCTGATGTTCTCTCGTCTGCTTCTGCCCTTAAGGTTGTCGAGATGGTGGGTTAGCACCCGGTCCCTTGCCAGGAGATACAATAGCAGCCTATCTTGCCTGTCTGTTCTGAAACGGCTAAGAGGCACAGTTCCATCTGGTCAGTTTTGTGATCTATCCTGCTGAGGTCCGCTCGGAGTTCAGATAAGGTCCGGTCAATTTTCGTGACCGTGCGGGCCGTTTGATGGATGGTTTCGACCAAGTCATCCCCTCGGAGACTCCCGAGCTGCGCGGCCTGTTGTGTCTCTCCGGTAGCCTCTGCCTCCTCATTACTTTCTATGTCTTCCTCTTGCAGCATGACTTTAAGCTTCTGGGCTGGCGTTAAATGGAGTTTTCCTGATTTATTTTGTCTTTGTTTAGCCGGGGATGCCATCATTTATCGGGTGATTAACTTTGATTTTAGTCAGTGGGGAGCGGAGCGGGTGGATCAAGCTGCCATATCGAGCCCAGACGTCACCAGAAGTTGAGAGGGACATATCTTGAACTGCAGGGTGAGTCCTTGACCCACCATCTCCAACACCCACTTGTCTGTGGTGATGAGGTGCCATTGGTGGAGGTAGTGGGTCAGCCTTCCTCCTACTGGGGGGGGGGGGCGACCTGGGCCTTCCAGTCAGGGATTTTGTTTAGACTGGGATTTTGTAGAAGGGGTAGGATCAACACTTTGTTTTTTTGTTTTAATTCAAGTTTATTGAAAATCCAGAATCTGCATACCTTCAATCACATTATACTATCATATTACATACATGGGTCTCATAAGAGTTACAATTATACAGCTCTATGTCAATTTCATTTCAGTTTACAAAACTTCAACACTACTACTGATTTATATCAGGATGGAAGCCACCTCTTTCCCCTATAATACCAAAAGTTAGGAGCCTAGGCCTCAAACCTCCCTCACCCTCCACTATGGGCCCCATTTCCCAGTGCCCCCATTATGTAGTTCTTAGGTTTAAGTGGCTCTAACTAGCCATCTTGTCCATCTCCGGACATAAGTTTGTGTTCTATGATTTATTTTGTGAGTTAATTCCTCCATTTCTTGTATTATGGAGCACCATTGATGTAGGTCAGGAGGGTAAGGAGAGAGCCATCTCCTGGTGATTGATTTGCATGCTGCTGACAGGAGGATGTTCCACAGGTACTTGGCATCTGCTCCCCTCACTTCTTCTGGGGGCAATCCCATTACCAGGTTTTTCAATGAGAGCTGGGATGAGAAGGAGAATAGTCCTGCCAAGACCTGAGATACCTGTTGCCAGAAGGGTTGTATAGTCTCACATTCCCAAAATATATGGGAGTGGTGTGCTAGCCAGGCACCACAATTTCTCCAACAGTGGGAGGATATCCCCGTTCCCCATTTGCATTGGATAGCAGGTGTATAGAAGTATCTTACCCTCACCTTCCAAGCAAATTCACACCAGTTTGGCGAGAGGGTGGTTTTGTGGGTTAACTGAAACTCCATTCCCCACTCAACCTCTGTTATATTCAGTCCAGCCTCCTCTTCCCACTTGGTCTTAATCCGGAATGTGCTTCTGGTATAAAGCTGTCTGAGTGCCCTGTAAATGGCAGAGATGTGACCCTTTTTAAGTTCCCCAGATATGATCGACTGAAATACATTAAACAAGTGATCTATTTTGGTGTCTTGGCTTGCAGCTTTTTTGGTGGTTTGGAGGTAAGATCTCAATTGGAGAAAGCGGTAGTGGTCTCTATTTCTTAAATGGTATGTTTAATTGTTTGGAAGTCTAGAATTGTGTCTCCACAGACCCAATCTGTGTAGGCCTAGTTTCAACCAGAGTCTAAATGCATGGTCCAGTTTGGCTGGGGTAAATTGCTCTGACCAAGCAAGCCACTGTAGGGGCCAGATAGCTCTCCCTAATTTGTATTTAGCCCAGAGTCTATGTGTCATGTTTAATGTACTTGCCACAGCTAACAAATTGGGATCTCTGCCCTTTGACAGCATGTTGTCTGCAACTCTAGCACCTAGTGGGGGACCTTCAGAGAAATGTAGCTCTATGTCTTTCCAGTGTGCCTCATATTCCTTTGAGCTCCATAGGAAGGCATTCCTCAGGTACGCAGCCATACAGTAGTCCTCAAGGTTGGGAACTGCTCTCCCACCCCAATTTGTCTGCTTGTAGGATTTGTACTTTTATTCCCGGTTTATCAGGGGACCAAATACATTTCGAAATGATCTTCTGCCTGGCCAGAAAATGCGTTCAGGGGATATTTTTAGAAGGGACTGGAAGAAGTATAAGAATCTGGGGAGGATGCTCATGTTGACGGACTGGATTTTGGAGTATAGTAGTAGTTTTAAAAGTTCTCATTTGGCTATGTCTTGCTGAAGTTGTGTTAGTAAGGGACCGTAATTTAAAGAAAATAGTCTCCCTAGTTGTTTTGTGATTTGTATACCTAAATATTTAATTTTTTGCTTGTTCCAATTTAGGGGGAGAAGCTCAGTTATTTCTGAGAGGGGGTGGTAGAAAAATCTTAGGACTTCTGTTTTGTCTTTATTTAGAGAGTATCCTGCATGGGGACAAATTCTATAAGGGTATTCCAAATCTCAGGGATAGATTTATTAGAGTTGGTGATATAAAGTAGTACGACTTCTGCATATAGCGAACTTTTATGTTCAGTATCTCCCACTTTAACCCCAGTAATATTAGGATTTTCGCAAATGACACAAGCTAGGGGTTCTATGTAGAGGGCAAACAGTAATGGGGACAGGGGGCATCCCTATTTTGTTCCCCTGCCCAGTGGAAATCTGTCAGAGATACTTCCATTTATTCTAATGTATGCCTGCGGGGCCATGTAAAGGGCCTTGATGGCGTCTATCATAAGTTTGGGAAAGCCAAGTTTCTCAAGCACTGTAAACAAGAATGGCCAGGAGACTTTATCAAATGCCTTCTTGGCGTCAAGACTCATGAGACAGGCTGGGATCTTATCTTTAGAGATCTTATTTATGATGTTTATGGTGCGCCTGACGCTATATGGGGCCTGTCGGCCAGGGATGAAGCCCATCTGATCTGGGAGATTATTTGGGGGAGTAGGTGATTCAGTCTGGTGGCTAGGATTGAGGTGAAAATTTTGTAGTCCACATTGAGTAATGAAATGGGGCAGCAAGAGCCACATTCCACTGGGTTCTTACCCTGTTTATGTAGAACTGTGATGGTGGCATAATTCCATGAGGGAGGGACTGCTCCCCCCAACCACACTCCGTTAATGGCCTGCTGGAGGTGGGGCGCAAGTTCTTCAGTCAGTGCTTTGTAAATCTCCCCACTGAACCCATGAGCACTTCCCCGCCTTTAGATATTTGATGGCTATATCTATTTCAGACCACAGGATGGGAGACAACAGGGCCAGCTGTTGGTCCTGGGTTAGGACAGGTAGGTTCAGGGCATCCAGGAAATGTTTTTTCCCCCTGGAGTGGGGTCTCACTTTGGGGGCGGTATAGATTCTATTAATAACTTACAAAGGCCTCCATCACTTGTTCACCCTTATGGGTTAAAGTCCCTGTTTTGGGATGTTTGATTTTGGTGATGGTAGCCCTAGCTTGACGTTGCCTAAGTCTGAAAGCTAATATTTTGGAGGCCCTTGAGCCTCCCTCATAGTAGGATTGTTTTAAATAGCTGAGGGCTTTTTCTGTATCTATTTGCTGGATCTTTTGTATTTGGGATTTAGTCATTTTGATTTCTCCGTCTGTTTGCTCAGTCCATTTTTGTTTTTGTTGTAATTCTAGACTTCTGAGTTGATAGCTAAGTTGTTCTAACCGAGATCTCCTTTCCCTCTGTTTACAGAAGCTGATGGAGATAAGTTTACCCCTCAACACTGTTTTCACTGTATCCCATAGCATTTGGTGGACTGTGTCCGGGCAGGAGTTTAGAGTTATTGTCTGGGTGATGACTTCACTGAGTCTGTCTAAGGTGCCTTTGTATCTCAATAAGGAGGTATTTAGGTGCCATTGAGTTCTCCTTTTGGGAAGGTCGAGATCCCACTCTAAAAACAGAGGCTGGTAGTCAGAGTGATATGCTGTCCCCACCCACAAGTATCCAAATCTGGAAAAGTCCCTGGCAAGGGTCATAAACATATCTATTCAAGAGTAAATTTTGTGTCTTGGGGAGTAACAGGTAAAATCTCTGGCTCGAGGGTATTTCTCTTGCCAGATGTCCAGCAGGCCCATTTCTGCAAGGAGCCTACTAAAAAGCCTGGCTGTACGTGACCCAGGAGAAGGAATTTGGGAAGTGGAGTCAAGCTTTCTGTTTAAAGGTAAGATTCCAGTCCCCCATCAGTAACATTCCTCTTGCCTTTTCAGTAACCATCTTCACTAAATCACAGTAAAAAGCAAATGATGAACGGGGGGGGCATAAACATTTACTAAGGTCATCTGGCTGTCTTGCACCCTCTCATTGATTAAAATAAACCTTCCTCCTGAGTCTGCAATAACCTGCTCCTCCTTGAATGGCAGGGCACTCGATATGAGCAATGCCACACCCTTTTTTTTCCCTCTTTCAAGAGAGGCAGGAAAGACCAGAGGGAATGCCTTACTTTTAAACTTTGCAGCCTCTGTGGGGTGAGGTGCCTTTTCTGTAAAAAAATGACTTGACACTGCTGTTCTTTAATGGACTTTAGAACCCTTTTTCTCTTAATCAGGCTATTTAGCCCATTAATATTGTGGGATAACACTTTTGTATCAAGACTTGCCTTGCTCAAGCTTATGGCAGCTTAGGGTTACTTATAAGACAAAGAACGATAGATAATAATGCCGATAGGTTGTGTGATCTACTCCTAAGCCATAGGCTTACAAACACTGAATATATTAGTATGCAGACTCAACATGTTTCCAATTACCTATAAAGGTTACTTTTCAATTAAGAAACAAGCAACTGGCTAAACTAATAGAAACAGTTAACTATATACAACAATAGCAGGATATCCTGCTTGAGGCCTGTGTGAGTGTTAAAACAGGCTTTGCTTCCAAGGTCAGGCAGCCACTATCTGGTGCCTCGGTGGTGCTGATCTAAGGCACTCAAAACCCGTAAGATGGAGTTGGGTATGGGTCTTCCTCTAAAGGACAAGTTATAACTCCACTCCAGAGATATGGCCTACGTCAGGAAATCGGAATGTGGTAAGAGGGTTGCTCCTGTTCCGAGTAGTCCAGATCGACTCCCCAGATTTGAAAACTAAATTCATGGTCAGGTGATTCAACCTTGGGCTCTTAAAGGTCCCTGTGTTCCCCTCAGTGGATGTATTAGCTTCCTGGGATATTATTTATGAGCTACCAGCTGGGGAGCTGCCCATCTATGGTAGTGATGTCCGTAAGCAGCATTTGAGGTCAGGAGACACTGGTCGACTACTTCTAGTATACGGTGACAACCCCCCCCTTGTGTACAAGCAACTGTGGGCAGGCTCAACGTGTTAACGGGTATTATGGCTGGCCACCTCCTGTCAAGCTTATCCAGCTTGAGGCAGGGAATAGCTCAGGCAGGCCGAGAACCATGCTGACCACTCAACACCAACTATAAGCAAAAATATTAAACTGTTGATTTATGCAAGACTAAGCATTTCAGAAACATGGAAAGGAAAAACTCTCTTAAACCATCTCAGTTCTGCAAGTCACCGGAATCAGGCAGTCCCTTCACATGCTAGGTGCTCTCAAATTCCTGGGCTCCACCCCCTTCCCTGTCTCCCGCTTGAGGCTCGGGCTCAGTGCAGTTAGTTATTTGTCACCTGCAGTATTTTTCCGCACCTTAAAAACAAGTTGCTAATCATTCTTTGAAGAGCAGGGTGACCAGCTGTAGCACCATTGGGAAGTCACCGTGTGGGGGGTGGAAATTAGCATCAGGGAGTCCCAGCTAAGTTCAGTAGAGAACAGGTGATGCAACATGCTGGTGCAACAGTCAGGTAGCTTGTTTGTTCTGGGCCTGGGATAGCTGTGCCTGTGGTCGCGGATCACCCTCGTCAGGAGCCTCCAGGTTTCCTAGTGAGAAGATCGCCATGCAGTATGTTTTGATTGTCACCGCTACATCCAAGCGTAAGTCTGAGTGTGGAATTGCCTGCTGCATGCCCTTCCTCTTGTACCCTTTTTGTGCCATTGACCACGCCAACTGGATTAGCTCTCTCTCTCCAGTTGCTCCTTGAGTAAAGTAGGAGTTGTTATGCCCAGGCCCTCGAGATAAGACTTGGCAGCAAGTAGGTCAGCAAAAACTCTTGGTCCCTGGTCCGTTTCAATTTGGAGTTATGCTGGGTACAAAATATGGGCCCTCATGTTCCTCCCCCGTAGCTTCTTAAGTATAGCCCAGAGTGCTTTCCCTTGTTCTTGCACTTGGGAGGTTTAATCATTATCCAAAATTGATTCGGTTTTGTTGGAAGCTGATCTCTCGCATTTTCCAGGCCCTACTAAGCAGCTCTTCTTTTGTGGCGTAACAAGTGAGTTTAGCAAGAAGGACCAGGGCCTGGCACCTGCATTGATGGGCTTAGGAACAAGAGACCTGTGCACTCTGTCCATGTTCAGGTCTAGATCATCAGGTAAGTTTAATGCTTCTTTTAGGAGTGTCTGTAAGAAGGATATCATGCTGGGCTCCTTACTTTCGGCACCCTCGGGGACCCCATATATTTGAATATTTTGACGCCTGTTGCACCCTTCCAGGTCATCGAGCTTGTGGTTCAGTTCTCTCTCTCGAGCAAGGAGATACAGTAGGAGGCAGTAGTGATGGTCGGATTGATCCACTACCGTGGATAAGCCCAGCTCTAACTGATCTGCTTGGTTTCTATTCCGTTTATGTCCGAGTGGAGATCAGTGAGCATCTTGTCTATTTTGGATACTACACAGGCAGTTTGGAGTATCGTGGCAATCAAGTCTGAGTCCTCTGGGTCCGGTTGTAACTTGGGGGCCATGCTGTCCCCTGTGGCCTCCTCCGCTAAGGATAAGGATCTGGCCAATTTTTCCTTCATTAGGAGCTCTCGTAGCTTATATGCTGGTGTCTTCGGTTGCTTGATAATGGTGGCTTTTCGGCCGGGTTGCCTTAGCTGGTGATTGCATGTTGCTAAAAGGACGATGTAAAGCGTTTTAAAGGAGTCAGTCCAGAGTCCCGAAATCAGGCAGCCATCAGTTTCCTGACGTCACCAGAAGTCCCGATCAACAAGTTTCTGAGTCCTTCTACCCCTTCCCCTAAAGAATCCTCTCATCTGAGAGTAATCCAAAGGCATGGGCATTGGCATAGGGTAGAAGGCCCTGGGATAGTAACATCTACCTCGTCCTCCCCTGCTTTGGGGCCAGTTGGAGGTAGAGGGTTTCTCTTTAGCTGCATTACTCCGATAGGTGGATTTCTATACTCCTCCACTTTTTAGGGCTGTTAGCGGAGTTCACAGCCCTTGTGCCATCGATCAGACTATAGCTCTAAAAACGGCTGATCTTAGAACTTCCATTTTAGACTTTTGTATGTATTCCTCCACCTCCACAGCTGCAAAATAGTGCACTCCCCCTCTGATTTGTGCAATTTGTTGCTCTATGTTAAAGGCATCTGAAGGGAAGGGGGATGCTACTGTACTGTACCTGAGAACTTCTCAAGATATTAACTAAAAAAAACTTTTTAAACTGCTGTTTCTATCATCTGTCCAGCTCAGTATAATACAGTTATTCTATTATTGTCAGCAGTCTAGGGTTTAACTCATTATCTTGTGGAATGTCCTCATAGCAAAAGTTAGACTACAGTGTCAGATTACACTTTGCACCTGGAACTGTAAGCTGTCCTATTCCTATGGGCAGGACAGGTTGCATGCAAGTGCACACATGCGCGCACACACACACACACACACACACACACACACACACAAAAATAACTGGTCATTTGGTAGCTCTTCACAGCCGTCAGTTCACTGATTCAAGCTAATTTGTAATGGAGTCCCTTCTAAAAATCTTGCATTTCTCAGGGTGGGTTTCTTTTTTGGGGTTGTTGCTTAAAGCAGCAGTATTTATGTCTGTTCCTGATTCGAGGCTGCAAGCAGCATACACCAACTTTGAATATTTAAACTGTGTCCTTTTAAAGATAAAAGAATATAAGCATTTAATTATTTTTTATTATTCTTTGGTAACTGGGTATGGCCCACTAGGCACAGGTGCCTGTTTTCTGGGGCTACCCAGGAGCACTGAGGAGGCTAAATGACTTGCTCAGAGTAACACAGTATGGAAGTGGAGGTTGTGGGAATCAAACCCATGTCTGAATGCTAGATGTGCAAAGCTCATTTACAACTCATTACTCTAACTATACTGCCAGCCACACAAATAGTGAACAATTTGGACTGGGCTGTTAATATCTTAAAGGAGAACTGCCTTGAATCAGCAAACATGCATTTTTGTAGACGTAGATGTTATTTTTTAAAATACCAGTCCTGATTTTGTTACTGCTTAATCTTAACTGGCCTGGTAAATTCAGTGAGTGTTTCGGATTCACACACTGCTGACATTGACTATTTTAGAACATAGAAGACTATTGCACAAACTGGGGAATATGGGTGTGGACAGGACAGTAGTGCGGTGGGTAGGTAACTGGCTGGGCAGCAGGACACAGAGGGTGGTGGTAAATGGCTGTCACTCCACAGAGGGAAGAGTGACCAGTGGGGTACCACAGGGATCAGTGCTGGGACCAGTACTATTCAATATCTTCATCAGTGACATTGCTAGGACCTAGAAGGCAGAATTTCACTGTTCGCTGATGACACAAAGCTCTGTAACAGAGTACACACACCAGAGGGTGTAGACAGAATGAGAAGGGACCTGCAGAAACTTGAAGAATGGTCAAGGGTTTGGCAGTTGAAATTCAATGCAAGGAAGTGCAAGATAATGCATATGGGGCACAAAAACCCTGGCACAATACATCAGTTGGGGGGTGAGGATATAGCATGCACCAAGCAGGAAAGGGATCTTGGGGTTATCATCTCTGATGACCTCAAGGCAGGGAAACAGTGTGACAAGGCAGCAGGTAAAGCAAATAGGATGCTGGGATACATAGGCAGGGGCATCACCAGCAGGAAAAGGGAGGTCATAATTCCACTATACAAGACACTAGTGAGGCCGCACCTGGAGTACACTGTGCAGTTCTGGAGACCTTACCTACGTAAGGACATAGACAGGGTAGAGAAGGTTCAGAGGAGGCAACAAAGATGGTGCATGGATTGCATCACAAGTCCTATGAGGACAGGTTAAAGGCACTGAACATGTACTCCCTGGAAGAGAGGAGGAGAGAGGATATGATAGAGACATACAAGTATCTTACAGGGAGGAACAGGGTGCAGGAATGCACTATTTTAAGCGAAAAGATGTTCCAGGACTAGAGGCATGGGATGAAGTTGGAGGAGGACGATTCAGAGGAAACGTGAGAAAGAATTTCTTCACAGAACGGGTGGTGGACAAGTGGAACACCCTGCCAGAGGAAGTGGTGGTGGCTGAAACAATCACGGGATTTAAGAATGCATGGGATAGACATAAAGGAATTCTGGAGGTCAGGGGTAAGGGGCAACAGACTTCTTGGAAAACATAAACTGAACTTACAAACTTAAATGGGCAGACTGGGTGGGCCATAGGCCCTTATCTGCCGACACTGTCTATGTATCTATGTATCTATGAATTTACAATATTGGTACAATGCATCTGTGTTCTAATTTAGAATTCTTAGGTTCATGGAGACATAAACAACATCATACAATTTTATTGCTGTCTAATAGGATAATGTATCTTTGTGGCTCACTTTTTTAACTTTGAAAAACAAGTTGGAACTGTTATGCATGAGCTGAACCCTTAATATTACATATTAAATATTCTGATATGGTATAAAGGTACTTTTAACGTTACTATTGTCATCATAAATGTGCATTTACTGTATATAAAAATCTGGTGTGGAAAAAGTGCCCTTTATAAGGCAACACGCGCTCTTCTTATCTTGGACACCCTCACCTTTTACAATCTTCCATGCCCTTGTGGACACACACACACCACCACCACCATGTACTCTGACTAAATAAATTTAGGAGGACTGAGTTACCAGCATGCCAGTTTTTGATGATTGCGACTAAACAGCACTATATGGAACCAACAAATACACAACTTTGGGCATTTGGTAGCTCTTCACAGCCCTATCAGCTCTGGCTAGAGTTTGTTTCATATATGCCTCTGTTTTATCTCTAAACAGAGAATCACTGTCATAGGTGAAGTCCATAGCTTTTGACTGGGTGTCCTAGGAGAGACTGGTAGTCCTCAGCCAGGCAAATCGTCTGAGGGAGATGGCCTGAGCCTTGGCTCTAGATGCTGTGTCATTGGTAGCCACAGCCATGTGGAATGGATACTTTGTGGCTTCCAAGGCTGTTTGAACAGTTTCTGCCCAGTCTTGAGCCACTTTATCTGAGGCTTGCTGGCTGATTGCCAGGACAGCAGCCCAGAAAGCCTTTTGGTGCTGAGCTGCTTACGTAAGTGCAGAGGCAAAGCAATAAGGAGGCCATGGTATAAGATTTCTTACACATAGTGTTCAGTTTTTTTGGAATATTTTTCTGGAAGCTGGGAAGAAAAAGCCACCTTTGCATTATCACAAGCTGCAGCTTGCACTACTCCTTCATGATCTGAATGCATGTAAAGGTACTCAGCATTGAATTTACCTAGCTGGTACTTTTTCTCTATCTTTTTATCCACCCCTGGGATGGACGTGGGACTCTGGAACACTTTGACAGCAGCCCCCGTGAAGAGAATTGTGTATTGAAAGGAGTAGATTTTTAGGAGGAGGGAGAACCATCATATCCAAAATGTCTGGCTCCTCACCCTCCTTGGTGGACTCTTGAATAGAAAGGTCAAGGGTGTCCACCACATGTTGGACAAAGGTAAAATGGGAGGAAAAATCCTTCTGGCCACGAGAAAGAGAGCCAAATTCTTGGCCAGGAGTTTCATCAGGCTCTGATTCACCCTCTTGTTCATCATCCCCCCTCAAAATAAATGCCCTGGCTAAAACCAGAGTCAGAGGGAATAGGAGTGGAGGGATCTGCTGGGGCCCCCATAAGACAGCTCACAGATTGAAAAGTTTGATATAGATGCCAAGCCTTTGCCATTTCTTCCACAAAGGGTATATCTTATAGTAACACTGGCGTCTCCCTTTGCTTTTCAGTGGGAGGGGCAGTGATATGTTTTTCTTTTGTTTCTTTTTAGCAGGCACTGAATCAGAAACCTGCTGAAAATTTTTTTGTTTGTTTGTTTGGCTTGGTCATTAATATTTTTTATCAGGCTTATTTTCAATGGAGTCCTTGCAGGACCCATCTTCATTCTTATGATGAGAGGCGGACCCCTCTTCTGTATTTTTTATAGAAGGAGGCACAGACTGAGAAGCCATAATTTCTAGCCAAAAGGCTAGTTACTTACTTACTGTTGGGAGCAAAGTGAAAGTAAACTCCCTGACAGAAAAACAGTGACTGGTCCAAGTGTAAACAAGGAGTTGTAGCAGTCTGCTAAGTCCACGACCTAAAAGGCTTCTGAGAAATTTAAAATAAAAAAGGACCAGTCTGTTAACTGAGTTTTCCTGACCTACCTATTTGTCGGGGACCCAGAGAAGCTTGTTCTCAAAAAGGAAAAATAAACCCGGCCTGGAGACGCTGATGGTTGAGGTGTTGGATGCCACATCTTGCGCTACACCGGTGACCCAGGATCGGGAACGGACTCAGGCCATCAGGGGTCAGCAGGGGAGGAAAGAGTTTGAGCATCCGGAGGACTGCTCTCCCTTCCTGGGGAGGGTTCCAAGGTCTGCGCCACTCCTGGATGGCCTCTGACAGCAGTCAGAGGCATTGCAAGGAACATGCAGAGCTTGCGTATGCAGGGGCGGAGCTGTGGCAGACATCAGAGGATGTCATTGCAGGTCTGAACTCCGGGGGAGGGGCAACAAAAGAAGAAAACCCTGGAGGACTGGGGAGGCAACGAGGTCCTCAGGAGTCATCCCCACACATTCCCAATGCTGGACTGCCACACCAAGTGATCCCCAGGCACCACCCATGAGAGACAGACCCTCTAGTCTCAGAAAGTTGCCAACAAGGTAGGAGTGGCGGGCCCTCCCCTGGGAGGTGTTCTGGGGGCCTGGGAAGTCTCTGTAGGAGGGGTGCACTGGTGGGAGTCTTGGCGGGGAGTAGCAGGGGATAAGCCAAGTAGGTACCTCCGAGAGATGCCACAGACCAACAGTGATAAAAAGAGTTAACAAAAAAAAAAAAAAAAGGAAAAAAAAGGTTCCCAGTGCTGTGGAGCTGCCAAAAACGACTCCCCTGTTGAGGTAAAGTGAAGAAATGTGGTAAAAATCGCGGAACCACTTTAAAAATAAGTATCCGTGGAAAACATAAGTTTAAAATATAAAATTTATGGAATTCTTACCTCAGGCGTGATATTTTTAGTTAGAAACTGCACGATGATGTGGAAAAAAGTGGTGTTTTTTTCCGTGGATTCTGGGAACTGAAAATCTGTACAAAACATACAAAAAGCACGAAAAACTAGCAAAAACACTAAAGGCAACACAAAGAAAAGAAATGACTGAAACTGAAAAAATAAAATACTTCAAGCGAAGGTTTGAAGCAAGAGCATTTTTCCGGGGCAGACTTGTCCAGTCAGTGGAGAAATGAATCTGACTAGCTTTCAACAGCATCTGCAGACAGCACTCTTTCTGTAACCTGATTGGAAAATTCTTTGCATCATTAGCATAGACTCTACCTCTAGGGCAGCTGAACCCAGTTGGCATCACTGCATTAGTCAAGCATATTTGGAGATTCCTGAGAACTGCCCTTACTGTAAAATATGAAGGGGCAATTAAGGGAAGTTGCCCCATACGGTTTAGCTGCCACAGCAGCAGACCAATGGGATATGTGGGAATGTCACTCAATCAAGAGGATTTGTCCCTATCCTATAAAAGATTAGGAAAATGTAACTTCTTGGCAGTTAGAAAAAGACCATGTGAAGAATATGCGACATGCGTATCTGGCTTGTCCTTCAAAATGCTACTTGTCAGGAAGATACCATTGTGGTCAGAAATTGAGTAGTTTTATTTTACTTTGTGTTTTTCTTTCTTATTGTTCATTTACAGTTTCTTCTATGTTTCTGGTGTAAAAATAAATATATGTAGTTCTGTATATGCCACATTTCACCATTTAGAGGTCTCCCCACTTACTAGTGGCCCCTGAATAAAAAAAAACCTGGGCAAAAAACATTACAAGCCAACTAGGTTTGGTAACTATGACTTCCACAGCACCAAATGTGTACTCTCGATTTCCCAAAATGTAACTGCAAAACAGTGAAGAAATTCTCTAGTGAAATACAGTATACCTGCTGGTCTATGACCTTTAAAAACAGTACGAGACTGTGCAGCTGACAGGCTCATTTCCAGTTTCTGTTTGAAATTGTGCTGGGTTTCTAGATCTGGATTATCTTCAGCTCAGTGGCATAATATGAGGGTTATTCACCTGTAACCATAGTTCTAGGAGTGGTATATGGTATACATCCACAATTCTGGCAATGCTCCTTTCTCTTTAAGAATCTGGCCAGAAGGTCTTCAAGCTAGCTCCTCTCACCCACCCAGGTGGTATCCTCCTCAGCACTACTCCGTGACGTCAGATCTTCCTTTCCAGTGGAAGCATCATGCTCCCTCCATTGCAGTTCCACACTAGGTGTAGGCCTTAACTTCGAAAAACTTTTGGTCTTTGAACTTTTGCAAAACTTCAAACAAATGTTACCAGTTATGGATCAAGGTGACTCACAACCTAGTCCTGGCTTCAAACGGTGCATTTCCTGCACACAGAAAATGCTGTGTACTGACCCGAACTCCGCATGCGTCTACTGCCTGTGGGTTCAGCACAACCCCCAGGCTTGTGGCTTGTGCCAGACTCTCCAACCCTCTGCTTTGGAAGACCACTCATTTTGGGTCACCCAGACCAATGGGACCCTCCCATTAAGTTGAAGGATCCCATAAAGCCATTGCTGCCCAGGCTGGTCAGCCTTGTCCAGGTGGGCATGGGCGCCTCATTCACTGGTGCCAGTCCCTATCTACTCTCGGGGAGGGCCCTTCTTGAGGGTCTAAACGGGACTCTAAATCAAAAAAGTCCCACTGCAGGCCCTGGGAATGAGAGCGGGTTCGCTCCTCTCATTTGCGTGCTTCTGCTGGCTCCACAGCTGTCGAGCCATCGGCTTATGACTCTTCAACCCAGGTCCTGGCCACTTGCCCCTCGGTGTCCCCCTCAGGCTTGCCAGCCGAGATGCGGGTTGACCAGCTGGTCGAGATATATCTCGACCCTGTCGAACAGTTGGAGGAGGGTGGGGAGGATTCCTTGTCCAGAACTCTGGTCCTGACGCCCCTCTCGAAAAAGAGGCTGGATCAGCAAGCCAAGCCGGCAGACTCTCCTTGACAGATTCAACCTTCAGGGGTTCCTCAGCATCCCATGCCTACCTCCACATCCCCCCCCCCTCGGTTAGACATCGGTCAAGGTCTCAATCAAGATCCATCTTTCAGTTTCTGTTTGCATCTGTGCTGAGTTTCTAGATCTGGATCATCTTGAGTTCAGTGGCACAATGGCGGTAACACATAGGGCCATATGGGGAGAAACAAAGAATCTGATGGCAGATAAGGACCGCTTGGCCCACCAAGTCTGCCCATTTCCCTGTCTGATGGATAAGCTGCAGATCCTAGTTAACCAACAGCCTACTTCCTCCTACCCCCCACTAGAATTGCCTTATGTCTGTCCCATGCATTCTTGAATTCCCCCATTTTTGATAGTACGACCTCCTCAGGAAGGCTGTCCCATGCATCTACAACCCTCTCTGTGAAGAAATACTTCCTCACATTACCTCTGAGCCGTCCCCCCTCTAACTTCAAATTGTACCCCATTGTTCTTGCACATCTCTTTTTCTGAAAGATGCTACACCCTCTTGGACTTTGTTGATTCCCTTGAGGTATTTGAAAGTTTCTATCATGTCCCTCCTTTCCTCGATGCTATACATCTTAAGCTCCTTTAGTCTTTCTTCATATGTCTTCTGGTGCAGACCCTGCACCATTCTGGTTGCCCTCCTCTGGACAGCCTCCACCCTATGTCTTTGCAGAGATGGGGTCTCCAGAACTGTACACAGTACTCCAGATGTGGTCTTACCAACTGTCTGTACAGAGGGGCAACAACTTCCTGTTTTCTACTGGTGATTCCTCTCCCTATGCATCCCAGTATCCCCCTCCCCAGCCCTCCTTACTGCCTTCTCACATTGCTTGCCCACCTTTAGGTCATCTGATATGACTACCCCCAGGTCCCTTTCCGTTTTTGTATCTCACCCCCCCCCATTGTGTACTGTTCCCCAGGGTTCTTGTTTCCCAGGTGCATTACTTTGCACTTCTTTGCATTGAATCTAAGCTGCCATACATTTGACCATTCCTTCAACCTTGCCAAGTTGCTTTTCATCCTTTCCTCCCCACCTTGCATATCAACCCTGCTGCAGATTTTTGTGTCATCTGCAGAAAGACATACAGTACTTTTCCTTACAGTCCCTCTGCAATGTCACTTATAAAGACATTAAAAAGGACTGGCCCCAGTACTGAACCTTGCGGTACCCCACTAGAAACCGCCTTTTCTTCACTGTGGACTCCATTTACCATTACCCTCTGTGTCCTTTTGTCCAGCCAATGTTTTACCCAGGCTACCACCATGGACCCACTCCCAGGCTGGCTGATCTGCTTAGTAATCTTTTGTGCAGGACTGTGTCAAATGCATTGCTAAAGTCTAGGTAGGCCATGTCCACAGCCCCTCCCTGGTCTACTACTTTGGTCACCCAGTCAAAGAAATCAATTAGATTTGTCTGACATGACCTTCCTGCTGTGAATCCATACTGCCTTGGGTCCTGTGCCCCACTGGCCTCTAGGTACTCAACAATTCTTTCCTTCAGAAGTGATTCCATAATTTTCCCTACCACTGAGGTCAAACTGAGAGGTCTACAGTTTCCTGCCTCTGTCTTGCTCCCACTTTTGTAAAGGGGAATCACATCTGCCCTCCTCCAGTCCTCAGGTACCACACCATCTTCCCATGATTTATTAAAAAGGGTAGTCAGTGGTGTTACTAGATCATCCCTTAGTTCTTTTAGAATTCTGGGGGGAATCCCATCAGGCCCCATTGCTTTATCCACCTTCAGTTTTAGGAGTTCTTTCAGAACCCTTTCTTCTGTGAAAGGACTAATATCAACCCCCCTATCCACAGTGCTTCTATTGACTGGATTAGGTATCTCCCCCTGCTCTTCCATTGTGAATACTGAGCAGAAGTATTTGTTCAGTATCCCTGCTTTTTCACTGTCGCTCTCTGCCGAACCACCATCCTCTTTATTCAGTCTCAATATCCCTGCCTGTCTTTCTTTGCTCCCTAATGTACCTATAAAAGGTCTTATCCCCCTTCTTAACAGAGTTGGCTATCTTTTCCTTGGTTTGGGCCTTTGCTATTCTGACTGCCTTCCCTAATTCCTTCTGCTTTAACTGGTACAGTTCTCTGTCCTGCTGTCCTTAGAGTGGAGGCTGTTCAGAGGAGGGCAACCAAAATGGTGCAAGGTCTGCACCAGAAGACATACGAGGAGAGATTAAAGCAGCTTAATATGTATACCCTTGAGGAAAGGAGGGAGAGGGGGGACATGATAGAAACTTTCAAGTATCTCAAGGGAATTAACAAGGTACAAGAGGGTAGTATCTTTCAGAAGAAGAGATGTGCAAGAACAAGGGGACACAATTTGAAGAATGAGGGGGGACGGCTCAGAGGTAATGTTAGAAAGTATTTTTTGAGAGAGAGAGTTGTGGATGCATGGAACAGCCTTCCTGAGGAGGCTGTGGAGTCAGGAACAGTGGAAGAATTCAAGAATGCATGAGACAGGTGTGAGCGGGCGCAGGTCTCTTTGTGGACTAATTGGTAGCGTGACACAGTTTCAGTTGTAAATGAATGACATTTAGTCACTTTTAGCTCAAAATTTCTTCATAGCAGGACAAATATAACATCAGCGGACTGGTACGACAACAAAATAATCAGAATGGCAAATAAACTTCATCCCATGACTTTTACATGGCTTGAAAGGTGTTCTTCTCCTAACACCTGCTGGAGCAATTCACAGAGCTCCATGGAGTTTACCTCCAGACCCAGGAGCACAATCTAAACATAACAATCTCAAATGACAGTCCTTTTATACAGAGACATGATCATGTGTTCTCCCCAACTCCACCCACATCATTAATCCTAAAGTAAAACTTCTTAGTTAAACATAATTATTTTGTTTCAACTATCTAACTAAACAGTTTATAATTCACATACATTTATACACATATGCAGTCTATTTTATTTCAATTCCTGGCTCTTTTACAAACAGCTCTGACCATCAGGCACCGCCCCCAACAAGAGACAGCATAAAACAAAGGAACAAATGGCTGGTCAGTACTATAGCTGTCCTGGAAGGGAGTGGCAAGGAGAGTCAGAAGTTGATGCTGAAAATCCAAAGACACACGAACAGGTGCCTTTCTGTAAGTGAGAATTGTACCACACAGTTTATATAGTTTTTCTCTGAGGTGTACAATCCCCCATATAGTTTCATAACCTGCTTACTTAAAACACAACTGCCAGGCTGTTACCAACATGTGCCTTAACTGGTTGTTTCAAACAGGGAGCTTTGAGCAGGAAGTAATTCAAACTAACCAGCCTTTTACAAATGGTTTTACAGCCCACTACAAGTACCTTGTCCCTAGTCTTTATTTTATCAAAAGATAGGAGAGCACATGTGTATGAATTAACATTGCACTGACCTTCTGCCAGGGGCAGTTAAATGTACAATAAGCACATGTTGCATTTCAATACTTTTGCTACTGCTAATATTTACAACCACTGGAGAAGGAATGACTTCCAAATAATACAGTCCCTTAAAGACTGAAACTTAAAACAGAACAGTGACTTAAATGACTTTATTTTATTTCCCCTCACTTGCAACCCATTCTTCCTCTTAGTCAAGCAGCGCCTGAATTCTGGTGTGCTACCAAACACCTCAAAAAGAAGGACTAAAAGTGTTCTTTCAACCCAAGTAGAAACAGATTGCTGGGTGCTGTCATTTAAGCTCCAAATTAACTCAATTACTATATAAAGAATCCCAACTACCTTTACACAAGGGATTCAGTTCTCCTCTCTAACTGAATTACCTTGGGGAGATTTACTTAATGACTCACTCTTACTTCTGTCTTCCCCTTTGCTTTATTTTTTTCTACCTTGCTAGTCTCCACTACACTATCTTTTAACTTAGCCTCAACTTTTAAAGCTTAGCTTACATTTAATTTCTGATTTTACATAGTTATAGTATCAAAAGGCTTTAAGTAAAGCACCAAGCCCAAAAGTTCCAGGGCCCCTAATCCATCACAGAGTCACTCTGTGACAACAGGAATAAGGCAATTCTAGTGGGCGGCAGGAGGAAGTAAGCTGTTGATTAACCAGAATCTGCAGCTTATCCATCAGGTAGGGAAACGTGGGCCAAGCAGTCCTTGTCTGCTGTCAAATTATGTTTCTGTGTTTCCTTATACTTCCTGAATGCTTTTTATCCATAACCTTCCCTGCCACTTCTTTTGAGAACCGCAGTGTTTTTTTCTTTCCTTTTGATTTGCTTCATACAAAGGCTTGTTGCCTCTGTGATGGCAGCTCTGATGTTTCCCTATTGTTGCTCCACCCCACCTTCTTGCCTGTTTGCTAGTGCTTTTCTGAGGCACTCTCCCATTTTGACAAAATCAGGCCTCCTGAAGTCCAGTACCTTCACTTTTGTATGGCTTGACTCTACAGCTAAGTTTATCATATACCACACTGTTTTGTGGTCACTTGTTCCCAGATGGCTACCCACTTCTAGATCCGAGATCCTCTCTCTGTCCCCATTTGAGAGTACCAGGTCTAAGATTGCTCCCTCCTGAGTGGGTTTCAAAACTAGCTGTCTGAGGCATGCCCCCTGTAGGGCAATATTATAGTTTGCCTAGGACCTGATTTACAAGTCTGTATGGAGGTACAGTATGGACTGAGGGGAGTGACCTCGTACTAAAGTGTCTGGTCCTATTGCTGCAACACTTCAAGCACTGCATTGACAGCATTTTACTACAAAAATATGCACAGAAGTATGGCTTAATTGAGACTGAGATCCCAAGGCTTATTAATAGACTGCAACCTCTTTTATAAGTTGCTCCTTTTCAAATGGTGAAATACACTATTTGCATCATTCAATTACAGACTAAACAGGATTATGCTTATACATGTAATTAAAACTCCATCTGTGGCTGAGCTTGTGTAGGAAACAGGCAAGCACTGATCTGTCAGTTTTCACCCTCCCTTCGTGGCCTCACTCTAGGTGGTAAAGATCAGAAACTGACATTATATGCTGCTGATCTCCTGATTTATGTAATGTCTCCTGACATATCATTAATCCCGTATGGGATCTTCTTACTCAATTTGGTGAATGTGCAAGGTACAGACTAAACTCTGCCAAAAAAAGAGGTGCTTCAGATTTGCTATACCCCTCATCTTGCAATAAAAGAGTTTTTGCCTTTTGTTTGCATCTGAAGGTCCTGAAGTATTTGGGAGTCATGCTGTCACGGAAAATGTCACACACTCTAGACTTGAATTCTTGCCCAACAGTTTCATAGGATCTGGAGGTCTGGCAAAACTATACTGTTGTCCCCAATGCAATGTACTAGTAATTATGTTAAATGAACATTTTACCCTGTTGCATGTATTTTGCCCAAATCCTGCTGGTTACGCCACCCTGGGGAGTTTTGTAGGTGGGATAGGAACCTCTCTAGATTTATATGGGCAGCAGCCCAGTCACATATTGTTCGCCACCCTCCAACTCCCTGAACACCTAGGTAGGCTTGCCCTCCCTGACCCAGTCAGTGCAGATAAGCAACGGGCTCTACTGGTGTTCCCTGGTATACCAAGCACAGTGGAAGGCTACTGAATTGCTGGAAGACCACCCATTCACCAATTATATTTTTAATCTTTTGTCTGCATCCTCTTTGAGACTCCAAAGTAACCCCCTCACCAAAAGCACCATACTTCATTGGTATATTCAATCATAAATGGTTGCATCTCTATAATTTTTCTGATACGATCCCTCTCAAGAGATCCAGTTTTTACCCCAGCTGGCCTGGACCATTTCTACCACCAATGGGAAGACAGGGGGCTCGATTTACAAAGGACGGGGAATGACCCATGGTGCCGGTGTCAAACAGAAATGACACAAGGGGGATCTTGGGCATCACCATGCATCATTCCTGATTTTTGTATGCAGCCTGTGCCAGATAAGGGCAACCTGCACCAGTCATGCATGCACTGGGTGTGCCAAGGCAGAGGGAGTCATGCACCACCACGGGGCTACAGCATCCCCTTTAGCAGGATTTCTGTACTGACCATGGCCACTCACGCTTAGATTGGCCAAAACTGGTCCAATGTGATGTGTGCTGATGCTGGCCATATCTGCTGGCTGCAGACACGTGCCAGCCGTGGCATGCTAATCCATCAGGGACATGCAGGGAAAGCCACCTGCACAGGCTGAAGCACCATTCCACAGATGTGTTGGGTACAGAACTGCAAGCACAGATGGGGAGGACCCAGGACAACACCCAAGCAGAAGGACCCAAGCCAGCCACAGGGCACAAAAATAGATGGCAGCTGTACTCCCACAGTCTGTTGCCTCACCGGACTGTACTACTACAGTCAGATGAGGTGACACCTAATCGAGGACCACAAGTTATGGTGATGACAACTGGCACTATGACAAGGAGTCCCAAGAGGGGAGCTGTGGACAATGGAGCATGTGGGTTGCACAGTGGTCCTGTGCTACAGGGATCGCTGCACTGGAGTGTATATGCTGCTAAACTGTATATAGCAATGCACTTGGGCAGGTGGCATATACAGTGTCACTGACGTCAGGCACAGATGGGACTACATTGGACAGATCAAGGTAGCAACCGTGTGGCACAGTGGGGAGTGAATGCAGTGTGTTGTGCCATGTGGGGAGGGACCGTGCAAACCCAGTGTGGAGTCCATGCCATCACCATGGATTGTTGCAGGACTTGTCATCTGGCACAGACAGGTCATGCACTGGCCAACACTTGGGGGGCACAGGCTGGTTAGGAGTTAGGGTGGGAGTGATAGGTAAGCCAGATACATGCAGGTGACTAATACAGTGACAGTAAGTGCAGGGGTTGTACCAGCAGGATGTCAGCGAGGTTGGTTGTCCTGTTGAGGTTGAGTGTGTACTACTGCCATGTCATTCGGCTGTGCCATGATGGTCCCCCCCCCCATGCTTATGCAGATTATACACTGTGGACCTGTGGATGAAAGGATGGCTGTGTGATGTTGGTGGCAGCGGCTCCAGGTCTGACCTGTGGCACACTGGACAGAGACCTTAGTGATGTCCGGGTCCCAGATACATGGCAGCTGTGCGGATTCTGACCCACGGTACTGAACATCCCTGTTGCGGGTGTGGGAGCATCCATGCAGCTGCCATGTGCTGTATCTATCAGCCACTATACCCACACATTGTGAGCCCATGGAGCAGGGTATACTGTCCCCCACACAGCTCCCAGCTACTGTTGCCTGTGCTTGTTACGGACAGCTCCGTGGCTGCCTGGATCACCTGTGCTGGGTCTGCAGAAAGCTCTGGGGGAGCTAAAGGCGGACAATATGGGCACAGGTACCTGTGGTGCATGGAACCGTAGATGGTGATCTCTGTGCAGTCCACCTGTGCTCATGGCAGCACAGCAGTGTCCTCCGTGGTGCGTGTCGGCACTGCAGGGGATGGTCAGTGAGGAAGGCCTTGGCATCTGCCAGCTACCCTAGGCATGTGCAGTACGTGTGGGTGACTGGCAGGGGTGATACATAGCACTCCTCTGTGGCATGCGCTCCAGTAGGGGTGCCCTGCTGGGACTGCTCTTTTGGGCCTACTGGCAGTTCTTGGTGTCTCCTGTGGCTCTGGGTGACGACGGGTGCTCCATGGTCGCTTGCACCTTCACTTCAGTCCAACCAGTCCCATGCAACATGTGCTGGATTCACCGAGCTGCTTGCGGCAGCTGTGGGGACCTTGGTGCCAGGACCAGTATTTTTAGAAAATCTGGCGCTAGGTCCCTGGCACACCACACTTTGCCACAAGCAGCACATGGAGGCAACTTGCGCTGCTCTTATGGGCTTTTGAAAATTAAGCCCAGGGTCTCTTCCTACCCTAGCAATCCTTTCAGGACAGGGAGGCGAAGGACACTATGGTACTCTGTGCACAATATGGGCTGAGGGTACAGATCAGTTCCAATACCTTCAAGTTAAGAAATAAATCTGAATTAAACCTCACCTCGCACTGGAAAGGTAAGGGGGATGGATGGTATGCCTCAGATGTCTGGAAGGAGATTGGGTATAGTGGCAGGGGACAAAACAGTAACTGAGAAAAAAAAACAAACCTTTGAACATATGACAAGGAGCAGCCATTTCCAACTCTACTTACACTGATTATTGGGAGGCAGGGAACTGAGGTCTCTCATATCTCAACTATATTTTGCCTTTTCATATTTAATGGCACACTCCACTGATAGTGTATGGGTAAAGTGGCAGGAGGATTTATAGATTAATATAACCCCGAGCAATCGGCTCAGTGCACCTCCTACATCTACAGGCCCACCTCTTCACACATTTGGAAGAAATATACGTGGAAGATGGTTTGCTTTTTCCTTTTGTACTCCAAGCCAACAGGTTAAATATCTTTCATGGGGGTGGGGGGGGAGACAATGATGGAAGGGATATAGGGAACAAAGGGTGGTACATGCCCATGGTTTTGGAGGTGCCCGGTGCTGAAGCCATTTTGGAAGCACCAGCTACTAGAAATGAAAATTACGTACCTACCGTAATTCTTGATCTTCTCTTGTATCTTCACCATTCATTACTTCTTGGGTGTAAGCCGGAGGCCGGCACCCGTGTGAAGCTTTTTAAAAAGCTAGCCTGACGCCGCCTCTCGAGACCGACGCCTTTGCGCCATGCGCCAGGGGCCAAGTAGTATTAATGACTCTCCTCCATCTCAGTTCTGTGAGCCGGAGAGGCAAAAATTATATTATGGAAAGAGAAAGCGAGGCAAGATAGCCAAGGATAGCAAGGAAAATAAACTGAAAAAGGAATAAGCCGATGGAGAATAGACAGAGGAAAGAGAACTCCTGCCCTAAGGGATCGCAGGGCCTCCTTACCGGGGCGACTCTAGGAGGAACAGATAGAGAGAAAAGGGAAGGAGAAAGAAAGAAGCAGAGAGAGGAAGAAGAAAATGGGATGTTGAGGAGACAATAATGCCCAACGAGCATAGTTAGCTGAGAGGCTTAAGGCTCGACTTAACAAGGGAGCAAGAATCCCCATTGGTAGTGCTGAAGAGAAGGTTCACCGAATCTGCTAGACAGACTAAGGAGGGCATAGTCTTTGACCTCAACATGCCATGGTCCTTTATCCTAGTTGAGGGCTCCTGGCCTGATTGAGCAGACCTTTGTTCCGAAGAGCCTAGCTAGAAAGGATTGGTTCCAGGCAGCATGTAAGAGCTGCTCAAAAGGGTATAGAAAGAAACTTAGCCTTTTAAAGGCGGTTTGTAAGAAATATAGCAGAACTCAATCGGACTTGCTATGTCAAGGCAGGTAGAGACTTGAAACTGGCAAGATCTGCCCGTGGTTGGCACTGCTTTTCCTGCAGCACTGCTGAGAAGGACCCCTGAAAAAAGGGGTCAAGACAGAGCATGACTCACAGGCTTATGAGGAAAAACATGACCTGAGAAGCAAGGGATGGCCTTCAAAGCAGTCGGAGAGAGTTCCCTCAGCTTTAAGAGAGAAATTGTATAACCGTACCCGTTCCTCTTACTCTGTAAAAAGGGGGTTGGTTTCCAGGGCTTAGTAATTGATTAGCAGAAGATTCCGGGACCAAACACTGCACAGACAGAGTCAGGCAAAGTCCCTAGGAGTGCCTCGCCTGAAAACATGACGGTGAGATAGTCATGCAGCTCCCTCACGACCCAGAACTCCTGCAATAAATGCCAACGAATCTTAGAGTAAATAATTTCCTGGAAACCATTAAGAGAAATGGCAAGGACAGAGATTTTTTATTTTTTTTTTTATTTTTGCATAAGGGCCAAAAAGAGGGAGGAACGAGACGGGAGGGGGAGATGCCACAGAAGGAGGCCACTGAGGGGACGGAGGGAGGGATCAGTAATGAATGGTGAAGATACAAGAGAAGATCAAGAATTATGGTAGGTACGTAATTTTCATATCTTCCCTTGTCAATCTTCACCATTCATTACTTCTTGGGTGATACTAGCCCCTCTTCCCCAGAAGGGAAAAGTGGCACCCTGAGGAACAAGACCCCCAGCCTCCTGTTGGTGAGAAACAGAGGAAGACCTGGCTAGTTCACAGAAAAGCCTAAGTGGGAGAAGAGCTAGGAGGTGCCTCCCGAGGGACGTGGAGACAGAGTAACCCTGCAAAAGTCTCCTAGCTCTGGAGGAGAAGAGACGGGTCCCCCGGAAGGCGAAGCGCATCACCCTACGCCGGGCCAGGGGTGACAACCTTGAAAGACGAAGCCATGCCGTCCGCCTAATGCAGATCGCTGTCCCCGCAAGCCTGGAAGCCACCTCATTGGCGTCGTAAGATGCCCTTGCCTGGTGTCTTGCCAGCTCCAGGCCTATAGCGGAGAGGGCAACAGCTTGTCTGGTTTGCTCTGTATCAGGCATCAACGCTACAAGTTGAGAGAGCATCAACCACAGGTGCCGATTGTAGGCAGCGTGGTGAGCCTGATGTGATGCTATACAAGCAACTGCACGAGAAGAAGAGAACACTCTTCGCCCCCACCGGTCGAACTGAAGAGAGTCCGGGTCCGTGGCGATCGTCGTGTGGCAGCAGCGCCGGAGGAGTATCCAGGTAGACCAAGCCAGAAGGGGTTGGGGAGAGTACCCTAGAGACTCGCGGGGCACAGTACTCAGCTGACAATCAGCGGGGCTGGAGAAGAGGCGACTGGCGACTGCCAGGAGCGGATAGACGCCTCCTGGAAGGGAATAGGCCAGGAAGGTACCACAAGTGTTGGGCACTGAATTCTCCAAGAATCCACGCGTCTCCCGCTCGGTATTGTCTCTCCGATGTAAGAGATCCGAAGGTCCCTCACCATCCTCGAAGGAATCGCTGATATTCAGTGAAATCAGCATCGGAGGAGAGATGAGCAGGGTTCCTCTCCCTCAGAGGAGAGATGAGGATGATGGAGAGCTGGATGCTCAGAGGACTCCTGCGGCGGTGGGGAGAGTCGAAAGACCCGCTCATGCATACATCTAACGTATGAGGGGAAGGCCGCTGCAGAACCTCTGAACTGCTCCCAGGATAACGGACCCGTAGGACCGACATGGCCCGGGAGCGGGGTGGTGGAGGCAGAGATATGGGAGAGGGCACCTACGAGGGCAATGGATCTCTGCCAGGGCTCTGGAATCCGGGAACGGAGCCCGAGCTGGCGGGTCCCGGACAACAAACCAGGCCGCAAGACGGAACCCTGAGGAAGCGGAGCCTGGAAGAGCCCAGGGAGAACCTCCTGTGGCAGTCGGGACTGCATGGATCAGAAGGCAGCCCACAACAACGCCACCGGAGGGCATCCTAGAGCCCGGAGGAAGGGCGGGGTTCAGCACTCTGACTCCTGGCCACCCCCTGAGGTGGCCAGAGGAGCCGAGGTCCTGTCCCCTGCCCCTCAACCCCTCGACTCCGAGATCCTCCTCCTGACCGCAGTGTTCCCATCCCCCAGAGGGAGCAGCAGCACCGGAGGGCTGTCACCGGTCCCCGGGAGGAGCCTCCCCATAGTCACCCCCATGTCTCCCCTGGGACTCAAGGCCACCCCTAGCCGGAGAGCCCTCAGGAGGAGGCGGAAGGGGACAGAGGAAGGAGCCGCTGTGCGCCTGGTACCTCGTGCCACAGGGGACCCCGACCCAAAGTGGGGTGCCAGGATGGGTCCACGTCCGAATCGTCGGCCTCCGAGGAGGACAAGATCAGCAGGACCTCAATACTGGCCACCCGGGGTCCCGGTAACCTTGGCGCGTGACGGCACCGGCACCAGAGGCGGCACCGGCTGACCCCGAGCATCCCAGCAGCTTATGCAGCCGGTCCAAGCGGGCCAGCGACACCGCTCGGCGTGGGAAACCGACCCGGCACTGCGAGAAACCAGGCCCGCCAAGGCGCCGCTAACGGCGCCGAGGGCCAAGTGTAGCCGTCCTGATCACGGCGCGCTGCTGACGAGCGCCGTCTCGATCACCGGCACATGACGGCGCCGGGATCGGAAGCGCGCGCCTCGATCACCGTAACACGACGGCACGGGACCACCAGGAAGCCGGCGTCGAGGGTCCGCGGTGTCCGCCCAGAAATCATGAGCTTCGACACTGAGGGCCTGCACCTCAAAGAGGTGACTGCGAGCGGTGTCGGCGTCAGCGGCCTCAGAAGGGACGCTACGCTCCCCGACACCGCGAAGAAGCTTCCTCGTCGGCAAGATAGAAGAAGCCCTCCTCCGCGGACCGTATAGGCCGGGAGGACCCGGGGAAGGGCCTAAACACACCTAGGAGTCCCGTGAACGACGCTGTCCCCGAAGTCGGCGGGCCTTGCCGAGCTTGAACGCTGGACCTCGAGGACAACGACGGTCCATGGAGAAGCAGGCGTCGCACGAATCCATGTCATGGCTGGGTCCCAGGCATCGAAGACACACGTCATGCCGGTCCGAGACGGAAAAATGCCGCCACAGGAGCACCGACGCGACGGGGCGCCCGTCTTAGAAAACACTCGCTCCAGAACCGGACATAACGAAACAATTAAGGTAAAAACAGTAGGAAAACACCCGGCCTTACAGATGAAAAAGAACAGTCTTACAGTGGTATGGCGTCAGTGTAAATCAGAAACAGAGGAGTCAGCAAAAGCTATTGCGTGCTTCACGAACTATAGCTCTCCACCATGGCAGCAGGTGCAGCCTCGGCGGGAGAAACAAACTGAGATGGAGGAGGTCGGTAGCTACTAGCAGCCCTTGTGCATGTAGTGATGGGTCTCGGTGACGGCTAGAGCTAGCTTTAAAAAAAAAAAAGCTCCCGTCGCGGGTGCGCGCCTCCGGCTTACACCCAAGAAGTAATGAATGGTGAAGATTGACAAGGGAAGATCTGCAGGAGGTTTTTGATCCTATGCTTACTTACTAGTGACAACAGCTTTGTTCTTGGACATGCCTGGGGTATGAAAGCTCCGCCTACCCATGAACTGTTGGAGATCTGCCTCCTAACTGCTAGGAAAGCAATCACTAAAAACTGGCTTGGACCTTTTCCCTTTATTATTAAATCACAGCAGGACGTAACAAATGATGCGTAATGATGTGCATAACATGGAGCAGTTGACGGTGAAAGTAAATCAGGCAATTTCTAAGTCTGACATTGTATGGCGGAGATACGTAGTTTCTAAAAGGGATGATTTTGTCCCATTTATTACCACTGTTGATGAAAGGCACCCATTTTGTCTCCAAATGTCTGTCTACAACACTGTAACTTTTTTGTTGATACCCCAGTCTCTGTATACCCTTTGTAACATATGGATTATAAAAATAATACTACCAAAATGCATACAAAAAATTCATTGTAATACACTGCAGGTAAAGTGATAATACTATCGTTGCCAAGTGATAATACTATCGTTCAAAACTCGTAATACTATCGTTAGAGCTCTGAACGATAGTATTATCACCAAACCAGAACAGCGCAGTCTCAAAACCCTCCAATACTGTACACTTAATGCGTGCTGACGTACCACAGATCGTGCCTCCTCTAGATTCAGTGTCTCTGTGGGCAGGGCAAAACAGTTTGAAAAATGGCGCCTGTCTCGCTTAGCGAGAGAAAATGATCAGTTCGCCTCCTGCTGATTCTTTGCCGCAAAACTGTTTCTATAATCCTGCATACGCCATCGCAAGAAATCAATGAAAGGTAGGACTGCCTTAAAAATAAGCAGCTCAACAGAGACACTGAGCGACTGAGCAGGCGGGGGAGGGAGATGGAGAGAGTCACTGTCTGAGTCCTTCCTGCACGGCAGCCTGCCCTGGAGTCACAGCACCTCACAAACTGCCAGAAAACTCGCATCCATATATTACAAAAAATAAAAAATAGCCGAGTGTCTATGACTCGTGAATTATACCATCTCAAGGTTCTGGGGTCAAGGGAACCTCTCGAGCTTCGCTCTCGAGGTTCTCTTAACCCCAGAACCTCTCAATGGTATAATTCCCTTGTAATAGACACTCGCCTATCTATTATTCTATTTTTTATACATATGCAGCGATATTTATTACCTGTAGTCTAGTGCTGAAAAATCCCACAATGGAATAAATATTAAAAAAAATATTTAAAAATCCATCTGTGACTGATCTTGTGTAGGAAACAGGTAACATTTTACTGATCTGTCAATCTCCGCCTTCAAAGACATGAAAATAAATAGACCATGTCATCGAGGCACTGGTCAGGAAGCATAGGAAAAATCAGGAGCAGCTGTAAAATTCGCAACAAGTTTTATTATTAACAGTAAAATGAAAAAAAAAGAAAAACTTGTTCGGAATAACTATTTGCAATGGCAGTACAAATATAGAAAGCATAGTCCTTCTGAGTTTTTCTTTGCCCGAGCTCTTGTCACCACAGCTGCTAAAATATCAGGATTTACTCCCTCTTTGATTAACTCAGTAAATCCTAGAAAGTCATTTCCAACAATCACAGGTACAGGTAACTTGGGTACTACCCCATTTTCATTTGGTGCGTCACCCCATTAATAGTCACTTGGCTGGTGGGATAGTATCGAGTGTCCCCATGGATGAAGATGACACTGGTACCTGGTCCTTTTGGACACAATTTTCCCAGCACTTCAGTATGTACTAGGGTCTGTTTGCTTCCCAAATCTATAAGTTCCTTTACAGTCTCATCTCCCACCTTCACATCTGTTAAGTACTTGCCCCAATTTGCTAAGCACAAATCTGCTCCAGTATCACTCTTCTTACTATGGCAATGTCTTGCATTATGACTTGGCTTATTACAGCTATAGCAAATAAAAGTCTGTTGGTGCGGATTTGTTACCCCCACCAGAGTTCTTATCAGATCTGGAGTTTAAATGGAAAAAAGAATGTCTTACTGGTGCTTGGCTGTTACCTGGCTGCTGTGGTTTCTGTCTGGCCATTTGGTAGTCTTCAGCCAAAGAAACAGCCTTTTCCCCACTTTCGGGTCAGTGTTCTTCCACCCAAAGCTGCATATCTGTAGGCATGATGTCGATCAATTGCTCCACTGCAAATGTGTGGATGATTTGTGGGACTGTTTTGCCCTCTGGTTGGAGCCATTTTATCAGTAGTTCTCTGAGTCGGGTGAAGGCTTCTCGAGGATTGTCGATCAAGTTGTACTTCAGAGACCGAAATCTCTGCCTGTAGTCTCTCCTGAGATGTCATACCTTTTCAGGATTTCACTTTTCACCAGGTGATAGTTTTCTGACTGTGCAGTGTCCACATTGCTGTAAGCAAGTTGGGCTTTCCCTGGCAGGTAAGGTACCAGTCTCACTGCCCACTGCTGCTTCGGCTACTGGCAAGCTGTAGCTGCCCTTTCAAAAGTTGTCAAGTATGCTTCAATATCACCTGAAGGACACAACTTGGTAAATTTATGGTATTTTAAGTTGTTTGTCTTGTTGCTCTGCTGGACCAGTGCCAGATCCTCCAGCTTTGAGAACTTGCAAGGCATCCAGCCATTGCTGCTCGCTGCATCTTTTCTTTTCTCTGTTTGAGGAGTTGTATTTCTTCTTTTCTCTGCTTCTAAATGCTGAATTTCTTGTTCTCTCTGCTGCAGCTCCTCTCTTCTCTGTTTCTCCATCTCTTTTTGTTGCATAGCCCACCATTTGAAAAAAGCAGTTAGGCTTTCAGGTTCTGTCACTGCCTGTTCTTTTTCTATAACCGGTGCTAGCTGTACAGTCTCAGCTTGGACTTCTGTCTCTGCTAGTTTGGATGCCATTCTTCTTGTAACCACTCCTGGGCTTGCTGCTGCAGAATCCATACCTTTCTTTTATGCTTCCCTGGTACCAGGTCTAGTACCCACACACAAAACTCCTGGCTTAGAGTATGCATGGCGTAAATCTCACTTAAGCTAACACCATATGTCATCGAAGCACAGGTCAGGAAGCATAGGAAAACCAGGAGCAGTTGTAAAATTTGCAACAAGTGATTTATTAACTGTAAAATAAAAAAAAAATGTTCAGTATAACTATTTACAAAGGCAGTATAAACAGAGAAAGTCCATCTGGGTTTCTTCTTAATTTCCAATCTCAGTCTCTGTGTTTTTCTCTTATAAGAAATTGTAACTCTGTTTTTATAAGTCTTTGCAACCCCCGCTCGTTAAGAAAACAGCATGCTTTTCACACAGTGTTCTTGTAAGTTTCAACAAGAGCAGCAAAACGAACATTGTGACCCAGAACTGACCTCTTGCTTACAGCTTGTCAGAGAGTCTGCAAACAGGTTAACCCCTTGAGTTCCAAACAGCTTTTTTGCAATCATTTCAATAGTAAAACTATATACATTTCTAAACAAAGGGATCCCAGTATCAGTTACATTTCCACATAATGATTCTCATATATTTTTATACCAGCAGGTATGCAAGGGGAAGAATAGCAAGTGAAGGTAGAGAAATAGCGAGAGGCAGAGAATTACAAGACCATGGGGGTGATCAAGTCCTAGGTCTCATGAAAAAATTTGGTTGCGCAACCAGAGACAGAAAAGGAGAGAATAGAACAGATCCTTGCATTTAAACTCTTTCTCTAGAACAACTGGGACAGGGCCCTATTCAACCCTGTCACAGACCATTTCCACTAAGATAGGGGAGTGTTTGGTGCAAACCTGTATCTTGACCTTGTACTAACGTAAGAGGTATCAGCAAATTGGGCATAAAAGCCTTGTACTGCATTGTTCTGTGTGAGCAAGTGCGTAAAGAAAGTAAAACAGGAGAAGAATAACCAGTACATGACACAGAGGAAAATATTTTTTATTCTTCCAAACTGATGTTAACCAGCTGAAGAAACCAGTTCCTAAAACACCCCCTCCCCAAAAAATAAAATTACAGAATGAAATCATTAAAATTATAGCACAAATCTGTCAGCCCAATGAAAGGGAGAAAACTAAAAAGTCAGAAGTTTAAACACTGGAGATCTCAGGATTCTCTCGCTTGGGCTGGACAGGATAGAGGAACTTGGGGTGAAACACTCACGCTCTGGGAAGTGTGGACAAGACAACCAACTGCAAAAGCACCACCTGTTGTGGATTCTAATGGCACTGATGCGTGGTGTTAAGGTGCACAAGCTCTTGCTGGTGAGAGGCAAATTTCATGGTGTTTGTGTGGCAGATCTCTGGGGTTTTGGGGAAAAGAAGAGTGGGTATTAGGGGACTGGCAATAGTGTGAATTGTGTTCAGAAAAAGTCCAAGTTCCCACTGCAACAGTGGCTGCTCAACTGAGGGGTGGAATGGAGGGCCTAAGTGACGTTGGGGAGCTGCCAGGGAAACAAGAATAGTAATATCATTAATCTTAAACAAACATCAGACGGTAGCCACAGACTGCCAAGACACCGCATATTACCTTTTTCTGCCTTATCTATCGCAAGATTTCAGAGCCTCTGCTGTCCCTTTCATCAGGTGGTGAAAAGTAAAAAAACCTTTGGGTCTGAAAACTTATGCAATGTACTCACAATATTTAAATAAAAGGTATCTGAGGGAGCTAATGAGCCAATTCTTTCCACATATACATCCCTTTCACTAAAGCCACTGCAGTGCACCTTTTTTTACGGTCCAACCAGACCACCTTCAGTCCTCACCCACCCCTCCACTGCACTGCCAAGTGTCCCCACCAGTTCCCCCTCCACCCAAGCACCCCGGCTTCCCCCTGAGGCGGGGCTACTGGCTTCCCAGCAGAACTGCTGCTATGGTACCAGGTGGAGGGAGGAGGATCTCGACACCCCAGCTTACCTCCTGGGACAGGGCCACCAGCTTCCTGGCGGTACTTAAGTGTTACTGGTGGCTAAGAGAGAGGAGTGCACACAGGAAGGTCTAGGGCAGACATCTAGTCAGTGGACTTTTTTTTTTTTTTTTTTTGAATGCTTGCTTCCTGAGGAGGCAGGATGTGCAATGACATCACAGGCAAGTCTTCCCCAGCCTCCTGAATTGTGACGGTCACCACCGATCCCCTGACCTCTGGTGCCCCGGTCACACTACCCCCTCCCCCCTGGAGAGTTGTCCTTAGGACGCTCAATCCTTCTCCCCCCAGCCAGCCCTCCGACGTTCCGAGTCCGTTCTCGAACTCGGATCGTCAGCATCGCAGACAGACTCCTTGCCTCTGTGCTAGAATCAACCTTCAGGGCTGATGCCAATGGCACTTCACAGGAAGACGAGCGCTGAAATGCCAGACAGCCTGCTCACTCCCCCTGGGGAACAAGGTGCCATGTCTCAACAAAACCTTCACTTCCTGCTGGTCTAATGATGGCAACTTCAGTTAGACAGAGACCCATTTTAACCAACTTCTGCATTCATACTGTAGTATATGACTACCATGGCATCCCTGCACTAACACCTGCATGCCTTACAGGAGAAAAGAAGTAATTCTACATTCCCAATTCATATTCGTTTGCTCCATTCTCTTTCAGTATGCATCTCAATTATTTTTTGCTTTCTATTTTCCTGGTCTTTAAAATCAGCTCTGTATTTAGCACCCTCCTGATTGTGAATTATAGGTGCTCCAACCAGCAACATCAGTTGCAAGTTATCAAGTTATTAAATAAAGGGAAAGGAAAGGCTGTGGGGCCTCAACATGTACTTCTTAAAGAACAGGAGAGATGGGGCATAATCTGGAACTTTAAATACCTCTGGGAGATAAACAGGGTGGAGTGTGGGGAGCTTTTTAGGTTGAGCACAAACATGATTACAAGTGGGAAGAATGAAGCTAGTAAGGAGAAGTTTCAAGAAGGAGGTGGGGAAGCATTTCTTCAAGGAAAGTGTGGTGGATAGATGGAACAGGTTGTCTAGGGAGGTGGTGGGGGTAGAGACAGTGAGGGATTCAAGCATGTGTGGGACAAGCAAATGGGTATCATTAAAAGAAGAATCGCCCAGAGTGGGTGAGGAATGCTGGGGACGCTGAGGGCCGCATAGGGTCCCTTGCCACCATATAGGGTAGAGAGGGTTAGGGCAGACTGGATGGGCCTTGTCCTCTTCTGCCAACAAAATGCAGGTTTATAAGTATCACTGACTCCAGCTGATACTGCTACATGCATAGACTGCTACACTAATAAAATAGAGCAGGTTCTCAACATGTAAAGTTGTAGCAGTATCAGCGCCAGAAGCAACTGACTGATTGCAGTCGATACAATGGTACACTAGTGGGGATGCACACAGAACTGATTTCAAATAACCTGACAAAAGAAAAGAGCAATATACAGAAAATGAACAGGCTAAACAAATACTAGAAATGATAAAAAAAAATGTTCAGTCTGTAACTTTCCAGGATTAATTAAAAATCCCTGGATAGGCCAGCCCATGAGTGCAGCAGTAGGGCCACACTCTAAATGCCTGCCAGAAGGAGGTTTGAGCATCCCAGTGCACGCTCCCCTCCTCTGGGAGTGAGAGAGGTAACACCTTGTTCTGCTACCACTGCATATAGGTGCACAAATGCTGATGGTACACCTACCGTGATGTGGGAAGGGAAGGATTTTGTTGGGCGCTTGGCAGCTTAGACTTCGGTCCTCGTGCCAACACTGTCATGAGGTAGGGAGGGGAAATGAAGAGATAAATCCCCTCTGCCGCAGCAGCACAGCAATCGAAAAGGGCCAGGAGGGAGACAGATCTGCCCCACCAATGAAGGAGCAAAAACAGATTAACAAAGAAATAAAGAAGCATCTGGATATCATGGATTCCAGATTGCGTAACTTAACTGTTATACAAAGGAATTACCCTAGAAATGTATTTTCTGCAAATCGGGCACTTCCTGGGCTGTGGCAAAGCATTGTAACACTCACCACATGAGCAGACATGTCCACATTCCAGGAAGACACAGGATCTGCTGTTGGTCAGACAGATGACACATACATTCTGAGCTACTTCTTCCTGAACGTCCATTTCCTGAAGAAGCTGTGATGTCCTCTCCCTGAGCTCATTCTGCATTCTCTTCAGCATCTGCTTCTCCTTGTAGGACTTGTAGTGCCTTCTTAAAATGAAGAAAATGGTGACAAAAGTGACAGCACTAAAAGGATGGTTAAATTTTCCACCGTTTAACGCTGGACTCTTGCTTTTGAAGCAGCGATTCAAAGTCCAATTTGCTCAGGTAGTAGGACATCCCCTGCTTGGGAGGCTGTAGTTTGATGATGTTGCTATCCAGCACCAGCTCTCCAACTCCAGTTACCGTTGCGCCAACTTTTAACATCTCTTCAGTCTCCTTGATCCCTTTGGGCTGCTCTCCACTGATGTAGTGGCTGATGACATCGGCCAGCGACTGCACTGCTGGATGATATCTTTCATACATCATCTCAAGATCCAGTTCTGCAGCATCTAGGGGTTTGGCCACTCTCACTGCCACATTCACACTTTCATCTGACACCAGGTCAAAAGGCACTGTGTTCGTTCGCTGATGAATAATCTTTTCATGGTCACTCCTTGTTGAGAAGCATGAGAAGAGAAGAGAAAAGAAAAGAAAGGAGAAAGAAAATGTTAACATTCATGTAGCAGGCATTAACCTTTTTTCACATTGTCTGAACTAATAAAAAAAAAAAAAATCTTTCCGATATAAAGAATGCTACATCAATAAGCATTTCAGTGACTCCTCCCTAAGGAATCCAAAGATCCACACTGGAAAATCCAATTCTTTGCTCACTGTCGCAACACTTACAACACCAGGATTTGTTAGTTGGTAAAAATTTCATTACATAGCTTTTTTTTTTTTTTTTTAATCAGTTTATTTAGTTACTTATAATTTCTGACCAGGAAAGGCACACAAAGATAATACAGCTTGTTTCCATGTATGCCCTAGAGGGTGTGTTGCATGGACCATTTTTACTGACAAGGGGAATGTTGGCCATGATGCTGGAGAAACTCCCCTGCTCTTCCTTGATAAGTGCCATGGAATCTTTTACTTTCACCTGGATGGTGATCAGAGATGGGCAGAAGAGACCTCAGTTTGTTTCACTTGAAGGAAGGCACCTCATCAGTGCAGCCCCCCGATACTGTACTACAGTGTCAGTTATGTGTATTACTCCAAGCACCTGGTGTGGGGCTAGAATCCATGACCATCTGATCTTCCGGCCCCAGAGGCGAGTGTGATACCTACTGAGCAATAATGTCTCTCTACTGGGGCCTATGCACATATGGGTGGAGTACCTACGCGGCGCATATCTGCGGCCCGTTGCCACCCCGCACCCAATGCACCCTCCTGCGCGGGATACACAAACCGGGGCATTCAGCCCCTACGCACCCAATCCACCGGTCATGCAGACCACAACATTCTGTTGGCGGGCAGGGGGCGTGCCAGCACTATACGCCATGCACAAAGGCACATAGTGCTGCCCGCTGCGGTGCGGAGGGAGGGACCCTGCTGTAACTCAAGAGCGTGCCCCACGCACACAGACTGCTTCCCAGTCCAGGTGAATAGCCACTGTCCCAACAACAGGACCCCAGCACCGGTCCCCACTGGCCGCCCAGTGCCACCCACCCCAGCACACAGCTGTGCCCTGTCACCATGAATGCCAACCTCCCCACCCCACCCACATAGGGGCACCGGCCCTGGGAATGCAGACACCCCCACCCAGACAGCACCAACAGCCCACCCCCCGATCCTGGCCCCCTCCGGCAATCAGTGGTGGTCAGTGGCCCCACCCCTGCGGCACTGCCAGCACTCCCCAAACCCCTGTACCTCCCGTCAATGCAGCGGCATGGCACGGCCAGTGGCACAGCCCACCTCACACCTCCTCGACCACTGGCAGTTCGAGAGATGCTGGGAATGCACCGTTATATATATAGGCAGTGCGCTCCCAGCATCGCTTGGATGGTCGGCAGCCGAGGAGGTGTGAGGAGGGTTGTGCCACTATGCAGTCCAGTGCTCGCACTGACTGGTAGGTACGGGAGACGGAATGGGGGGGAGACACTGCCCACCAATGAGGACAGGGGGTGCACCAGGATCGGGGGTGGGGAGACTACTCCGGGGATGGGGCACGGAGGTGTGTGTGTGTGTGTGTGTGGGGGGGGCTCTACCCCATCGGAGATGGCGCATGGAGGTCTCGGAAGTTATTTCTACAGCAGGGATGGACAGCGATGTGTGTGTGTGTGTGGAGGGCAAGATGCCTCTTGCCACCACAGGATCAGGGCACTGCTGTCACTGCTGTCTGGCGGGGGTGGCGGCATACTGGAGGGGGGTGGGGACCTACTGCAGAGGGCCATCTGTGCACCATGAGGACATTGTGTACCACGGGCTGGGCCACTGGGGCACGATGGATGACAGGGCATGGCTGTGCGGGTCTGGGTGCTATTCAAGCACCTGAACCCATGCCATTGGGCACAACGGATCCACTCCGGGACCCAGGCAGGACATCCCATTGGATGCCTGCCTGGGTCCGTGACTCTGCCCCTGGCCGCCTTGCGTGGACCTGCGCACCAAGGGAGTGTGCCAACAGACAGGTGGCAGCTGTTGGTGAATACCAGCCGATGCACACCTGTCCGAAGGTGCGGAACTACACGGGCAAGATATATGCCTCCACATTGCATCCTGCCCATTCGTGCATTGGCCCCCTTATCCTCAGATTCATCATCGGTACAGTTTTCATTCCCTCCAATAGGTTTAATAGCTTTTATTACTAATTTTACTATTAATGAGTCATCAATAAAGATGAACAGAATTACACATACCGCAATAATGCAATGCACCATGAGAAGTATTATGGAATTCACCATGAAAGAATTTAGGCTTTAAGCAGGAGCATATGGTGCCATAATGGTCTTTTACACAATCTGCAAAATAGCTATTCTTTTGCATCCCTCTGTGCTAATGCCACATTTAGTACATGCAGGGGTAAGCTAGGTCAAAGACTGTGGGGAAGGAGGTTCTTTTATTTTGGGTGAACACAGAACTCATGTGTGGTGGGGGGCAAACAGATGGGGAAAAAAATCCAGGAAGCAGAAGGAAGGGGAAGGAAAATACAGGTTACTCACCTGTAACAGGAGTTCTAGGAATGGTATATGTTGTTCATCCACACTTCTTGGCAGGTTCCTTGCCACTTTAATTGTTGCCGGAAGGTCTTCAAGCTGGCTCCTCCCACCCACCCAGGTGGTAAAACTCTCGGCTCCGCCCCATGACGCCAGATCTAGCCCGCTGGAACCCAGGTCGAAGCCGGGGAGGTCGGGTGGGTCGTGTGGATGAACATATACCATTCCTAGAACTCCTGTTACAGGTGAGTAACCTGTATTTCTAGGGACATGAGATGTTGTTCAATCCACACTTCTTGGCAGACTCTACCAGTTCTCTGGGAGGAGGAGGCAAGCGCACCCAGCTACTTACTTAGGAAATAAGGACTGGAGACCGAGGCCCCAAAACCAGCATCCCGGCGTGACTCAAGGTCGATGTGGTAGTGGGTAATAAAGGTATGTGCCGACTTCCAGGTAGCAGCCCTGCAGATATCCTGGATAGGGACGTCCCTGGAAGCAGCTACCGATGCAGCGGTATGCCAGGTAGAATGAGCTCTTATCCCTCTGGGAGGCTCCATGCCCCGCCAGCCTATAGCACAGCTCTATGCAGGAGGTGACCCACCTGCTTATCGTCCGCTTGGCTGCAGGTCTGCCAGGTGCGGCTTCAGCGTAGGTGACAAGCAGCGGCGAACCTCCCCGAACTGCAGCCATCCGCTCCTTATAATAAGCGGCGCTCGCCTAGGGTCCAAAGTATGGAGCCTATATTCGCCTCCGGTGGTGATTGGGGTAGAACACCGCAGAGTCAACACCTGGTTAAGGTGACACCAGCACCACCTTCGGAAGGAATTCTGGTGGAGGCGAGACAACCTTGTCCCTGTGGAAGACCAGATAAGGAGACTCGATGGAAAGCACCTGGAGCTCTCCATCCTTTCTGGCTGGCGTGATAACCACGAAGGTGGTCTTCCACGACTGGGTGGGAAATATGGCACCTGTGCATTGGTTGATTAAACGCCCATGAAGCATGTCAGCAGTAGATCCCACGGAGGTGGAGTTCTCGCACTGGAGGAAATGTGGTCAAGGCCTTGAAAAAGCGCCCGACCACCTTCTCCTGCACATCGACTGCTTCCTTTGCCCGCGCTCGCAAGCAGAGAATGGCTGCCAGGTGCACCTTAAGGGTCGTCCGATCAAGCCCTTGCTGAGAAAGGGACCACAGATAGTACAGAATGCTTGCCAAGGGACAGGCGGAAGGGTCCAAGCCCTTCCCCTGACACCAAATGGAGAATATCTTCCATTTGAAGGCATAGCATTTCCTGGTCGACTCCTTAAGGGACGCCTCAACAACGCTGAGGACCTCGTCTGAAAGACCCAAGGCCTGGAACTCTGGCCGCTCAGGAACCAGGCCGTCAGGTGCAGGGATTGAAGGTCCGGATGGAATACCTTCCCCCTGGTTGACTGAGATCAGGTCCGGGTAGGCTGGAAGCCGCCTCGGGAGCCTGGAGCTGAGGCTGAGGAGATCTGGATACCAGAACTGGCGGGGCCAGTCTGGGGCTACCAGAATCACCTCTGCCTTGTCCCTCCTCGCCTTGAGAAGCACCTTGTGGATCAAGGGAAATGGGGGAAAGGCGTAGAAGAGGCCCGGGGTCCACGGCCTCGAGAAGGCATCCCCCTGCAATGAGCCCTGCTGAGGGGGGCGGGCATGGCACAGACTCAGCTTCGCATTCTCCCTGGAGACAAACAGGTCCACCTGAGGCATGCCCCAGTGGGAGAAGAAATCTTGTACTACCTCTGGCAGGAGCGACCACTCGTGAGACGCAGCCCCTATCCGGCTTAGGGCATCGGCCAGGGTGTTGGAGGCTCCTGCCACGTGAATGGCTAGGAGATCCACCTCCAGGCTGTGCACGAGGGACCATATGCAGAGAGCTTCCTTGCATAACAGCATGGAGTGCATCCCGCCCTGGCGGTTCAGATAGTACATGGTCGTGGTATTGTCCGTCTGGACCTGAACCACTTGACCCCGTAGAAATGGAGCGAAGGCGGTGAGAGCTAGAAGGACCGCTCAGAGCTCCAGCAGGGTGATATGGCATCGGGACTCCCGAGGGGATCAGTCACTTTCCACGAAGGGAGAGGGGCCATCGGGACCAGAGGCCGTGCACTCTGTGCTCCCCCAGATGGGCACCCCAACCCATCAGAGATGCATCGGTCGATAGAGAGACCGTCGGCTCGGGGTGGACGAACAGGATGCCCTCCTGCAGATGTGCCAGAACAGTCCACCACTGGAGAGCGTTCCACATCTCCTGGGTCAGTGTCACGAGCTGGTCCAATGGATCGCAACGCTGTGACCACTGGATGGCCAGTCCCCATTGAAGGGGATGCATGTACCAATGGACCACGCTGGTGCAGGCCGCCATGAGGCCCAGGAAGTCCCGGGCAGGGCACGATTGCCCAACCAGAAATGATTGGGCAAAGGAGGAAAGAACCTCGGCCCTGTCCGCCGGGAGCCAAGCTCTGGCTCGAAGAGAGTCGAGCTCTGCCCCGATGAAGAGTATCACCTGCTTCGGCACGAGTTCTGACTTGGCCTTGTTGATGAGGAGGCCAATCTGAGAGCAAACCTGGAGGCCAGATCTCTGATAGCTCCGCCTCCCGCTCTGGAGGGGCTGCAATCATCCAGTCGTCTAGGTAAGGTACACCGGACCCTTCGGTGCGCATGGGAATGCTGTCACCACTGCCATGCATTTGGTGAAGACCCTGGGAGCTAGGGAGGCGAAGGGGCATGGCCCGGAACTCGTAAAGGATCCCTCCGCTCTGAAGTGGAGGAATCTCTGATGAGGACGGACTGATTGGGACTGAAAGAACGCGATCCTGGAGGTCCAGGGAACAGAACCACATGCCTCGCTCCAGGATGGGATTATCTGAGCCACAGTGACCATCCTGAAGGTCCGAGACCTTAGGAACCTGTTCAGGTCATGCAGGTCGAAATGGGCGCCAGCCCCCATCCGTTTGGGACCAGGAAATACCTGGACACAAACCCGGGTCTGGAGGAGGATCGCCACCTTCTGATCACCTCCTTTTTGAGATGCAGGGCAATATCGGCTCAGCGGGCCAACAGCGAGGCTGCGGACCCCGTGGCCCCCCGAGGGGCGACGACTTGAAAGGGTGGAGCCTGCTCGAACTCCAGAGGCAGGCCTTTTCCTACCACTTCCAACACTCAGCGGTCCGTGGTGATAAGCGGACCAGGCGGAAAGGAGTGGTGGAGCCATCCCCCCACGGGGGGAACCCAAGGGGGAGTGACAAGGCTGGGCGGCACCCTCAACCCGTCACTGGGCAGGCTTGGAGGAGGAACCGGCGGAGGGACCTCCTGGGCCTTTACCTCCTTGCTTCCTGTTGGAGGAAGCCGCCGGCTTGGGTTTGGGACACCAAGCGCGAGCCTGCTGGCACTGTTGCTGGTGCTGTTGGGCCGGTCGAGCTGCAGGGGCCGAAGGACGAAAGGACTTATGCTGTTGCTGACGGTGGCCTTTGTCTCTCTGGGCGGAGGTGACCGAGTCCAGAGTGGCATTGGACTTTTCGATCCGCTGGAGGTGTCCCTCTACTCCAGGGCCGAAGAGGTCAGTCCCCAAGAAGGGGACGTCCGCCAACTTGTGCTGGGTATCTGCCGTGAAGGTGGATATCCTCAGCCATGCCCTGCGGCGCATGGCCACCACAACTGCTACTGACCTGGCACAGGAATCACCTATATCCAGAGCAGTCTGAAGCTGCCGCTTCGCCACCGCCCTACCCTGGTCCCACACCTGACGGACCGTGGTCTGCAGGTCGGTCGGGAGATGAGGGACAACCTCATCCAGGGAGCCCAAGAGGGCATGGGAGAAGTGTGCCATCAGCATGGCCAAGCTGGCCTGATGGAGGCCGAGGGAGGACGCAGCGTACATCTTGTGCCCCGCAAAGTCCAGCTTTTTGGACTCTTTGTCGGAGGGCTTATCACGCCCGGCGTTACTGGAGCGCCAGAAGCGCTGTCGTGGACTAACCCTCGGCAGAAGGTGCTCGAAGCAGGGCAAGAGCCGGTGGGGACCGCATACATCCTGGCCGAGGCGCGGGACAGGAAGCAGGCGCTGCCAGAGCTCCAAGGCTGGGCCGACAATGGCCTCAGCCACCGGAAAGGCCTCCGTGGGGGAATCCCCTCGGTCCAGAATCTCCATCAGGGGATACTTGGCCCGTTTAGACACGGGCTCGAGCTGCATCCCGGTGGACTCCGAGATGAGTCAAAGCAGACCCAAGAAGGACGATGGGCTATCGTCCAATGACTGGCCCCCGGAGGACTCCAGGTCGACCTGCCTGGAGAACAGGGAGGAATCGTCGTCGGATTCCGAAGAGTCTGCGAAGAGCTACCTCGGCCCTGAGCCACTCTCTACCTGCCGAGGATGGTCGGGAGTAAGGGTGACCGACAACCTGTGGGGCAGGCCGTGACCCGACCGAAAATCCTTGGTCGGTGCCCCAGACTTCGGTTGTGGAGGCGGAGGTTCCACCACAATCGGTGGAGCAGCGGTTTGGCGGGCAACGGCCTGGAGACAGGCAACTTCGACTGGGAGCGGGGCTGCTTCGGTCGTTCGAGGCGACAACCACTTGATGGTCGGGGTCTGAACGGTCAGTTTAGACCAGATAACAGTAACTGCTGCCACATAAGGTCCTCGTGGCGCCCGGCGTAATTTCGCTTGAAGCCTCCCCTCATCCGAGGAAGAGGGCGAGGAGGAGCGGTGTCGCCGCTTACTTGGTGCCAAGACCCGCCCGATGTCGTGGGAGCAGCTGAGACTGAGAAGAAGACCGAGACCCTCGGGGGGACCGAGGGCGGGTCTGGGAGGGGGCGGGGGACACCCGCTCTTCCCTTGGCTCGGGCACTTTAACCGGGGACTGCGGCCCCGAAGGCGCAGGCAGATCCTCGGTCTCCACCGGGGGAACCAGTGAAGGTGGGTTGTCGGCTTCACCAGTCGACAGCCTGTCCGACGGATCGAGAAAAATCTCAACTGCGTCGACGGGAGTCTCGGCAGGCTGGCCTGACGGGGACACCATGAAGCCAGCGGCCTCATCCTCAACTTCGACCGAAGTCGACGGTCGGCTGTCCGGGGAAGGAGACCTCTCCCACTCCCACGAACGCCGATGGTGGGACTTAGCCTTCAATTCCTTCTTCTCGGGCCGAGAAGAATGTCCCGATGGCCCCTCTCCCTTCGTGGAAAGTGACTGACAAAGCTCCTTGAACGAAGCCATGTAAGAGGAACTCAGAGAGAGCGGGATAAATGCTGCGGCCAAGGAGGAGGAAGATGCGGCCTGGGCCGCCTCCTCCTAGAGGGCGATCATCTGCTCGAGCTGCTCAGCCGAGCCAGCCGCCGTGGAAACCGCCCAACGAGCCTCTTTTGATTTTGCTGGTGGAAAACGCCGGGCGCCCGAGCTGCAATCGGCAGCGCGATCATCCAGGACGCTACGAAAGAATGGCACAACCAGCAGGCCTGCGGGTCATGATCTAGGCCTCGCAGCAGACGACGTGAGTGCGGATCCGCCCTGGACATTTCTCCGCAAAGGCACCTCCAAAGCCGGAATAGATTTGTCCATCGAGCCACGAGGGAAGATGAAGACCGAAGTTTAGAAAACTTCAAAACCAGTTTCGGACGAACCGAAGAGTTAGGATCCAGTCTAAAACGCAGAGCGCTAAGGAAGGAACCTGAGCTTCCAAGTGGTAAGGAAGATCTGGCGTCATGGGGCGGAGCCAGCTTGAAGACCTTCCGGCAACAATTAAAGTGGCAAGGAACCTGCCAAGAAGTGCGGATTGAACAACATATCCATGTCCCTAGAAAAACAGGTTACTCACCTGGAACTGTAGTTCTAAGAGTGGTATATAATTCATATCCACACATTGACAGTTCCCCTGAAAAGCACTGATTCACTGGAACATCTTCAAGTTATGCTCCTCCCACCACCTAGGTGGTATCTCCCTCAGCTCCGCCCCTCAGTGTCAGATCTTCCATGCTAGAAGCAGGGATTCATATGCCAGTTGCCAGGGGAGGCCGGGTGGGTGGTTTGAATGTGAATTATACACCAACCCTAGAAAAGAAAATTACGTACCTACCATAATTCTTGATCTTCTAGGAAAATCTTCACCATTTATTCACACTAATTGGTCTAGACCAGAAGCACTAGGACCCTGCGGGAGTCGTAACCTTTTGAGGGGGTTGACGCTGAGGCAAGCGATACACATGCACAGTGCCATGAGAGTGGCTTGCGCCACTAGTCTTACCTCAGCACCAGCCCCCAACCACCTCAGTTCCTTTTTTGCCAAGGAGATGCAGTATAACCTCACTACTGGTTATGCACTTATGCTCTGATGACCTGTGCAAGAGTGGTCAGTATGAAAGTAATATAGTGTCTTCACCGGTCAAGCCTTGAACTAGGGAGAAGACCACGATACTGGAGTGTGCTCGTGGGATGGCAGGGTTCCCCTGAACTGAGAAACTCTTGTGTCAACTGTGTGCCACATGGAACACCATAGAGGGTGCAGGAGATGGCACCAGGGATCGTGCAGACCCAATCCAGATCCAGCGCAGAACCCGGCACCACTGCTGGCCCCGGAGTCAGACATGACGCTGGACCTGATGCCAGGCCAGACAAGGCACTGGCTTAACAGCAGGACCTCATGCCACACAGTGGAGGTACCAAACTGGCACCAAGGCGAGAGAGAGAGTCTGGCGCCATGAATCCCGAAGAACCGAACCTGTGCTAGAACCAGGGCTAGGAAGGCACCAAGAGATTCCAGAAGGCTGATCTCAGCACCAATGCCAGCCCCAGAGCACCAACATCCCTGGCAGCACCGAGGTGACCACAGCGGTACCTGGCTGGTCCTACCAAGAGACACAAGTTATGGGTGCGGTCACTGGGGCAGGAGTCAGTGGCAAGATCACCAGCATGGGCAGAAGGCCACTGCTGGAGCCAAACGCTCTACCTGGCTTGAGGGGCCCTGCACGTGGGTTCAGTGCTACCAATCAACAAGGGCCAGGGGAGCCGGCCAAGTGTCACCGAGTGTTGAGGTGCTGGACGCCACACCTTGTGCCACGCTGGCAACCCGAATTCGGGAATGAGCTTGGGTCAGGGGTCAGCAGGAGAGGACTGAGCGTCCGGAGGACTGCTCTCCTCTTTTGGGGGTGGGTGGGTAACGCATGCCGCAGTACCAGCGGCTCCCAGTGGAGACTGGGGGGCACGCAACTTGTGGCGTGCTCAAACAGGGATGCCAGGAACAGACTTATGCATGGGTGGGGGGAGTGCACCAAGAGTGCAGGGCGGCCATTGCAATGTCTGCACCCCGTCAGAAAAGTGGAAAACCCTGGCACCCAGAGAGTGATGGCGGCATCCGGGCATGGCACCCATGCTCAACACGGGCCCTTCAGACCGGCCTCACATCTCACCTCCACTCTAGCCACCTACTGGATTCTAGATAGAGCACGGAGGTGGCAGCCTGCCTCGGGGGTTCAGAGCGAGTGGGGGGTTGGTTAGGTTGCAGTGAGGGGAGGGAGCATCCGGGACAGAGGTCAGGTTGGAGGACCTCGGCAGAGGAGAGAAATGCCATAGCCCTGTAATCCACACCTGAGAGAGGTCTAAGGGGCCAGCGTTGAGGAGGCAAAAACAGAATTAAAAAAAAAAAAAGGGCCAGGAACCAGACCCACAAGCAGCGACACCCCAGTCTGACGCTATACCTGCTGCTCCAAAGAGCTACCCAGGGAGACTGCCCACTGGGGACCCCCTAGGGACAGAGGAGGGACTCCAGGCCCTAGGTCTCAGTGTCCTGGCACCAAGATCCACGGCAATGTGGACCGCACTGACAGGCCCACGGCCCCAGGAACCGATGGTCTCGTGGAGAAGTCCCATAGGGCAACCTCAAGTGGTACCATTTCTTTCTCCCCCTGAAAGATGAGAGAAGAACTCGAAGCCAAGCGACGCCAAGAACCCAACCGGAATCAGAACCAGCCCGCCAGTGACAGCGGTGGGGGGGTTTAAAGCATGGTTCGAATGGGACCCTCTGGTGTAAAAAAATGTGGGTCTAAAGAGGAACCTACTGGATCAAAACATAATCAGTGGCAGATTTTGAACGGTTCACATTCCCTTCCTTTAGATAATGTTATAGAGTAGGTGCATCAATTTGGACCCACTGGCCAAAGAAAGAGGATTCAATTTTGGAAAGGATGCAACTTTTACCCTTTTGGTGCATGTTAGCGCTGTCACTGCAGCCCACTCCTTTGTGATCCGGAGAACTGCCCTCCCCCAAGCACGGGACTGCCCGTGGTCAGAACCCTTCCCTCACAGGAAAGTGTACCGGACATGGCACCAGGCCAAACATAGCACTAGCCCAAAATGGCGCAGATCAAACACAGCTCCAGGCCCAACATGGCACCGGTTCAAACATGGCGTCAGGCCAAACATGGCGCTGGGCCAAACATGGCACTGGGAGAACACTGCACCAGACCAAACAAGACACCAAGTTAACACGACACTGTGCCAAACACGGCACCGAGCCGAACATGGCACCGGGCCAAAACACCAGGAAGGCTCCCTACCGTGATCCTGTAGAGATGTCGTCACAAGGGTCGGTAGGGCTGAGAGAAACTGACAGAAAAAATTTACATTAACTCACTAAACGGATACAAAAATAATAAATTCTAGCTTTAAACAACTAAAATGAACTGAAGCGGCTGTCATATAGATGTGATGTTCTGATTCCTGAAGGGCGAGCAACGTCACTGAAGCGTACTCAAGGGCAGGAAAAAAAGGAACTGAAGGCGGCTGGGGGCTGGTGCTGAGGGTAAGCCTAGTGCCATGAGCCACTGTCCTGGTATGCATAAGACGCTTGCCTCGGCGTGCCCCCCCCCCAAAAAAATGTTCGACTCCCGTGAGGTCATAGTGCCTTAGACCCATTAGTGTGAATAAATGGTGAAGCTGCATTCCTGGAAGATCTACAGTTTCAGGTGAGTAACCTATTTTTCTAGGGGCGTGGATACAGTTAACTATACACACACTGGCAGACTTCCAGCAGTTCTCCAGGACAAAGGGGGCAAGGAGCACACTCCTAGTTGGCAAACAGGGATGGCAGAATCAAGGTCCCAAAAGCAGCATCCCGGTCAGACTCTAGGTTGATGCTGTAGCGAGAGAGGAAGGTATGTGCAAACTTCCAGGTAGCAGCCCTACAGAACTCCTGTATGAGGATGTCCCTGGAAGCAGTCAGAGAGGCTACAATATGTCTGGTGGAATGAGCCCTACACCCTACGGAAGGCTCCCTATCGGAAAACCTACAACAGAAGTCGATGCAGGATGTTATTCAACTACCAGTCATTCACATTTTACTGCTGGTCTGCCACATGTGGCTTTGGCATGTGTCACAAATAGCTGGCGAGCCTCACCTCAAACTCCAGCCGTGTGCTCCTTATAATAAGTGCCTTCCACAGGTCCAGAGTATGGAGCCTGTGGCTGGCCTCCAAAGAAGGGCTAGTAAAATAAACTGGGAGGTTCATCACCTGGTCAGGGTGGAACTCCAATACAACCTTTGGGAGGAACTTCAGGTGGGGGCAAAGGACGATCTTGTTCTTGTGAAAGACCACATAAAGAGACTCCACCAAGAGCCTGGAGGTCCCAAATCCTTCTGGCAGATGTGATGGCCATTAAGAAGGCCACCTTCCAGGACACGTGCAGCTTCTTACACCTGTGCATAAGCTTCCCCATGAGCACAGCCAGTACCAGCAGCAGGTCCCAAAGGTGGTACTGGTTCACACACTGAAGGGGACAGGTGGTCAAGGCCTGTGAAAAAGCACCCAACCACCTTATGCTGGCTATCATTTCCATTCCAGCCCATGCCCGGTATGCAGAGATGGCTGCCAGGTGCACCTTGAGGGTCATCGCTTGATGCACCAGCTGGGAGAGAGACTACAGGCACTCGAGGATACTAGCCAAACGGCAGGCAAGGGGATCAAGCTCCTGGCCCTGACACCAAATGGAAAACTTTTTCCACTTAAAGGCGTAGCACTGGTGTGTTGACTCCTTTTGAAGGGTGGCAAGGCAGGTGCTGGGGACATCTGTCAAGGATGGACCAGTGTGGGAGTGATTAGTGCCTGCTAGTTGACCACAGGTGTCGAGGGTAGAGCCCTAACCCACCCCGAATGGTCCACTGCTTCCAGAGGAGTTCCTTGTAGTGACGCCACATCCAGCAGTGGAGCCTATAATCCTCCAAGGCTGAGGAACGCTAATGGTAATGCCTCCCACTCGAGTCGGAACAGATGTCTTAACCAAGAGCTCAATCTCTACCATCGACCTGAGGGCTACCACCGAGAAGAAGTCACCGGGGGTTCATTACAGACCAAATGCCAAAGTGCGTGGGGAAACACTGGCTTTGGTGGAACGACTATTGGTGAAGTCTGTTCCCAAGTGGAGCCAGTCAGGGACACGGACAGGCCACGGTCCTCTTGAGTGAAGACTGGGAAAACTAGAGGCTTGGAGATTAACTCTTCCTTGATGTACTCTGACAAATGATTGACAAGTTTGAAAAAATCTCAACCGCCTGATCAGCAGGTGTTGAGGTTGACAAGCCAGAGGAAGGCACCGTCAAGCTTTCGACCTGGCTCCCGACCACAGAAAACTTGAGTGCTGGATCACAGTCAAGGGAGTGGAGGGAGCGGGAAGACCGCAATCTCTCCTGGTCCCACAACTGGCTCTGGCGGTGCTTGTATTTCTTATCATAGCAGGCAGGGCTCTCCCTGAAGGCCAGAAGGGCCCATGACATCTCTCAGAATTCTCTAGTGAAGGACACTCTGATACTGGCCCCAGCCGGGAGCAGTGCCAAGGACAAAGGGGTGCCCTTCGCAACAGTAGCCGCTGCCTCTTCCATGGCTGCAAGCTGGGCAGCAGATCCCACCACAGCATAAGCTTTCAAGCAGCCTTTTCGGCCAAAGCTTCTGGTCCCTATTGGTGGCTGCCCCAGAAGAAGTCTGGCCACGTGATCCTCGAAAGAGCAAGGGAGCATCGCCTGACACAGGCCACAGACCGAAATGTGTCTGTAGCCCCCAAACAGTAAAGGCAAGCCGTGTGGGTCTATCTTAATCTCTCTGCCCTCCCCTCAACCTCTACTTTGTGCGGCTCTACACTTTGTCCTGCTGCTTGGTGGGACCAGAAAACCTCACATTATCTGCATGTATAACCCCCTGAAAGATGTCACAACTGCTCTTCATGAACTCCTCTCCCAAACTATCACTTTAGCCGGTCGCAATGAAACCACTCTTCTTGGTGACTTCAATCTAGACTGGGATGGCAAAACTAACAAATCCCTAGACACCCTGGTGCAGCAATTCCACTTGCACCAGCTCATTGCTGAGACAACCAGACACTCCACTGCCATGGGGTCAAAGTCCCTCATTGATTCGATCTTGATTAATAGGACAGATAAAATATCAAGTGCAGGCACCCTAGCCAATTCCATATCTGATCACTCGTCCAGCTACTGTATATGGCCCCCCCACCAAGGTTATCACTTTTTTTTTTTTTACGATTCTGTTTATCCTCCTTCAGCAGGCTCCCATCTTTGTCTGTCAATCCTACGGGTCTCCAAGGGGTCTTTAGGGATCTTGTGGCACCATGCACGCGGCAGATCACCAGAGCCGGTCCAGAACTTCATCCTAGGTGGCCCCTGATGTTTTTCTCCGTTTTCGCCCTAGTGAGTCAGTCTTACTCCCAAGACCCCGGAAGTGATGACGCATGCGCATGGAGGCGCACACACGCACCACAGCTCCAGTTCCAGTCTCTTCAACCCTTCCTCGGTCTAGCGCCAGCAGTTCTCGGAGCAACACAGCCACTCCAGCTTCCACCAGGGGGTGGCCAAGCTCCGAGGATACCTGTTCCTCTCTCCCGAGGCAGACGGCCACCAGCCGCTTGCATCCTCCCCACCCCCGACCTCTGATGAACCAGGCTCGTTCCTGAACCTGGGTCGCCAGCATGGCACGAGGTGTGGCATCCAGCGCCTTAACCCTCTGCCAGCCTATAAAGTTATCACCTTTCAGGACTATTCTAAACTCAACCCTACTACCTTCCTGCAAAATGTTGCTAATATAGATTGGCTCCCACTCTACTCCAATAATGTAGATCACGCATATGTCTCTCCTCCATCCCAATGTGCCATAGAAGTGCACAGACTTAACCTCTGACAATGCCCAGATGGGCTGCTACCTTTGTATAGCTCCTAGTGCCTATGTTATGCTTTGTATTATTTGACCTGTTGAATGTTAACTTTTGTTCATTCTGTATTGCCGAAATGGTACTTGCGTTACTCATTCTGTTTTATGTCACTGAATCAATATTGTCCAGCCTTTGTTAATCAGTTTTTAATACTGTCTTTGATATGGTGTAAACAAATTGTTACTCTGATGAGGAATCTTTGTAAACGAGCATTTCTGCTCAAAAGCGTATTTCCGAACTTTGAAATAAACAAATAAATAAGTAAAATAAATAAAAGTTGTAACTTACTTTCTCTCCCAAACATGTTCCCTTCAGGACCTGAACACCCCTAAGATTTCTCCAAGAATCCGTGGTTCCCCTACCAAATGGTTGCACAAAGAACTATTAGCTTTATGTAAAGCTAGGGACAAGAGCTGGTCCAAATATACGGCATCAGGTTTACAGGCGGACCTGACTGACCATCGGACCAAACGTAATATGTGCAAGAGAGCAATATATCTATCCAAGAGCTCTTAATGTAAAAAGCTACTGCATAACAATGTCGGTGACCCCAAGAAATTCTGGGCCCACATTAGGACCTTTTTAGGATACAAACATGCTCAACATACAAACGACATGGTGTTAAATGGTACTCATTGTAACAACCCAGTTACCACTGCTGAAGCTTTCAACACCCACTTTACAGATCTATCGAAATACATGGACTCCACTACTGCTAGCCTGATCCCTATCCCCCCCAACTCAATCTGAGCGAACAAACCCTACCCGTAGTTTCTACTTGCGCATAATTACCCGTCAAGTTGTGCACAAGCTCCTAAATTCTATCACCGAATGCGCCAGTGTCGGTGCCGATGGTCTGGAGCCTAGACTACTCAAACTTGCTGCCCCTCTCCTAGCTCCTCCACTGGCTAAAATTTTCAATCTATCCCTCTGCTCTGAGGTTGTCCCTAATCTAAGGAAAATTGCCAGAACAGTCCCTGTTTTTAAAAGGGTGACCGCAAATCTATTTCCAACTACCGACCCATTGCCAGTCGTCAGTATTAAGCAAACTTCTGGAAAACTGGTCTCTGAACAAACTGTCGCTTATCTTCATGACAGGAACCTTCTCTCTGCTTCACAGCATGGTTTTAGAAAGGGACACAGTACTACCACTGCCCTTATCAAATTAATAAACAATGCCAAGATCACCATGGATAATGGTCTTCTTACAGGTGTGGATTTTATTGACCTCAACAAGGCCTTTGATCTAGTTGATTACCCTCTCTCTCACATCAAAGATGCTCCTTCTTGGCTTCTCTACTGAAGTGGTAACAGGTACCAGAGTTATCTAACAAACAGGCTACAACTTGTCAAGTACGGCTCTGCATCGTCTACTTTCTCTAATAAAAACATTGGAGTACCCCAAGGCTCCATACTTGGCCCTCTATTGTTTTCCAGTTTCATTAATGACATAACTTCTAATATCGCTTTGTGCTCCACCCTATTATACGTTGATGACCTGGTTCTCTATACCAGCTCTAAACACCTCTCTACCCTGAATAACACCCTAACATCAGATTTCCGCTGCCTTCACAACTGGCTCTCTAATAATAACCTAGTTCTAAATTCTGATAAATCTCATTCCATGCTGTTTGGCTCTGCTTCAAGACTAAGCAAATGCCCAGGACAACTGTCCATCTCCTGCATTGGCGATCTTCCCCTTAAAAACATAGATACACTGAAGTATCTGTGGGCTACTCCTGATCTCTTACTGGACTTTAATCAGCATATCTCTATTACATGTAAAGCAGTCCATTGCAAGCTTGCCCTAGCCTACAAGATGAGCTATGCCCTCACTCCCTCTGCCAAATCTGCTATGGCCCGAGGTGGTGTTCTCCCTGCACTAACCTGCGCTTCAGTGACATATACTGGCGCTACCAAAGCCTGCCTTCAAAAATGGGACACCACCTATAACAATATATGTCGATCTGCCCTCTCTTCACACCACCTTATGCTTTGGTGTAAGTTATACAGCAGACCAAATTGGCTTCCACATAAAGATCACCGGTACTATGCCCTCGGTACTCTGATAAATAGCATCATTCGGTCAGGTACTCCCTCCTCTTTAGCTAGCATGCTCACTCCCCAAAACCCATATTATGCTCTTCAATCAGGTGATATGACTCGTCAGTCCCCAGAAGCAGGACCAACATGGGCTCCCAGGTCTTCTCCCTCTTTGCTCCTCAGTACTGGAACACTCTACCTGCACCCCTCCGGCACTCACCGACACATTCCAGTTTCAAGTTCAATGTACATAACCACCTCCTAGCCTCCAGTCTATGCAACTGCTTTTTCCCTCCTTGAGGCTCCCCATTTTACACACCATGATGTTTCTCCTAGCACTTCCATAACTATTTATCAGTCCTCAACTTCCTCTACACCTGTGATGCACAACATAAGGCCCAGGGACCAGAAACGGCCCCCACAGCAGCAGTCTGTGGCCCCCCGAGGACCTAGCAGCTTCCCCTTGCAGCCTTCATTTGATTTTGTTTTTAGTTTTAGTAACATGTAGATACATACGTAGATAGATAGACAAATAAGATAGTTGTTTTGATTTCTTTTAAGCGTACATTTAATAATGTCTTGCTGGACATCTGTCAGCTTGGGCCATTTTACAGTGGCCCTTGGCCTTGACTTAAGCTTTCAGTCTGGCACTCCACAAAAAAAAAAAAAAAAAAGTTGTGCACCACTGCTCACACCCTACCCCCACTGGCTCGTCGTATGTTGCCCTACGGTGGTGACATACTACCTCAGGCCTTTGTACCGTGTCTGCTTCTGAAGTGTTTACTGAGGTTGGTGCCTATTTTGGGTTAGATATGTACCTCTGTATTGTATTTTGCATCTGCTTCTTCTTGTTAATTTATGTACTACCACTGCTGTGTAAAATTGCTATCTCTATTCATGTACTGCCATTTTTGTGTAAAATTGCCATTTCTACGTATACTTTGGATGCAATGATAGTACCTGACTCCAGGTGTCTGCATATGTTCTACACCTTTTGTAAGTTGCCTGTATTTTGTGTATCCTACCTCTGTAATGTTTTCCTTTATTTGCTTTGTACTCCGCTGGGTCGTGCCTGAAAGTAGGCATTTCTGATGTCTAGTGCACTTACCCGGTTATCAAAAGCAAACAAATAAAATAACAGGACTGTCAGAGGTGCAACCAGCACTTTCCCTAGGATGTAGCCCGTCTGGTCCCATTGCTTTGTCCACTTTCAAATTTGCAAGCCCCTTTAGGACTCTCTCTCCTCTGATAGAGGCCTAGAAGTGTCCATATCCCTCTATTCAGAGCTCCTGTTACTTTTCTGTTGCCCCTCCCCTTTTCAATCTACTGTGAATATTGAACAAAAATACTTGCTCTGGATGTCTGCCTTTTCCTGGTCCCCCTCTGCACTGTCCCCCCATCCCTTTTCAACTTTACAATCCCTCTGTGGTCTTCCTCTTTTCACTTACAGTACATTCTTATGTATCTGTATTTTATGTAACAGTATATCTTCAAGAGGATCTCCTGCATCAGGCCACACTTATGGAACTATAGCCACCAGGCACCAGGACCCACGGACCCCCAAATTCTTTTCCCTCCAGTCACTGCTCATGGGCTCTCTCAGGCATCCTTGACCTGTTCCTGCCCGCCTGAGATCCCCCCAGCTTGAGTCTACCCCGAAGTACTCCTACCCCTTGAACCTACCTTGCAACTGGATACCCTGGCTTGTACCCCCCAAGGTGGGGCCACCACTTCATCTTCAGCACTCCTTAGAGTCTAGAATCTGCTGCAGTCAAGGCTTGGGGAGGAGGGAATTAGGAGACTGGGCGGGCGGGATCCGGCGGAGGGCATGGGGATCAGCTGCTATCAACTACCCTAAACAGCAGGGTTTTTCCTTGTTCTAGAGTTCTCCCCCCAGAGGCGCGGATGTGCAATGATGTCCTGCGCAGGTGTGCATGCTCCCGAACACATCTGCAGGTCATCCACCAACACCTCTTCCCAGCTTGCAAGTGATCCCAGAGTGCAGTGCACCCAGTCTCCGCAGCATGTCACTAGCATCAGGGAAACACTCCCTGCCCTCCCTTCAGGAGAGGACAGCTGTCGTTGGATGCTCAATCCTCTCCTCCTGGCCAACACCCGGCAACCTGAGCTTGCTCCCGAACCCGGGTTGCCAGTGTGGTGCGAGGTGTGGCATCCAGCGCCTCAACCCTCGGTGCCACTGGGCCGGCCCATACACGGAAACTTTTTAGCTAGCAGTCTAGCTGGGGCCACCCACGATGACGTCAGACATGGACGTCCTGTATATACAAATGTGGGAGGCCTCACACCCTGCTCAGTTCCCCCAGAGACCACATGCAGTGGACCTCTTCCTGGGGAACCAAGAGAGGGCCAGAGGTTCCTGCCATTAAGCAATGTGAATCAGAAGGTAAACCATCTTGGAGGAAAAGACAGGAAGAGAGAAGCCCTGAGGCCAAGGGGGATGGAGGGTGGGACGGCACGGCCTGATGCAAGAGATCCTCTCGAAGATCTACTGTTATGGCAAGTTCTTACGTGACTGTACGATCTTCATCAAGGGTATATCTTGCATCAGGCCACACCCATGGAACGAGTCCCAGGCAGTACTGACAGAGAGACAGTCTGGGTGGCTGGAAGCTATAAGCCAAAGACAAGAGGCCTTGAAGTACAGCCAGGCCAAAGCCTGCCCTTCTCCTAGAGGAAATTGTCAGATTGGAGTGTTTAATGAAAGCATGGACAATACTCCAAGTGGCAGTGGCACAGATGTCAGCAGCTGACACAATCCGGAAACAGGCAAAAGATTGGCCATGCCTCTGGTAGAGCGGCCACGCACAACCCCAGGAAGTTCCATACCGTACTTTCTATCACAGAAAATAATACAGTTTGCCAACCATTTGGATGGGCACTGTTTAGAGACTGGTACACCCTTTTTCTCAGGGGCGAAGGAAACAAACAGCTGCAAGGACTTCCCGCAGTCCCTCGTGCGACGAACATAATATCTGAAGATTCTATATACATCTGAAGTATGGAGCAATGCTTCTCCTGGATTGGCATGCTCCAGAAAATAAACAGGCATGTAGATAGTTTGATTCAAGGTAAACTCAGACTTCATCTTTGGTAAAAAACTTAGGGTTGGTACACAAAGACACCCTGTCTTTGCAGAAAACCAAATAAGGAGACTCACACGAGAGCCTGAAGCTTGGAAATCCTTTGAAATAGCAACTAAAAATAACGCTTTCCATGAAAGAGAGCATAGCTTGCATGCTGCGACCAGCTAAAAAGGAGCCAAAGTACATTTCTCTAATATGAAATTCAAGCCCCATGGTGGGATGGGGATGTGAATGAGAGGATTCAGATGAAGAATGCCTCTCAGAAATGTTACGGGACACCTCCAGCTGTGCCATCGTATGGCCATCAACAAGCACATGGAAAGCTGAAGTAGCAGCCAGGTGCACTTTAGGGGGAAGAATACTGCAGGACAGAATCTGAAAAGGACAGCAAGTACTCCAGAATCTAATTCACTGGACAAGTGAATGGATCCAAGTGATGGGAAGCAGCCCACAGAGCAAATAGCTTCCACTTCATGGATCAAGTGGCCTGGGTGGAAGGCTTTCTAGCAGCCACCAGATCATCCGCCACCTTTTGGGATACCCCAAATCTAGCCATGGCTATGTCTTCAGGAGCCAGGCATGAAAGTGTAGGGATTTGCAGTCCGGATGGACTTGGGTGCACTGCTCCTGTGAGAGCAAGCCTTTGCACAGGGGCAGGGGGACTAGGGGTTCTACCATTAACTGCTGCAGAAAGGGGAACCAGATCTGAAGAGTCCAAAAGGGAGCAACGAGAATCATAGTCACTCCTTCCATCTGAAGCTTGAACAACACTCTCTGAATTACGGGAAAGGGAGGGAAGGTGTAGAGGAACCTACCTTTCCAAGAGAGGGACAACTCGTCTAGCCACAAAACTCCAGGCCCTGGAGCGAGCGAACAAAAACGCAGCAGTTTTGCACTGAGTGCGGAAGCAAAAAGATCCAACTCTGGATGAACCCACCTGTCAAACACTTTTTCTACGACCAACATCAGCAGTTCCCACTCATACATCATGGACTGTGACCTGTTTAGTCTGTCTGCCAAGACGTTTTGGGCTCCTGGAACATGGACTGCTGACAGTTCTAGACTGTGTTCTAGAGCCCAGTACCAGACCCTCATCACTTCTTTGCGCAGGGAACATGAATGGGTCACCCCTTGTTTGCTGAAGTAATGCACTACACTGGTGTTGTCCATCTGCACAAGCAGTAGTCCCGGGGACAGACAGTACTGGAAGGCTTGCAGACTGTAAAGGACGGTCCTCATCTCAAAGATGTTTATGTGGTGGGGACTCTTCTCTATGGTCCAAGTACCCTGGGTCTGGCGATGGCCCAGATGTGCTCTCCAGCCCATCCCCGAAGCGTCCATGATAAGGATCTGCTGAGGGAAGGCAATCAGAAAAGGAACCCCTTTGAGCAAATTGCTGGGTTCCATCCACCACTGCAGCACTTTCTTTACTGGTGAAGTTACAAGAACCTTCTGTTCTAGATTGTCGGAGCATTGATCCCATTGGACTCTTAGCATCCACTGGAGGATCCGCATATGCAGCCTCGCCAGGGGCACCGTGAAAATGGCCGAAGCCATCAAGTCCAGCAGCCGCAAGAATGTCCTGGCTGTGACAAACCAGTTGCTGCAAAGCAACCTGGCCTGTTCCATCAGGCGCTCTGCCCTGTCTGGGGGCAAGAGAGCCGCACCCTGGGCAGTGTCCAGTATGGCTTCTACGTACTGCAGATGCGGACAGTGGCTCACGAATGACTTAAGCAGGTTGACCATGGTCCCTAATGCGAGGAACAGTTGTCTGGTATGCGCTAGGGTGCGAAGTAGTTGCTCCTCAGACTGGGCTTTGACCAACCAATCACACAGGTAAGGCAAGACATACAGTCCCTCCCTCCTGAGGGATGCCGCCACCACTGCCAAGCATTTCGTAAAAATCCGTGGTGCTGACAACAAGCCAAAGGGCAATGCCCTGAATTGGTAGTGCTCTCCCTGAAATAGGAACCTGAAGTATCTTCCTGTGGGGACCGCAAACCTTTATGTGCAGGTAGGCATCCTGCATGTCCAGGTAGTTATCCAGTCTCCCTTGTGCAGAAGAGGCAGCAGGCCTTGAAGGGTTACCACCCTGAACCTCTTGTACTGGATGTAGAAATTCAGGTTTTGCGGGTCCAGAATGGGACGTAAATCCCCTGTGGATTTGGGGACCAGGAAAAAGTGGGACTAGAACCTTCTGTTTCTCTGATCCCCTGGAACTGGTTCTATGGCCCTTTTCTGCAGCAGCATGCAAATTTCCTCCAGTAGCACTAGAATGTGAGCTGGAGGACAGTTTGAATGAACTGGAGGTAGGTCTGGAGGCCACTCTTGAAGCTCTAGCTTGTGGCCTTGCTCCATGAGCCGCAGGACCCATGCTTCTGTTGTGATCTGACTCCTACCACCATCTCCTGCAGTGCTGGAGGGTGGGAGGTCTGGCAAGGAGTCATACTTAGGTGGGGCCAGCAGCTGGGGCCAGACCTCCACCTGTAGGGACCTTCTCGGTGGTGGAGGTAGGGGTGGGGAAAGCTGTGGCTGCGTGGCACCTGTCAGGCACCCCGGGCTTGCCTTGTGGGAGGCCCAAAGAAAGGCACCTTCCAGTACACCCCCTGGCTGTGTATGGTAAAAGGAGTGGACCGACCACAGGGTTCTCCCCAAGGCCTGCAGGTCAGAAAGGATGTCCTGCACATCCACCCCAAAGAGCTTGCAGCCTCTGAAGGGGACATTCCGGATGGACTGTTGTACATCAATAGCAAAACTGGACACCCTGAGCCAAGAATGTCTTCTGAGACAGATGCCAACTGCAGCTGCTCTAACAGAGGCATCTGCAACATTATAAGCAGCCCTCAAAAGGTGCTTGCCCACATCTGCCCCAGACTGGAGGGCTTGAAGTAGCTTCTGCCTTTGTGAACCCCCTGGAAGGGCCTGAGCTGCAGCCTTGCCCTTCTTCCAGAGAGTATTCTGAAACTTGACCATGTGGGCAATGTAATTAATTAATCTGATGGCCAAAGTGGAAGAGGCATAGGTCCTCTTGCCCATAAGACCCAGCTTTCTGGACTCCTTATCTGGGAGGAGAGAGCTGAGGTGCTAAAGTCTCTTGGATCTATCATGGGCAGCATTTATCACTTCTGAATCTGTCCTAGGCTGCTCTGGGGGAAAAAAAAAAAAAAAGGCTTCCCTGAGGGAGCCTGGTACAATTCGTCTGCCTTTCTGGACATTGCCGGGATCATATTTGGCCTGTACCAGGCAGCCATGGTGGCATCCTCAAATGCAGCCAGCAGAAGAGGAATAATCAGAGGAGAGGAATCTGGTATTTCCAGGAGAAATCTGACAGAATATTTGGAACTATCCAACTCCTCAGCATCAAACCACATAGCTGCTTGCTGCTGCCTCGTCACAGAGATGAATGATGTTTCACGGCGAGGCAGGGGAGATCAGGGTATACTTAGAGGAGTCCTCACCCCCTGAGGAAACAGTGGAGACTGAGCTGGAGGGGTTCCCAGCCCCCCCCTTTCATTCTCCTCCTCCTCTTTGGGGGGGGGAGGAGGTCAGGATGGTATTCATCCTCGGCCCGAGGCTCTAAAATTGGCACAGAAAACGTAGATGACCGTGAACAAGGAGGGTGCGTCGACGTGAGAGGCTACAGCACGTGGACAAGCCTAGCAGGTCCTGACATTGATGGACTCAGAGGAGGGGCAAGGCGGTGCATGAACTCCCAAATGGAGGAGAGCATTTCCGGATGTCGATGGTCATTAGACAGCAGGGGCTGGTTCCCTGGTGTCACTGGAATGGCCTGAAACGTCAATGAAAGGGGCTGAGGCCCTACGTCGGTGACAAGGGAGATTGGGTCTTTGGCGTCGAAGAAGTTACCCAGATAAGCGACGGGGGTTGGGGTGCAACGTCAAAGGGCCAGTGCCGGCCACTGAAAGATCGGCGGAACCCCCAGCCTGTTGCCCCTGAACAAGAGGTGGCCTGAATGGCAAGGGATTCCTGAGGTGCTGACGGGGGAGACTGGGGTCCCACCGTTGATGAAATGGCTACAGGTGTTGACGGGAGAGGCAGAAATCCCAATGTCAATGGGCCATTGCAGTCCAAAGCAGGGCCAGCGGAATGTCCTAATACCCCTGAACCAAAAGGGGTCTAAATGACAGGTGTTGCAGTGTGGGCGTGGGTGTCAGGAGGCCCAATTTCGATGAGTCATCACCGGCTGAGGAAGGACCAGTGAGAAGAACTGCCAAGGCTGACCCTGTGAAACAGAGAGTGTGGGCAGCAGTGAAGGTCGCTGTTGCAGCGGACGAAGACTCAGATACGGTCCGCGATGGAAGTGATGACAGAGCGCACCGGAGAGGATTTCTCCTTACTCCCAGTGCTTGTGTGTGCCAGACAATTTGTCCCCAGCCTTAGAGGTGTGTGAGCCCGTGGACAGAGCTGGAAAGGTGGAGGAGCTTCTTGCCTGGAGCTCCTTCTCCATGACAGCAAGCTTCTATTTCAGAAGGAAGCTTTCTAGGGCCTTCTGATGGTACCGCTGGGTAGCCCGGATGAATCCGCGACAACCTCACAGGCCTTAACATCATGGTCCACACCGAGACAACATACACAGGTGTCGTGGTTGTTCTTATTGAAGATCTTTTGGCCGCGCCTGCCAATAATCGAAAGTTTATTGGGGTCAGTCAGCATAAACGAAGGCAAAAATCATTTTATAAAATAAAGTAATAAAACAAGCTAGGGAGAAAAAGAAAATAATGAAATCGAAGATTTAGCAGTCGACTGAAGCTGCAGTGTCCCTGTAGAGTCCGATGCGTGACAGTCGACGGCAGAAAAAGAACTGAGGAGGGTGTGGGTCCACCCACGTTTATATATGTGGGACATTGGTATCTGACATTGTCGTAGGCAGCCCCAGCTAGACAGCTAGCTAAAAAGTTTCCATGTGGTCCTAGTGCCTGGTGGCTATAGTTCCATAAGTGCGGCCTGATGCCAGAGATACCCCTGATGAAGATCTAAAAAATGTCTAGTCCCCTTAGGTTACATACAAACAGAGGTGAGAAAGAACTAAGTGCCTCAGCCGGGACCTTTAGGTTACTGATTGGGCTATTCTCTCTAAAATTTGTGCCTTTGCACTCTTTACTGCTTTCCCTGCTTCTCTCTGTTTCTCCTGATACACCTCCCTAGCATACCTCTCAACCTCCCAACTTGCCAATGTGTGACAGAGGGCTACAAAATGTGTGACAAATGGCAAAAATGTGGGACGCCTGATTTTTCACAGCACGCAGAGTCGTGCACTGTGGCATTTTCACGTAAAATAAATAAAACTGATTTTACCACAGTAAAACTATTGTGTGTACGCTTGGCATGTGGTTTGTGTTGCAAATTAAAGAGAACATGAAAATGTGCCGTGTCTGTGTGTCCTTAATTAAAATAGTGATGCAAAACCTAAATGTGTGTTAACATTTTATTGATTTAATCTATAAATATACCGAGTCGAGCAGTAGTCTGAGAGAGTTCTATGTATATATAAAAAAAAAGAATTAGCAGTTTGATACACATTATATCCCAAAATGATTTACAAGCAATGAGACACTAGTAGCAAAGTGACAGCAGTTGCACATCAGCACGCACAGAGTCACAGTAACACACAGAGAACTGCATGCACCACCAGCGACTGTGCTGGGCTGGCAAGTAACTTAGGGCAAATCTGTAGGCAAGTCCAGCCTGAACTGCCTTGTGCGCACTGCAGACCCATCCCAGACCCAGACCCATCCCAAGGCACCAGCCAGGCAGCAGAGACTAGGTTGTCTCCCACCTCCAGAGCTCAAACTCCCAGTCCCAGGCTCATTCCCATCACTGCTACTTGGCTGTACACAGGCTCACTCTCACCACAGATTTCAAAAGATTTTTTTTTCTTTTTTTAATATTAGTAACCCCCCCCCCAAAGAACTGAAAAGTTGGCCTCTCACTGTACACATGCACATTCTACTCTGCCACCAGAGAGTTAAAAATAGTACAAAAGGATAGCATTACACACAATTCTGGACGTTGGATCAGTGAGCAGGAGTGAGCACTGGGCATCCAGCGGTGGCCCCGGGTGGGTCCAACTCAGACACATAGTCTCTACTGGAGTGCTGGGGTAAATCAGGTGGTCCGTCTGCTGCTGCTTCAGTGTCTTCTTCCTTGCCCTGGCCCCCTTCCTTCCCAGCTCAGGCAGGCTGTTCTGCTGCACCACCGAACCAGTGACTCCATGACTCCGTCTCTCCAACTTGGGAGACAGGCAGACAGCCCAAACTCCTCAGAGGCTCACTCCACCATGCGCTGAGGGTCCGGCGACCAAAACCTCCCCAAACTGTGAGACAATTCATTTCTCAGTCTCACCTTGTGTGGTACTGGAGACTGGCGGCACATTTCCTCAGGCTCTGGCTCCCTTCTAAGCTCTCATCTAAGCTCCTCCATGGTGCAGCGGCTGACAGGCTGCTCCGCTCTTCCTGGATGCACTGCTAACGCTCTCAGAGTGATGTGTTGCGGTAGTGTGTTGTTCCTTCTCTCTCAGACTGTCCTTGGGAAATTCTCACCGAAGCTATGGTTCCCCCCCTCCAGCCACCTAGCTGATTTACTGTATGGCAGCGGATCTGAGGGGGGACCAGCCAGGCAGTCAAAGAGTTAATCTGGGGGCAGGGCAGAGGCTGATGGAGCGAGGGCAGGCTTCAGGTAAGGGGTGGGGGCGAGCACTCCACTGGTCAGTGCACGAAAGGAAACCAGGACGTTTTTAAGTGTTTGGGGAACAATGACCAGCGCATGGTTTTCGGCGTTCGGTGCGGAAATAAAATGTGCTATGCGGGACGGCGGAACAGGCTTATTGGGACAGGCTGAAAACGGTACATCATGGAAAATCCGGTGCAGTTGAGAGGTATGCTCCTTAGCCTCCTCCCTCTGTCTTATTATGTCTTCTGAATGCCACTCATTTAGCCTTTACCTTTTAGCTACCTCCTTTGAAAACTACAGCAGTCCCTATTTCCTCTTACTTTTCTCATTTTTTTGATGCAGAGGTTGTTGTCTTCACTATGTCCCCTTTTAGCTTCACCCACTGTTCCTACACCCCAACCAGGTCATCTCTGAGGCATAATCTTTATAAAAGCTGACCTCCTGAAGCCCAGGACCTTCACCCTTGTGCAGTTCGATTCAGCAGCCTTCCTTATACTGAGCCACACTGTAAGGTGATCACTGGTCCTCAGGTGGCCTCCCACCTTGACATCTGCCATGCTGTCCCTGTTAGTAAGTACCAGGTTCGGTACTACCCCATCACAAGTGGGTTCGCTGACTAGTTGCCTGAGAAACACGCCCCTGAAGGGAGTCCAGGATGTTCCTGCTTCTAGATGAAGCCGCAGCTGGGAGACTCCAATTTAAATCCAGCAGACTAAAGTTCCCCAATAGTAACACGTCCCCTTTTTCTGCCATCTTACTAATGGCTTCCACCAGTACCGTATCTAACTGCTCCCTCTGTGCTGGAGAGCTGTAGATCACACCAGTGCGAATAATGGCTCCATTCCTCTTCACTAGGATGATGCAAAGTACATATGCCACCCCCTCCCCCCGTATTCCCTGTCTCTCTCTCTTGCTTTTACGCTTTCCTTCACATGACACACCACACCCCCTCCTTTTCTTCCCACCGTCTTTACTTAACAGAGTATAGCCTGGCATGGCAATTTCCCAGTTATGGTTTTCTGTGCGCTGTGACTCGGGTAGTGGCTACAGCATCCAGGTCACCCTCTACTCTGCCATGATGGTCTCTAGGTCTGGAATGTTATTTCCTAGACTTCTAGAATTCACACATATGGCCTTCTAGATTTCACGACCACTCTGATTACTACTCTCCTTTTTTTCCTTTTTTGTCCTCCATCCTTCCTTCCTCACTCTATTTGTACTACTCCCGTTTCCATTCCCCTTCATTTCTACCACCCCGATTCCTTTATTAATTTGCACACTAAGGTACTTCTCACCCCTCAGTTTCTTCCTACTTTTGCCTGTTTGGGGGGGCCGTTACTGTCTCCCTGACTTCTTCCACCATTCCCCTCGGCTAGTGTAAATGTTCCTTGAAGTAACATGTAAGCCGTCCACTGAGAACTGCGGGTCTACTCCCGGATGGATGAAGGCCATCACCCTCTAAGGGCCCTCATCCCTCCAGGTTGGACCCCAGCCCCAAATGTAGCTGAACCCCGCCTCTACTCACCATTCGTTCTGCCATGAGTGGAAGCTTTGGTGCGGAGAGCCCTCTCCTGCCCCTGGATGTAGATAGGCTGCACCTCTGTGAAAGTCACTGAATATGATACCTGCCTAAGATCTCTCACCAGCTCCCCAAACTCCCCCTGCATTATCCCAGCCCTGTCCCTAGCCAGGTCATTTGTCCCCAGGTGGACAATGACATCCTGCTCTGCCTCACTTCCTGCTACCCTAGCGATCCTCAGGATCAGCTTCTCATCCCTCTGGGCCATGGCGCTGCATAGGCATCTACCCCCATGTCCTATTCCCAGATCTATTTATTTATGTGTACATTCTGATTTACACTTTGAGCACCAGTACTCATTTACAAAGGTTCCATGTCAAACGTAGGATGCAGATATTCAAGATAAGACATAACAATCCAGACAAATACTCGGGCAGTACAAGTGTACAAGGTAAGGCATAACAATCAAGAGATATTCCCCTCACGATCGAGTCCCCCACCACACTTCTTGGGATCTCCACTACGAAGGACCCGCACATCCTCCCCGATCCCTACCACAGCTGCCTCCTCCCTGCAGTCCTACCCCGCCACAGTGGCACAGGAAATAAGCAGTGTACCGATTAAGAAAAGTGGTTCAGACCCACCACCTCCACCCTTCCAAACTCCACCAAAGTTAGCCACTCCTCCTCCTAGACACGCTCTGTAGCTGTAGCCTACCACCCTGGATGCCCAACCTCACTCAATTCTTCCACTGGAATGTCAAGCAAGATGTCCTGTCTTGAGCCCAGAAGGCAAAGGAAATTCAGTACCAGGAAGTCCAGATTTATGTGGACAATGATTATCCTGTGATACTTCAACATAAAAGGCGGGCCTACCATCCCCTTAAAAAGGCACTAAGATTGTCTAATCTCAAGTTCTGCACACCCTATTCTGCTAAACTGGTCGTGCACACTAAGGAAGGACAGGTGACATACCTTACTTCAGAGCAAGTGGCAGCAGACCTAAAGACTCAGGGATCTCGGTTCCAGCTCCATCATACAAATCCCCTTGCAGATACTTGCTTCAAAAATTGCTCAGCAGGTATGGAAGATGGCAGATGGCAGGCAAAAGCAGTCAGCAGCAACCATGGGGGACATTATACAGCATCTCTGTGGTGAGGGGGCTACTTCTTGGAGTCAGAACACCACAGGTTGAACAGCAATGGCTGAAGGGTTTATGATAATATCCTTGGAATGCTGAAGGTCCTACTCTTCTCTCCCCACTGATTTGCCTTCCTGGGTCTAACACTGTTGAGGCGCTTGCTCCCCAAGGGGAATGTGGGACCCTCTCCATCACCCAGACGGCACCACCTGTACCATGCTCTCACATGCCTGCTATTATTGCTCTTAACTGACTGGGGCTCCCTCTGTTATCTGTTACACTACCTGTACTTCAGCTATCAGTCTAGTACAAAGAATTTTAGTAGGGTGGGGCTTTCCCCTTTTGGCCATCATACACGAGCCAAGTCATCGGTTGGGTAGCCAGATGGCCAGTGGGGACCAGGAGACTCCTCTGTGAAGCAGTGAAGTGGGTCACCAGCCTTCAGCTCTCTCCAGGCGGGAAGGGAGGCCACCTCTACCCCTTTCCTTAGCCAGCTATATGGCTCTTCAGCTATTTGAGGTGGGCCCCACTTATCCATACCTGCTAAGGCCAAATAGAACAACTACCTGCACGAGCCTGTGGGAGTGAGTGCAGGCAGCTAGTTTATCTTTAATCATGTGTGATGTCAGTGGGTGGGGTGGTCGCGGGACACCTGGAGGGGGGCTTGGCAGGAAGCTTGCAGCCCAGAGGGAGGATCTCACCCCAGCATCAGACACGGACTGTTGGCTCAATGGCCCTGAAAGGGCAGCCCAAAACTGAGGCTGCCAACCAGTATTTTGGTTTTCAGTGGTTTTCTTCTTTTCTTGGAGTCTGTGACACAGCAAGATACTATTCAGCTCAACCCAGGAACGGGCATGGCATTTGAGCTGCACAGCAATGCTGGACGAGACTGTACAGTTTGAGTCTGTTAGACATGCATGGCCTCTCTGATACTTGACCACACCAAACAGTGATAACACAATTTTTTTCAAAACAGATCAAGGATTTTCTAGTTTACCACTTTCATGGGTACAAATAACTTAAGACTCACTCCTTTGAAGCACTGCAGCTACTTGGACCGGGAAGTCATAGCCTGGGACTTTCTTTTGCTATTTTTACCCCATTGGCACTTGCCAATTGGATGGACACAGGGTTGTTGGGCCCATAAACTTTATTTGTTATTGACTGCAATACTGGATCCAGAATTGTTGATTCTTGGAGGGTCTGTTAGTTCTTTTAATACCTAGGAATCTACTGCCTTGTTTGTATTAAGACGGAGAAAGACGGATAAATTACATCCCAGAGTGCTGAAGGAACCTGCGGATGTCCTGGCGAAACCCTGGCGGAGCTTTTCACCATCTCTCTGAGGACAGGGTGGGTGCCCCAGGACTGGAAGGTGGCGCATACAGTGCCTATCCACAAGGGGGGATCAAGGGAGGTGGCAGGGAACTACAGGCCTGTCAGCCTGACATCGGTGGTGGGCAAGGTGATGGAGGGCATTGTCAAGGAGAGGCTAGGGGGGACCTGGAAAAGTCAGGGTGCCTGGACGATAGACAGCATGGATTCATCCTGGGAAATCATGTCAGACAAACCTTGTGGAGTTCTATGACTGGGTGACGAGTGCCTTGGACCTGGGTAGACCAGTGGACGTCCTCTTTCTAGACTTCAGCAAGGCATTTGACTCTGTTCCTCACGTGGGTCTGTTGGATAAGCTGGGAGAAATGGGGGTGGGGAACCAGATGATCAGACGGATAGGCAATTGGCTCCAGGACCGGACCCAGAGGGTCGTAGTTGGCGGGATAGTCTCATCCCCAAAGAGAGTCATTAGCGGGGTACCACAGGGATCAGTCCTTGGGCCCCTCCTGTTCAATGCCTACGTCTCTGACATAAGGACAGGAATCAGGAGTGAGATGAGTCTCTCTGCGGATGACTCAAAACTGGGGGCGGTGGTGGATGGGGAGGAGGAGGAGGTGGCCTACAGGGGGACCTGGAGGCTCTGGAAAGATGGTCTAGAAAGTGGAAGCTCAGGTTCAATGCAGGGAAATGCAAGGTACCCACCTGGGGCCAGAAACCCGGCCAAGTGTACACCCTGGGGGAAGCTACAAGTCTCGATGGCTGAGAGGACCTGAGGGTGGTGGATGTCAAGATGAACAACTCAGAGACTTGTGGGAGGGCAGCAGCCAAGGCCAACAGGATGCTGGGATGCATCGCTGGGGATCACCTCCAGAAGGAGGAAGTGATGCTCCTCTGTATAACTGCTTGGTGAGGCCACACCTTGAGTACTATGTGCAGTTTGGAGGCCACACTCAAAGAGGGACATTAAACCCTGGAGAGGGTCCAGAGGAGGGCAACCAAAATTATTTGGGGCTTGGGGGACAGGACCTATGAGGAGAGGCTCAAGAGCTAAATATGTACACATTGGAAGAGAGAAGGGACCGGGGGACATGATAGAGGTCTTCAGTACATGAAGAGGGGTAAATAGGGGAGGAACAGTCAGAGTGCTTCGAAGGAAGGAGGAGGGGGCCACTAGAGGGCATGGGTGGAAGCTGGAGGGGGGGAGAAAGGAGGAGGTGCTACTTCACTGAGAGGGTGGTGGGGCCATGAAATGCACTGCCTAGGGGGCTGGTGGAGGCAGAGACGGTGGAGTGGTTCAGGAGGGGCTGGGACAAGTACAGGGGAAGGGTTCTGGAAGCAAAATCCAATGCAGCAAGAATATCCGGAACTGGGAAGGGAGAAGCCAGAGAAAGCGAGGGGGGCAGCAAGGTCAGCACCCAGGGTGGGGGCTGACCAATCGAGCAGACTCGAAAGACCGTTAGGTCTATTCTGCTGGCATTTTAGTATGTTAGTATTACCTCTGCATAAAAAGTACAGTTATGTAAGAACTTACCATAACAGCAGATCTTCGAGGGGATCTTAGTCATCAGGTCACATCATATGAACTTCACCGTCAGCGAAGCAGGGTCCACACAGAAGATCTTCCAGCAGTACCACTGGGGTGGCTCCAGACTTTGTGGGACACCTTGCAAAAGGATGGGCGTTGTCTGCTCATAGACTGTGTACAGTAAAGCGAATGGACAGACTTGACAGCCCTACTAGATGCCTATACAGATGTCCTGGACATCTGGCCCAAATAACTTAGAGCCATGGAAGGTGGCATTCAGCACCTTCAGTTGGACATCCGCTACAAATCCTGAGAACCTCGGCCAGGAGTGCCTACGAAGGAAAATGCTTGTGGCAGCAGCCCTGGAACCAGTGTTGGAAATGTCAAACAAGGCTCTGAGGAGATGCTTACTAATATTCTTGGCAGCCAGCAAGGATTTGAGAACCTCCTGTTTCTGGGAACATTCTGGGAGGGCTTGGGCAGCCGCCTTGTCCTTCTTTCAGATGGTGTGTTGGTACATGACCATATGCGATAGATAGTTAGCAATCTGAAGTCCCAAGGTGGAGGAGGCATAAACCCTCTTGGCCCAAAGGTTAATCCACCTGGATTCCCTGTCAGGGGTAGGGAGCTAAGGTGCATGGGCACCTTGGACCTGTCATGTGCTGCTTTAATCACCACGGAATCGGTCTCAGGTTGGGCAGCATAATAAGGCAGGCCCTGAGGGGCATGACAGAGTTTGTCTGCCCTGTGGGGCACGGCAGGAACCATTTCTGGGCAGGGCCAAGCCACAGTAGTGGCATTCCTCAGGGTTAAAAGGATAGCAGGAATGACCTTAGGGGGAGATTCTGGAATCTCCAAGAAGTCTACCAGGTCTCTCCTGGCGACATCCTCTTACTCAGTGCGGAAGCCCATAGCTGAGGAGAGCTGCTTCATAGCAAAAAAGCTAGGATCTTCAGGAGGAGACCTGGGAGTATGTTTAACAGAGTCCTTATTCACTGAAGAAGCAGTGGACCTATATGAGGAAAAGAAGTTCCTCCTCCTCCTCCTCTTCCTCAGGGAGGATAAGGTCAGGATGGTACTCCTCTTCAATGTCAACCTGCTGTAACTCGAGGTCAAACGAGTGAGGTACCAACGGCTCCCTACGATGTGCAGACCGAGGAGGCCGAAGAGGTGCAGACGACGGGGCAGTCTACGATGCCGGGGTCCAAGGCCTGTAAGAGCCCAACTGGTGCAACAGTACTGTAGTGATCCAGGTTAACATTGACAGCAAGAGAATGATGCGTCGACAGTGGAGGGGTCGTCGGCACACGGCATGATGAACCGTCTATCAGGATTTGAGAGCCCAAGGGTCCCAACGTCCGAGAGCCTGGGAAAGCATCAGGCTGCAATGGAGGGGCAGTCGTTGACAACCTGAGGGCTGATGTCCAGCCTCTCTGAGAAGCAGGAGGCGGCGTTGTCAGTATGGGCCTGGAAGAAGCAGAGGCCTGAACAGCAGAGGATGTCAGTGTAGCCACAGCCAACAGAGTGCCCCCGGAGGATGAAGGAGAAGCCACTGGGGAGCGGGAGCACTGCTAAGAGGAGCGGTCCCATTTGTGGTCTTGTTTGTAACTTTTCCCTGAGGATTTGTCTCTGGCCTTCAACACTTGGGAGCTCAACGAACCCACCGGTGACTGAGAAGAAGGGACCCCAGAGGATGCCTACCCAGAACTGGCTACCTGTTGCTTCATGAGGAATTTCTTCAAAGCCTTTTTGTGTTGTCTAAGGGTTGTTTGGTTAAATTTCTGACAGAGCTCAGAGAGACGTCGTGGTCAGACCCAAGACAGCAGACACAGAGGGTGTGGTTGTCTGAAGAGGCAATCTTTCAGCAATGGCAATGACGACCTCTTTCAGCAGCGGCAATGACGAGAGAGAGAAGTGGAAGGAATAGCTCTCGACATAAACAAGGTAAAGGAATCTCTTGTTTAGAAGAGTTTCTGAAAGCTAGGAAAGAAGAAAAAATCGTAGGCAAAAATGGCGTGAACTGCATTGAAGCCTCCAAGGAGACCCATGCAAACAGAGTTAATGGCAGGAAAGAACTGAGGAGGAAGCGAGGCCCCTCAAGCCTTTATCGGTTTGGTGAAGTCACCAAGTGATGTTGGCATGGGTGGCCCCAGTGGTACTGCTGGAAAATCTTCCATGTGGATCCTGCCTCACCGACGGTGAAGTTCCTACGGTGTGATCTGATGAGTGAGATACCCCAAAGAAGATCAGGGGATACAACTCTGTCCAGCAGCGGAGCCTGAACTCGGGGATTGCCAGAGCCTTTAAGAGGTAAAGCCTCCTGCACTACAGCCTGCCTGTTGTGTAGCGCTTCCCGCCCGAACCAACCACCCTCCCACCCAGGGGCGGCGCTTCATTTATTGCTGCTGGCAGGTCACGTGTCACATCACGTGACCTACCCTTCTTTTTTTACTAAGTGTCCACTTTCCCATTTGCAGCTTATACACCCCAACCACTAGGGGTTGCTGCACTTTCCACTCTAGCACCGCCGTCCACTCCCTACTCCTTCCTAGCAACTATTGCAATTCCTGTCCACTAGAGGTCTCTGCAAGTTCCCTCCTAATCCATTCTGCTATCTTCTTTACTCACTCCTTCCCTTCAGCCCACCACTAGGCCCCCTGCAAGTCTCAAACCTTGCACCCCTTACACCAAAGTCTGCAGCCTAACCACCAAGCCAACGAACCAGGCCAACATCTTCCTCTACTTTCAAGCTCTTAACCCTTCCTTCTTCTTTCTTAGAAACAAAATTTCTGTCCTCTGTCCCAAAGCTGTTCTCAAACCCTGTACCCTTGCTATCAGAGTCAGAGGCTCTACCTCTTAACCATTGTATCTTGCTATCTTATTCTTACTTTCTAAGACTTTCATAGTCTCTTACCCCCCAGTCTGTCAAAATATTTTACCACTTCTCTCTTGCTGCTACTGCAGGCACTGAACCCTGCACCCTCACTGTCTCAGTCAGCAGCCCCACCACTCAACCATCACATCAGTCTATTGTTTGTGATAGGTTCTAATACTCTTAAACCCTCTAACCCTCATAGTCTGCAAAAACATTCTATGAGTGTTACTGCAGGCTTTGAGCCCTGCTCCCTGCTGCTGAAGCTACTGTCTTGGGTTCTTTTCTATCACCTTGGGCAAGCCTTGAACCTGGTGCCTTGTGCACTTGAGGCAGGGGCTCTGCCACTGTACCAAGATGGCAACTACACATAGGGGTAGACCTTTCACCACCATCTTCCCCTCTATCATTCAAGTTCCCCCATCTCTCTTCACTTTACCTCTCTCACCCTTACCAATCATGCATGCACACCTCCTGCCTACCTGCCTCTCTCTCCTCCTCCTCCTTTTGCCTTCCGCTAACCCTAATGTCCCTGTTAACCCTCGGCCTCACTACTCTACTGCTCCTACCTACCCTCCTGCCCTCCCCTCCTCCTATGCCACTGCCCTTCCCCCTCCTTCATTTACTCACCCCATATGCTCCTCTCCACCCCACCCCCCATCTAGACACTACCTTTCCTCCCCCCTTCGCTCCCTCGGTCATCTTATCTCCAAGCCTTCTCAGCCTGTGCTGCCCTACCCACCCCCAAAGCATTAGATGGCCCCTCTTCCCCATCGCCTCCCGGCAAAAACCTCCTTCTGCCACCCTCTGTCCAGAGCAGCTCTCCTCCTCCTGACTGGTAACATACATCCCAATCCCGGTCCAGATTGCAAAGGCTCCTCAAAGGAATCCACCGGGCTTCTTATTGCTTCCATGAACATATGTAGCCTCCTTAAAAAATTCAACTCTCTCAGTTGCTGGGTTGCAGTTCATAAACCTGACGTTATCTTAATAGTTGAAACTTGGCTCTCAGACTCTACCCCTGACTCCCTGGTCTCACTCCCCGGCTACTCCCTCTAGCGGGAGGACCGTGTTGGTAGGCGAGGTGGGGGCTGTGCCATTTATGTCAAAGACCCTCTCGTTGGTCTAGCCCTCCCAGCCCCGGTCCTTGACTTCAGGGCTCAGGCCCTACCCCTAAAATTATCTCCTGATCCCTCTAGGGGTCCCATCTACCTGACTACAGTGTACATACCTCCAAAGAATCAAGCACAAGCACTAGGCCCACTAATCGATTATCTTACCTCCCTACCCCACTCCTCCGACCAAATCCTTGTGGGGGACTTGAACATCAATTGGCTTAGCCCTTCATCCACTTCCTCCCGTGACGCCTTTACAGCCATCGACCTAACCCAACTAGTCTCCCAACCCACTAGAGTAAATCCTAGAATGGGCTCTAGCACACTCCTGGATGTGGTCTCTACAAACCGCCCTAACACATCCGCAATATCCAAATCCTCCCGGACTGCCTTAGCGACCACTCCCCAGTTCTCTTCTATTGGTCAACCTCCCTGCCCAAACCCACAGCATAAACTACCCTTCAGCGACGTCTTAGACCTGGTGGGCTGAAAGGCCTTAAGCAACTCCTAGCCCGCACAGACTGGTCCCCTATACTAAACGCCCTGGATATTGACACGGCCCTTACCTTCTTTATTCACATCTTCAACTCTGCTTGCGACATTTTCACCCATTACTGCGCGGTCCAAAGTAAGGCATGCCCATGGATTACCCCCACCCTCGCCTTCTTAAGCACAGGGACAATCTATGGCATATTGCCGCGAAGCGGGCCGCCCAGCTGACAGGCTGGCCTACTGCCCGAGAACAAATGTACATGGGCCACTCGCAAAGCAAAGGCTGAGCACTATCAAGCCTCCCTCACTTCCTCATGGGGGAATGCTAGGACTTTCTGGGACAACATTAAGCAGCTGAATGGTGGCACGCGTTCCCCCCCCACCTTCGCTTATCAACATTAATGGTTCGGTCTCCTCAGACCCTGTCCTTAGTGCCAACCACCTCAACAATTCTTTCACAGACCTTAGCCCAGTGCTCCCTGATAATTTCTTTGCTCCCCTCCTCCAGGTCTGTCCCTATTCTCCCACACCCTTGTTCTACTTGTGCCGAGTCACTGCCCAGGAAGTCTGACCTTACTTACTCAAAGCCTTAGAGAGTAACACAATTGGCAATGACTCCCTTGATCCGAGTCTTCTCTGTCAGGTTCTGGATCTGGTTCTCTCACCAATCACCAGCCTCTTTAACAAATCCCTCTGCCTAGGGCAATGCCCCTCCACCTGGAAGATAGCTACTGTCACCCCAATACACAAGGGTGGTGATAGGACCCTCCCTAGTAATTACTGACCTATCTCAATCCTCTCTCCTCTCTCTAAGGCCTTAGAAAAAATTGTGGCCACCCAAATCTCTGAATACCTCAATAAATATAGCATCCTCTGCCCAGAACAACATGGTTTCAGAGCAGGCCACAGCACCAATACTGCCCTCCTGGAGTTCTCTAACTTTCTTCACACCTCACTGGACTCTGGCTCCCTACTAGGTGCAGTGTTCATTGACTTATCAAAAGCCTTTGATACTGTCTCCCACCCCCTCCTGCTAGCTACCCTTAGTCACTTAGGCTTTGTCACTGGGCCTGTTTCCTGGTGCTCCAGCTACTTGTCGGCCCGCTCACAATGTGTGAAAATCAGCGGAAACTTTCCAGCGCCCCACCCTCTCACTCGGAGTCCCTCAAGGCTCTATTCTTGGGCCCTTGCTCTTTTCTTTTCTCAACTCCCTGCCCAGTGTATGCACTGGAAAATCCTTCTTACGCAGATGATGCTGTACTCTTTGCCTCCGACCGTAATCCCATCTCACTTCAGGATTCTCTGCAGGAATCCTACAATGACACAGAAGCCTGGTTTACTGAGCACAGGCTCGTAATTAATCTAAAGAAACCAAAACCATGCTCTTTGCCCACCATAAAATAAATCCAGTAACTATCCTCTAGCAGTCCCTCCACCTCTAAACTCCTTTTGAGCTAGTTCACTCTTATAAATACCTAGGTATAACCTTTGACCCTGCCCTCTCTTTTCATGCCCACATCTCTGCCCTTGCCTCAGCCTCTAACTCTCGGCTGGGTATCCTCTATCGTCACAAAAATTGCCTCCCCACGGATGCCCTCCGACTTGCAGTCACATCCTCCGTTCTATCTCTGGTAGACTATGGCCTACCTGTGTATGGTGCAGCAGATCAGACTGCCCTGAACAAGATCTGCCTCACCTTAAACAAGGCCTGCAGGCTCATAACTGGGGCTCCTAGTCTAACCCACACTTGCCATCTTTACACCATGGCTAATCTACTCAACCTAGATGAGCGCCTCAAATACCAAACCTGCCTCTAACAAAAAATCTCTCCTTGGGCTATCCCCACGGGTCTGTAACCACTATCCACCGTGCCCACAGTGCATACCGCATATCCCTTAAAACTGCATTGGTTATGCGAGGCGAGAACCTCCACAAAGGTCAAAGGCTTACCCTACAGAGCCCCTGTTGGTATAATGCCCTCCCTGCCAGAGTCACTGATGCCGCCTCGCTATTCGTACTTCAAAAAAGTCTTAGAAATTACCTGCTCTCAACACGCAGCTGTACCTGCCTCTAAGCCTACTCCTATCCTCCCAGACAAGGCTCACTGAGCCACTCTCTGATCTTCTGTCCAGCTCTCACTCTTTACTTACATTATCTTCCCCACTCTCTTCTGATACCTCCCACCCAGCCTACCTTATTCTTCCCACTGAATCAATTTCCATGTAACTACTGTATACTGACTACTCTGTAAAGTGCACATGTAAGCCTGTTTGTATACTGTGTTTGACAAATGCCTGCATTTTCTGGCTGCTTCCTAATTGTTCCCAGATGTTTTGTCTGCTTGGTTGTTTGTTTTCCTGCACTGTTGTCCTCAATGTGACGAGGTACCTTTGTAAATGAGCCTCTGGCTCAAAGGTTGTTAAACTGATGTTCCAATAAATAAAATAAATAAAATATTGGTGGGGAGCCGGACATCTAGTTGCCACCTTGACGTCAGTTCCACACCCCTTGCCCATATAGTCATAGTACTACAGGGCCTCCCGCCCGCCGTGGAGTTTCTCTGCTAGCACAGGGCTCATTCTGAGCCCTACCTTGGAGGCCCAGTACTGCAGTTGTTGGGCTGCATATGCCCAGTTGGCATGCAGCCCTGCCCTGTTAGCAGTTATCCTATTAATTCACTGTTGCTATGGGTGCTCAGTTGGCACCACTCTAGTAAATAGTCGATGCATCTGTCTTGGAATCTGTGTGACATCAATCTGGTTAGGTCAAATAACTGGGAAACTTCAAACCCTTGACCTCCTTGACTGTCTGCAGCCAGTAAGGTGCCGTTCTGGGATAGGACATGGTTCTTGTATGGCATGCACCCTCAGGACATGAAATTGCGGCCGCAGAAATCCCTGACTGACAGAGGTAGTGCAGGTCCAAAGGGAGGCAGTTTCTAACCTGAACCTTGCACTTGACCTTATTTGGCTCAGCCCTGTTGCCTATCTGCAAGGGGTTCTTCTGGCTACTCAGGACCCACTATAACGTGGGTGGCGGAGACTGGGTCTAGTGTATTTGACCCAATACTGTGATAGCAGTTCAAGACCTTTCTTGAAATGCAAGCCCAGTTTGGAGTAGACGGGCAGGACTTCTATTGGTATGTGTAGGTCTGGCATTACCACAAATCACGACCTGCTGGAAACAGGATACCCACTTGAACTCCCACTCTTGCTCTCATTAGTAGGAGCACAGGTCTTCACCCCAATCACCAGATATCTATTGTGACGCTTAGCCAGCTGGTTATGATTGCTCTATGATATCTGTATATAGAATATGTTATTGAGTGTCTCTCATGAGACAGCCTGTGGGATGACCCCCCCCGGTTTCAGTTAAAATGACAGGATATATGTTAAACAGCAGAGCTCTGTAATGTGATTAACTTCCAAGAAGTTGCATCTTATGTCCTTGTTGATGAGCTGTGCTTCTTTGAAGCTGGGAACTTAAAATATACATTTTATGACGTCTTAGAGGAAGAACAGTTAATAACAACTGGTGTTAAGAAACTATACGACATCTAGGAGAGAAAACTACAGAGTTGTAAAGGTCTTTGGATATGGGCTGGGAACAGGAACTGCTCAGAGATCAAAAAGGGAATGTAGATTAAAGAGTCATATTGGGAAATTAGTTTTTGCTGATGTCACCTTATTTAATATACCTCCCGATAGGGCATCCTGTAATTTTTTTTTTTGCATTTAACAGGGACGAGCTGGGTGACATAATGGAAGAGGTGTGTTTGAGAGTCAGTTTAAGCTATTCTGTGTCTAATCATTTACACACTTTTCTAGGTGGACTCTTAGAAACAACATCTACTATAAGCACTGTAAGAAGGATATACATTAGATAGGAAAGTCTAATTGTATTGTGGTAGGAGTTTATGTTTGTACTTTTTTCCTTGTTTTCTTTTCAGTGATTGTATGCTTTGTGATATATTGTTCTGTGTTTACATTTTACATATTTTTATCCATTTTCTAAGTAAACCTCTTATTTTAAAGAGACTGCCTGGTGTACCTTTGAAGTTCTTTCTTTTGCATATGAAGTATAGATGGTTAAAGTTGACAACTATTCATAAGCTTAATGGTGTTACTGAACTGGGAAAAGGTAAAAATTCACCTAAGGTCTTTCACAGAGTTTTAATGGTCCATTTTAAATACTTGGTTAGGTGCCCTTAAGTGAAAGATATCTGGCATTCCCTGAAGAGCAGAATTATCTGAGCCTATACATTTGGGTACGCTAGCATAAGGTTCACAGTTTGAATCCCCCCAGAACTTGAGACCAAAGGTGATTCGGACCCACAAGCAGACAGGAGGGTTACCCTGTTCTGTTACCTGTTCACAATACTGCACTTGGAGGTTGGCACTGTGGGAGCAGAGGGCCTGACCTGCTGAGTGGGGGTTGTGACAGAGTTGGTGTCAGCAGTGGGATAATTTTCATAACACAAGCTTTATACTGTTCAGTGTGTCAGCTTAATACTATACAGCTCACTTGAAAAACAAGGCAGTGATTTCTTTTTTTTTAAAAAGGAAAGAGAACTATATCATTTGGCTTACAGTCAAGTTCCTACCCGTTTTAATTTTTTCTAAAGTGCAAGTTAGAACAGCCGTAGTTAGGGAAGAAGATGGCTTCCAACTACAGCGGGCACACTGTAGACTACTTGAGGCAGTTGTGCAAGGATAGAGGAGTCCTGTATAAGGTGAGAGCCACCAAGCAGAACCTTGTGGATGCCCTGATGGTAGCAGATACCCAGAGCATCAAGTCACAGACTGTAACTGTAAAGGAACAAACCTTGAGCATGGAAGGGCTAGCGGCCAGTGCAGTGTCCAGATCCGATGAGGATGACAGCAGGGCCAGTGCCAGAGAAGGGCCACAACAGCAGGGTAAGGTCACTGGCATTCTGGAACCAGAAGTACTCAGGCTGCAGATTGAGTTGCGCAGAATGGAGCTGGAGTTCCAGGAGAAGAGAGAGCAGGAATAGTGGGAGGCTGACCGTGAAGAGCGTAAGCACCAGTGAGCTGCAGAGAAGAGGGAGCAAGAACGCAAAAGGCGGACTGCGAACAGCAAGAGGCAAATCGTGAGGAGCGTGAGCGCCAGAGGTGACATGAACTGGAGAAGCTATGACTCCAACCACCTGCACCAGAGCAGGTAAGTGGCTTGGGTTTAACTGGAACTACAGGACTGGGTTACAAATTGAATTCCAAATTGAAAGCTGAATTTAAAGAGGGGGAGGATATGGATGCCTTTTTAAATTCCTTTGAAAAAGTTTGTATTCAGGCTAAAATTCCTAGAGGGTCCTGGAGCTTCCAGCTATCCCCGCTACTTACCAGGAAAGTTCGGGATGCATTGGGTCAAACGGACAATGAGGACAGTAATGATTACAGCAAACTTAAAGCTGCACTTTTAAAAGTTTGATTTAACTGCAAAAACCTACAGAGCTAAATTTCGTAAGCTCAGGAGAAGCCCTGATATGAGCTACGAGGAGCTAGCCATGAAATAACGTCAGTTTTTAAAATGTTGGTGGGAAGGAATTGAAGCAAACACTGTAGATAAACTTGAAAATACTATTTTGTTAGAACAGTTTTTTTGGGCATGACCAGCTGAGCTGAAAACCTGGCTGGAGGACCGAGATCCCAAAACAGTGCAAGAGGCTGCTGAACTCTCGGACCGCTATGCCAAGAGCAGACCTGCTCTGACAGCGAATGGGGCGGGTGTGGCAGCGCAGAAAGGGAAAAGCGCACCTTCATGGCAGCTAAAATCCTCAATGCCTCCACTGAAACCAGTTAGCCCCAGGTTTCAGAGAAAAGATTTCTCTGGAAAATAAATGAATGTTGGGTCTGTAGAGAAACTGGGCATCTTGCCAGACAGTGTCCCACAAGGAGAAGCAATACGCAACAGGGAGCTAGGAAAGAAATGGGTTGTTTATGTGTCCCTGGAAGCATGCCTGTGAACATGAAGGAACACATACACCCAGTTACGGTGAATGGTGTACAGACACAAGGATTAAGGGGCACAGGGGCATCCCTGACATTGGTAAAAGGGGATCTGGTAGAGCCTGGTCAGTTTATACCCAATAAATAGGTCACTGTACTAGGGTTCACTGGTGAAGAGAACACACTGCCACTCGCTAGTGTGCTCCTTGACTGGGGTGAAACAGGGGGAACTGTGCAACAGGTGGCTGTAGCCAAAACGTTAGCAGCTGACGTCATCCTTGGCAACAATGTCAAACAGGGGATGGTGTGTGCAGTTACCTATAGCCCAGCGGCAAGGGAAAATTGTAGTTCCCTGTACTCCACAGAAGCTATGGTGGAAATCACTAGGAGGCCGATTCCCTAGCATGTGTCTCCTGATCTGGAGACTAATAAAAAGGGGTAGACATTTCCCCAGCAGCAGTTAACCACATAGATATGGAGGGTTACTCCAAAGAGGGAAGGGTGACCCATTGTAGGAGAGTTAGCAAGGACGGTGATTCCGAGTGCCCTGACGCTAGTGCTAGGGACCCTAGTTTAGAGACTGAAAGGGACCTGTCCCATGCCTTGGGAATGTGTGAGGAGTTTGCAGCTGCTCAGAGAAGTGACCCTAATCTAGAGAAGCTGAGGGCTTGTGCAGACTCTGACGAAGCACAAAGAGGTGATGGTAAACCTAAGGTTTATTGGGAAAATGGTCTGATGTATAGTCAGGCTGTGCAGACCGAGCGAGGGGTGATAGGCTGGCAGCTTGTCATTCCCCAGGGGTATTGTGAGCAGTTGCTCAAGACTGCACATGATATTCCTTTGTCTGGTCATCTGGGAATCGCACGCACTATGCAGCGGTTGGCCCAGAATTTCTATTGGCCCAACTTCACCCAGCAGGTGAAGGAGTATTGCAGATCTTGTCACCGGTGCCAAGAAACAGGGAAGGTGGGCAAGAAAACCCAAGCCGCCCTGATTCCATTGCCCATAGTGGAGGAGCCATTCCAGAGGGTGGGAATAGATATTGTGGGGCCTTTAAATACTCCCAGCTCCTCAGGAAGAATTCATCCTGACTGTGGTGGATTATGTCACCCGTACCCAGAGGCACTCGCCCTGTCCTCACTGAGGACAGACAAAGTGGCAGATGCCTTACTTGGGATTTTCTCCCGTGTTGGGTTTCCGCAGGAGGTTATCACCGATCGAGGGGGTTCCTTCACGTCTGACCTGATGAAATGTTTGTGGGAGAAGTGTGGGGTGGTGCAGAAATGCACAACACCAGATCACCCACAAGCCAATGGGCTTGTGGAAAGATTTAATGGTACCCTGAATTCAATGCTCCGGGCGTTTGCTGAACAGCATGGAAGGGAATGGGAGCAATACCTTCCCCACCTGTTGTTTGCATACAGGGAGGCACCCCAAGAGTCGACAGGATGTTCCCTCTTCGAGCTCTTATATGGACGCCGGGTACGTGGGCCCCTAGACTTGATCCGGGAGGACTGGGAAGGCAAGCATGCCACCCAGAGAACTCCCATAGTGGATTACGCCCTTAGGTTTAGGGAAAGGTTGAAGGAGCTTATGGGGACAGCCCAGTGCAATTTGGCAGCTGCCCAACAGAAACTAAAAGTGTGGTACGACCGCAGAGCCAGAGCTCGCTCATACATGGTGGGTCAGGAAGTCATGGTCCTTATTCCCTGACCGGAAAGACAAGCTGCAGGCTGAGTGGTCAGGACCATACAAAGCAGTTAGGAAGGTAAATGACGTGAACTATATTAAAGAGTTGCCTGACAGAAGACAGACAGAAAGGATGTACCATGTCAACATGATGAAGCCATATGCTAATAGGGCTGACATGGTGTTTGCAGTATGTAGTCCTGGGGAGGGGATGGACGAAGGAGACTCCCTTCTGGACTTGCTGGAAGAAAGCAAGCGGGAGTCCTCTCTGGAGGCAGTTAAATGGTCTCCCCAGCTGGCCCCAGACAAGATCCAGGAAGTAAGGGAGGTTTTAGCAGACTTTGCCCCCCGTTTAGCACCAAGCCTGGACTAACCCCCTTAGTGATGCATGATGTGGAGACAGGGACACAGACGCCCATACGGCAGACAGCATACTGGGTGTCAGAGGCTGACCAAAAGGACATTAGAAGGGAAGTGGAGGTGATGCTGGATTTAGAGGTAATCCAGAGATCCCACAGCCCCTGGGCCTCACCCATAGTCCTTGTGCCCAAGCCAGATGGCTCTACTCGTTTCTGTGTGGACTATCATGGACTGAATGCAGTCACAAAGTCAGACACCCACCCGATGCCCCGGATGGACAAACTCCTGGACAAGTTGGGAGGGGCGACCTACCTTACGACAACTGACCTGACAAAGGGGTATTGGCAGGTACAGTTAACGGACAGAGCTAGGGAGAGGTAGACCTTCTTCACTCCAACAGGCTTATTTGAATTTAAAGTAATGCCTTTCGGAATGAAGAACGCCCCGGCCACTTTCCAAAGGTTGGGCAACAAGGTGTTAAATGGTGCTAAGGAGTACGCCATGGTGTACCTGGATGACACTGCCAGCTTTAGTGCCAGCTGGGAGGAACATCTGTCCCACTTTAGGGAAGTACTGGGCAGGATACAGAGGGCCGGGCTCACTGTCAAAGCTGAGAAGTGCCAGGTGGCCATGGGAGAAGTAGCATACCTCGGGCATGTGGCAGGCTGGGAACAGCTCCGTCCTAACCAAGCTAAAATAGAGGTGATCAAGGCGTGGCCCAGACCAGAAACTCAGAAGCAGGTCAGGAGTTTGTTAGGGACAGCAGGGTACTATAGGAAATTTGTACCAAATTACAGTGCCCTGGCTGCTCCCCTATCTGACCTGGTAAAGAGAAGGATGCCAAAGAAAATTACCTGGGGACCAGCCTGTGAGAAATCCTTTACCAGACTGAAGGAGGTACTATGCAGTGTTCCTGTACTGACAAGTCCTGACAGACACATCAGACATGAGTATTGGGGCAGTACGGAGTCAGACATCCAACCAAGAGAAAGATCACCTGGTAGTGTACCCGAGTAAAAAGTTACTTCCCAGAGAGCGGGCATACTCTACTGTGGAAAAAGAGTGTCCTGCCATAGTGTGGGCCCTAAAGAAGCTATAGCCTTACTTATATGGGCAGCATTCTGTGGTATAAACTGACCACAACCCCATGGTTTGGCTGACGCAAATGGGGAAAAAATTGTAGTTACGCAAGAACTTACCGTAACAGTAGATCTTCAAGAGAGGTTCCTGCAGTAGGTCTTCACATATAGAACTACACCCCCTGGCATCAGGTTCCAACGGCAATCTTGTAGATAGCAATCATCAGCTGGGGCCACCCCCAGTGTCAGGAGACATGTCGTCAGCCCGACTATAAAAGAGGGCGGTCCCGCGCCCGCCCTCCAGTTCTTTTCCACCGGAGACCTAGAAAAAGGTAAGCAGAAAAATAGGAGTGAAGACTCCAATAACCACGCTACCTCGCTAGACCCAGGGCTAGGAAGGATGAAAGGGAAGGAAACGTCCCAGGAGTAGGGGGAAGGTGGGTGGGAAACTACACCTACTGCAGGAACCTCTCTCAAAGATCTACTGTTACAGTAAGTTCTTACATAACTGCAATATCTTACTTCGAGAGGGTTCCTGCAGTAGGTCTTCACACATAGGACTGAATACCAAGCAGTCCTAAAGGAATAAAACGGAGGCATATCCAGGAGGAGGAGAAGTCGCCAACTGCTAGTTATGACAGGAGGCCTTGCAAAACCACAAGACCGAAGCCAGTTCTGCGCCTAGAGGCGACGTCCAGACTGTAATGCTTAGTGAAGGTGTGGACAGACGACCACATGGCTGTTGCACAGATTTCTGCAGTGGACACATTCCTGAAATAGGCAGAAGAAGTAGCGACACTCCTAGTGGTGTGACCCTTAACCGCCCCCAGAAGGAATTTTCCATGCTTTTGGTAGGTGAAGTGCAGGGCTCGAAATAACTGGCTGTCCACCTGTCTCAGACAGCAGTTTTTTAAAATGGGACAGCCGTTTCCGTTTTTGTACCTGCCCATGGGACAGGCAGATACTGTGAGCCAGCATACAGACTTTGTTGGGCACTAGGACCCAGGAGGCAGGCAGTCAGTCAGTCAGGTCAGGTAGAAGCGGACGTCATGTGGTCAGTGAAGTCTGTCTCTTGCCCGATCCCATGGTGAGCTAAGCAGTCTTCTCTGCTGCCAAGGTAGGCAAAATTCAAACAGGGGTCTGGCAGTAATAAATTACAGTTACATAAGAACTTACCGTAACAGTAGATCTTCGAGAACAGCTCTTGCAGCAGGTTACACCATTAGGACTGAAGCCGGCAGGCGTCAGGACCTCATGGAAATTTTCTAGCTAGCAGTCTTCAGCGGGGACCGCCTCCGACGTCAGTCCCGCCCCCCCGACGTCAGATGTAGTACATAAGGAGGCGGTCCCGCCAGAATCCCCAGTTCTCCTGCCGGAGACTTCCGGTTGCTGGATGACATCAGAAGAGGAGACCGAGGACCCGCCATCAGATGGCCAAGACTAAGAACCAACCTTTCCGATCCCAAGAATAGTGTTAGACTGGAACCTACTTCCTCCAAGGGGGAATGGTGGGAGGGAAGGTACCTGCTGCAAGAGCTGTTCTCGAAGATCTACTGTTACAGTAAGTTCTTATGTAACTGTACTATCTTCTTCGAGATACAGCTCTTGCAGCAGGTTACACCATTAGGACTGATTCCCAAGCAATGGCGCCTTTGAAAAGCCATCAGGAGGAGGCAAGACTGAAATTGAAACCGATCCTGAGCCTAAGACAGAAGTCCCTGAAGGACAGCTAGGCCGAAACCAGCTCTTCGCCTTGGGGCGATATCCAGGCTATAATGCCTGATAATAGTGTGTACCGAACTCCAGGTGGCTGCGGCACATATAGCCGATGTAGACACGTTCTTCAGTGCTGCAAAGGAGGTAGCCACTCCTCTTGTGGAATGGCCCTTGACCACTCCTGGTAAGGGTTTCTTACATTTGTCGTAACAAAACGAGATACACTGAACGAGCCAGCGTGAAAGGGTCTGTTTCGAAACTGGGGCCCCTTTCATCCTCTCAGCAAAGGAAACAAACAGCTGCTTCGTTTTCCAGTGCTGTTTGGCTCTGGTCAAGTAATATCTGAGACACCTGTGACCATCCAGGGTGTGGAGCAGTGCTTCTCCTCGATTGACTTACTTAGGAAAGTACACTGGTAAATCAATGTCCTGGTTAAGAGTAAGGGCTGAAACTACCTTAGGCAGGAACTTAGGCTTCGTCCTCAGGGAGACCCTATCCTGATGAAAAATTAAATAAGGCTCTTTGCACATGAGAGCATGTAATTCGGAGATTCTTCTCGCCGAAGTAACAGCAACCAAAAACAACGTTTTCCACGACAGAAAACGTAGCTCGCAATCTGCGGCAGGTTCAAAAGGTGGCAGCATAAGCTGCTCCAGGACAAAGGGTAAATCCCAAGGAGGGACGGAACTCTTAATGGGCGGCCTAGTGGAGGACCCCCCTAAAAAGGACCGGGTAGAGATAGCGGGCTACCATGTGGCCTATGGGGGGGCATGATAAGCTGAGATTGCACAAAGGTGCACTTTGATCAAGGAGTAAGCTAGCCCGGATTGAAAGAGGAAAAGCAGGTACCCAGAACCAGCTTCTCAGGACAGTCTAGGCGAAACATACTTGAGACCACAGGAAAACCTGAGCCACTTCATGGCGTATGTGTGCGTATGTCGCCGTTTCTGGTGGCAGAAAGTACCTCTGCCACCTCTTGCGAGACCCCGTGTCGCAACATGGCTATATTCTAGGAGCAAGCATGCAGGTTCACGTAATGTCAGTCCGGTGGACTAGTGAACCCTCCTCCTGAGACAACAGGTGGGAGCTGATGGCAAAGAAGCAGAGGTTCCCGGACAACTGGTTCAGAAGCGGGAACCAAATTTGCCTGGCCAAAAGGCGCTCAAAATAAGTGTCGCATGCTCCCTCCGAAGTTTGAGAAGGACTCTCTGGATCAACGGGAAAGGAGGGAAGGCATAGAGGAATCTGCCCGCCCAGGAGAGGGACAACGCGTCTCGCCAGAAAACACCAGGCCCTGGATATAGCGAGCAAAAATTGGGCAGATTTGCGTTGGATGGGGAGGTGAATAGATCTAATTCTGGAGTGCCCCATCTGTGGAACAGATCCTCTGCCACCTCCTGTAGAAGTTCCCACTCGTGGACTCTGGCCTGGGAACAACTCAAGCTGTCTGCGACAGTGTTGTCCACCCCGGGAACGTGAACTGCAATGAGGTTTGCGCCGTGTCGTAGTACCCATTCCCACACACTCATGACCTCCCTGCAAAGGGGGTAGGAGTGTGTGCCTCCTTGTTTGTTGAGGTAATACATCACCACAGTATTGTCTGTTTGTAACAGGAGAGTACTCGGTGGAATCTCCGACTGGAAGGCTTTCAGGGCATAAAGGACCGCCCTCATCTCCAATATGTTGATATGGAGATGAGATTCCTGAGTAGTCCATGTGCCCTGAGACCTCACCCCGTTCAAGTGCGCTCCCCACCCCAGCCCTGAGATGTCTGTGGAGAGTGTTATCCCCAGGGATGGCACTGTGAAGGGAACCCCCATGAAGAGGGTTCCCGGATATAGCCACCATTGCCAGTCCTGAACCACGGCCTTCGTGATTCTGACTGGATGCTGCAGATGGTCTTGCCTTTGGTCCCACTGCACCCTTAACATCCACTGGGTTACCTGCATGTAGTGTCTTGCCATCAGGACTGTTGGAATGGCCGCAGCCATGTGTCCGAGCAGGCGAAGGACCAATCTGGCTGGGACGGTCTTTTTCGCCGATAGGTCCCTGATGAGGGATCGTATGCGTTCCGCTCTGTCTTCAGGAAGAAAGGCTTTCCCCTTGACAGTGTCCAGAACTGCCCCTATGAACTGCAGTTTCTGGGACAGTACCAGGAGAGACTTCTCGGAGTTGATTAAGATGCCCAGAGACTGAAAGAGAGCCTGGGTATGCTGAATGGCCAACAGCAATGCCTCCTTGGAAGAGGCCATGAGAAGCCAGTCGTCCAGGTAAGGGAACACGTAGTGGCCCTGTCTCCTCAGAGACGCTGCCATGACTGCCATGCACTTGGTGAATACCCTGGGTGCTGATGACAGCCCGAAAGGAAGCGCTCGGAACAGGTAGTGGCGACCGAGAAACTCGAAGCGCAGGAACCTCCTGTGTGCCTGAGCAATAGAGATGTGCAGGTAGGCGTCCTGCATGTCCAAGGACGCTAAGAAAGCATCTTTCTTCAGCATACGGATAAGTCCCAGGAGGGTCACCATGCGGAAGCGCTTGTAAACGACAGACATATTGAGGTCGCTGAGGTCCAAGATTGGATGGAGGTCCCCTGTTTTCTTTGGAACCAGGAAGAAGTGTGAATAATAACCTGCTCCTCTCTGGTTCCCTGGAACATGCTCCAAAGCTTCTTTCTGTAGAAGCATGAGCACTTCCTGCCTTATGAGCAGAGCGTGCTGACCCGAGTAACGGGAGAGCAGAGGAGGCCTTATGGGGGGCTTGTCTAGGAACTCTATATAGTGGCCTTTTTTGACCAACTGTAGCACCCACATGTCGGTGGTGATCGGCCGCCACCCTTGTAGGTGGTCTGCGATGCGACCCCTGACCTTTGTTTCCCATTGATCCTGAGGAGGGGCAGGAGCCGGGAAGGAATCATGCTGTGGCAGCAGAGGGTCCTGCAGGTTGGGCCGACTTGGAAGCACGTTGGCCTCTACCTGAGGACGTCTTGGCCTGGGCTTTCCGAGAGAAGGAACCCCTCTGTTGCTGGCCAGAACGAGGTTGTTGCCTCTGAGTCTGGCTGCGAAAATGACTCTGGTTCCTACAAAAGGAAATGAGTCTAGATCTGTACATGGCCTGGACAGATCGAACAGCCTTCCCAGCTTCCTGTAATTTGGTGATGACCTTTTCAGAGGCTTCACCAAACAAAACTTTGCCATGAAAAGGAGTGTCCATAATGTTTTTCTGGAAGTCCGGGGTAAACCCGGAGACATGGAGCCATGAGTGTCTCCGGAGACATACACCTGAGGCTGCCGCTCTGGCCGAAGAGTCCGCGGAGTCGTATGCAGCTCGGAGCACCTGGGTCCCCACGTCCGAACCCGTGTGGAGGAGCTGAAGGAGTTCCTCCTTTTGGCCACCGTCTGGCAATTTCTCCGCCAGTTCCTGTCCCTGTTCCCACAGGGCGTTCTGGAACTGAACCACGTGGGTCAGGTAATTCAACGATCTAATGGCGCAAGTCACGGCCGCGTAAGTGCGCCTGCCCAGCACGTCCAATTGCTTGGACTCCAGGTCCAGTGGCTGCGTGCTCAGATGTTGCGGTTTCTGAGACCGGTCATGAGAGGCTGTAATGACCAGGGAGTCGGCCAGAGGATGATCAGCCAGGTACTGGTCCTCCCTTGGGGCCTTGTACAGGCGGTCAGCCTTCTTCGGCATTGCCGGGGTCGAATGTGGACGCTTCCACGCTGCCTTGGTGACGTTCACGAAGGTGTCCACCAAGGGTGGCACTACCACAGGCTTGGGATCTTTTGGCCGAAGGTAGCGGGCAAGGCGTAGTCTTTAGGGGTCGAGTTCCTCCGCATCCCAACCCATGTCCTCTTGGATGTGTCTCATTATCTCTGAGAACGAGGGGTCATCTGGAGGAGACCTAGGGAGGTCGCGTGGGTCTGGAGAGGGGATGCTGATTGGTGAAGGAGACCTGGAGCATTCAGAGATCCTCCGCAGACTGTGAATACCGACGTCTCCTGGGTCTCTTGGGGCTGGGTGACCCTGAAGAGGATCTTGACGGAGGCCTTCTCTTTTCTGTAGATCTGCCCCTAGGAGGTGCTGCTGGCTCCTGGGGTGAAAGGTGCTCGGCCTGCTGACCCTTTTGGTGAAAGAGGGGGTGCAGGCATCGGTGGTGCCACGGGTGCAGGAGGAGGGTGCGTGGTGACATCCTTTTTGACGGTGTCCCACCAGAAAGTGAAGAGCTCCTTCACTTCTGCCAAGTTTAAACCTGACGATGGACCAGGTGCCGGTGGCCTGTCATCAGGGCCAGGCACCAGCTCCCCGGGGGTCTCAGGTCCTGGAGAGGGCTCCCGTGGGAGTTTGACGTTTCCCGAATCGCCCACCTGGTCTTCGGGCTGAGTAGACTCCTCCTCCGACGCCTCCTGACCGACGTCGGTAGGCGGCGGTGTGTTCCTCCTGGCTGCGGTATCTGATGTCGGTCCCCCCGCCAGCATCCTGGGTGGTGAATGCCTGATAGGTGACGAACTGCCGCCGGTTCCCGGGAGTGTTTATGTACCTTGGCCGACGTCGGGTCTGAAGTCCGCTTAAGGGAGGTCAGCTCCTTGGTCTTGCGTTGGGGTGGCGGCGGCAGGGAGACTGACCGGATGTCGGAGGCCGAATGCCGGGAAGATGACTTGTGATACTCCCCGGATCTGGACGAGGCCTTAGCCGAGGAAGCGGGCCTGGAGGTCTTGGCAGGCCGCAGAGTAGAAGAACCACTGGCCGATTTGACCACGACCGGGGGAGGCTGAGAGTGGGCTCTAGACGGGGAGCGGTCCGACCTGGAGCCGGAGCTGTGGGAGTCCGAGGCCCTGGAGGGGGATCTGGGTCTCACCTTCTCCCGGTGCTTCTCGTGGTGCCTGTGTGACTTCCCCGAAGATTCCCCTCTGGAGGAAGGTTCCATGGCCTTAAGCTTTTCTTCAAGAAGGAAAGCCTGGAGAGCCTTCTGTCGGCGGATTCTCGTTTGGCTATTAAAGCCCTAGCAGAAGGAGCAAGCCTGGGTGTCGTGATCTGGGCCCAGGCACCAAACGCAGGCCGAATGAGGGTCTTTGAAAGGAATCTGCTTCCCACTGGCACACTTCGAAGAATGGCCCTCCACTGAAGTTGGGGAGGACATCAGACGAAGAAACGGCTGAAAAATAGATTTCCTCTGAAGTTTGGAAAATTTGGAAGGATTTCCTGGTCGTCGCGCGCTAAACTTAACCAATGAGGTCGAGACATGCAAAGTCGACGGCGGGAAAGAACTGGGGATTCTGGCGGGACAACCTCCCTTACGATACTATGCCTGACGTAAAGGCGGGGGACCGACGTTAGAGGCGGTCCCCGCTGAAGACTGCTAGCTAGAAAATTTCCGTGGAGTCCTGATGCCTGCCGGTTTCAGTCCTAATGGTGTAACCTGCTGCAAGAGCTGTATCTCAAAGAAGATCTGCGGATGCTTAAAGCATTGCTGCATGAGTAGTTGATGGTTATTTCTCGCTCGCTCTGCCGCATCACTCATTGTGTCTTGAGCAGTCTGAGGAGTAGCAGGATGTAGCTAGCATTGGCGGCAGTTCTTCGATTTGCTTTCTCATCTGTCTGTGTGAAAGTTAAACAGAAACTTAATTAACAGCCCTTTTCAGGGCTCTGGTGTGACAATTTCCATCTAAAGCAAGTACCACTGTCACTCACTCAATGTTCAGTCGAAATTCTCGGCTTTTGCACCGTATCTTTTGCTGGGTTCTTTGAATAGCTGGAAATCTGTGTGGTGCAGTGAGACTTGTAATAAGGGCAGACGGGCAGAGTGAAAAAAGTATTTTTCAGTGATTGCTTGCTCTGTAAAGTGAGCATCAGTTTAAGGGCAGGGCATTGAGTAAAAAAGCCATTTTCAAGGCTGGGGGAGCAAGCTAAAGAAAAAAAAAAAAAACAAAAGGAAAACACAGGCAGAGCTGCAGTGATCCAACAAAAAGGGGGGATCTGGAGAGAGGCAGCCTGTGCTAGGTAATACAAGGAGGGGAAGGAGGTGCAGTAACCAATTTATTTGATGATTGCAGCTGAAAACAGCCCTTTCCATGGCTGTTAGTGGATTAAGAAAAACAATAAATTAAGAAAAGGAAGACAAAGGCAGGCAAGGCTGCAGAGTTCCAGCAAGAGAGGGGTCTGGAGAGACTTCAGCCAGAGTGCTGCTAAAGCAGCCCTTTTCAGAACTCTTGGGGTTCAAAAAAGGAATACGAAAAGACAATTGCAGCAAAGGAAAGGCTTCTTTGGAAATTTTTGTAATTTAGTTTTTGTTGACTGGGAAAGGAGGACTAGACAATTCTGCCTATTTTCAGCCTCGTTCCCGGGTGGGGGTGGGGGGGTGGATACAGACGGATGCTAACTGACATTGAACCAGAAAAGCTGTTGGTGGTATTTTTAATGAAATAAAAGGGGGAATCTAGAAATACTCCTGACAAGTGGAGGGGCTAAGAAAGAACTATAATCTGGCCACCACCCTGTTGTACACTTCTACTTGCCTCCAAGATACTGTAAGTTACTTCATAATTCATGTTAAAACGGCATGGACAGGTATAAGTATTGTGGGACAGGCAAAATTTGCATCCCACCTGTCCCATGGACAGGCATCTCAAAAACAATTATTTCTAGCCCTGGTGAAGTGGATGCAGTTAGCCAACCACCTCGAAATGGTCTGTTTGGAAATGGCCTTGCCATGGCACTGGGGAGCAAAGGCCACGAAGAGTTGATCTGTCTTACGGACCTCTTTAGTTCGGTTAGTGTAATACCTCAGAATCCTGTGCACATCAAGAGTGTGCAGAAGGTATTCCCCCGTTGGAATGCTGTGGATATATATACCGGCAGTTCAACACTCTGGTTAAGAGTGGTTTCTGAGACTACCTTAGGGAGAAACGAAGGGTTTGTCCGAAGGACTACTCTGTCCTAATGGAAAATCAGATAGGGTTCCTTACAGACAAACACCTGAAGTTCCGAGACCCTTCATGCGGAAGTGACTGCAACTAAAAACAGAGTCTTCCAGGAAAGGAAGTGCAGGTCACAGCTAGAGGCTGGTTCAAAAGGCGGCAGGGTCAGTTTTTACAACATAAAATTCAAGTCCCGGGGGGACATGGATTCCGAATGAGCGGTTTCAAGTGGACGATGCCTTTGAAAAATAGTCTCAACAACCTCCAATTGAGCCAAAGGTTTTCCTTCCACCGGGAAGTGGTAGGCCGACACCGCAGAGAGATGGACTTTAATGGAAGAATAGCTAAGGCCCGACTCTGATAAATGTGCAAGGTACTCCAACACCTGGGCAGCCAAACATGAAAAGGGATCCCAGCTCCTGGCTAGGGCCCAGATCGAGAATCTTTTCCACTTCATGGCGTAGGTGGATTTAGTAGACGGTTTTCTGGCTTCCACCAAGATATGGGCAACCTGTGTAGAAACCCCATAGCAGGAGGCTGCTAGTCCACAGGTGCCACGCCTGAAGGTGAAGAGACTGAAGGCTCGGGTGCACCAGGGTGCCCTGCTCCTGAGTCAGAAGGTTGTGGGATAACGGCAGGAGAACCGGAGGTTCTAGCGCCAGATGTTGTAAAAGAGGGAACCAAATCTGGCGAGGCCAGAGGGGGCAATCAGAATGAAATGCGCCCCTTCCTCCTGAAGTTTCACCAGAACCTTCTGAATGAGAGGAAAGGGAGGAAAAGCATAAAGAAACCTCCCTGTCCAAGAGAGAAACAGTGCGTCTCGCCAAAAAGCACCATGCCTGGGAATGAGCGAGCAAAAGTTGGGTAGTTTTACGTTGAATGGGGAGGCGAACAGATCTATCTCTGGTCGAGCCCATCGAAGAAAGAGATCTTCGACTACCTCTAGCTTTAATTCCCACTCGTGAGCCCTGGCCACTGATCGACTGAGACTGTCCGCCAGGACATTGTCTACACCTGGAACGTGGACTGCTGTCAGGAAAAGGCTGTGCTGAATCACCCAGTACCAAACCCTCATGGCTTCTCTGCAGAGAGGGTATGAGCGAGTTCCTCCCTGTTTGTTGATGTACCAGACAGTGGACATATTGTCCGTCTGGACCAGAAGTGATCCCGGTAATAGAAGGGACTGGAACGCTTGGAAGGCGTACAGAACTGCTCTGGTCTCCAGAATGTTGATATGGAGCAGACTGTGCCCCCAGATGGGCTCCCCAGCCCAGGTCTGAGACATCCGTGGTAAGGATCTGGGTTGGGATAGGGGAATGGAAAGGGGCTCCCTGTGATAGGTTGGAGAGATCTTGCCACCAGCAAAGATCTCTCTGTAGCCTGTTGGAGATCATGACCATCTGAGTCATGTCGTCCATCCTCTGATCCCATTGGGCTTGAAGAGACCACTGGGTGACCTCATGTGAAGTCTGGCCAAGGGGACTGCGGGAATGGCCACTGCCATCAGTCCCAAAAGACAAAGCACAGCGTGTGCTGGGATCCACCGAGCCTGGGCAACGAGAGTGGCTTAAGAAACTAGGGTCTCGGCTCGATCCGATGGCAGAAAAGCCTTGCTCTGAACTGTGTCTAGTACTGCTCCAATAAATTGGAGCAGTTGAGATGGTACTAGCTGGGACTTAGGCAAATTGACCGTGATGCCCAGAAGAGCGAACAAGCTCAGAGTAAAAGAAAGAGATTCTTTCAGGCTGGTCGGAGAGGGTGCTGCGAGGAGCCAGTCGTCCAGGTACAGGAACATGTAAATGCCCTGGTGGTGAAGAAAGGCCGCAACCACTGCTAAACACTTGATGAACACCCGAGGGGCCGAGGAAAGGCCAACGGGGAGTGCTCGGAACTGAAAATGGTTCCCTGAAAAGTAAAACGGAGGAAACGGCGGTGGGCCGGGAGGATAGGGATATGCAGGTAGGCATCCTGCATGTCCAGGGAGCACAGCCAATAATTTATTTGGAGCAGGGGTTGAAGTCCCTGAATGGTCAGCAGGCGAAACTTCTTGTACTCGACAGAGAGGTTGAGCATGCTGAGGTCCAGGATCGGTCTCAGATTGCCTGTCTTCTTTGAAACTAGGAAGAAGTGGGAGTAAAATCCCCTTCCTAGCTGGTTTTGAGGGACGGGTTTTATGGCCGCTTTTAACAGGAGGGCCTGTATCTCCTCGAAGACTATGGCGATCTGATCCCTTGGATAAAAAGACCGTCCCGAAGGATGAGGCACAGGGATCTCGGAAAACTCTATCGAGTGACCTCACTGGATAAGCTGAAGCACCCATGCTTCTGCGGTGATGAACCTCCACCCCTCCAGGTGAAGGCCGAACCTACCTCCTACCTGTTCCTCCAAGACTGCTGGAGGCAGCGGAAGGAGGGGAAAGGAGTCAGGACGCCGAGCAGAGGGGAGCTTTTGCCCCAGAGGCCGGCTTGGGGAACTTGGTCTGGGGAGTTTGGGCTCCCGAACCAGGGGCTCGTCGTTTGCCCTGATGCTTATCCTGGTTTTTGTTCCATCTCCTTTGGCGACGAAAAGGCTGCTGCTTCTTCTGCCCCGTCTGGTACATTGAATGTACATCCTGAAGGGAGCGTCCGCTCTCCTGCAGCCCGGTAATAATATCTTTGGCGTTGCCGGCAAAAAGGACGGAACCCCTAAAAGGGGCATCCAGAAGGGAGGACTGGACATCTGGTGCCAAACCTGCAATCCGAAGCCAGGAAAGGTGACAGATGCAGATCCCCGTGGCTGCCGCCCTGGCCACGGAGTCTACTGAGTCATGTGTTGCACGCAAAGTATGACGACAGGAAGACTTGCCCATTCTGACTTTGTTCAGCAATTTATTATGGAGCGACTCATCCTGGACTTCCTGAAGATCTCTCTCCATCTCAGAAAGAGAGGCTGTCTGAAATGCCATCATATGCGAGACATAGTTGAGGGACCAGATGGCACAAGAGGAAGAGAAGTAAACCTTCCAGCCAAACTGATCCAGCTGCCGAGAGTCCTTGTCGGGAGGCGAGGAACTCGAGTGCTTTGGTTGCGCTGACCAGTTGTGGGCGGCAGTGATCACCATAGAGTCAGCTTTGGGATGAGTCGTGAGATGTTGAATCCCTTCCGGGGATAGAAGATACGGTCTGCCTTTCTGGAGACAGCTGGGATAGAAGACGGCTGCTGCCAGATAGTAGTCACCAGATCCTCATGAGGACCCATCCGGGGGGGATGGGTAGAGGGTCCGTGGTGGCTAAATCCAAATGTTCCGCCAACCTTTTACACAGGGGGTCCACTTCCTTGGAAGGCCAGCCTCCTGCTGCCTGGATAGTGCGCAAAAGGTCCCCAAAGGAAGGATCCTCTGGAGGACATTTTGGGAAGTCTTTGGGTGGTACCTCAACTGGGGACCTAGGGTCCGAAGGCTTGGAATCAGAGTCCGTGTCAGAAGGCTCAGAACCACTGGGGATGAAAGGGTCTGCCCCGTTAACTACTATATTTAATTTTTCAATCACACATGATGTGTTTCCAAAGTTGTGGAAACATGCAATTATTAGACCGACACTTAAAGCTGGCAACCCTTCTTTGGTACTCAATTATCGTCTGATAACCCTCTTGCCCCCTTTGTCAAAGATTCTTGAGAAAATTATTTTACACCACACTTTGGATTTCCTCATGAAAAATGATTTATTATCATCCTGCCAGCATGGCTTTAAAATAGGGCACAATACAGAAACGGCCTTGGTGAGGTTCACTAGCGGCATCCAGAGAGCTCTAGATAAAGGGCACTCAATTGCTTCTCTTTTTGTGGACCTCACCAAGGCCTTTGATTTAGTAGCACACAATGTGCTTCCACGCATTACGGAAGAAGTGCATTTTTCTCATGATGTAATAAAATGGTTTTCCCATTACCTCGTAGATAGGTCCCATGCAACAATAATTGAGGGTCATTTGTCTTCTTCTAAGGTTATTAAATGTGGTGTTCCCCAGGGCTCTATCTTGGGCCCACTTGTTTTTTCTCTTCTCATTAATGGTGCCCCTTCCTCGTGTCCATCTAGCTCTATTATAATGTATGCGAATGACGCAGTCATTTATGAGGAAAGTTCCAATCCTAAGGAGGCTCTGGTTAAGCTTCAAGCTAGTTTTGACTCATTTCAAACCTGGCTGTCTGCAAATTTTCTTGTGCGTAACTCAGTTAAGACAAAAATAATGCTCTTCTCGAACAAAAAATTATCTGTCTGAACTTCCTTCTGTTTGTGACGTCAAAGGAAGCACCACTGAATTTAACACATTTAAATATTTAGGGGTTATTTCTGATGTTAATTTCACTTTTGAACAGCATGTATTCTCTATTATAAAAAAAGGACATCAAAGACTTGGATGTCTTTATAGAGTTAAGCACTATTTAACAACAATCAAGGAGGTTGCTAGTACATAGCTTCATTTTTTCTGTTTTGGATTATGGTTTGGTGGTATATGCTCACTCGAGTGCTAAACTCCTGAAAAAAAATGGACAGTAACATATAATTCAATACTGAGATTTATGCTTTCAACTCCTGCTCGAACTCACCACTGTTTATTGTTAAAGTTTTCCAACTGTCTCTCTCTTATAAATAGAATCCAGTTTAAAATGTGTCTGTTTCTATTCAAAATCAAAGCAGGTCTTTTACCTAATTCTGTGAGCTCACGTTTTTCTAAATATGTTAATCCTAATTGCACTCGAACTCAGTCTAAGTTTACATTTCATGTTCCATTTTTCAAGAGAACCATTGGACAATGTTCATTGCTATATAGGGGACCTAGTTATTTTAATTCTCTCCCATGTGACATTTCAATTTGTAATTCTGTTTTTTCCTTTAAGTCAAATTTGAAAAAGTACTTGCAGTGTACTCAAGAATGTCCTTGTTTAATGTATTGCTTGTCGTCTGTGAAAACGGGCAATTTGCTCATCAGACTTACAAGCATAAAAAAATAAAATGAAATGAAATGAAAGATGAGCCTACAGGTAAAGCACCCGCTGCCCTGCCGGAGGATATCGGTGGGGGAGGAGGCCCTTGGAAAAGGGATGTCTCCCACAGACTGCCTAAGCGCCATAATAAGCTGGGTACTGGCATCCTGCCACCATGTGGGTATCGTCTCCTGATCTGGCACTGGAGGAGGAGGAGGCTGGTACCCCAGGTAACCCAGGTACTGCGGTTATTGCCAAGAAGGGTATTGAAAACCTGGCAATCCAGGAGAATAGCCATAAGGGTTATATCCCGGGTTATACCCAGGGTATCCCGGCGTCGGAGGCATGTGGCCTGGCGTCGGGTACTGAGGAGCAGACGGCGGGCCGCCCGGTAGCGGTGCCTGAGGGTCTGGCTGTGGAAGACCACCAGGAGGGTCAATTGGATCTACTGGGGGAGGTGCCATAGGGCCACTTGGTGGCGTGGGATCCAGGAGGGCCCCCGAAGGGAGGGGCTCCGTACCAGGGTCTTTAGCCGGCAGTGGAGTCTTGTCCGAAGGCAGCAACAGACCCGGCGAAGGGGGAAATTCCGGAAGGGACCCCAACGAAAGGTCAAACAACGATCCTGTTGACAGAGACAGAGCAGGATCTGGTGGAGAATCCCTGGTGTGCAGGACCCGAAGAGATGCAGAGTCTGTCGACAGCACACTCTGGCCGGCGTCGGGGGCCTCGTGGGAGCCTGACAGGCGACATAGGATCCGCCGTCTGACTGATCGGACCTAACCGGGCTAGTGGCAGTGAGAGGGCCGCTGCTAGACTTATTGGTCAAAGCTGTGTCCCCGTCGACCAGGTCAAGGGGAGACTTACCAGCAGTGCTAAGAGGAGACACCACTGAGACCTCGAGAAAGAGGCTATCCCCAACTGCCCGCTCACCTCAGCAGGAGGGGGAGAAGGTGCTCGGCCCAAAGAGGCAGACGGGGTACCAGCAGGAGTACTCATGGTTTTAGTAGCAGGCCTCACGCGTGGCAATGGACTCCTGTCCCGGCGCTTCTCCTTGCTCTTCTTCTTTCTGGGGGACGGTGACGATGACCTTTCCCTCAATTCCTGGAGCTCCTTTTCCATCAACGCCAGCCGTCGGGTAAGCAGGTGGGCCTCGAGGGTCCGCTTGCGCCTGGTCCTGGTGGCTTGGTTGAAGGCCTGGCAGATGGCACACTTGTACAAGAGGCAGCGGGAATGGTCATCCCCGGGCGGGATTTGGGCTCCGCACTTCGAGCACTTCTCCTTGATTCGAGTCAACATACAATCGGTCGAAAAATTGAAGAAATTTTTTTTTTAAGGGATGAGGAAAAACTTCGATTGATGTGCGGGCGCTAGATCGCTGTTCTATCTCGTGAGCCAAATGAACTGAGGCAACGGCGGGAAAGAACTGAGGACAGGCACAGGACCGCCCCCTTTGATAGTCGGGCTGATGTCACATCACCTGACGTCGGAGGCAGTCCCCGTTGATGATTGCTATCTACAAGTTTGCCGTTGGAACCTGACGCCAGGGGACGCAGTCCTATATGTGAAGGCCTTCTGCAGGAACCCTTTCGAAATAAGATCCAACGGTAGATTAAGATTGAGTCTTGCCTTACAAGGGTATGACATGACAATCTTACATAGGGCTGGAGCGAAAAATCAGAACAGCGATGGCCTTTTGCGTATTTATGAGGAGTGAACTGATTTGGGAAGCTCATCCCATGCAGGGGATAGAGCCCTCAAATTCAGTCTCGGTTGGGAGGATTTGTGATGCTTGGCCAGCTGGTTATGACTGCTCTATAATATTTGTATATAGAATGTGTTATTGAGTGTCTCTCATGAGACAGCCTGTGGGATGAGCTCCCCCCCCCCCAGGTTTCAGTTAAAATGACAGGATATATGTTAAACAGCAGAGCTCTGTAATGTGATTAACTTCCAAAAAGTTGCATTTTATGGCCATGTTGATGAGCTGTGCTTCTATGAAGCTGGGAACTTAAAATATACATTTTATGACGTCTTAGAGGAAGAACAGTTAATATCAACTGGTGTTAAGAAGCTATATGACATCTAGGTGAGAAAACTGCAGAGTTGTAAAGGTCTTTGAATATGGGCTAGGAATAGGAACTGCTCAGAGATTAAAGAGGGAATGTAGATCAAAGAGTCATATTGGGAAATGAGTTTTTGCTGATGTCACCTTATTTAATATAGCTCCCGATAGGACAACCTGTATGTATTATTTTTTTGTATTTAACAAGGGGGAGCTGGGTGACGTCATGGAAGAGGTGTGCTTGAGAGACAGTTTAAACGATTCTGTGTCTAATCATTTACACACTTTTCTTGGTGGGCTCTCAGAAACAACATCTACTATAAGCACTGTAAGAAGGATATACATTAGATAGGAAAGTCTAACTGTATTGTAATAGGAGTTTATGTTTGTACTTTTTCCTTGTTTTCTTTTAAGTGATTGTATGCTTTGTGATATATTGTTCTGTGTTTACATTTTACATATTTTTATCCATTTTCTAAGTAAACCTCTTATTTTAAAGAGACTGCCTGGTGTGCCTTCGAAGTTCTTTCTTTTGCATGTGAAGCACAGATGGTTAAAGTTGACAACTGTTCATAAGCTTAAAGGTGTTACTGAACCAGGAAAAGGTAAGAATATAACCTAAGGTCTTTCACAGAGTTTTAAGGGTTCATTTTGGATACTTGGTTAGGTGCCCTTAGGCGAAAGATATCTGGCATTTCCTGAAGAGCAGAATTATCTGAGCCTGTACATTTGGGTACGCTAGCACAAGGGTCACAGTTTGAATCCCCCAGAACTTGAGACCAAAGGTGATTCGGACCCACAAGCAGACAGGAGGGTTACCCTGTTCTGTTACCTATTAACAATACTGCGCTCGGAGGTTGGCACTGTGGGAGCAGAGGGTCTGATCTGCTGAGTGGGATTATGACACCTATCTCATATCTATCGAGCCATTTAAGATACCCAACCATACTCCATGCAGCATTTAGCAGCAAAATGAGGCACTGAATTAGGAAGGTAGGTGGCTGAACTTCTGGTGATGACTTGGCCCAGATAAGAGCTCTCCTGTACAGCTCCAACGTTTCAGCATATCTTTTAGAAATTTACGCTGCTTGAACAGTGTTTTATTTATTTATTTATTTTTTTAGAATCCATCTAAGTCATCTCATCGAAAGGTGTATATTTTAAATGATTGGGGCTTTTAAAATACCACTAACAGATTAATCTGGTTCTAGGTCAGTTGGCATTTATCTGCATCCCCTCCCCCGGGGTCGTGCCTGAAAATAGGCAGGATTTGTCTAGTGCAATGGTTCTTAGACTCTGTCACAGTAAGTCTCCCCAAATCCATGGAAAAGATTTTGAGCCTCCCCCCAAAAACTGAAATAATCTTGGGCCTCCCCAAGGAAAAATAACATGCTGTACTTTGCGCAGTACACCATGAATAAATTGAAACCCCTTTGAGTACTTGGCTCACATTCAGTTCTTTGTCTTATACTGATGTGGAACCTTCGAAAAAGAGCTCTTGTGCTCAAAGGTGTTATCTGAATAACAAATAAATAAAATAAACAAATATTATTATTCAGTTTATTGTAACACCCACCCCCCCGGCCAGCCTACTTGCTCCGCTATTTCCATTCCTGAACCATTGTTACTCCTTGTTGCAGTACCTTCATGGGTCAGACTACTTTCTCCGTTTCCTCTCTATATGAAATAATCTTCCTGCATACTTTGCCCCCCCCCTTCCCTGCAACTAAGCAACTTCTCTGGGATTACTTTGCTCCTTCCTGTTATTGCTCTTAGCACTTCTATGCTCAACCATTGTATCTGGGCTGTTCTGCCATCAGTCTACAAATTGATCAATTACCACCACTCATTATCAGTTTATTGTTCATATTTGTTTGCACTATTGTTCACTGTGTATTTTTTGATTGTTTTGCAGTTACCTTTTGAAATGTATTCACTACCTACCCTTCCCTGGGTACACCTGAAATGAGCTTTAGCTCATTAACCTTTCCTTGTCACCTATTAGTAAATAAATACATTAACATTCCCCTACTATTATCCTCTTTCAGTTTGCTTAATCTCTTCACGCAAAATACATAAAACTCAAAATTTAAATACTGTACTTTTTCAGACTTGCTTGAGCCTTCCCTGGAAGAGGTTGGGGCCTCCCCAGGGAGGCTGGCCTCACCATTTGAGAACCTGTGGTCTAGTGCAATTACCGGTCAACAAAAACTAAATAAATAAAATCAAGAAAATGGATATTGAGATGAAAAATGCCCCCATCAAACACACGCCACCAACTCCCAACTACTCTGGCAGGTCTAAACGATCTAAGCAGGGGAAAAATACATTGACCTCTCCGAATGTTAAAACTTCTCCATCTACAACCTTCTTATCGCAAGAGAAGTTTATGGCTGAACTTACCCCCTTGAAGAAGGCGACATCAGCTTCTGAGGAAGATTCAAAGGTCATTAGAGGAACCATTGAAAGTATTAATAAAAGGATTTCAGATGCAGAGAGCCAAATTTCCTTGACAGAGGATTGCAGGAATACACTAGAACTTGAAATACCTTCGTTTAGACAAAAAATCTCTAGAAGTGATACTAAACTTGAAGACCTTGAAGGCCGATCACGTAGAAATTACACTTATCTATGGATTACTGGAAACATCAGAAGGTATGACTCCTATACATTTTGCACAAGTGCTTTATGAAAACTTGACTGGCCCATCCCTGAACGGAACAAGTTATGTTGTGGAAAGGGCGCACAGAGCTTTATGCCCAATGCCAACCAAAGGAGAACCCCTCCCTTCCCCCAGGCCATTTATTATAACATTTTTAAACTACCTGGATAGGGTTCATGTTTTGAATAAAGCTCTCTAATGTGGAATGGCAAGAAAATAAGAATATCCCAAGATCTTCCCCAGGCAGTCCGTCAATGGAGAAGGGATTTTTCTCCTTTGGTAACCAAACTGATTGCCGCTGGAATCAAGTTCAGGATGTTATATCCCACTAAACTTTCAATTAGTAAAGGTGGCAAAAGCTTTTCCTTTGATACAGTGGATCAAGCAAGAAATCATCTCACTACGCTATTCCCTGAGCTGTTCAAGTCGGGCTGACTGGGCAATAATTTGAAATGTATGTCCAGCTGGTAGAACTATCCAGAATGCGTTGTTCGTTAAATTTATTTTATATGGACCTAATGACTTAAGTAATATGAAGCCTGATGGACTGATAAGCCAAGTGTGGGGTAGTAGCAAAATATGGTCCCAGATTCTTCGATACTACATTTACTTCTCTACATGTTATTTTTGGTCACATTTATAAATGTTTTTTGGTTATGTAAACAATTTAAGATTTAGTAAAGTTTTATACAATCTATGTTAGATTAGGCATGGTGGTGAGACCAAGGGTTATTCACATGTAAAGGTTTTTCTGATTTTATACCTTTCCTGGTCCAAATAGTAATTTCTAACTACACAATCATTTGTTTCTCGGAACAAGAGTGAGAACTTTCTTTATGACGCACACCAGATTTCTCCTCACAATAGGGGTAAGTTAATGCTAATGCATTGCCTTTAATGTTTTTGAGAATGGAAAGGCTAACTGCCAAAGGGTATGCTGACATTTGTAAATGGCTAAGGTTTTAATTACTGCTCCACTGTAAAAGATTTTGAAGAAATCCATTCCCTAGGAGAAAGACAGAAGTTAAGTCAAAGAATTAGACCAACTGTAAGCCTTACAGGGTTTGCTCTTAATGATAGGATTCTTTTGTCTTAATTTAGCTCTCAAGTTTTCGAGCTGACAAGTTTTCTATCACAGTAGCAGGGTAACTGTGCAGCCTAGTACTTTTTTATAGTATCGCACTTACAAATCCTTTGCTGTTAAGTTTACATTTAAACTCTTAAAGATCATGTGCAACGGTTTTTACATATTTTTTATAAAAGCTTTAAAAGCTGAAATTCAAGTCCCTGTGTCATGATTAGTGTTTCCTGAAAATTTCATGCTGATTGATTTTGTGGTTTTCTTTAAATCAGCATTTATTAACTTGCTCTACAGTGGCTGAAAACAGTGGAGTTATTTCTGTCCTCTCAGTCAAACTTAAGAGTGCGAGGACATCATTCTGGAGTAGCTTACTGTTTCAGATTCCCAAACAGAGCAGTACTTTGTAGAGTTAATGGTTTGCTGAGCTCTCCAAGTTTCTTACAAACCCAGTCTCTGGTTTATGTTTAGATAGATCAACTTAAAACATATCAATATCTTCTGATAAAGAGCTGATCATAGGGGGCGCTGATGAGCCAGCTAGCCTAAAGACGCATGTTTCTACTGCTCCCTGAGCCGCCACAAAAGAAAAGAAAATATAACTACTTTAAATTGAGATATAAAGTATTGGAAGATGCAGGAGGTTGTTGGAAGGTGGGATGGAAGAATATGTGGTCTGAGCTTCAGCGAAAAGTGCTCGCACTACCGGGAAAACACAGAGGAAGCAACCACAGACCCTGCAAGAAGAAAATACAGCCCGGGTCTCCCTCTCGGCAGGAGAAGTAAGCACACTAGGCCGCGAGGTCACACAACAGGTTTTGGTGCACTGGAGCCTAGGTTTACCAGCTTGGTCATTAAATTTCAATCAGAACGGCAAGAACTGGTAGATTTGCATGCTGCTCACGCTTACACGACTGTGTGAAATGGAACAACGGATTTCTGACCTAGAGGACACTACTAATCCAGTACCGGAACAACTTACTATAATGCAGGAAGAGATGGAGGAATTAAAGGATCTAATAGATTACCAAGAAAACTATCATTGCCGACTCAACGTGCACCTCAGAGGGTTGCTGGAGGGTCTGGAGGGACCAGATATCATTGACTTCTGTGCCAAGGTATTGCCAGAGCTTTTGGGAGTTTCATTAAAAAATGGGCGTATAAAAATCGAGAGGGCCCACAGATCTGTTATGCCAAAACCAGGGCCGAATCAGCCTCCGAGGCAGATAATTATGAGCTTTCACAACGACCCTGATAGAGAATTAGTCTTAAAAGCTTACCATGAATGCTCTGAACTCCAATATGAGGGACATCGCCTATTTATCTCACAAGATTATTCTGCATGTTTACTTAAAAGGCGCCGGGGCCTTCAACCCTGTTATGGCGCAGCTACGAGAAACTAAAATTGAGTGCTATATGCTGTATCCCGCCACTCTCAAGATCAAGCATGAATGAGCTACGTACTCTTTTTGGGAAGTGCCTAAAGCAGAAATATCTGTTAAGGAACTGAAAAGGAAGAGTGGATGATAGAACCCAATGCCACGAGATGGAATCGCTATAAACGGAAGATAGGCTAATTGGCGTGGTGGAAACTGGCACTGGAAATTCAAATGGCATTCACTTGACTTTTTTTTGTTTTATAATGGACATTGGTCCTTAGAGAAACAAGGATTGGACTGTCCGGTGTAATTTTGGTCCATATGAGGGGATCCCTGAGGTGAATATGGGATTGAAGACATGTTGCGGTATGCATGAGATTTCATTTCTCGCACCTGAACTGGTTCTTTTTATTTTATTTTATAACCTCCATGGTGATAATGGAGGAAAGTATGGACTTGCTGGGGACTTTTTTGCTGGCTTGCCACCATCAACGAACTCAAGTGACACTCTAAATCTTAAAGCTGTGTGGCTAGTGAGAGGGTTGAACCTAGTAGGTAGAGAACTGTAAAGTTTGGAGAGGGGAAGGAACTGAAAGTGATTGAAAAACAATGTAAACTTTTTCTTTTTTTTATATATAGAGTTATGGGGAAGGGGGTATGGTACAGAGGCAAGGCTGAAATGGAGGGGAACTCCTCCCTATTGTGACTATGAGTTAGAAAAGCCTCCAACAGATCCATATAAAGGGTTATAAGTAACTTTTTTTTTTTTTTTTACTAAAAGTGGCGGCTCGGGGGGGGGATGTGTTTGTCTGCTAAAGGGTTGGGATTATAAAATGTCTGCTTATAGCAGTTACTGTTACAAAAGAGGGGAGGCAAGGAAATAAGGGTGGGGGGAGAGGAATGGGAGGGGAAGGGGTTTGTATATAGTTGTTGTTGAAATGTTATGTTATACGTTTTCACTCATTTACAGATCCAAAAATAAAACCAATCTATGGATATGGGGGGTTGGAGGAGGGAAATTGGGAGAAATGAATGAACCTGTGGCGAAAGGGAGAATACAAAAAGATGAAGGATGGCTGGATTGAAGGAATTGACCACTGTTTCATGGAATGTCAGGGGAATAGCCACTCCCATTAAACGCACGATGCTATTGACGGTACTGAAACGTCAAAACGCCCAAGTAGCTATGTTGCAGGAAACCCATCTCACGGATAAGGAACATGCGAAATTGAAGAGGGGGTGGGTTGGGGAATGTTATTCAGCGGCTTATCGATCTCATAAGAGGGGAGTGGCTGTTCTCCTACATAAAAGCTTACCATTTAAGAAAGAAAAACTTGTGACTGACCCGGGTGATGGGAGGTACGTTTTTGTAACCGGTACTACACATTGGGAGACAGTTATGTTTGAGAGTGTTCATGCCCCTGCGGTGCATGAACCAACCTTCTATAGAACATTAATGGCTCTCTTGATAGCGGAACAATTCCCAAATCTAATACTAGGAGGCGACATGAATTGTTTGTTTAACCCACTCTAGACCATTCAAAAGGTAGCGGGGCCCCGAAAGGGGTGATTCGGGAATGGTTGGCGGGGATGTGCGACTTGGATTTAATTGATGGGTGGCGGCAGCCAATCCTACGGCTAGAGAATATACTTTTTCTGCGACCCACACTAGACCTGGTCCTGCTTTGACCACGGTTGCTCCTCGGACTTGGTGTATTTTCGGTTAGTGACGCCAGGCATAGTCCAATACATATATCGGACCACGCGATGGTCATTCTGACATTGAAATTGGGGGAGAAAGAGTCCCAGTACGTGGAGATTCCCTAACTATCAGCTAGCTAATAAAAAATTCAAGGAGTATATACAGGATCAATGGAAACTGTATGTGCAAACTAATTCAGAGTCAGCTACTTCACAAGCTATTTTTTGGGATGCAGGGAAAGCGTTCATGAGAGGATCTATTAGTAGTTTTGTAGCTCATTATAGAAACGTAAAGTTAGGGAAAGGAGGATGAACCTGGAACAGCGACTTAGGGTTTTGGAGGGAAAAGCAGCTAGAGGGGAGGGTGGGGAGAATATACAGCAGTTGCTGAACGGAACTAGGGAAGCCCTCAATAATTTGCTATTGGGAGAAGCTAGGAAAACCTGCCTCTTTGTCAGGAAACATTTCTATGTATGGGGCAATAGACCAAGCATTATGTTGGCCAATTTAATTAGAGGGAAAAGGGGATCGCATTTGATTCAGGCTGTAAGGGGGGAAGATGGGGTATTACGGAAAGACATTGGGGGTATTGGAGAATGTTTTAAGAGATTCTATCAGAGACTCTATCAGTCACAAGCTGAGGAAGGAGGAGAAGGGATGAGGGATTTCTTGAATGGAATAACTCTCCCTAGGGTCACACAAGCACAACTGGACTGGCTAGACTCAGATATAACAAAAGAAGAAATTATAAAAGCGATCGGGGCCCTAAGAGAGGAAAACTAGTGAGCCAGGCGGATTTCGGTTGAGTACTATAAAAATATGCAGCCACAGATAGTAGAACATTTGGAAGCTGTATTCAAAGAAGCCAGGAAAGAGGGAGGACAGTTACCACGATCCTGGGGGGAAGCAACGATATGTCTGAGTCCAAAGGCAGGAAAAGACTTGCTTGAATGCCCCTCTTTTAGACCGATATCCCTCCTAAACTGTGATTCCAAGATATTGCCCAAGGTTCTGGCGAGTAGATTGGAAATAATATTACCAAGGCTTGTTCACCCAGATCAGACCGGGTTTATTCGAGACAGATATTCTTACCACAATATGTGGACCCTGTTAAATGTGATTTGGGGAGCACAACATCTAGGTGAGGAGGTGCATATTCTTTCGATGGACGCGGAAAAAGCATTTGACAGGGTGGAATGGCCATATTTGATGGAAGTTATAGCCCGGTTTGGTCTGGGTGACGAATTTATAGGAATGGTGCAGCGAATGTATGCTAGTCCTAGAGCTAGAGTGTTAGTGAACGGTATACTTTCGGATAGTTTGGAGCTATATTGTTTGCACTGGTGCTTGAACCTTTAGCTATAGCTATTAGATCACATCAGGGAATAAAGGGAGTACGAGGGAGGATGGGTAAAGAGAAAAAAAACTCTCCTTATACGCAGACGACATGCTGCTATATGTTGCGGAGCCGGACCAGTCTATGCCTGTATTATTAGGGTTAATAGAACAATTCTCCCAATTCTCAGGATATAAACTAAACTTAGATAAATCAGAAGAAATGATAGTTGGAAACCTAATGATAAGGGAAGATTTTACAGAAATCGAAATGGGGTCTTAAACAGTCCATGAAGCCTTCACATATCTAGGGATAAGAATAGGTAGAAATATTGAGGTTTATATAATCTTAATTATGGACCACTATTGCAGACAATAGTGGCAGATTTGAATAGATGGCAGGAGCTCCCTATTACATGGCTGGGTAGAATTAATTTACTCAAGATGAATGCACTGCCACGAATACTGTACTTTCTGCAGATGCTCCATCTTGGGATCAGGAGGGCGGATATTAAGAAGCTGGAAAAAGCCTTTACTGTTTTCATCTGGCGAGGTAAGCGACCCAGGGTGGGATTAGCCAGACTAAAAGCACCAATAGAGATAGGGGGATTACAATTCCTGGACTTAGAAAGTTACCATATGGCTGCTCAGTGCCGATACGTTCAGGACTGGGTCGGGAGACCAGAAGAGGCTGGTTGGCTTGATCTGGAAGAGAGGGGATGTCCTGGCAGGGACTCAGCATATTTATCAACTAGAGGATGGAAGGCCTTTCTGGATTTGCTGAATCCCAACCCCTTAGTTAAAGTGGTATTAGTGAGCTGGAGGAATATGAGTAAGAGAAGGGAGTTGGGACGGGAGGACACACTGTTGCTGCCCCTTAAAGGGAACCTTTTTTTCCTCCCTGGACTAGAGGATAAGGGATATTGTGAGTGGGAGATGAGGGGGGTACAATGCTTAAGACAATTATTCAATCGGAACGGACTCGATACCGGTATCTCTAGGACTGGCATACTTTCGCTGCACCATTCCTATAAATTCGTCACAATACACAAGGAGGCGTGGAAAGGATGAAAAGGGACTTGGCAAGGTTGGAGGAATGGTCAGAAGTATGGTAACTAGGATTCAATGCAAAGAAGTGCAAAATAATGCACCTGGGAAACAAGAACCCTGGGGAAGAATACACAATGGGTGGGGAGGTAGTAACAACAACAAAAAAGGAAAGGGACCTGGCGGTAATCATATCAGACGACCTTAAGGTTAGCATGCAATGTAAGAAGGCAGTAGGGAGGGCTGGGGGTATACTGGGATGTATAGGGAGAGGCATCATCAGCAGAAAACAGGAAGTTGTTATGCCTCTGTACAGACAGTTGGTGAGACCCCATCTGGAGTACTACGTCCAGTTCTGGAGACCCTCCAGCAAGGACATAGACAGGATAGAGGCAGTCCAGAGGAGGGCAACTAAAATGGTGCAGGGTCTGCAAGAGAAGCCGTATGAGGAGAGACAAAAGGAGCTTAATATGTATACCCTTGAGGAAAGAAGGGAGAGGGGGGACATGATAGAAACTTTTAAGTACCTCAGTGGAATCAACAAAGTCCAAGAGGGTAGCATCTTTCAGAAAAAGAGACTTGCAAGAACAAGAGGACACAATTTAAAGATAGAAGGAGGGGCGGTTCAGGGGCAATGTGAGGAAGTATTATTTCACAAAGAGGGTAGTGGATGCGTGGAACAGCCTTCCTGAGGAGGTTGTGGGGTCTAAAACTGTGGGAGAATTCAAGAATGCATGGGACAGACATAAGGCAATTCTTGTGGGGGGTAGGAAGAAATAGGCTGTTGGTTAACTAGGATCTGCAGCCTATCCTGTAGGTAGGGAAATGGGCAGACTAGATGGGCCTAGCGGTCCTTATCTGCCGTCAAAGTCTATGTTTCTGCGATACATTCGAAAATATACAGGCTTGGACTGGCCTAGGCCGTCAACATTTCTTTCGCTACTTACAACTTAGGGCCTATATAGGTTCTACTGGTAGGCTACAAAATCCCGAGTCTAAATGGGAACACATTGAACAAATGATAGTTGCGGGGCAGAAAAGACCAAAGGGCACTACTCGAAGAATAGCAAGAGAAGGAAGAACCTGGCTCTCAGACAAGACATTGAGCACCAAAAGGCTCTGGGAGAGAGACCTAGGGACCCCTGTAACAGAAGAGAACTGGGAATTAATAATTCAGCTCCATCAGGGCATAATGTTATGTAATAAATATAAAGAATCCTACTACAAATTCTGTCACAGATTGTACTACCCACCACTAGTGGTTCATAAGTATAATCCGTTAGTATCCCCTTTATGCCCTAGATGTAATAAGGATTTAGCATCATATTATCACTATTTCTGGACCTGCCCAGTATTACAAGACTTCTGGGGAGAGATTGTAATGGAGATAAGAAGGATTACGGGACAATATACTAAATCTCCATTATTGTTGCTTTTTGGTATAGAAGTTGCAGAGGATGGGGAATGGACACTGGTCAAAAGATGGCTTAGAGTGGTCTTGGGCATGGCTAGGCATTGTATTCTTAATACCTGGGTAAATGCGATGAAACCTACTATATCCCAATGGAAGGCTCTGATACTGCAAACCCTTGCGTTGGAGAGATTGGTATATGTCACTAAAGATAAGGAGGAGCTTTTTCAAAAATCGTGGCAGCCATATCTGGAGTCACTAACAGTAGCTGATAATATTATGATGAGGGAGGGATGGATATAATAAAAATGACCTGGAGGGTAAGTGAATAACAAATGGTCCTCTCTGGGCTAAGTGAATGATTAATTTTTGGTCCCCTTCTCATGGCTCTCGAGTTGCTCCCCATTGATAAAGGATGGATTGATAACATACTTGGGATTGGTTTTAAAGTAGAAATGAATAAGAGAATGGATCGAATGTACATAAGTTATTATTTGTTAGTGTATCATGTGTGTGGTGTAATGTAATGTATTGTATGTGTCTCCTGTCGAAATGTCTGTCTATTATCATACAGAAACTAATAAAACAAATTATACAAAAAAAAAAGAAGAGCTGATCATTTCAGTTTCAATGCTGAATTGAAGTAGTGGATATTTTTCTCTGTGAGAAATCAGCTCATCTGTATCACAGCTTTCAGTTATTTCTAATCAAAAATCTTATTTTTTTCTAACTATATAGCACAGGACTGTTTAATGATTATAAAACAAATCTAAATTTTGTTCATTCACAGAAACAGTTCATCTTTAATGTAGCCTTCATAAATATGTTCATGTAAGAACATTTTTTTATGTCAGATTGACAAACAGTATATGTGCTTGAAATACTGTTGCAGAGTGTGACAGGCACCTGTCTGAACTCAGAAATTTCAGTTCTTTGGTGGTTTCTGTGTGAAAATATATCATGTATGTGTACAACTAGAAACGTTATGTGGCATCCCAATGTACCATGTCTCTGCCCCACAGTTGAGGCAGCTGCAGTCTACTACCACCTGTCCCTGCCCCATAAGCCCCCTTCCTTCTGCTCCACATGTGAGACTGCTGCATCCTGCTTCCCACTGTCTTCTCCCACACAGTCAGGGATTGTGCACCCTGCTGCTTCCATGCCCTGCCTAAAGAATCAGGGCTGCTGCGCCCTGTCACCCCCTGTCCAAACAATTGGGGATAACGCACCCTGCTGCCCTTTCTCCCTCACCCTCACAGTTAGGGAAGCTGCACCTGTTGGCCCCTGTTCCTGTCTCCACAGTCAGGACTGTTGTGCTGTGCTAAGCCCTAGTGTGCCAGGTCCCCTGTCTCCACAGCTGGGGCTGCTGTACCATGCTGCCCTAGCCACCAGTGGTGGGGCTTTTGCTACACCCTGCTACCCACTTCCATTGCCCCAAATGGGCAGGGCTGCTGCACCATCTGTTCCCCATCTCATAGTCAGGGCTGATGCCCCCTGTGTTCTACACCACAGTTGAGACTTCTGCTTCATGCTGTCCTCTATCCCTTGCCACCAAAGACAGGGCTGCTGCACCCTGCTCCTTTCTTCACATTTGGGGTTGCCATGGCCTGTTGTGCTCTAGTTCCCCATGCCGCTGCAGTTTGGGCTGCTGCACCATGCTGCCACTTGCCACAAGATGCAGGGCATTTGCTGTGCCCTGCTGCATGCCTCCACAGTTGAGGCAGTTGCACCCTGCTGTCCCCTGCCACCAGAGTCGGATCCCTTGCTATACCCTGCTGCCCACGTTCCTCGTCCCAGACAGGCATGGCTGCTGCACCCTGTCCCACAGTTTGGGCTGCTGAATCTTGATGCCACCCCTATCTCCTGCCTGAACATTCAGGGCTGCTACACCCTGCTGCCCTCTGTCCCCACGCTCACAGTCAGGGTCACGGCACCCTGTTGCCCCCTGTCCCTGTCTCCATAGTCAGGGCTGCTGTGCTGTGCTACACCCTAGAGTCTCATGCTCCCTGCATCCACATTTGGGGCTGCTGAGCCCTGCTACACATTTCCATTGCCTCAAATGGGCTGGGCTGCTGCACAATATACTCCCTGTACCTCTGTCAAGGCTGCTGTATCCTGATGCCCACCTGTGTCCTGCCCCACAATCAAGGCTTCTGTACCATGCTGTCCTTTGTCCCCCTGCCACCTGTTGTGTCCTGCTGCACCACACAACCCCTTGCCTCCACAGGCAGGGGACAGGGTGCAGCAAATGCCCTTACTCTTGTGCTGCACCCTTTCCAAACAGTTGGGGTTGCTGCACCCTGCTAACCTCTCTCTCTCTCTCTCTCTCACCCTCACAGTCAGGGACACTGCACATGTTGCCTTCTGTTCCTGTCTCAGCAGAGTGTAGCAAAGGATCTAACTCTCGTGGTAGTGGGAGAGCAGGGTGCAACTGCCTCAACTGTGGAGGCATGCAACAGGGTGCAGCTAATGCCCTGAATCTTGTGGCAAATGGCAGCATGGTGCAGCAGCCTTAACTGCAGAGGCATGGGGCTCTAGGGCACAGCAGGCCACATCAACCACAACTATGTAGAAAGGAGCAGGCTGCAGCAGCCCTGTCTGTAGCGATAGGTGATAGAAAACAGCATGGTGTAGAAGCCTTGACTGTGCGGCAGGACACATGGGGCATCAGGATACAGCAGCCCTGTCTGTGAGATGGGGTAGATGTGGTGCAGCAGCCCTGCCCATGGAGGCAGGGAACATGGCACTTTAGGGCCTAGTGCAGCACAGCATCCTTGATTGTGGAGACAGGAAGAGGGGGTAACAGGTGCAGCTTCCCTAACTGTGAGGGTGGGGGAGATAGGACAGCAGGGTGCAGCAACCCCAATTGTTTGGGCAGGGAGCAGCAGTGTGTAGTAGTCCTGATTCTTTAGGCAGGGGATGGAGGCAGCAGGGTGCACAATCCCTGACTGTGTGGGAGAAGACAGTGGGCAGCAGGGTGCAGCAGCCTTAAATGTGGTGCAGAAGGTAAGGGGCTTGAGGGGCAGGGGACTGGTGGCAGTAGACTGCAGCTGCCTCAACTGTGGGGCAGAGACACAGTGCATCAGGATGCCACATGGTGGTTCTTGTTGTACATGTACATGACGTATTTTCACACAGAAACCACCAAAGAGCTTACATTTGTGAGTTCTGACAGTACATGTGCTTGAAATACTGTAGCAGAGTGTGACAAGCACCTGTTCGTCAATCTGACATGAAAAACATTTTCTTACATGACTGTATTTATGAAGGCAACATCAAAGACAAACTGTTTCTGTGAATGAACATTTAGATTTATTTTATATTGATTGAACAGCCCTGTGTTATATAGTTAGAAAAAAAATTAGGTTTGATTAGAAAGATCAGAGCTGTGATACAGACAAGCTGATTTCTCACAGAAAAAGATTTCCACTACTTCAATTCAGCATTGAAACTTAAATGATCAGCTTTTTAAAGGAAGAGAATGATATATTTTAAGCTGATCTTTCTAACCACAAACCAGAGACTGGGTTTGTAAGGAGCCTAGAGAGCTCAGCAAACCATAAACTCTACAGAGTGCTGCTCTGATTGGGAATCTGAAACAATAAGCTACTCCAAAATGATGTTATCGCACTCTAAGTTTGACTGAGAGGACAGAAATAACTCCACTGTTTTCAGCCACTTTAGAGCAAGTTAACAAATGCTAATTTAAAGAAAACCATAAAACCAAACAGCATGAAATTTTCATGAAACACTAATCATGACATAAGGACTTGAATTTCAGCTTTTAAAGCTTTTATTAAAAATATGCAAAAAGCGTTGCACATGATCTTTAAAAGAGATTTAATGTTGTGGTAAACCAAAAGGCTATAATTGTTACCTGACTCGGTCACTAAAAAGTCATTTTAGCCAAATGTAAAAGAAATAAAATTATAATTTTATCGTGCATCGTTCCCTTAGGTAGGTGGAGAACATTTTGATAGCGAGATGTATTTCTAAATAGACTTTTTGCATTGTTTAGTGCAGCATAGGTTTTTCTTGTTCATAAGGTTTGTGCAGCTCGCACCTGGAGGCAGTTGTTAGTGATTTTATTTCATTTTAACTCGTTGGGTCCGGGTGCCAATTTTGGGTCAGGTTCTGCAATGGATGGTTGCGACACCATATGGCGGCTACTAGACTCAATGAGAGATCCTTTTGTGAAGGCAAAAAAGATAAGAGAGGATCACTTCCTTTTTATTTTTTTTGGAACCACAAGTCGATTTATGTAAGTATATCTTTATACAAAGACACATAATAGGGAATTGATTTAACTCTTTGGCATTTAATTTTTAACTTCACTTTATTTAGATTTAGAATATGTAAGGAAGATTTAGTAGTAGCATCACAGGTCAATGAAAAAATGACGGTGGCCTAATAAAATGCGATTCATTTTTCCACGTCTGTAATTTACACAAATCCCAGATGGTCTGGGCTTATAAAAACTCAGGGTTTACTTGGGGTATAAACACAGAGTTATTTAGGAAAAAGGAAATTAAAGGATCGTGTTTTTCCTTCCATTTTGGGAAGAGAACTACGGTATGAAGAGGGGGGTAATGTTTCCCCCACACCCATTCTACTTAGAACTTTGATTCTGTAACCCTCCCTCCTGTATACGTTTCTTGATTAACACCTTTTTCCTTTATCTTATTAGTTTTGATATCTCAATTTTTTCTAATCATTTTTTGAAGGTAGAGAAGACCCTAGTTAAAACTATCTTCTTTGATATATACTCCTTTGGATTTAATACAGAAGGACAATTTTAGGTATAATGACACTTGATTGCATATAATATTGCATATACAAATTTGTATTATCGGCTTGCATTTATACTGATACATTACTAAGCTGATCCAGGGCAGTATAGACTGAATCATCACAGTATAGATGAGGTTAGAAGTTTGGTCTATGGGACCAGGAATATTGAGGTTCAGTATAGTTTGTTGGGGAGTAATGGAATTTACTAAAGGCAGAATACAGGAATGGGTGGCAGTATTTATTTCTGGGGGTTTTAAAGGGGGGAGAGAGACCTGCTGTGAGATATAGACATGCATGTTTTCATGGTGGTTTAGTTAAACTGCTACATACTATGTTGTGTAACATATACAACTTAAAGCCTGAAAGATGAGTAGCGTATTCATTAAATGCGCTTCTTGGAATGTTAAGGGAAGGCACTCCAAAAGACAAAATATGTAGATTTATATTACCTTACTTCCCTGGGACACAACATAGTTTTCTTACAAGAAACACTTCTGTTAATATCTGAAACTGATCTTCTTAAAAAATTAAATTTTAAAATAGTATATGGACCTGGGATTCATACCTCTAAATGGGTAGTGGCCATCTAGCTAGACAATACGTTAGATTTCCATCCTACAAAAATTATTCTAGACCCGGAAGGGTGATACTGTATGTCCAGGCAGTAGGTAAACTTAATCACATAAACTTTCTTTTGGGCTCAATTTATATCCCTAACAACACTGCATCATTTTTAATGCATCCAATTACAATTATTTCCTCATTCTTACCCTATAATATAATTTTGGGTGATGACTGGAATATTCCACTTGACTCTGGCTGATAACAAGGCGCTAAATGATTTACTTCATATATGTGATCTTGTGGACCCTTGGAGAGCTTTACATCCTAATACTAGAAAATATGCCTTTTACTCTCCAGTTCACAAATCTTTTTCAAGGATAGATTATTTTTTAATTACTAAGTTTATGTTACCTTTAATTTCTGAAACTGGAATAATGCCCAGAACCCTCTCACACTACTCCTTAATTCACTTGCATATTAAACAGATATCTCTTTGTGTTATGCAATCTATTTGGAGACTAAATAATAGTCTATTGAGACAGGAATATATTGCTAATTCTATACAAAACTCAATTAATAATTTTTGGAGTATTAACCTGCCCTCTTCTGACAAAACTGATCTGGTCTGGGCCGCTTGTAAATGTTATATCAGAGGGGAGTTTATAAGATTTGCTGCTAAACAAAAATGTCAAAAGCATGAGAAAATAGAAAAGTTAATGTCCAGAATGAAAATAATTACTCACCTTAGTAATTGTGTTTCTTTTAATGAAGACTTGCTGTATTCTGACATATGCAGTTAGCCCCAGCACTTGAACTGCTCCAGAGAGGAGAGAGTTAAATTCTATGCAGGGCATAGACCGTTGAGCTCGAGCTCGGTTCAAACCTCTGTCTGCTGCACTCTGAAGTGTAACCGTCAGATTCTTACGAACTAATACTAACACTATGAAGTGGAAATTGTAAAGTTTTACTAGCCAAATGGCAACCAAATATTTTGGATCCCCAAAAGACTCAAATTGAGAAATTCAAAACAAAAACTAGGTAGTGAACAACTTATGACTATCAAAACAAAAGATAAAACCCACTCCCCTTCTCTAAAAAGAGGGAGTGCCCAAATGCACCCCCTAGGTGCAACACTGCACCTGCCAGCCCACTTCCCAAAAGCCAGGTTCTGAGAAAGGAGGGAGGGAGGGAGGTCAGAATATAGCAAGACTCCATTAGAAGAAACACAATTACTAAGGAGAGTAATTTTTTCTTCAAACAACTTGAAGTCTTGCTGTATTCTGACATATGCAGACTATCAAGCAGTACCTCCACGGAGGAGGGAATCAAACCTATTTTGGGAATAGGCTCTGCAGTACTGCTGTACCAAACCTAGCATCACTCCTAGGCTGGATATCCAGAGAGTAAGTAATGCTTAGTGAATGTATGGACTGTTTTCCAGGTGGCTGCTTTGCTGATCTCTAGTAAGGGAATATCCCTGGCAGCAGCCAGGAAAGCAGCTGTACCTCTAATTGAATAAGCCCTCAGGCCTGAGGGTGGTATTTTGCCTAGCTTCTTATAGCAGTATTGTATACAAGAGATGATCTACCTGGCAATAGTTCTCTTAGTGGCAGGCTTGCCCATCCCCACTTCCCCATAAGTGAGGACCAACTGAAGGAAGTCAAACCTGAGTGCCTTAGTACGCTCAATGTAGTAGCTAAGGGCCCTTTTGACATCTAAACTGTGTTATCTTCTCTCTCCTGAAGAAGAATGATCAGTGAAGAAAACAGGGAGAAACATGGATTGGTTCAAATGAAAATCTGAAACCACTTTAGGTAAGAACCTCCTATTGGTTCTAAGGACCACCTTATCTCTATGGAATGAGATAAAATCAGGTTCCACTGACAGAACTTGCAGTTCACTGATTCGTCTGGCAGAGGTACTAGCTACCAGGAACACAGTTTTCCAAGTCAAGTACTTAAGCTCTGCTGAAGACAGAGGCTCAAAAGGGGGTTGCAAAAGCTGAGCAATGCAAATATTAAGGTCCCAAGCAGCAGCAGGATCCCTAAAGGGGGGATTGGTATGAAACAATCCCTTGAAAAACCTACAAAAAACAGGATGAGATGCCAGTGAGGAGGGCTTTCCCACTGACAGAAAAAAACAAACAGCTGACAAGTCTACCTTGAGGGTAGCTGGTCTGAGGCCTAGGCCATTGAGATAAACCATGTAGTCCAGAACTGTAGACAAGTCAGCAGCATCTGGGATTATATGCTTTTTGGAACACCAACTGCTAAATCTTTTCCATTTGGAATTAGAGGTTTTTCTGGTGGAGGGTTTTCTAGAGGCTTTGAGAATGTCCAGAACCCCTTGAGAGAGATGCAAACCTGCATATTCTAACTCTTCAAGAGCCATGCCTCGAGATTGAGAGACCGCAGGTTGGGATATCAGATTCTCCCCTGAGAGGAGGTTAACATGTTGTGATTCCTGGGAAAAGATAGGGGAAGATGGACTGCTAGGGACAGCAACAGGGGATACCAAGGCTGCCTGGCCCAATCTGGAGCAATCAGGATCACTCTGCAAGACTGTGATCTTTCCTTGAACAGAAGAGGAAAAGGAGGGAAGGCATACAGAAATTTCTCTTCCCAATCCAGAATCAGAGCATTCAGAGGGACTGAGCCCAGACTGTGGGTCTGCAACAGAAGAGAGGAAGTTGGTGAGTGTCTGGGGCTACAAAGAGATCCATCTCTGGAGTGCCACATCTTGAAAAAATCACTTTTAACACTAGGGGATCCAGGGACCATTCGTGATGGCCCTGGAAGATCCTGCCAACTGCTAGCACACTGTCCTTTCCTGGAAGGTGGACTGCTACCAGAGAGGTGTGTAGAGAATAAGCCAGGGACCATACTTTCATGGCTTCCGTGCACAAGGCCATAGACCAAGTGCCTCCCTGCTTGTTGATATACCACATGGTGGTGGTGTTGTCTGTCCTGACCTGAACCAACTTGTTCTGTACTGACTGTGAGGAGGCTTGCAGGGCCAGATAAACAGCCCTGAGCTCCAGAAGATTGATGTGGAGAAGGGACTCCTGAGTGGACCACACTCCCTGGGCTGTGAGTCCCCAGGTGAGCTCCCCACCAAAGGAAAGAAGCATCTGTGGTTAGAACCAGAATGAGACTGAGTGATGAATGGGACCCCTTGCCTGAAATTGTCCTGATCCTGCCACCACTGAAGAGACTGGATCAGAGTCTGTGTCACTGGAATAAGTTTGGTTAGAGGATCTTTTTTCTGAGACCAAAAGGCCCTCAGGTGAAACTGAATGTCCCTCATCTGAAAACTGGCCCCTTGGACCACTGCAGTGGCAGCTGCCATGTGGCCCAGAAGCTGAAGGAAGTGCCTTGCTGATCGAGAAACCAGACGGGGGAAGGAAGAAGCCAACTCTATGATGGCCCTTACCCTTACCAAGGAGAGAAATGCTCTTGCTTTGACAGTGTCCAGTTCTACCCAATGAAGGTCAAAAGTTGCACTGTCTCAAGAACCGACTTGTGAAGACTGAGAAGGAAACCTAGAGAAGTGAGCACTTGCTGGGTCACTTTCAAATCTGACTTGACTTGGTCTGGAGACTGACCCACTATGAGCCAGTCGTCCAGGTATGGGAATAGGGAGATATTTTTTCTCCTTAGGAATGCCACTACTGCTGCCAGGCATTTTGTGAACATCCTTCGAGCTGATGTTAGGCTGAAGGGCATTGCTCTGAACTGGTAATGGCCTGAAGGCAGGTACTTTCTGTCGGAGCACCTGATGGGAATGTGAAAGTAGGCATCCTTTAGGTCCAGAGAGGCTAGCCAGTCCCCTGGCCTTGGAGAAGGAAAATTATTCTCAGAGTCAGCATTTTGAACTTTGGCTTTAACAGATGTTTGTTCAGGTATCTTAAGTCTAGGATGGGCTGCCACTCCCCTATTTTTTTCAGGGTAAGGAAGTACCTGGAGTACAGACCTTTGCCCCTATGAATTGTAGGAACTCTCTCTATGGCCCTTAAGGCCAGTAGAGATGAAACCTCTACCTCTAGGGCAATGGTTTCAGAGATATTTGCAGGTGGAAAAGATCTGGCTCTCAGCTTTGGTAATTTTTTGAAGCTGAGAGCCAGTCCCTGGCTTACTACCTCCAAGACCCACTTGTCTGAGGTAAAAGACTTCCAGTCCTGGAAGCAGTAAGCCAGCCTGCCTCCTACAAGAATGGGGGAGTCGACCCGGGCTGACACATCAGAGTGTCTGCTTGGCAGGAGCCTTAGACTGAGGGGTGGATGCAGCCCTGCTCATCCCCCTTCCGCCTCTCCCTCTGAAGAACCCCCTCTAGGAAAAAGGAGAGGAGGCTTCTGCTTGGTAGAAAGGCCTATGAAAAGGCCTGCCCCTAGCTTGCTGCCTTTGAGGAGTTGCCTGCCTTTCCTTGACCTGTGCACTCCTATAGGTGGTCCTGTATTCATCCATCTTTTTCATATAATTCTCTGTCTGCTCCCCAAACAGAGAATTAACTACAGGGAAATCCATAGCCTTAGCCTGGGTATCCTGAGATAGGCTATTACTCCTGAGCCAAGGTAGTCTCCGAAGAGCCACAGATGTAGCCATGACTCTAGATGATATATCACTGGAGTCTGCAGCAGCATGAAATTGGATATTTGATACCTCAATCCCATCAGCAGCCACCTCCTCCAGCTCCTTGGCAAGCTGAGGGGGAGGCCTGCTTAGCCAGTTCCAGTACAGTGTTCAACCTGGACTTCTGGTACCTGGCTGTATAGGCCATGTAATTAGCCTGCCTGAGTCCCAAAGAAGATGCCATGTACTGCTTCTCTGCCATGGCATCCAACTTCCGGGAGTCTTTATCTGGGGGCGTGAAGCCAAGGGAATGTTAGCCTTATCACAGGCTGCAGCCTGCAGGACCCCAACATGACTGTACTGCTGGTACAAGTACTCCATACTTGAGCCTGACAGCATGTACCTCTTGTCTATCCGTCTGTCCACAGGAGGTAATGAATTTGGAGTTTTTAACAACTTTCGTGTCCATTTCCCAAAAGACTTATGAAGGGGAATAGACACCCTTTTGCACTCTGGGATGTCCATCATCTCCACATAGTCAGGCTCCTCTTGTTCCTCAATGGCTTCTTCCATAGGGAGCTGGAGGGTTTCTGTCACTTTCCTGTAGAACATAAAGTGGGAAGGGGACTCAGAAAGCCTAGGAGGGGAAACACCAGAAGGCCTGTCTGGGGAGATGTCCATTTCTATATGCTCATCCAGACCTTCTATTCCATCATCATCACCTTCATCATCATCATAATCATCATCCCCCTCCAGGTCCGGTTCATAAAAATCTTCAGGGGTATAATCTTGAACTGGAGGAACCGACCAAACCGAACGCCTGCTAGAAGGCGCCGGATCGGTCGGAACCGAACAAAGCGATTCCACTATGTGAATCGCTTAGGCAATTTCCTCAGTGGTCGGATGATGCTGTTCTGGATCCAAACTGGCCAATTTTTCTTTTCTTTTCAATGAACCCGATCCCTCGGAATCGGCTCTCCTTTTGCCCGAAGGAGTCTCGCCCTGGTCAGAGGGCACTCCTTCTGGTTCAGTCGCAACTGAACCAAGCTGGCCATCCGGGTCAGCGGACTTCTCGGCCTCCTTTTCCCTAAGCCTGCCCAATCTTTTATCCAGGGTGGCTTTAGGGAAATTCTTGCAAATTTGGCAGTCTGAATCGAGGTGGTCAAACCCCAGACAATAAACACAAGTGGTGTGGGGATCAGCCTCAGCAAAGGCCTCCCCACACACACTGCAGTGTTGAAACCCAGTGGGCCTGATTTTTCCTTTGGATTTCTCAGACTTAGCCATCCTTAATCAGAAAACTTACCCGTTACTCGGCTTCAGTCAGGCAAGACCCCCTTATCGGTTTCTAACCGTGTCACGGGTATTTGAAAAAACTGTAAAAACATGTTTTTTTTTTTGTTTTTTTTAAACCGATAAGGACCAATACCACACACTAAGTTCAAGGAAAAAACACAATAACACAAGTTCTACACAGCAACTGGTTCAGCCGAACCGGTCGAAATATCAAGTTTACAATTTCCACAAGTTTTTAAAATCTAGTCCACTACCTACGTAGTTACTGTACCACAGACAGGGATCTGAACCGAAAAAACAAAGAATTTATCGATAAAACCGACGACTTTAACAGACCAAGAACCGTGAGCACAGGAGAAATCTCCAGAGCAACTGTTCAGTTAGGCGGAGTAAAGAATCTGACGGTTACACTTTAAAGTGCAGCAGACAGAGGTTTGAACCGAGCTCGAGCTCAACGTTCTACGCCCTGCAGAGAATTTAACTCTTTCCTCTCCAGAGCAGTTCCAAGTGCTGGGGCTAACTGCGTATGTCAGAATACAGCAAGACTTCATGTTGTTTGAAAGACTGTTTGGAGAGTCTGAACCAAGATTTCATTTTTGATATAGAAAACCATAATTACAATCACTTAAAGATGAGATTTTCTCATTAACGATGGAAAAAGATGAATTTCTTATTATTAAAACTAAGGCCAAATATGTAGATTTAGGTGACACACTAAGTAAATTCCTAGATAAATTAAAACACTTAGAACAATTCAAATATATAGAAACTATTATCTCAAAACAAAACAACCAAGTAATAACGGATCAACAGGGAATCCTAACTGAATTTTTATACTCAGTTATATGGTCCTATTCAAAATCTTTTCTCATTAACGGAATTAAATGACTATTTAAGTAAGTTCAACTGCCCTCAAATCAATAAGATGCAGGCACAAGAGTTAGTACTGCCAGTAACAGATCAAGAAATAAGTCATGCTATAGATAATTTTAAATTAAACAAGTCTACAGGACCAGATGGCCTTACAGCATATTTTTATAAAAGTTTAAAGCAACCTTAATACCAATTCCGAAAAGTTTATTTTTATATATTTTGTCATATGGAATTTCTGATCTATCCATTTCGGAAGCACTTATTATTTTACTACCTAAACCTAATAAACCCAGAAATGGGGTAAGTAGTTATAGACCCATTTCCTCATAAATTATGATATGAAAATATTAACACATATATTAGCTCAAATGATTAAAATATATGGCATCCATTAATTGGCAAAGACCAAGTGGGTTTTTATGTATGAGACAAGTGTCAGATCACCTTAGAAAGCTTTTGCACATTTTATTCCATGTCCAGGATTCCAGTTATCTGGCAGTTCTGGTTTCCCTGAGCATGAAAAACTTTTGACAGGGTGGAACATAATTTTAGGTTGCGGTATTGTATAAGTTTGGAGTTGCGGTATTGTATAAGTTTGGATTTCCCTCGTATTTATCAATTGGCTAAAGATTTTATATTCCCACCCACAGCTAGAATTTTTTGTAATAGATTAATCTCCCCTCCTTTTAGATTGTTCTGCTAGGCAGGGCTGTCCCTTGTTCCCTATTTTTTTAATTTTTATCTGGAACTCCTTTTATATTTCCTAAATACAAACACATATATTAAAGGTATTCATGTAGGAGATAAACAATTAAAAATACCAGCTTTTGTCCAGGCTGTGTGTGTGCTGATGTGCGATATGACCGCCACTATACATTCAGTCACTTCACTACCATTCTAGCCATGCGTGTAAAGCACTTTGGGATACACTGTGTATGGAAAGTGTTATATAAATGCTGATGATGATTCTTTTGCTGATGATATCCTTTTACATACTGCCAACCCAATTAGTTCAATTAAAGCTGCTGTGCAAACTATCCAAGAATTTAGTTTATTTTCTAATTATAAATTAGAGAAAAAATGGAGGTGATGCCTCTAAACAATTTTCCATTAAAAAAAAAAAATATATTATAAATTTAGGTCTTTCATGGATCCAGTTAGGCTTAACCCTTGCTGTGCTGCTGCTGAGACTGAGACAGGGAGAGAGTGAGAAAGCAGTCACAGCTTCTTTGAATCAAGGAGGTTATTTTCTAGACTACACTGAACTGAATTATTACTTTTTGGACCTGTGTAAGTAACTAGTATTGATTTTGTTTTTGGGGTAGACCTTTCTTAGTTTTAACTTTAATTTGCAAGGGAGGAACTGTAGCTGGGAGATATTTGCAGTCAGTTGTGACTAGACCTGTCATTTAGCCTTTGTGAAATAGGTGTTTGTTAAGGGGAGGAGTTGAAAGGGGCCTAGTTGAACTGAGGATTTATAACTGGAGTTGTTTATGGTCTCTGTCTGCTGAGACTGAGGCAGACAGAGAGTGAGAAAGCAGCCACAGCTTCCTTGAATCAAGGAGGTTATTTTCTAGATTACACTGAACTGAATTATTGCTTTTTGGACCTGTGTAAGTAACTTGTATTGATTCTGTTTTTGGGGTGGACCTTTCTTAGTTTTAACTTTAATTTGCCAGGGAGGAGCGGTGGCTGGAGATATCTGCAGTCAGTTGTGACTAGACCTGTTACTTAGCCTTTGTGAAATAGGTGTCTGAAAGGAAGGAAGGCACCCCGGTGGAGGGGTAAGAGTTGTAGGTGATTGTTTCTTGGACGGCATAGGTTTACTCCCCACCCACCCATCCCATCACCCCAAGCGCATAACTTCCTTTATAGCAGAGGTTCTGACATCACTTTCCCAAAACTGCTAACAACATACACCTGTTCATATCCTTAAAGGCACAGCACACTGAATAGTGGGTAGAGACACTCACAAGCTTGCACACACTAAAACAAGAACAAAAAACAACAAAAAAGCATCTGTAACTGGAAGGGACACAGATATGTGGGGAGTGGTGCAATGCACTGGCTGTGGAGCAGCACTCTTCCAGAAGACATTCTGGAGACTGTGCTACTGCCCTATTTGCAGGCACCTCTCTGGTCTGAGGAAGGAGGTTGTTCGTCTCCATGCTGACCTGGCAAGGATTCGGAAAACCTACTCCCCCACCTAGGGACCACCCAGGCCACCGCCACTACCTCAGAGGTTGCCAAGAAAGAGGAGTGGTTGGACCACGGTGGGCTCAGGGAGGGTGAGGGTGGTGGAACAGAGTCGCATCCCTCCAGTTGTGCCTCTCCACAATTCATTCGCCACTCTGGTGGAGCATGGTTCCTCTATGGAGGCACCTGCAGTGGAGACCAAGGAGGATGCTGGGAACCTCCACAAAGGAGACCCACAGGAGGGTGGCCCAGGACCCCACAGGGGAAGGAAACAACTCCTGGTGGGGACTCAATTGTTAGGGGGGGAAGAACTGGGAGAGGGAGGGAAAGGAAGGTAGGTGCCTGACCGGCGCCAAGGCTTGGAGGACAGAAACCAATCCTCAGGATTGTGGAGCAGCAGCAAGGAGGAGGGAGCTGGATGTCATTATCCACCTAGGGACGAATGATCTGGCTGAGAATGGGATCAGAGCAGTGCAACAGGAGTTTGTGGAGTTGGGGAGGGGCCTTAGATAAGTAGCACACATGGTAACTTTCTCAGAAGTGCTACCTGTCTATGGCATGGATGAGATTAGGGTACTCCGCACCATGGGATTCAATGACTGGTTGAAAAGCTGGTGCAGAGCTCAGAGATTTGGCTTCATTGGGGACTGGGGCTCCACCTGGAGGGATGCAGGCCTATACAGGCACGATGGTCTGCATCTATCCGGGAAGGGAACCAGGATCCTAGGTGATATGTTTAAATGCTTTAATGGCAAGCATTTAAAGTAGCCAAGGGGGGAGGCACTGAAAAGGAGAAGGGAAATCCTAGCCCCCCCCAAAAAAAATCAGGGTAATTAGTGAGGTAAACACCAAGATAGAGTAGTCAATAGGGAGAAGGGCAGGGGTAAATGGAGAAAAAGACAAAGGCAATAGGGACGAGGATGGGGAAAAGAAATAAAGCCATAAAAAAAATGGAGGTAATGAGTACCAATGCCGTAGTCTAGGTAAAAAGCTCCTGAAATGGTGGCCTTGATGGAGAGGATGCCTGGATATTGTGGCAGTCACAGAAACATGGTACACAGAGAACCATGACTGGGATGTCAACATACCAGGGTACACAATCTACAGGAGGGACAGGGAGGGAAGAAGAGGAGGTGGAGTAGCTCTCTCATGTAAGGGAAGGGATCAAAGCAACAGAACTAAAGGGTAAACAGGGAAGAGAGGAGGCACTGTGGGTCACCCTGGAGACTAGAAATGGCTCCACAATCCGTGAGGGGTTGAATACAGACCCCCGTCTCAGGGGAGGAAATGGACAAGGAAGTGATAGAAGGCATCCTTGGGATGGCAGAGAAAGGGTGATATTGCTGAGGGGAACCTTGAATATGCCAGATGTTGACTGGAGCACCTTTGCTGCAGCCATATCCAAGAGTAGGCCATTCGATGCTCCTCACAGGGGGCATGCCCAGACAGCTAGTTTGGAACCCACTCGGAGAGAGACAATCTTAAACCTGGTACTCTCAAATGGGGATGGAGAAAGGCTCTCTGATCTTGAAGTGGGTAGCCATCTGGGAACAAGCGACCACCAAATAGTGTGGTTCACGATAAACTTAGCTGTAGAGTCAAGCCACACAAAAGTGAAGGTACTGGACTTCAGGAGGGCTGATTTTGTCAAAATGGGAGAGTACCTCAGAAAAGCACTAGCAAACATGCAAGAAGGTGGGGTGCAGCAACAGTGGGGAAACATCAAAACCATGATCACAGAGGCAACAAGCCTTTGTGTGAAGCAAATAAATCAAAACAAAAGAAAAAAACACTATGGTTCACAAAAGAAGTGGAGGGGAAGGTAAGGGAGAAAAAGATAGCATTCAGGAAGTGTAAGGAAACACAGAAGGAGCAGGACAGAGAACTGTACCAGTTAAAGCAGAAGGAAGCGGGTAGAGCAGTCAGAATAGCAAAGGCCCAAACTGAGGAAAAGATAGCCAACTCGGTTAAGAAGGGGATAAAACCTTTACAGGTACATCAGGAAGAAAAGAAAGACTAAAAGGCAGGGATACTGAGGCTGAACAAAGTGGTTAGGCAGAGCGACAGTGAAAAAGCAGGGATACTGAACAAATACTTCTGCTCAGTATTCACAATGGAAAAGCAGGGAAATACCTAATCTGGTCAATAGAAGCACTGTGGATAGGGGTTGATTTTAGTCCTTTCACAGAAGAAAGGGTTCTGAAAGAACTCTTAAAACTGAAGGTGGATAAAGCAATGGGGCCTGATGGGATTCACCCCAAAATTCTAAAAGAACAAAGGGAAGAACTAGTAACACCACTGACTACCCTTTTTAATAAATCATGGGAGGATGCTGTGGTACCTGAGGACTGGAGGATGGCAGATGTGATTCCCCTTCACAAAAGTGGGAGCAATACAGAGGCAGGAAACTACAGACCTGTCAGTTTGACCTCAGTGGTAGGGAACATTATGGAATCACTTCTGAAGGAAAGAATTGTTGAGTACCTAGAGGCCAGTGCGGCACAGAACCCAAGGCAGCATGGATTCACAGCGGGAAGGTCATGTCAGACAAATCTAATTGATTTCTTTGACTGGGTGACCAAAGCAGTAGACCAGGGAGGGGCTGTGGACATGGCCTACCTAGACTTTAGCAAGGCATTTGACACAGTCCAGCACAAAAGATTAATAAATCAATTAGCCAGCCTGGGAGTGGGTCCCAGGGCGGTAGCCTGGGTAAAACACTGGTTGTACAACAGAACACAGCGGGTAATAGTAAATAGAGTCCACAGTGAAGAAAGGAGGGTTACTAGTGGTGTACCGCAGGGTTCAGTACTGGGGTCGGTCCTTTTTAATGTCTTTATAAGTGACATTGCAGAGGAACTGGAAGGGAAAGTATGTCTGTTTGCAGATGCCACAAAGATCTGCAACAGGGTTGACACAAGAGGTGGGGTGTAAAGGATGAAAAGGGACCTGGCAAGGTTGGAGGAATGGTCAAATGTATGGCAGCTTAGATTCAATGCAAAGAAGTGCAAAGTAATGCACCTGGGAAACAAAAACCCAGGGGAAGAGTACACAATGGGGGGTGAGATACTGACAACAACAAAAATGGAAAGGGACCTGGGGGCAGTCATATCAGATGACCTAAAGGTCAGCCAGCAATGTGAGAAGGCAGTAAGGAGGGCTGGGGGGATACTGGGATGCATAGGGAGAGGCATCACCAGTAGAAAACAGGAAGTTGTTGGCCCTCTGTACAGACAGTTGGTAAGACCACATCTGGAGTACTGTGTACAGTTCTGGAGACCAGTGGCGCATGCCCATAGGGTCTGAGGGCATGTGCCCCCAATATCACTGCACAAATTACATAACACAAAATAAGTAAAATTAGTTTTATTTTCAAGAAATCCATGAACCAAAAGAAAATATTTGTTTTTTGAAGTCGTAGTAGTAGTGGGGGTGGGACTGTGAAAAATGGCATAGCTCCCAAGTGACCCGCATTTCGTGGGTCCAACCCAATTTAGGGACTTTAAACCTGTTCACCAGCAAGCCCATGGCAAACACATAATAGGACCCATTTACAAGTCCGCGCATGTGCAGAAGCACATTCTAGTGCATGCCCCCACTGTACTTGCTCCTGGCCTGTCTTGGCAACACTGCGCAGCCATGGAACTTGTCTCTGTGATCGCCTGCTGCCATGTTTTGAGTGGTAATCTTGCTACTTAGTGCAGCGTGAGCCGAGGGATCCCATTTTTAGACCATGGTGACAGACAATGGCTGGACAAGTCATCCGAGAATTTAAACTAAGTAAATCTTTCAAGTCAAGGAGTCTGGGTAGTTTTTTAAATATATAAATCAGACCGCAATGCAGTCATCTGGTGACAAGGATAGCAGAAATAGTGACTGGGGGGCAGGGGACCCGACCAGCCTGAGTCCTTGTCGGGTGTTATGGCTCCGGCAGCCGAGAAAAAACAGCTGAAGAGGAAGCATTCTTTGACCAGCTTCCAGAAGCAGTGGTCGTCAGAGTGGCCCTGTGTACAGCCTGTGAAAGGGAACCCACAGAAGGTGTGGTGCACAGTAAGTCCCTCCTGCTCTGTTGCTCAAACACCTGCCCTCATGTCAGAGATTTTCTATTTGAGGGACTTAATATTACTAGACCAAAGACTTAGAAATGAATAAATGGAAGCTTGTTTTGGTTGAGATGAGACATTGTTTATTGAGAGAAAAACAACTTATTTATTCTGTGCAGCATTTGGACTTTCACTAGCTACTGGCTGTCTCAGTTAAAAATAAAAAGTCTGGCAAAATGAGAGACTGAGACATTGACATTTGGAATTTCTGCAAGGGCTAAATAAAAGTCTGAGATGCAGGGCTGAGCTCTCAAGAAAAATTATACATTTCCTATTCAGAGTCAAGTAGACTTGGTGCTCTGAGTTGGACTTGCTTCATCGCCAGCCGGTGGGGGAGAAAGAGATTTAAAAGGAGCCAGGTCGCAAGGACCAGGACTGGACACAGTCATACAGTATATGGATATTTATTAGTCAGTCTGCTCATAGTACCCTGACAGCTGGACTTGTTGAAACGTCTGAGGGGTGGCCCAAGGGGACCCGGGGTGAGGTGGGGTGGGGGAGAGAGAACTGTGAGAGAGGTGTCTTGTCATCTGAAACTCTGGTAAAGGTAGGAGGGATGGAGTTTGTGACATTAAATGCAGGGGTCAATGATCGATCGAACCAGACAGTGCAATGAATGTTCGTTCATTCATTCCCCCAGCTTTCCAGGCTTGTCCCTTTAAGAAAATGTTTTTTTCATCCGACTACTAAAACCTCCAGTATGGCAAATCCTACCAGGTCCTTGATGTGAGCCATCTGATTGCACAAGGAGAAGGAGGTAGACACAAGTCCATTCACAGAAGAGACATTCCTGAAAGGACTTGTCAATCTGAAAGTGGACAAAGCTATGGGGATGGACGGGGTGCATCCAGGGTGTTGGGGGAGCTCAGGGAAGTACTGGCTGCACCACTGGAAACAGGAGTTGTTCCACAGGATTGAAGAAGGGCAGATGTAGTCCCACTTCATAAAAGTGACAGCAGGCAACTACTGGCCTATCAGCTTGACAACAGTGGTGGGGAAGTTAATGGAGACACTTCTAAAGAAAAGGCTTGTGGAATAATTTGAATCCAGTGACTTGCAAGACAAGAAACAGCACATATTCTCGGAGGGTCTGATCAGATGAATATAAGTCACACCAGTGTTTGTACAAGAAGCGGAAGTGTCCACTCGGAGGATGGGGGTGGGGTTGGGTTGTAGAAACCAGTGCCTATGCCCAATAATTTATTTTTAATCAGCGTAATACTCTAAATGCTGCTGTTTGAGACCATCAATATATATGTTAGTGCTGAGTGCAAATGATACAAGCTGTGTAAAGAAAACAAGAAAGGATATTGTGGTATTGTGAGCCCAATTTTTTTATTAAGATAAAATCAAACCACCTTTTCGATCCACTTGGATGTGGGGTAGGGGTCAGGTTGTAAGAACACCTGTATGTGTGCTCAATAATATTTTTAGTAAACTAAAAAGCTAAAATGAGCAAAATGCACTCAGAGTACCACCTTCTCTATGCAGTTGGGGATTTGGGGGTCTGGTTGCTGCTGGAATTATGTACAGCATTTTATGTTCTTTATGAAAAAATTTGTTGACAGTCCCTATATATCTATTTACAGAAACAGAGCTAGCGTGGCATCTGCGATCTCAGTTAACACTCAAAAGAAAAAAGCCTACATATATGGATGGTGTTTATGAAGAAAATGGCCTGAATATATGGATTGCATAATGTATGTACAGTACTTTGTTTACATATATTTACATTTCTCTGGTTTATGCCTTATTTTATTTTTGTGGGTGGGGGCTGCCATGTTGGTGTGATGCAGCTGAGGAGCTGTTTGTTGGGCCAAAATGATGTGGGGCTGGCTTCACAGGTGAGGTGAGGGGACTGACTGCATGTTAAGTTGGCAGAGCCAACTGGCCATGTTGGTGTGGTGAGATGCTAGTCAGATTCATTTAGGTGAGGTGAAGATGCAGGTCAGGTTCACTTGGTGGGTGCAGATGCTGGCCAGTTTCGCTGAGTGGGTTGGAGGACTGGCCATTCATGCTGGTGGAATAGCGGTGTCAGCTGTGTTGGTACAGGGTCTGTTTATGTTGCTGCAGGGTGGGAACTGGAAAGCTGTCTGTGTTTGTTTTGAGGGTTCTTCCCAGGTATGGCAGGAGTTGAACCCTTGGATGGGGGGAGGAACTAACTGTGTTGGTGCAGGAAACTGGCTGTGTTGTGGTGGAGGGTACTGGCCACATTGGTGCGGGTGCTGTTTATTGGGAGCTGACTGTGTTCATTTTTGGAAGCTGGCCATGTGAAGTGGGAGCTGGTCACTTGGATGGGGAGGGCTCACTGGCCCTTGGTGCAGGGGAATGGCTGTGTTGGTGTGGTGGTCGATACTGGTTGCACTGGTGCAGGGGCTGTTTGTGTTGCTGCAGGGGTGAGGAGCTGGTGGTGTTTTACTTGAAAGCTGAATGCTTGAAATGGTAAAACTCACTGGCCATGTAGGTGCAGGGGACCGACTGTGTTGGTGGGGTGGTTGGTATTGGCTGTATAGGGAAATCAAATGTATGTGAAATTCACCAGTTAATACTCATCCACAACTTCAGACTGACTGAGTCATCTTGCTCTATGATCAGAGTGCTGTAATAGGTCCATGATAGCAGCCATAGTCATTTTAGAATGTTGTGCATGTTGTTGATCTATTACTGAGGCCTCTTGATCCAAAAAGTTGTCTGTGGCAGGGCAAGGTAGGGATGGATGGCTGCCATAGCCCCAACTTGCAGTCTGTGGTCTCTGAAGGGGTCAGGCAGCTATGGAACTGGTATATTTCATCATTCAATATCCTTCTTTGCTTTATTGGGTGTGTGGTACCATACTCTGTCACCAAGTGAGCTGCATTGTTGAGGAAAATACAAAAGGCCACTGCCCACAGACTGAACAAAGACAGAAAAAAAATGTATCATTGCTCTATCATTATGATGGCATTTAGCACGTTGTAGAACAGCATCCTGGCCTGCAAAAATCACCAAAATGCACCATTTGACTTCAATTTTTCAACATTTTCCTGGGAGGGGGCATGCCCCCAGACCCCCTAGAAATGATTGGATTTTGTGCCCCTCCAAAATTTCTGACTGCATGACGGCCCTGCTGGAGACCCCATCTCCACAAAGACATAGACAGGGTGGAGGCTGTCCAGAGGAGGGCAACCAAATTGATGCAGGGTCTGCACCAGAAGACACATGAAGAAAGACTAAAGGAACTAAAGATGTATGGCCTCGAGGAAAGGAGGGAGAGGGGGGACAGGACAGAAACTTTCAAATACCTCAAGGGAATCAACAAAGTCCAAGAGGGTAGCATCTTTCAGAAAAAGAGATGTGCAAAAACAAGGGGCACAATTTGAAGATAAGAGGAGGGGAGGCTCAGAGGAAATGTGACAAGTATTTCTTCACAGAGAGGGTTGTGATACATGGAACAGCCTTCCTGAGGAGATCATAGAGTCAAAAACAGTGGGGGAATTCAAGAATGCATGGGACAGACATAAGGCAATTCTAGTGGGGGTAGGAGGAAGTAGGCTGTTGGTTAACTAGGATCTGCAGCTTATCCATTAGGTAGGGAAATTGGCAGACTAGGTGGGCCAAGTGGTCCTTATCTGCCGTCAAATTCCATGTTTCTATATTCTATGATATATCAGTCCAAAATTCCTATATGTTCCAATTCTTTCGGCAGCCTAAGGGTTAAAATATCTAGGTATTTATTTATCTACTGACGCTACGTAGACTATTAAACTTAATTTAGACGATCTGACTGTTAAACTAAACTAGGACTTGAAAAGATGGCAAGCTTCCTATCTCATTTTGGGGAGGGTCAATATAATTAAAATAAATATTTTCCTAGGTTGTTCCATCTGCTTAATATGTTGAGTATCTTCCTACCTTTAAAATGGTTAAATCATATTTACGCTCTCACTCATAAGTTTACTTGGCAAGAGAAAACCTCTAGAATAGCTTTAGGTAAACTTATGCTCCGCAAATCACAGGGAGGAATCAAAATTCCAAATTTTACGTTGTATTATATGACTTCCCATTTAAACAAATATATTAAGTGGATTCAGAAACCCCCATATTCAAACCTATATCCCCTACTTAACTTGAAATAAAACTTTCACTTTTGAAAAAGCACAAAGTGTTACCTTGCACTATTTTTTACTCCAATCTAAAAAATATTCTTAAGGTATTAAAGTACTCAATTGTAGGCACTTCTTTAAGAATTCATAATCAAGTGTATAAATTCCTTGGTACAAACCTATACCATTATATTTAACCAACCTATTCTTTATAATCACAACTTTACAATAAATGGCAATTATTTTAATGCCTCTTGGTTACCTTGTGACCACAACCCTACAGCGGCCACTTTTTTAAGTCATGGCCAATTACGTTCAATTAATACAATTCTGGTAGATCTTGGGCTAAGTAAAAAATATATTTGCAACTTACTGCTTATAAAAATAGCCCTAAAGGCACACTTTGGTCCCTTACCATGGCAGACAAACCTTCAGGATGTGTTTAACCGACTTAAAATGGCTAATAATAAGCCGCCAATCTATTGCTAATACTTATGCAATTTTATTAAGTGTAAGTTAATTTAACACCTATTCAAATAACCTATTGCAATAAAGAAATTAACTAGGGTTCTTTAAATTGGTCAAAATTAGCAAAATATATATAATACACTCCACTGAATAACCTTAGGTTAATTCAGTTCAAAGTGTTGCATAATTTATTTTATTTAGCTTTTGTTGACCGGGTAAGTGCACTAGACAAATCCTGCCTATTTTCAGGCACACGACCGGGGAGGGATACAGATGAATGCCAACTGACCTTGAACCAGATTAAGCTGTTGGTGGTATTCTTAGTGAATGAGGGAAATTTGGCCAGGACACGGGAAATTCCCTACTCTTTCGAAGAAGTGCCATGGGATCTTTAACATCCACCTGAACTACCACCAGAACAGGCAGATGGGACCTCGGTTTAACGCTCCTCATCCGAAAGACGGCACCTCAGAAGTGCAGCACCCTCTCATGCTACACTGCAGTGTCAGTACTGGGATATTAACCCAAGTGCCAGATGTGGGAACTGAACCCACAGCCCTCTGATCTCCCGGCCTCTATGCCTGTATGCCATCTCTAAAATTATTTACATACGGATTTACAAACTCTGATAAATCTCCCACATGTGATTTAAACATTGGCTCTTTAGTTCACCTCTTGTGGTCAAGCTCAAAGGGGCAAGAGTTGTGGAAAGTAGTTAAGGTGAAAGTCCTTACAAAATTAGCTCTACAATCTTCTTTTAACATTAAACAACTGTATTTTAGGCAATTTTGATGATTATATTTCATCCTCTAATACAGCTATTTTGACTTTAATTGGGGTATCAACCAAACAACTACTTCTTAAACATTGGGTGGATAACCACATCCTCCTTTAAAGAATAGGTTGCTAATATCAGATGTAATCTAATACTGATTAAGTCTTATTAATTCCTTTTGTAATAAACATTTATATTTCTTGTGTACTTGGGGTAAATTACACAAACTAATTCTCAAGCTTTAACCAATTTACTTTTACTATATAAACCTTTTGGTAGTGCGCTCCCACGCTTTACAAGCTGTCTGCAGATTTAACTTGGACTTATCAGTATATCCTTATGTTTGATATATGTAGCTGTTAAAATAATAGACCTCACCTTTTTATACATTTTCTTGATAATTAGCTCTCTCTCTACATTGGTGAGTTATGTTCCTATTGTTGTTATAAGATTTTTTTTTTTAAGAAAAAGCATGGTTAATGTTATATGTTAATTCTATCCTTGTTAATATTTTGGCATTTATTCTAACCACCATGGATATATATATATACACACATTTATATATTTGGATTTATTTGGTTTTCCAGGGTAATTTTTGGTATGGGGGGATGAGATATGAATGCTGAAGGTTTGAATGGGTTTTTTTTTTTCTTCCTTTTTTCCACTGGTTTGTTTGTACGTTAATGACTTTTTGTATGTTATATTATTTGTTACAAAATGTAATAAAGTTAAAAAAAGGAAGGGAGGTGGATCTTAAAACTCTGGGATAAAGGATGCTCTGCAGCAAGTAGTCATATTGTACCATATCTGGAGGGCGTATGGGTGGAGGCACGTAGTGAGGTATTTCAGGACTCCTGCGGTCACAGCCAGCTTTGGGCAGGGATCTAGTGTAGCTTGCTAAAAGATTCGCGGGGAAGCCAGGGCAATGCACACTCACATCATGTGGGGATGTCCTCTTCTGAAACTTTTTTTTAGAGTTGGAAGCAGCCATCAAAGAAATCCTGTGCGTGAGGACTGGACTGAACCCAGAGATATGTCTCTGGTTCCAATATACCAGAAAGTGCAGGAATGACAAATTAAATAAGTATTGGGAATTATACTTGTGGCTGTGCCAACAGGTGGCTCACTCCACAGATACCTATGCTTCAACACTGGTGGGAAACAGTAGACAGCATCTACACTATGGGAAGGATTACCTTTAATGATAGAACTGAACAATTCACCTCTAGGTGGACTAAATGGATAATTTATGTAATGCAACATGTTTCTACCTTTGTTCTTTAAAAGCTTCTCTACAGGGAGGTGGAGGGAGTACGAGGTTGGTGACTTGAGGGAGGAGAACAGGACTTTGGATGAATTGGTGAGATACTAACTCCCAGGTCATGCTCCCACTGTCTGTTTCCTACAAATGGGCACAGACACAGTAACCAATGAACAATGATAGGAGTGCACACTATCTGACTGCTGTACTGGAATAGGCAGGGCTCCAGAGGTTTACTGGGTTAGGTGGCCTCAGTGTTTATTACCTATGTATTGTCACAGTGCTGTAATGATGGTCTTTTTGACAGCTATATGTTGCATTGTTATAAAAGGAAAATGTTTTAATAAACATATTTACATAAAAGGAGACAGGACCCTACTGAAAATGAGACTAGGCTATCTTGGGTAAATAGTTCTAAAAAACAAGATTAGTAAAGCCCACCCATAGGTGCAATGGTAGGGCTACCACTTGCAATGCCAGCAACTCAAGTACTAAAAGCATGGGTCATCGGGGCCGGTCAGCAGCAGGACGATTGAATGTCCCAGGGACAGCTCTCCTCCCTCGGGGAGGGGAAGAGTGCGTCTTGTTGCAAGACTGCCACTGAGCGAAGACCTGTTGCTAGCATATGTAAGTGCACCAGAAGGGTAAGGGTTGCCAACATGTGACTGCACACCAGCACAAACAGATACTGCAAAAAACCCACAAAAAAAGCAGTATTTATTGGTGTGGTGGAAGGCAGAAGCAAAGAGGCCCAAAAGACATTATGTATTCCTCCACTGAAGTCCTTCTTTCATCTACCATTAGATATCAGAAACCTGGGTAATATTATGCATGTCCAATCTAACTATAAACATCACTGTACCTTGTATTCTAGTCACTAGTGGAAGAGTCCAAGCAAGTGACAGAACTACATTCGTTAAGCTTCCTGCAAGAGCAGAAGACCTCTTTCCAGTTATATCAGTGGCCAAAGCCCATTCAATTAATTGAGCAGACAGTTCTGTGACACCGCGTGACCAAAAATACTTTGGCAGATACTTCTTGCCACTGTTTTTGGAACTTATGCCTACAGAGTAATGCCTCTAGGCATGCCTCAGGTACTTTCACTGAAAACCACCGACCATGCACTCTGTTAGCATTCTGTCTCTTCCTTTTATATTTGCACAATTTGGAAAAAGGATGCACATCTCATAGAGCTCTTGTGGTGGAATAACTTTAATATAAATAAATAATTAACCAGAAAGGGAGGAGCAGGAATTTTAAACTAAGTAGTCCCAGCTTCATCAGTGCATCCATAGAGCCATGTGCAATTATAGCTTGGTTTGTTCATGTCTGTGCATTGTGTGTGTCTCTGTTTAAGTGCCTTGTTGTTTTGTCCATGAATGTGTACATCTGCATTACATGTACAGTGGAGCCAGATACGATGAAATGCAGTAACGTTATAAGTGGCCGATGTCACAAAATACTGCATGACAAAAGGGCTTAAATGCCACTGAATTACACTCTTCCTGCAGTATACTGCAACATTTTGTGATAAACTGCAGCATTACTGTAGTGCATCCTGGTTGCCGCTGTATACTGGCTCCAGGCAACTCTTATTTCTTTAATTTGTACTCTGTGCTACTCCATCTGGTCCTGACTACCTTGGTATCTCTTAATGTACCCCAGAGCCCCGACCTGCTTACCTGACACCACTGTCCCTTCACAGAGCCTTGGTTTACTCGTCCCTCCATGGGGGGAGATTAATCCCTGAAAGTGGTTCAACACCAGGATGTGTTGCGTTGGCAGGGCGGGGCCTAGATATACACCACCAGGGTCGCTGTCATGGGGTCAGGCCAGTTTTCCTCTTTTCTTCTTCCCCTCACTGGAGATGCCAGTAGCTCTGATGTGCAAGCGCCTGTCCTCCCCTTAGGCACATCAACCGCAGCTCCACCTATGGTCACCCAGGTGGCACTGCTGTGGCAGCGGCATGCTCTCTCCATAGCAGAGCATCCCCAGGGATGCTCAGTCTTTCCCTGGCCACCTCTGATGAGTCTGACTTGTTTCCAAACCTGGGTCACCAGCATCAAGATTGGTAGCCCTACCACTGCACCGAAGGCGGCTGTTAGCTCCAGCCAACTTTTGAAACTAGCATGCTGCTGGTAGAGCTGAGCTCAGTAAAAGCTTCCATACCTAGATTAACTGATGAGCTGTATGCAGCATTCTCGGTGATGTTATTGAGAACACGCTCCACTAAAATTTCCACAATAAAAGCTGGCAGCAGATACCCACCAGAGGTGTGTTGTCCGGTTCCACACCATCTTGTGTTCTTTCAATGTCAATCGTTGTACCACTCCTTTGCAGTTATCCACAAACTGGCTGTTCAGAGTTTCCTTGACTGACTTCACCATACCTGTGTGATAACGAGAGAAGTTACAAAAAGAAAAGTGATATAAAACCTGGTACTTTGTCAAAGCTTCTGTAGTCAGACTAACCAAAGGACCTGAGAGGTCCCAAAACCTTACTTTCTGTAACATCTACTGTACATGTAATATGAACGGTAAAACAATAAATTAGATTAGCTACAGTGGCATCCACCAGGATAAAGCACAAGATCCTGCAGTATTTTGCAGAATTTGCAAAAATTTTAATTACATTCTTATCATTATTCTTGATCTTCCAGAATATTTTCACCAATGATTCACAAAAGTATGTCTTAGCTGGAGAAGCTAGGACCTAGTGGGAGCCAGAACTTTTCAGAGGGTTGGTGATGTAGTAGGCTCCACATATGTGCCGTTGTAAGATGACGCATGCACCTGCTGGTATGCAGTGGCACCAGCCTCCAACTACCTCAGTATCGTTTTTATTGAAGAGGTGATCAAAATAACCTAACAAGAACCTATGCATATAACCTAAGGGCATTAAGCTAGGCCTCGTGGACCATATAAGAAGGGCCAACAACTCAATCTTCAACATAGAAACAAAGAATCTGATGACAGATAAAAGCCGCTTGGCCAACCCAGTCTGCCCATTTTTCCCTACCTACGGTATCACCACAGACCCTGCTTGATCTAAGGCATCCCCCAAAACACACACACACACACACACACACACACACACACACACACACACACACACTTCTTACCTCTCTGTTCCCTTGTGCCTATCCGGGCATTTTGAACCCTACCACTGTTTCACCCACCACCTCCGCTGGTAGGCTGCTGCAGAATCCACCACTCTTACTGTGAAGAAGAACTTCCTCACATCTCTCTTGAATCTCCCCCTTCAGCTTCATAGCATGTCCCCTTGCCTTGAGCACCTTTCTTGAAGATCTCCCTTCCTGTACCTTATTCAACCCCATGAGAGTTTAAAGGTCTCTATCATATCCCATCTCTCCTCCTCTCCTCCAGGGTATACATACTGAGCTCCTTTAGCCTCTCCTCATGGCAGTAGGTGCAGACACTGCACCATTCTGGTTGCACTCCTCATGACCATCTCCACTCTATGTCCTTCCTGAGATGTGGCCTCCAGAACTGGACACAGTACTGGGGGGTCTTCAGTGATTTCTATAGGGGCAACATGACCTCCTGCTTTCTGCTGTGATACCCTTCGTATGCAAACCCAGCATCCACTAGCCCTCCTGACTGCCTTGTTGATCTGTCTGGTGACCTTTAGGTCATCCGATATGACCCCGTCTCTTTCCTGCATTGTCATTGTCAGTAACACTCATCATTTTATACTCTGCCCTGGGTTTCACCAGGGCCAAGTGCATTCTTTTGTATTTTCTTGCATTAAAACCCAGCTACCATACCCCTGACCACTCCATTTTTTTTCAGATCTCTGCCCATCCTTTCCATCTCCTCCGAGTGTCCACCATGTTGCAGATCTTGGCGTCAGCCACAAAGAGGTAGACCTTCCCTTCCAGGTCCTCTGCTATGTCAATTATAAAGATATTAAAAAGGCCAGTTTGCTGGCACAGTGGTAAGTTTACCGCCTGTGGCGCCGACAACCGGGGATCAGGAGCGACCTCCGGAGTTGGTGGTTTGGTTGGGGGGGGGGAAGAGGATCGAATGTCCCACAGACTGCTCTCCTCCTCCTCCCGGGAGGGTGGGGACCACTGGTCGGAAGTTGCCTGGCCTCTAGCAGAGGCTGGAGGCCAGTACACTAACGTTGCCACTGGAGGGGGTAAAGGCAGGGTAGACCCTTGGCATGCTGCACGTAGAAGTGCGAGCGGCACTGCCACTGGCGACATTGCACACCACCTCCTCTGCACCTGGGGGAAAGAAAAAAGGGAAAGAGGTGGCTGACTGAGGCGAAGATGATGCCAGTCCCTTGCGGGCCCCACGCCCGGTTAGCTGGGCACCTCCGGAGCACCGGATCCTGTTTCGGTGGGGCTGAGGGCCAGGGGGAGCAAGCCCTGGAGGAACATCTGGAGGTAGCCAAGTCCTAGTAAACGCCAGGGTGTAGGGGCTGGTGGATGAGATGCCGATCGGTGTGCAGGAAGCATAAAAAAATTAACGTGAAAAAATAAATAAAGATATTAAAGCAAACCGGTCCCAGCACTGAACCCTGAGATACACCTCTAGTCACCCTCTCTTCCTCAAAGTGAACTCCATTTACTACTACCCTCCGTCTCCTATCCACAAACCAGTTTCTTACCCAGGTTACCACCTTGCTGCCCACTCCCAAGCTACCCAGCTTGCTTACCAGTCTCCTATGTGGAACAGTGTCGAAAGCCTTGCTGAAATCCAGATAGGCCACATCCACCACTCCTCCCTGGTCTAATTCCTTGGTCACCCAGTCAAAGAAATCAATGCGATTTGTTTGGCGTGACCTCCGCCGTGTGAATCCATGCTGCCTCAGATCCTGTAACCCACTGGATCCAAGATATTCCTCAATCTTTTCCTTCAGCAGTGTTTCCATTAACTTGCCCACCACCGATGTCAGGTTGACAGACCTATAAATACCTGCCTCTTCCCTGCAACCAGTTTTGTGAAGTGGGACTACACCTGCCATTCTCCAGTCCTCCTGGACCACTCCATTCTCCAGTGATCTGTTAAACAGATCTGTCAAAGGTGTAGGTAGCATCTCCCCGAGTTCCCTCAACACCTTTGGATGCACCCCATCTGGCCCCATAGCTCTGTCCACCTTCAGGTTGCAAGTGCTTTCAGGACTCTCTCCTCAGAAAAAGGACTAGAATCCACCCCCCAAAAGCTCCTGTTACTTTTTTGTGGCCCCTCCCCTTCCCCTGTGAACACTGAGCAGAGGTACTTGTTCAATATGTCTGCCTTTTCTTTGTTCCCCTCTACATAGCCCCCTTTAACCTTATAATCCCTCCTTTTGTCTTCCTTTTTTGCTTACATACCTAAAAAATGTCATCCCTTACCGATACTGCCTGAGCTATTTTTTCTTCAGTTTGTGTTTTTGCACTCCTTATTGCTTTCCCTGCTTCCCTTTGTTTCCCCTATACACCTTTTATCCCACTCTCTCTGCGTCTCCTTGTACCTTCTGAATGCCACTCTTTTAGCCATTACCTTTTCTGCCACCTCTTTCGAGAACCACAGTGGTCTTCTCTTTTGTTTTTTTTTCTTACTTGGTGCAGAGCTTTGTTGCATTCACAAAGTCCTCTTATTTTGGCCCACTGTTCCTCTACTCCCCCCCACCTCGTCAGATCATTTCTTTTTTTTATACTTCTTTATTTGCATTATAAGACATTACAGAGGTCATGTAGATGCCAAATGACTTCAATAACATAACATTTGATAAACTTTACAAATACCACACACAACATAGCAGTATATAACATGTGAAAAGTGTGTCATGAAGACATTTCTATGCTTTGTCATACCATACAAACTGAATCATGACCTGTAAGTCTACTATTAAATTCTGATCTAATTCACAATTATAACAAATAACCCAAGTTTAAGGCTAACTGTCGATACCCTCCACAGTTAATATCACACAGAATTTAAGCGTAAAGGTTATCTATTTCATGCCCACTCCACCCGAACAAACATAATTATTCCATGGAATTTCTTTCTTTACAGACTGAGGCTGAGAGAATCCAACTCACAATTACAGAAATCAATAGTTGATCGTAATCGATAAAGGAGAGGTCTCACTCACATAATCTTTGGACAAACAAAAGAGTTGTTAAGGAGCACAAAGAAGACTAAGAAGAAATTTCTGTGATATAAATCCCAACATGTCCACCTATTACTACATATTCCTTGTCTGTGCTGTAGTGAGTAAGTGATCTGCTCCATATTTTGTATTTGTTGAACAATCTGTACCCACTTAGCCACAGTGGGGGAGCCTACTGAAGCCAATGTCGGTTACTAGCTTTCAAAGTCATGATTGTTAAAATACCCCATAAATACTTAGCCTCTTTCCCCTGTAGAGAAGACGGAGGGATTCCCAATATAATATTTTCCAGACCCACCTGTGCAGGCAAGATAAAAATTCCTTTCAAATGGTCTATTACCTCTATCCAATAAGTGGGCAAAGTTACACTGCCAGAAGACATGGGCCTGCTTGGCAAGAGACTCCCTATACTGCCTCCAACAAATTGCTGTCCAACCAGAATCCCACTTCGTCTGCACCACTGGGACCAAAAAGTATCACACCCTCAGTCGCCAGTCAAACTCCCACCAATCAGGCAAGGAAGAAGTACGCCAAGTGGCCACCCATATTTTCTCCCAATCCCCTAGGTCCAAATGAATTCCCAGTTCTTTTTCCCCCATCTTTTTTTACATGTGTTGTAGTTGCTCTGATCTGTAAGATAATCAGTATATAAAAGTGTAATTGCCCCTTTACCATGCAAAGTCTGCCAAACTGCTTCAAATGGTGGAGGGGGGGTAAGTTAAATCTCTAATGATTGTCGGTTTATTCGTTTGTGACTGGACAAAATTTAGTACCCGACAGTAATGAAACCTATCCCCTGGAGATAAATTATATCTTGGGACCAACACCTCAAAAGGTAAAAGCATGTTACCCTGCAAATGTTGCCAGGGCGAATGAAAACCCAAACATGCCAGTTGTCTGAACCATGGGTCCAATCTAGTTGGTAGGAATGAATTGTCCCAAGCCCACCACCTATATCGGCACAAAGAGCAGGCAGTATAACCTTTAGTGACTCCCCACCTCCAACCCTCCAAGGCTGCCACCACCCCTCTGAACCTATTCACTTCCTCTCATGTACCTGGATCCCCAAATAAGGCAAAGCTGCCAACAATGGATCCCAGACGCTGTCAATTCTATATTCTTCCAATGGGAAGAGTATCCAGGATTTTGCCACATTAACACTATTTTCATCTGCGCAGCAATCAGTATCAGGAAGATAAGGTAAAGAGCCCTCTCTTGTGTTTTGGCAGTAATAGGACTTGCTTGCTTCACCCGGGCCTTTTCAATCACCACAGAAAAGCACGATTTGTTTTTGCCATACTAAGATCTCCTCCCACGGTACAACACAAGGGTCACTCTGGAGAGGTATAAAAACCTTGGTAAAATATTCATTTTTTGCCGTTTGCACCCTAGCATGCAGAGGGAGCAGAAGAAGTGTCCAGTGTTTATAATCAGATTTTAAGTCATTAACCAGAACTGGATAATTGTCTTGAAATAAAGAGGAGGCAGATAACCCAAGGTACATCCCCAAAAATTTCATTTTAGTGAGATCCTACACATAGGGTACTTAAGTTGTATCTCTCTAGTAACTGGAAAGGAAAAGGCTAAAACGTCTGTTTTAGTTGTGATTAAACTACACCCAGATATGGAGGAAAAAGTCTGAATCTGATCAAAGACCACTGGTAGGGAAAAAGTAGGGTTCCCTGAAAAAAAAAAAAAAAGGGAAACATCATCCACATATAATCCTAACTTATGAACCATGCTGCCCCCCAACTCAATCCCCTCAATTTTTTTTTTTTATCACAAAATTATTTGTCACCACCTCTGCGGACCTGGCAGGGGCTACGAACCCCCCGGCCCCTCGGAGGGGTATGTCCTCCGGCACATCGAGCCATTATGTGTCCTGCTGAATCCTGGTATTTTCCTCTGTTTTTCTCCCCTATGCCACGCCTGTGTAATGGGCGCAGCAGCTGTCTCCACCTCTGTGGGTCAGTCAAGCACCCTGGGTGTGGGGCGAACCCCTCTTGTTGTGCTGATGCCCCAGCTGCAGTCCCTTCTCCAAGGAAGAGGCAGTCCTCTGGGCGCTCAGTCCTTACCTCCCCCCAGCCGATCCCTGAATGACCCAAGTCCTTTCCCAAACCCGGGTTGCCAGAGTGGTACAAGGTGTGGCATCCACGCCGCAACACTCAGTGCCACAGGGCCGGCTTATCCCCTCAATGTTTGATTTTAAACAAATACTCTGAACTAAGGGCTTAATCTTAATGTACAATCTCCAAGTGGCTGCTTAAATCGGGCTATTACCCGAGCATGCGCAATGCTGCCCCTGGTCTCCCGCTGCATAGTAATTTCAGTCTTTTGTCTCCATTGCCAATATAGGCCTCTGCTCGCCCTCCCGACCCCACAGAGAGCTGGACCACTCACCGGAGCTCCCTCCTGGAGCGATAGAAACTCGCGGGTGCCTAGAGGTAATTAAACTACCTCCAACAGCAGCACCCTTGTGAGGAGGGGTTAGCACGTCGACGCACTGCCCCACCTTCCCACCCTGGCTCGGCATTTCCTTTATAGGCACCGTCTAATGACATCACCTTCCTCTTGTTCATCAGTTTAAGTCCCCAATTTCCCATTTGCAGGTTATACCTGCTAGCCACTAGAGGGACCCTCTGACCTTCCACCTCAGGCTCCACTACCTGTCCTCCTCCCCCTGACTTCCTGGAACCCTTCTAACCTCCTGTGCTACTTCTCTCCTCCGCAACCCACACCTACCCCTGCCCACACCTCTCCTAGCACCCAGCCCACAGCCAGCCCTACTCCTGACTCTAACTGCACCACCAAACCTACACCCAGTGACCATTAGAGTCACTTATTTCTCACCCTGTTTTCGGCCCCAACCCAGCCTGCATCAGACCCCTAGAGCGTGGATCACTGCTCTCACCCAAGCACTTTTCTAGCTGCCCTGGCAGAGACTCGAACCGTGTACCCTGTCCACCAGAGTCCGTGTCACTACCACTAATCCAAAATGGTATCCACGCTTTCTGGAAGACAACCTAAATACTTCTACCTTTCTACCCTACTGCTACCACTAGAACTATGTTAATCCACCTCCTCCTAAAATGCCTCCCCCTCATCTACTTTCTAGTATCCTTGTCCAACCAGCCAGTCATCTCCACTGGCTCACTGGTACCAGCACCAACAATCCTACCTGACATAGTACGATCGTACCCTACACTGACCATATGCACTGGCCCACAGCACCCATCCCCTGGGTACCTCCCCACTGCCTACCCAGGCTCCCTTTGGCGGCTAATCGTTCTCACCCTCCCAACCTAGCAAACCCTACCCATCCCCTGTTCCCTGAAGGCTCCCTCCCCATCCCCGCATACCCACTGGAAGCCTACACAGCACCGCTCCCTGGCCAGAGCCGTGGTCCTCCTCCTACTCTTAACAAGCAATATACATCCTAACCCAGACCCCACCCAGACCAGCCCACCAGGTGGGTCCCCGGTCTGAGCATTGCCTCCATGAATATATGCTGCTTACTGAAAAAATATGATACCCTCCAGTGCTAGGTCATGCTGCACAAACTAGATGTCATTGCACTGGTGGAAACCTGGCTATCAAAGTCCACCCCTGACTCCTGTCTCCCTCCATGGCTACACCCTATACCGGGAGGATCGTGTAGGCAAACGCGGGGGTGGCTGTGCAATCTATACCAGGGATACACTCACTGGTCAAGCACTCCCTGCTCCAGCCCTTGAAAGCAGGGCACAGGCCCTTACCCTTAAACTTACCCCGGACCCCTCCAGGGGCCCCCTGTATCTCACCACTGCCTACATTCCCCCAAAGAACCAAAACCCGGCACTATTATCATTAACTGATTATCTTGCCACTCTCCCTCACAAGGCAGAACAAGTCCTTGTGGGGGACCTTAATGTGAACTGGCTCAGCGCCGCCTCCTCCACCACCCAGGACTCCTCCGCGGCCACTGATCTGACATAACTCATTTCCCAACCCACAAGAGGTAAACCCTAAGAGAGGTACCAGCACCCTCCTAGATGTTATCATCACCAACCGCCCCAAAAATCCTGGATATCCAAGTCCTCCTGACTCACTTGGTGACCATTCCCCCATCCTGTTCCGCTGGGTGACCCCTCACCCCAACTCACAGCCCAGCCCACACTCATGAGCATTTCAGACCAGGTGGGCTGAAAACCTCAAGCAATTTCTTGCCCAGATAAATTACTCCCCCATTCACCACGCTCCTGACATAGATACTGCCCTTGCCTTCTTTTCCCAAACCTTTAACAAAGCCTGCGACCTCTTCGCACCCTTCACGGCTGCCCGAACCAAAAAACATAATGTGCCCTGGATTACTCCTGCCCTATTACAATTGCTCAGGCTTAGGGATAACCTATGACACCTTGTCACAGAAACAGGCCAGATGGCTGACAGACAGGCCTACAATACTGCGCCGAATAAGTGCACTTGGGCCATCCGAAAAGCCAAGGCCGACCACTACGAGGTCACGCTCACCTCCTCCTGGGGTGTGCCTGAACTTTCTGGGATAATGTCAAACAACTAAATGGGAGTGCAGCCCCTCCCTATCCAGATCACCATTGACGCTGTGTATTACCGGACCCAACAATCATTGCAAACTACCTTAACACATCCTTTGGACCTTAGCTCTGTCCTCCCCAGTAATTTCTTTGACCCACCACCGTCCCTACCGACCCCAGTCCTCCAACGCCTAACTTCTACCTACGTGGGGTAACTGCCCAGGAAGCCAGACCCCACCTGGTCAGGAGCATTAAAGAGCAACAGTCCGGCAAAGACTCCCTGGACCCCAGCATTCTCCGTCTGGTACTGGATCAGGTCCTAGCCCCACTCACCAGCCTTCTCAACAAATCCCTCTGCCTGGGGCAATTCCCAACTGCTTGAAAAACCGCCATTGTTACTCCCATTCACAAAGGTGGTAACAGGTCCTCTGCTGGGAACTACCGTCCTATCTCCATACTCCCACCCTTCTCCAAAGCCCTAGAAAAGCTGGTTGCCATGCAAATTACTAAATATCTGACCAAACAAAACATCCTCTGCCCTGAACAGCACGGTTTCCATGCAGGACACAGTACCGGCACTGCACTAGTTGAATGTTCAACTCTCCTAGACTCCTCTCTGGACTCTGGCTCCCTTGCCGGGGCAGTGTTCGTTGACCTCTCAAAGGCTTTCGACACTGTCTCCCACCCCCTCCTGCTTGATGCCCTCTGCCACACTGGCTTCTCTAGTGGGCCTCTCACCTGGTGCACCAGCTACCTATCTGCCCGCTCCCAATGTGTCAGAATTAATAGGACACTTTCCAAAACTTGTCCCATCCGCTCAGGGGTTCCCCTCAAGGCTCCATCCTGGGACCCCTACTCTTCTCACTCTACCTTAACACCCTGCCCAGTGCATGCAATGGAAAAATTCTGCTGTATGCAGATGATGCCGTCATTTTGCCACGCACGTAACCCTATCTCCTCCAGGACTCCTACAACTATCCTATAATGATGCGAAACCTGGTTTAAAGAGCACAGACTGGTCATTAATCTCAAAAGACAAAACAATGCTCTCTGCCCACCCCAAAATAAAGCCAGCAACTTCCACTCCATATCCTCCCCAGCTCCAAACAACCACTAGAGCAAGTCCACTCCTACAAGTACCTTGGGGTCTCCTTTGACTCAGCCCTCACCTACCACACCCACATTGATGCACTTGCTTCAGCCCACTAATGTCATGACTAGGTATCTTATACCGCCATAAAAACTGTCCCCGCTACCCTCCGTCTAGCGTTACATCCTCTATATTATCCCTTGTTGACTATGGCCTACCAGTATACGATGCTGCTGACACGACCGCCCTTAATAAAATTCGGCTCATCCTAAATAAGGCATGCAGACTAATCACTGGGGCCCCCAGGCTCACGCATTCGTGCCAGCTCTATGACATGGCAATACTGCTGAATCTAGACGAACGTCTACGATACCAAACCTGCCTGATCATAAAAAAAAAAAAACCTTCTCGGGCTATCCCCACCTGGGCTGGCAGCCTCCTTCCGCCAAGCCCAACCTCTGGTCTGTATATGGAGCTCCTGCAAGGCCATTTTTCTGGTCCCCAGATCCAGGACCTCCCTTGGACAAAGGTCCTTCTGCTATAGAGCTCCATCCTGGTATAACTCGCTCCCTGACCCCATCTCGGATGTCCCCACGATCTCCAAATTCAAAACCTCACTTCAGAGCTAACTATTCAATACACGTAGCTGCACCTGTCTATAACTGAGGTATAGCTCTCTGTGCCTTGACAATGCCCGATGGGCGGCATCCACACCACACCTCTTTTAATCCTCACCCACTGCCGACTGAACTGTTATTATCCTGCTGCTTGCGCTTACCATCTGCAAGAATGTGCCATTGTAACTAAACTGGCTTATCTGTTTAACTGTTGTAATCACATATGCTTGCTAACTATGTAACCCATATGCTGTAACCTAAAGTCTGTTATGTATTTGTCCTCAATGTGACGAGGTACCTTTGGAAATGAGCCTCTGGCTCAAAGGTTGTAAACCGATGTGCAAATAAATAAATAAATAAATAAATAAATAAAAAGAGGGGAAAGGGGACATCCCTGCCAAATTTCCCTATCCAATTTAAAGGGAGCCGCAGTATGACCATTGGCCTGAACATAACCTAAAGAGGAGGCATACAGCTTAGAGACAAGCTGGAGGAAAGAGTCAGTGAATCCAAAACCGGCCAAAACTGCCTGAAGATAAGGCCAAGTGACCTTATCAAAGGCCTTCTCGGCGTCAAGATTCACTAACAAGGTGGGCTGTTTGGTACAAGTTAAATGATCTATGATGTGCACCGCTCTATATATATTATCCTGAACTTGATGCCTAGGAACAAAGCCCGTTTAATCTATATGTATAGATCTTGGTATTATCTTCTCCAATCTTCTAGTTAAGACACCCATTAACAATTTGTAATCAATGTTAAGAACAGAAATTGGCAGATAAGATGCGCAATTGGTTGGGTCTTTGGCTGGTTTAAGAAGCACTGCAACAATCACTTGTGCTCAGGATGGTGCTATTGTACCTCCAGGCTCCATAACTGAGTTATAAGCCCTGTTCAATAATGGGACGATGGAATTCCTGAAGAATTTATAGAACTTCCCAGGAAAACCATCTGTCCCAGGGCATTTACCAGATTTCAGCCAGGCTATTTCAGAACTAATTTCACTATCCGTGATGGGGGCTGTCAGCATCTAATTTTTTGCCTGGGAGAGCTTAGGGAGATGCAAGGGGGCAAGAAACTGATTAATTAGGGTACCATCCAGGGAGGACTATAATGCTGAATAATAATCTTTAAAAGCTGTAGCTATCTCTAAGGTGGAAGAATGAGCAACTTTATTATACGAGTGAATAGTTTTTGTGATTGTAGCATTCGCTTTCCGTTGGCGTAGCCGACTGACCAGCAGCCTAAGGGCACGGGGTCCACCTTCATAATAACGTTGTTTTAGAAAAAGTAAATTCTACTCAACTTGGTAATCTAATAATGAATTAAGCTATTTTTTTAAGACTGACCAATTCAGCTTCGCAGTGTGGATCAGTTGCATTTTTCTGCTGGGACTCTAGTAAGGTTACCTTGTCGTGGAGCAACAAAATCTGTGCTTCTCTTTGCTTTTTTTTAATTGCCGAAATGGCAATAAGTTTGCCTCTACTCACAGCTTGGTGTCCCATAATATTGTGGGGGAAAACCCCGGAAGATCATTATCCCATAAAGCTGTTTTTATAGTTTCAGTAATCCAAGTTCAAATATCCTTCTCCTGCAATAAAGAAAGGTTGAGCCTCCAGAAAGTATTTTTCTTTGGTTGCCCTAAAAGTAGTTTTAAATAAATAGCAGCATGATCTCATAGTTATATCCCTTATGTCAACTCTCCTTACTTGAGCTACATACTCTTTAGAATAAAAAAGTAATCCAACCTAGAATATACTTTATATACCGCAGAATAAAAAGTGAAATCCTTACTTTGCCTTAGTTTATACCTTCAAGAGTCCATATAGCCAACTCCATAAGGAGCCTACCCATTCTTTGAGGCACCCTGCAGTCCGTCTCTGGAATAGGGGATGTAGTGTCAAGATGGGGGTTAAATGCCAAATTCAGATCCCTGCCCATAACCAAAATGCCTTCTGCCCACTCTGCAAGTTTTGCAATAAGGCCTATGTGAAAGGCTGGATACACCAGTTAGCCACTTCCAGAAAGGAGCCCCCAGAAGGGGGATGGTGGGAGAGAAAGCAGACCTGATGACTGAGATCCCCTCAAAGATCTACTGTTATGGTAATGGGTTATGTGACTGTTCTATCTTCGTTGGGGTTATCTCAGTCATCAGGACACACTGAAGGAACGAGTCCCAAGCAGTTACAGGTGCAAACAGTCTGGGAGGAAGGCCAACCATAAACTTAAGACAGGAGGCCCTGCAGCACAGCCCTGCCAAAACCTGCACGAGCTCCTAAGGCAATGTCCAGACTGTAGTGCTTGGTGAAAGTATGGACAGTACTCCAGATGGCAGCCGCACAGATGTCAACGACTGTGACCCCTTGGAAACAAGCTATAGAGGCAGCCATGCCTCTAGTGGAATGAGTTTTAACCGCTTCAGGCAATTATTTGCCATACTTGTTGTAGCAGAACACAATGCAATTTGCCAACCATTTGGATAAACACTGCTTAGAAACTGAAGCACCTTCGTTACCTGGGGCGAAGGAAACAAACAACTGCTTCGACCTTCTACATTCCTTTGTGTGAAGCAGTTAGTACTATAGAGTTCTGCATATATCTAACATATGGAGCAGTGCTTCCCCTGGACTGGTGTGCTTGGGAAAATAAACAGGAAGGTGGACAGATTGGTTGGGTGTAAACTCAGAGACCACCTTAGGGACAAACTTAGGATGTGTGTGCAAAGACACGCTGTCTTTGTGAAAAATCAAATAAGGATCCTCGCACCAGAGGGCCTGAAGCTCTGAAATTCTTTGAGCAGAAATAATAGCGACTAAAAATAATGCATTCCAAGAGAGAAAGCATAGCTTGCAAGTTGCAGCTGGCTAAAAAGGAGACGGGGTCAATTTTTCCAAAACAAAATTTAAATTCCAAGCTGGTAGTACACTGTGTTTTTGTTGTATATTTGAATACTAAATGAATATAGAATCCCTTTCAATTGGTTATCATTATGTTGGTTTCACCCATCAAAAAATTAGGTGTGCGGTGGGTTGGTGTCATGGGGTAAAGCTTATGTACGGATACATGTTCATACATGGACATTTTAGGTACAGCATGCCATTTACTAGGTAGTTAGTGTTTGTGCCCATTTCTTTTATGTGCACAAACTCTCGGCATCTAGTACATGACACAATGGGGTTAAGTTATGTGATGACTACTTGTTCACTTACAAAATGGTTATATGATTCAGTTTGACTAGTTATCAGTACATTACTGTTCCTGGGGAAGGGGTCTGTTTTCACATAGGTTTTGTTTCAAAGTTCTAGGACTGTTGCCGTATACAGTTTGATTACATACTGGCACATTATAAAACAATGAACATATTACATACAGGATCTCAATTACTAGGGGGTATCTGTTAAGTTTGATTTTAATAATACATTAATACTTGCCCGTGGGGGGGGGAGTTAATTCCCTCAGTTTTTGATTTGGATTGATAGAACTGTTACTTAATAGTACAGAATATTATATATATATATATATGGAAACATGCTGATAAATGGATATATTAGGATAACAGTATCTCAATTACAAGGGGGTCTGGGCTAGGTTTGGGTATTGAATGTGCAGAACTCAAATCACTTGTTACAGAGTTACAGATAGATCATGTTTAAACGGTATAAGTTTAAAGAACAGCCGACGCCTTCAACAAAACCCTCACAAAATATAATGTTTGGACACAGTTCAGCTTGTATTTCACATTAGTTCTGTATGTCTCCTCCCCATTATTCATTACTGAGGACATCTGCATGAAAACAGCAGCTTTGTTCCTAACAATTTCATCTATTTCAGTTGCTTTCTCCTTACCTGAGGTCATAATGCACTGCTTGTGACATCAGTTACTCCCATGGCAACAGACTGTGATGTAACAACAGAGGATTGTGACTTGAAGTAGGGAGTCAGCTATACAGACAGATGAACATTAAGGGATACAGATCACGTATTCATGCAAACTTCCTCAGTGATAAATAAATGGGAGGAGAAATCTGTATATGGAATGCGAGCTGAATTGTACCTAATTATTATGTTTTTCAAAGTTATCTTGGAGGCGTCAGCAGCTCCAACTATTCATGAATAATACTGACTTACTGTACATTGTTTTTAAGTCAAACATACGCGAATAGTACTTACACTGTATAAATATGGGAAACAGCTGGTCAATGCTTAATTTACACTAGGACAGGTTGTCTTTAAACCCACAGTTTAGCCTAACACAAACATATTTTCTTATTTACAAGACTTTTAACATTATATACTATGTATTTCTTCAACTTAATTCATCTTTATGTTTCATGGCTTTTCTTAGGGAAAGAAACTTTTCAATTCAGTACGTTTTTCCTTGACATGCCTTTCTTGTGATGGTACTCTGTTGTTCCATCAGTGCAGTTTACTTTGGTCCTGTAGCTGCCATACGGCGTCAGAACCATCCATTGCTGAACCCGATCCTAAATGACCACCGGGACAGAATGAGTTAAGCCAATGGGATTTTAACAAATTTTTTTTTTTTTAAATTGGCATTTTATGCATGATCTGGACTTTGAGAAAGTGTACTCTTTCAAGCCAACTCTTATTTTTCTAATGAAGAATTCTATGTAATTCGAAAGCTCAAGCTATTTTCTTTTGTAACATCTCGGTTGGTCCAATAAAGTATAAAATCATCTTTTTTCTGGATTGGTTGATATGGAGAATACAGGGTCCGATTTCTGGCTGACAACAGACCCTACCAGTTATGTAATGCTCTCACTCAGGGCAGAGAGTGGGATACAGGCTTTATTCCTATAGAATGAACCAAGTTTATGATACAGCTTCTTGTGGATGGCGTCAACGTGACAAGTCAAGATGGAAGTCCAAACAACTACCACAATACTGTATTTGAAGGAGGAGGAGACTTCTTCCAGCTAGGAGCCATCCAAGATCATGAAGACTGGGGAGGACTGGACTTTGGCCAATCATTGCCTGGTGCCAAAGGTCATGGAGATGGTTTTCTTATCACCAAGGGTCAGTGGGTTAGTACAAAACCAGCGCTGGAGATAAAGACAGAGAAAATACAGAAAACTGCCGGCAAAAGAAGGCTCTGTGGTCTATCCTGTCTGGTTGATGAAACTGTACATGTCCCCATAGGGGATCATGACTGACTTCCTCCACTGACATTGTCGAAGTCACTCTGGAGCTGTGCAGCCAAGTCAGAGGGACCACAGGGAAAAAGCACAGGGTCATCCACGTACATGTGGATGTCCGAAGAGACACACGCCTTAATAATATTGTTAAAGAAAAGTGAGAACAGGATAGCTCCAAGGAGAACCTAAGGGTACACCTGAACTGACTGGGAGAGGAAAGAAGCAAGACGAAGAGCTGGAGAAGGCACTTACTGTATACAAAAAAGTAAAGACCTAATGAGTCAGACGGGGGAAACAGGATTTTTTCCTTTAAAATGGACACGTAAGAAATGAAACAAAGCAGAAAAACAATCTTTTACTGTAAATATTTTATCTGATGTCACATGCCAATAAACAAAATTGTGAAAACAAATGGAATGGAGATTTAGAGTTCTTTACATGCCAGTACTGAGATCCCCCAAAATGGTTACTTACTGTTTTCTTTTCCGGAACTCTGAAAAATATTCGCATTTATAGAAAAAATGGCCAAAAACAACAGTTACATAAGAACTTACTGTAACAGTAGATTTTCGAGGGAATCTCTGTCATCAGGTCACACCTTTAGAACAAGTCCCATGCAGTGCTAAGCACAAAAACAGTCTGGGTGGTAGGAGGCCAGGGTCCTAAGAAAGAAGGCCCTGAAGCACAGCTAGGCCAAAAGCGTGCCCTTCTTCTGGAGGCAATGTCCAGACTGTAGTGCTTGGTGAATGTGTGGACAGTACTCCAAGTTACAGCAGCACAAATCTCAGCTACTGCATGCTTCTGAGACAAGCAACAGAAGTGGCCATGCACCTAGTGGAATTGCCCTTGACAACTCCTGAAAGTTCCTTACCATACTTCCTGTAAGAAAAAACAATACAGTTGGCCAACCATTTGGACAAGCGCTGTTTAGAAACTGGAGCGCCCTCTTTCCTAGGGACGAAAGAAACAAACAACTGAGAGGACTTCCTGCAATCCTTAGTACAGTGTGTATTGTACCCAAGAATCCTATGCACATCCAAAGTAAGGAGCAATGCTTCCCGTGGACTGGCATGCTCTGGAAAATAAACAGGCAGATGGATGGATTGATTCAGAGTAAACACAGACACCACCTTAGGAAGAAACTTAGGATTAGTACTCATAGAGACCCTGTCTTTGCGAAAAATCAAATAAGGCTGCTCACGCATGAGAGGCTGTAGCTCTGAAATTCTTTGGGCAGAAGTAATAGCAACTAAAAATAATGCTTTCATGATAGAAAAGCATACCTCACAAGACACGGCTGGCTCAAAAGGATGCAGGGTTAGTTTCTCTAAAATGAAATACAGGTCCCAAGCCGGGACCTTATTATGGATAGGAGGCTTCAAGTGAAGAATGCCTCTGAAAAAAGGATGGGCCACATCCAACTGGGCCACCATACGGCTATCAATGGGCACATGAAAGGCTGAAATAGCAGACAGGTGCACTTTAATAGATGAATGTTGAAGTCCTGCATCTGATAAGGACAGGAGATACTCCAGAACTTGGTTGACCAGACAAGTGGAAGGGTCCAGGTGATGGGAAGCGGCCCACATAGCAAAGCGCTTCCACTTCATAGAATAAGTGACCGTGGTGGAAGGTTTCCTGGCAGCCACAAAGACATCAGCCACCTTCTGAGACACCCCAAAGCGGGCAACGGCTACATCCTCAGGAGCCATGCATGCAGATGGGAGGGATCTGAGGTCCGGATGGTCCAAGATCCCCTGAGCCTGTGCCAATAGGTCCAGCAAAAGGGCAGGGGGAACTGGAGGTTCCACAGCCAACTGCTCCAGTAATGGAAACCATATCTGATGAGGCCAGAATGGAGCCACCAGAATTAGGGTGGCACCCTCCATCTGTAGTTTGATGAGAACCCTCTGAATCAGAGTAAAGAGTGGGAAGGCATAGAAAAACCTCCCTTTCCAGGAGAGGGACAACGCATCTTGCCAGAAAACTCCAGGCCCTGGATCTAGTGAGTAGAAATGCAGCAGTTTTGTGCTGAGTGGAGCCACAAAAAGGTCCAACTCTGGAGGTCCCCACTTGTCGAACAGGTCTTCAACGACCTAGGTCAGCAATTCCCACTTGTGCATTCTGGACTGTGACCGGCTGAGGCTGTCTGCCAAGGCGTTTTGGGCATCTGGCACATGGACGGCTGACAATTCTAGACCATGATCTAGAGCCCAGTACAAGACTCTCATCGCCTCCCAGCACAGGGGGTAGGAATGGGTCCCCCCTCGCTTGCTGATGTAACAAATCACACTGAGGTTGTCTGACTGCACCAACGAGGGGTCTGGAGAGATGTGGTTCTGGAAGGCATACAGAACTGCCCTCATCTCTAGAACGTTTATGTGGAGGCGGATCTCCCACTGGGACCACATCCCCTGTGTTTGATAAGGGCCTGGATGCGCTCCCCAACCCAGATCTGAAGCATCCATGGCGAGGATTTGGTGAGGGGTGGGGATAAGAAAGGGAACCCCTTTTAAGAGATTGCCTGGATCCATCCACCACTGAAGCACCTTGCGTACTGGGGAGGAGACTAAGATCCCTTGATCCAGATCGTCTGAACATTGATCTCTCTGGACCCCAAGGGTCCACTACAGGATCCTCATGTGTAACCTGTCCAAAGGGACCGTCACAATGGCCACGGCCATTAAGCCTAGCAACCTCAAGAACTCCCTGGCTGGGACATACTGGCAGTGAGCCACTGCCTAGGCCCAAGTTATGAGGCAGTCTACCCTGTCCTGTGGTTGGAAGACCTTGCCCAGAGTAGAGTCCAGAACCGCCCCTATGTACTGCAACCGCCTGGACAGGGTCAGTGCAGACTTGGGCAAATGGACAGTGATAACCAAGAACTGGAACAAGTGGAGAGTGTGTTCTAGACTGAGTAACAGAAGTTCCCTGGACTGGGCTTTTAGCAACCAGTCATCCAAATATGGGAACACATAAAGGCCTTTGCGCTGCAGGGCTGCTGCTACAATTGCTAAGCACCTGGTAAATACCAATAGCGCAGAGGATAAGCCAAAGAGCAACACCCTGAACTGGTAATGCTCCCCCTGGAAGAGGAACTGCAGGTACCGTTTGTAAGGAGGGCAAACCATGATATGCAGATAGGCATCCTGCATGTCTTGGGAACATAGGCAGTCACCCTGCTTGAGCAGGGGAAAGAGGCCATGTATGGTTACCATCCAGAACATTCTGTGCTGGATGAAAACATTCAGCTCCTTGAGGTCTAGCATGAGCCTCAAGTCCCCAGTTCATTTGGGAATCAGGAGGAACTGGAAGTAGAACCCTCTGTTCCTTTGCCACCTGGGCACTGGTTGTGTGGCCCCTTTGTGCAGCAAGGTGAACACTTCTTCCTGAAGCACAGCTGTGTGGTCTGGAGGGTAAGACGTGGGAATTGAGGCAACATCTGGAGGCTGTTCCTGAAGTTCTAGAGCATGGCCTTGTTTGATTATCTGCAGGGCCCAAGCATCTGTGGTAATGATTCTCCACTGGGGCAGATGGAGGGAGAACCAATCTCTGACCACCACCTCCTGGCCTGGAGTAAGGGGGGGGGGGGCTGGCAAAGAGTCAGGCTGAAGCAGAGCCAGCAGCTTGGGCCACTCAACCTCCCCTGGAGGGCTTAGCACAAGGACCAGTGGTGGAGGACGGGGCAGGCAAGACAGAGATGGCCCTGCATTTGCCCTGGAGCCTGGTTCCTGAGACAGATTTTTGAGAGACTTTACAAAAGGAGGGCGTCAGTCTGCTCCTGGGCTAGGTATGAAAAAGGGAGTGGACGTACCTAAAGGCCCTACAAGATGCCTGCAGGTCAATAATAATATCCTGCGGATCAGGACCACAAAGTATGTGACCCACAAAAGGGGCATTCAACACTTTTTTGCTGGACATCAGCTGCAAAGCCAGAGACTCTGAGCCAGGAATGTCTTATAAGGTAAATGCCAGTGGCAGCTGCCCTGGCTGTAGTATCATCTATATCACAGGTGGCTCTGAGGAGATGATTACTGACATCTGCAGAGGTATGGAGAATTTTGACAAGCTCTTGTCTCTAGGAACCCTCAAGAAGGGCCTGAGCAGTAGCCTTGTTCTTCTTCCAGAGAGTGGTCCGATACGTAATCAAATTAGATTAGTAGTTGGTAATTCTCAGTGCCAAAGTGGCAGAGGCAAAAGTCCTCTTGTCCCACAGGTCAAGCCTCCTGGATTCCAAGTCAGGGGGGAGAGAACTAAGGTGCTTAGGTGCCTTAGTCCTGTTATGAGAGGCCTTGATTACCACTGAGTCGATTTCTCGCTGGGCTGCATAAAAAAGGCATCCCCTGAGGTGCATGGTAACGCTTATCAGCCTTTCTGTCTATGGCAGGTACCAGGTTGGGCCTGTGCCAGGCAGCAGTGGCAACATCATTCAGTGCTGGCAGCACAGGAGGTATAACCTTGAGTGGAGATTCTGGGATCTCCAAGAAATCCATCAGGTTCCTCTTTGTGACATCCTCTTCCTCAGTCTGGAACCCCACAGTGGAGAAGAGTTGTTTCATAATGTTAAAGAAAGAAGAATCCTCCGGGGGAGGGACCTTGGGGTACGTTTGATCAAGTCTTCACTCCTGGAGAAGACTGCAGACTGTCAGAGGATTCAACCTCAATGTCTCCCTCCTCATCCTCTTCCGCAGGGAGGATGAGATCAGGGTGGTATTCTTCCTCTATGTTGGCCTGATTTGAGGCAGGGTAATGACTGAAGAACCAACAGCTCTCTGGAAGGTACGGGGTGGACGGGTCGAACTAATGTAAATGCCGAGGCAGCACCCGAAGGTGCGGGCAACAACGGCCCAGGCCGTGGAACAAACTGTTGTATGAGAGCCGAGGAAATGGAAAACAGAACAGCATTAAGGTCAACAGCAAGATAAGGGAGTATCGTTGACACAGGTACTGGAGAGGGTGTAGAGCCCAGCTCCGACAAACTGCCAGCCATAGTAGAGGTGGTGGGCCAGGTGCCTGTGGACGTAGAGATTCAAGAGATCTTGACGGCGGGACTGGGGCTGATGACTCTGAGGCCGGTGGCCCCTCCACAGCCATGCGAGGTTGGGAGAACTCTCCTCCATGGGGGGCCTGATATAAGCAGAGGCCTACACAGAGCGATGCACTGACACTGAAGCAATCAATGAAGCGATCCCAGGAGAAGAGGAATCCAACAGGGATTGGGCTTGCCATGGGGGGGGTACGATCCTTAGGCCAGTCCTTATCCCGATGAGGAGCGTCTCCCTGAGGGCCTGTCCCGGATCTTAGTGGCCTCACAGCCCGAAGAGGACGCTGAAGACTGGGAGGAAGAGGCCCCGGAAGACCCCTGCTCTCCGCTGGCTGCCTACTACACCATGAGGAACTTCTTCAGGGCAGGCTGAACTTCAGGCAAAGCTCGCAGGTGACAGCATTGTGACCAGGACCATGACAGCAGACACAGAGTCCATGGTCAGGCCCATGACAGCAGACACAAAGTCCATGGTCACCGGTAGAAGAAACCTTCCTTCCGCAGTGGCAGCGATGGAAAAGAGCCAACAAAGGAGTTGTTCTCGACATACAAAGACAAAAGGAATCACTTTAAAATAAAGTGAATCAAAGTCTGCTACCAAAGAAAAAGGTAAGTAATCCTGGCAGTTGAACTAAGCATTGAAGCTTTCTGTGGAGTCCATGCATGAATGGTCAATGACGGGAAAGAACTGAGGAGGGAGCAGGGCCACCTGTGCTTATATAGGGCTGTGACATCAGACCCTGACAGCATGGGTGGCCCCTACTAGACTGTCGCAGAAACACTTCAGTGAGATCCTAGTTCCTGATGGCTAAGTTCCAAAGGTGTGACCCGATATCCCCGAAGATCATAAATTATGTTTAATAGGGATATAAATCCCTATTTTAATTATTTTTCCAAGACCTTGAAGGATGGGGGTGCTCATCATTTAAACACTTTAATTACGAAATGGCAAATGAATGGTACTCAGTACCGTTACATAAGTAAACTCACTTTGACAGGTCCCACCAAAACAGCTGATCAGTTTGTTTAACAATAAATAATTACTAGTTAATTAAATGAAAACAGAATAATATCTGGTGCTTACTTGGAGTTCAAATGTTTTCTGCATTAAAAAGGGACCCTTTTCAGGCCAAAGAGGACAGAGAAAAAACTCCACACCTCTAATCCAATTCAAATACCTTCAATAACGGCATACGGGACACATTTCCCAGGGGCTTCCATGAGAACTTTCTTCAAGTGTCCATCGATAGCCAGTTTTGTGGCTTCCTGTGCACAATTAAGAGAATAAAATGACAGTTTCATAAAAATTTACTAAAGTAATAATTCCCCCCAGCTACAGTAAATTACAGTATTTTTATGTTTGCTTGTGCTCATGTGCAAGCAAAACATACTGGTGCCACTCCGGCACCATGGGGGCTGGGGAAGTGCATGCTGCAGCAGCCAATACAGCTGAGCCTGAAGGAGGTATGCGAGTCAACACTCAATCCTAACAAGGCTGCTGCTGATGCTGCTGAGCTGGATAATAGGCGGAAACTTACTACCTATGAAAGGATGCAGCCGCACCCATCACAGAACAGCTGCGTCCTTTCATAATGCCAGCATGAGCCATTCAACCAGCATATCATCCCGCCCACCCCAGTTTGTGCCTAACACAGGCAGCAGCTGCTCAATCTCCCTGCCATGACTCCCTTCCCAGTACTCTAGATAAGGGGAGTATAGGCCTATTTTACTCACCAAATTTTAAGAAATCGCTGACATTTTTTTTTTTATGTACCAATACTCACCCAACCTTGGAAATGCTCCAAGATACAACAGATGTTGTTGTTCCAAGTTTAAAGAATATTTACCCTGCCACCTGACACACATACAAAAAAAATAAAACATGCCCATCCCCCGACACACACACACACACACACACACACAAACTAACTCCGGTAGTTACATGCCCAACCCCACTACAGGTCAACGGTGACGCCACAAAGCACAAAACACCACGGTGCCCACCCCAGGTGCTGCATAACAACAAACTAATACTAGGGTGCCCAATCCCCAGTGTAGGTACCCGAAATAAAGGAAACAGTGCCCCATCATCTTTTTGTGTTCTGAAAACCTATAAAACAAATATATATATAAAAAAATTGAGCCAGTCCAAATTAATTCATGGGAATTTGCATATAGTGCCTTCAGAAAGTATTCACCCCCTTGGATTTTGTCACATTTTGTGATGTTGCAAACTCAAATTAAAATACATTTACATGGGATTTTTTTGTCACGTATCTACACAAATTACTCTATAATGTCAAAGTGGAATGAAACTTCTGGAATTTTTTGTACATGTAATTTAAAATAAAAACCTGAAATGTCTTGATTTGATAAGTATTCACCCCTTTGCTATGACACTCCAAATTGAGCTCAAGTGCATCCAATTTCCTTGTAAGATCACTCTAAAACAAGAATGGAGTCCACCTGTGGTCAGTTCAAATGGTTGACATGATTTCAGAGGAAATACACCTGTCTATATAAGGTCCCACTGTTGACAGTGCATGTCAGAGCAGAAACTCTACCATGAAGACCAAGGAGCTGTCCTAGAACTCCGTGATAGAATTGTGAGGAGGCATAGATCTGGGAGGGGTATAAAACATTTCTAGGGTGTTGAAAGTTCCCAGGAGCACAGTCAAGTCCATCATTAGGAAATGGAAAGATTCTGGAACCACCCAGACTCTTCCTAGAGCAGGCCGTCCTCCCAAACTGAGCAACCTGTAAGAAGGACCTTGGTCAGGAAGTGACCAAGAACCCAATGACCACCCTGACAGAACTACAGAGTTCCATGGCTGAGATGGGAGAACCTGTCAGAGGACAACAATCTCTGCAGCACTTCACAGATGTAGCCTCTATGGGAGAGTGGCTGAGGCGGAAGCCACTCCTGAGAAAAGCCACATAATAGCATGCCTGGGTTTGCAAGAAAGCAAGTGGCAGACTCTGAGACCATGTGGCAAAAGATTCTCTGGTCTGATGAAACAAAATTGAACTCTTTGGCCTGAATGCAAAGCACTATGCCTGGCGCAAACCGAACACAGCTCATCACCCGTGTAACACCATCCCTACCATGAAGCATGGTGGTGGCAGCATCATGTTATGGGGATGCTTTTCAGCGGCAGGGACTGGGGCACTTGTCAGGATAGAGGGAACACTGAATGGAGCCAAATACAGGCACATTCTTGAGGAGAACCTGCATCAGTCTGCAATAGACCATGGACTGGAGCGAACATTTACGTTCCAACAGGACAACGACCCCAAGCATACAGCCAAAGCAACACTGGAGTGGCTTCAGAACAAGAAGGTGAACGTCCTTGAGTGGCCCAGCCAAAGCCCAGACTTGAATCCCATTGAGAATCTGTGGAAAGACTTAAAGATTGCGGTTCACCGACGCTCCCCATCCAACTTGACAGAGCTTGAGCAAATCTGCAAGGAAGAATGGGCAAAAATTCCCATATCTAGATATGCAAAGCTGATACAGACATACCCAAGAAGACTCAAAGCTGTAATTGCTTCCAAAGGCGCTTCTACAAAAGTACTGACTCAGTGGGGTGAATACTTAAGTAAACAAGATATTTCAGTTTTTAATGTTTCATAAATGTTTGTTACACAATAAAAATATTTTTGGCCCTTTAAATTGTTGAGTATGCTGTGTGAATCAAGGGGGGAAAAATAATTTCAATGCATTACAAATTCTGGTAGTAACACAACAAAATGTGACAAAATCCAAGGGGGTGAATACTTTCTGAAGGCACTGTATGCTTTCCATGATGCTTTGCATTACTGGGGTATGTGCAATTTGTGTTTTCTTAAAAATTTGGCTGTATGGCCAATATCCTCCAGGATAACCCATGCCCCAGTGCATTTGCTCCAGGGTGCTTTTATAGTTCTCTTCTCTCTCTCTACTTTGGGCTGCCCATGACCCAAACAAATAAGATCCCCTATAGGCTGGCTCCGTCTCCCTGGGCTGAGGTACAGATATTGACAGATTTTCTATTTTATTTTTTAATATTTTTGTAGGCTTGTACACCCTTTTTTTTATTGTGCAATCAATATGGCATCACTGTTGTTTTTTGGGTGCTGTGAATCATGGCGATCGCCACTTTTTTCTCTGCTGGCGCTGATTTTGGACTTAGTAAACTTTTATTTTTTTTTAGACATACTTCTTGTTGACCGTCTCCTCTTTTTTTCTTCTCCCTTACTTAATATCCCTTCCCGTTATCGTCTCTTCCTTTTTTTGCTTTTTCCTTTAGCCCTCTTTATTCATCTGTTCTGTTTTTCTTTTTGCCTCCTAGTTTAAAATGCGTTTTCTCCTACTACTTCTGTTGGTCCCTTGTCGGTCTTCATGTGTGACTTTTTTGGCTATTTCTTCTTTTATTCCAGCTCTCTTCCTTGTGTCCTGCTTTTCTGGGCAGCAGGTGCTGGGCTTGTCAATATGGGGGGGAAGGGGGACTGTACTTGGCAGATAAATTTGTTGTTAACTCGGAGCAGCTCCGGTTTGTTTAGGACGCTTGGATTATTTCTTTTATTTGCATTGGGGCTCTCCAGTTGTCTGTTCTGTTACTGTTTTAATCTCTCTCTTCTTTATCGGGAAGCTTTTTTTCTTCGCTTCACACTGGGTTTGGCGGTATGATATATTGGTTGTTGGCATCCAGTGCTTCTTTGATGTCTTTTTTTTTTGTTTTCTAAACTTTTACTTTTATGGATTATTCAGACACAGTAGTACTTTAGTTTGGGCTCAAACTGGATGTCACTTCCCCCCCTTCCTATCAGTTTCTTTTTTCTCTAGTCTGTCGTTCATCAGGTTCTTACTGGGCTGCTGTCCCCTACTTCCATTTATTTGGCTTGTTATGGTTCTATTCATGCCTGGTACTTGCTGCCTGGCTTATTTTCTGTGTAGGGGGGACTATTTTGGTCCTTTTATCACCCAGGGCTTGTTCCCTCTTTGCCTTTGTCCTTGGAGTGTTAGCCACTTGTTTAGTTTTCCCTCCCTCCCCTTTTTTGTTTGTTTGTTGGGGTCCAGATAAAGGTTTCTGGGGAATGGAGCAGTTCTTGTTTTCCTTTTTTTCTGACCCGGTGGGAGCTGCTCTTCCAACAGCTCTTCACGGACAGGAAGGAAAGAAGTGGGCTTTTGGAGCTCGGGTTGGCTATTTTATGCCAGTATTTTTTCTTCTGGGGTTTGTTGTTGTTGTCTTTGGTTGGTTCATTCAGCTTTTGGGGGGCTGGGGTGGGAGGTAGATGGTCATGCAGGGCTTCAGCTTCCCCTCTTTTTGTTTTTCTACTGGACTATATTTACCTCCATTTTGTTATGAATCCACCTTGGAAGGTTGTATCTTGGAATATTAAGGGTGGGCAAGCTAAAGCTAAGCGTCGTAGTTTGAAACATTTTAAGAAATTACAAGTACATCTGGCTTTTTTGCAAGAAACCCATCTTCTGACTCACCATATTTCACATTTCTCAATTTAAACGTGAATGGGTGGGGCAGGTTTATGGTTTGGGTAATAGCTCTCGCCAACAGGGGGATTATTATCTTAATTGCTAGAACTCTATCTTTTGCATTTTTAAATGAGGTTGGGGAACCAGATAGTCGGTATATTTTAATTCGTGACCGTTTGGCGCATGCCAAAGTCCTACTGGGTGTTATGTGATATGGGCACGTAAAAAAACAGCTAGGCCAAAATCGGCAAAGACAAAAAGAGTGCGGCCACAGACAGCGAGGGGTATAATGCAGCGATCGCCAAAATGGCAACAAGAATGTAATAGTGGCTTTCTGCGGGGGGCTTTGCCCCAGGCATTCCCCTTACTAAAATAACCAACTCCGAGGGGTAAGCAACTCGGGGAAGGGGAAAAGCCGTAGGTCACCATTTCCACGATCGCTGTGTTGTGCCAATCGCTCTTTGTGTCCGCTGTTTTTCTTCGCTCTTTTCCGCCTCACTATTTTTGCGATTGCAGTTATCATGGGATACCGTCCTACTGGGGTCTGTATATGGTCCCAATGTGGACTGTTCCTCTTTTTTGGCTCTGTATGTTCGTTTACCGATGCTTCTGGGGAGTGACTGGAATTTGGTTTTTCAAAATGATTTAGATTGTACTCACAAACCGTCTGCAGGTCTTGCTCTGGCTCAGCGTGCCCTATGTGAATTTGTTGACCAACTTGGTCTAGTAGATCCTTGGAGGGCTCTTCAACCAACTGAAAGAGCGTTTACCTTTCACTCTATTCCGCATAACACATTTTCTAGGATTGATTATTTTCTTGTTAGCCGTCATTTACTTCCCCAAGTGTATTTTAGTCAAACTGAAGCTATGGTTCTTTCGGAAACACACACCGACTTCTATGGCCCTGGAAATTTCCGTTTACTCAGAGAGAGAGACCACATTAGGTCCCTGAACATGCAACAACTGTGGGACTCTTCCTTGGGGGATCATTTTAGATCTTTTCTTTTACAATCTGTGCAACACAATCTTGGCTCGATTCCTGCCTTTGACACATTTTGGGGTACTTTGAAGAGTCTTTGGAGGGGGGAGCTTATTTGCCTAGCCATGACCCATATGAAACTTCAGGAATCTCAGGTAACTGCTTGGTTACGAGACATCTAGAATTTGGAACGGCTTCTTTCTTCCTCGTCTCCAGAAACAGAGCAAATTCATCTTTCTGTACACAATATTCAGATTCTTTATTAGAGCAAGTGGAAGAGGCTATTACTAAAACCAAGGCCACTTACATGGGGGCGGGGGCTAGTAAATTACTGGCCCCTTCACCTTAAGCATCAATCGGCTGCTTGATGTATTAAAGGTTTATACGATCCTGTCTGTGCCTCCCCGACAGTCTATTCCAGGCAGATGGCCTCTATTTTTTCGGGATTATTTGAAATATTACTCAGAAGAACTGTCTTTAGTGGATGTTGATCAGGTTCTGTCATCCTCTTTGGTCGGCATTTTGTTGCCTCAGTTAACAGAAGCTCAATGGTCAGTTATTTCTGGTACAATTTCAGAGGAGGTCCGTGAGGCCATATCCTCACTTCTGCCCGACAAGGCTAAACATTTTATTTTGGAACTCTCCTACCGCTGACTCAGTTATTTAGCTATGTATATGTTCATGAGCTTCGAGAATCACCAGTTTTAGAGGCCTGTATAGTTGTGTTACGTAAGCCTGGTAAAGAGGACACTAATCTGAGCAGCTATAGACCAATTTCCCTCATTAATGTGGATATGAAAATCCTTGCTAAGGTCTTGGTTGCCTGGCTGAGTAAGGTCTGGAGTTGCCTTATAGCAGGTGGGTTTCATATCCGGGAGGCTCTCCAGTGACCACTTCCAAAAAACTTTTCACCTTATGTCCACATCCAGGGGGCACGATTCTGATGCGGTGTTGGTCACCCTGGACGTGGAAAAGGTTTTCGATAGGGTCTCCTGGTCTTACCTATTTACTCTTCTACCCCGCTATGGCATTCCAGATGATTTTATTAAACAGGTTCGCATTTTATATTAGTTGCCTACTGCTTGAATGTTCTGTAGTGGGGTTTTCTCAGACCTTTTTCCCCCTTACCCATGGTACTCGGCAAGGGTGTCCCCTTTCCCCTTTTCTATTTAATTTATATATTGAACCCCTGACACAGAAAATAGTTTCAGCTCCTAATATTAAAGGTATTTTGGTTGGGTCTCAGGAGTGCAAGATTTCTAATTTTGCTATGTTTTATTGCATCTTACCAACCCTCTAACTTCTTTCTCTGAAGTACTAACAGTTCTCCATACCTTTGGCTCTTTTTTAGGATATAAGCTGAATCATCACAAAACAGGGGTCTATCCTTTGTCTTCGCATGTTACTAAAAGTGAAATTCTGAAATTAGGATTACAGTGCGAGTCTCGGTCTTCTACTTATTTAGGGATACAGCTTACCTGGGACCCATCTTTGTTGAAAGCTCTTAATTTGGACCCTCTCTTAAAGCAGACAGAGCAGGATCTCCTTCGTTGGTGATCCTTGCCTCTATCTTTGTGGGGTAGCGCTAACACTATAAAAATACACATTTTGCCTTGTTTATTGTACCTCCTTGGGATGTTAAATATTGTTTGCTAAAATCTTGATTCCAGCAATTACAAATTCTGCTTACCAAATTCTTGTGGTTAGATAAACCTCCGAGGAGAACTTACGACAAATTGTTATGGCCTATGGGGGGGGCGTTAACTTCCGCTATTTTTCTGGTACTATCTCACTTACGCAACACTAAATACTGTCAATGGGGTCGTCCTGGGAACCTCGGGAGGCAGTTGGATACATACCTGCTTGGATGCAAATTGAGAGGGACCTTTGTAGTCAGTATCAGGTGGGTCTCCCCTCATTACTTTATCTTCCTTTGTCCCGACTCCCCTCTGGGCTGCGGCATTCCCCAATCACCTAGTCTACTCAGGCCCATGGCCAGCTGTGCAAATATTTAAAGCTTGCCTTATCTACACACATTTGTCAGCCTTTATTTTATAACCCCCAACATCTGAACTGACAACAAACTGATTTTGCCCAATTACTGGAGGGAGCTTCAGATTAACTGTTTGGAAGAGATCCTTATCAATGGTTCTATTATTTCTTTCAATACTTTTCGTGAGAAATTTGGTGCGTCTTCTAAACATTGTTTTTTAAATTTCATCAACTGCATCACTGCACAAGACATTTCTTGGGCAATCCTCCCTGGTCTAATCAAGCGGGTCTGTTTTTTGAAAACTTGTCCGCCCTGTCTCAGCAGCCTCATTCTATCTCCTTGTTGCACCATGCTATAAATCAGCCTTTCCAGGAAAAGACTTCTCGCATTGTATTTTATTGGGCCAATACCTTGGAAATTGACCACACTGCAGACTACTGGAAGAAAATCTGGGAAGATGTGTATAAGCATATTAAGCAAGATCGTTTACATTCACTGCAATCTAATATCCTGCATAATTTATATTTTAGTCCAGTGAAGCTTCATCAGATGGGAAAATCCGCATCTTCTGTTTGTCCTAAATGTAAGGATGCTAAAAGCACGTTGGTTCATATGTTGTGGCATTGTCCTTTCACTCACTCTTTTTGGGACTCTATTTGTAGTGGTTTAGACCCTCTACAGGGCCTCCGAGACGCCTTTACTCTTGAGGTGTATGTCTTGGGTGACTATGGTTCTTCCCTCTGGGGGCCCAGAAGGGCTTATTTGACTTCAATTGTGGCCGTGGCCAAATTACTAATTTTGCGCCACTGGCTAGATTTAACTCTTCCACCTAGGTCTGAACAGGTGAATGAAATGCTGTGTGCCTTGAATGCGGAGAAGTCAATTGCATGTTTCTACCAAGCTTATCATAAATATAAATCTTGATGGGATAACCTGCATACTCTGCTTCTGGCTTGCAAATAATAGGGGTTTGGCAGATTCCATACTTTTACAAGGAGGTTTGTATTTTTGGTGGACGCTTTTTTCTTTCAGAGGAACACTATTTTTTGTGTTTTGTCCGTTACCAGTTAATTGTTAGTCCTGCATGACCACAGGGATGGGGGTATTGGGGTGGTTGTTTTTCTTGATTTGTATGTTGTTCTTTATTATTATGGTTGCTATCTATATTAAGGTTGTGTTTTATGTATACGTTTTACTATGTTGTTGTTTGTTCTTATTGTAATTAAAACGTCCAATAAAGTTTACTTAATTACAAAAAAATTAAAAGAAGGATATCTACTTTCTGGAAACAATCCAGAGAAGGGCAACCAAGATGAGCCAGGGCCAGCAAGGCAACACCTACGAGAAGACGTTCAGGAGGCTCAACATGCACTCTCGGGGGGCGGGGGCATGAATGAGACCTTGAAGTACCTTAGCGGTATAAACAGGGTGAGCACTGAGAGCCTCTTCAGCCTTAGTGGAAAGACGACCACTAGTAGTAACAGTCTAAAGCTGGGGTAGGGAAGGTTCAGGAGGGAAATGAGGAGGCACTGTTCACTGAAAGGGTGGTAGCTAAGTGGAGAGAGCCGCTGAGGAAGGTGGTATCCCTAAAACTGGTGGACAGCTTTAAGAGAGGTTTGGACAGGGTGAGGTGGAAAGCTGCAGGTAAAGGGGAAGAGAGGGTGGAGGGGGTATTTGAGAGAGGACAAAGGGGATATGGTGAAGGGGGAACAGTTCCCTCTGTAAACACAGTGGGAACCGCACACTTGAGCAGACTGGACAGACCGTAAGGCCTTTATCTACTGGTACATTCATGCGTCCGTATGTACGTAACGTACTTATAATTACTGGTGACCCCCTTCATCACATGCTTTACAGGCCTCTTTGAAATACCGTAATAACCCAAAAAAACAGTTATTACAGCATTTTCAAAACTTTTTTTCCATTGCAATGTCCTCAACCATGTCACTCATTCCTAGCACACCACCTTATTCGCTGCTAATCTGTATGTGGGTGGGCTGAACAGATGAGGAAACCTCGCAGCTCAGTTCTTCCATTAACGAAGAACCGAAGTGATCCTTCCCGTTTGCTGTCATTTTAGGCAAGTTTGTAAACATTTACAATACTTATCTAGTTGACCCTGCCTTTACAGGGTTCAAAATTTATTTGGTTGATCCTGCTGTTCTTATCCTTCGAGTGGGACTCTGGGAAACAGCGGCAGCACCAGGAACGGACCGCGACTCACTTCTGTCATTGTAGTTCCAATAGTAATAGGAAAAAACAAAACAAAACAAAAAACACTAATCTAACATAGAAACAAAAAGAATGCCTGCATTGAAATGGGGAGACAGGCACTATGCGCACTTGTGTGTGTGAGTATGAATGAGTGACACGGAACTGCTCCACTGCTTTTGGCATTAACTCCCTGCCTTGCACCAGTAATTATAAAAAATAATAACTGAGCAAGGTGTGTGTTAGGGAGGATTTTCACACACCTGCACAGGCATCATTCTTTATCCCACCTCAGGAACAAGACAGATGTCATTTTTCAAATCCCATCCGAAACATGTTTTCACAGTCATCCCATGAAATAAACTTTCAGATGGGATTTAAAAAATTTCACTTATTTTAATCATAAGGGGGGTCATAAAAAGACTATGTTGAAAATCTGGAGTCAAAATGTCAAAAACAACGAAGTTATGAAGAAATGTTGAAATTGGAGGAACTCAGTATGTATACACTGGAGGAGAGGAGCGAGAGGGGTGATGTAATAGAGACCTTCAAGTATCTAAAAGGAATAAATAAGGTACAGGATGGCAGAGTCTTTCAGAAGAAAAGATGCTCTAGAACAACAGGCCATGACATGACACTGTAAGGGGGTAGACTAAGGGGCAATGTGAGAAAGTACTTCTTCACACAAAGGGTAGTGGAGGCATAGAACAGCCTCCCAGCAGAAGTGGTAGAGGTAAAGACGGTAGGAGATTTCAAAACTGCTTGGGACAGACATAGGGGAACCCTAGCAGTTCAAAACAAAAAAAAAAAGTGAAGCCAGAGCATCTCTAGTAGGTAGGGAAACAGAGCAGACTGGATGGGCCTCTTGGTCCTTATCTACCGTCAAGTTCTATGTTTCTACCGAGACAGAAGACTGTATGGGACCCGATCCCAGCCCAATCTAACCACACCACTGTTTTTGTCACAAACAGTTCGGCCAACACACAAATTTATTCCAAGCGAATTTGGACATTCATGTTTGGTTATACTGACAGTAGCAACAAAACTTTAACAGCCAACTGACCCACCACATACTAGTTTGCCCCCCCCCAAAAGCAGGGAAGCCGCATGTTGCTCAAGATGGCCGAACATGAATCTCAAACACAGAGAGACAAAAGACTGGCTGGGATCGGATCTAACCACACCACTTTTTGCTACAAACAGTTCGGCCAAAACATAAATTTACTGCAGGTAAGTTTAGACATTCATGTTCGGTCATATTGACAGCATCGCAAAAATGTGACAACACACAAATTTATTGCAGGCAAGTTTGGCCATTCATGTTCGGTCATATTGTGAGCAGCACCGAAAATTTAACAGACAAAACAACCCACATACTGGGTTGTCTTCCCACCCCCCATGCAGGGAAGCCATATGGTGATCCATATAGTCGAACATGTTCAAAAACACCAAGATAAACATGGTGCACAATATGGCCAAATGTTGGCTACCAAACACATGTGGACAAAGGACAGTTTGTACCATTACCGCAGCACAAAACCATATGAAACAAAACCACCTTTGATTCACATGGGTTTGGACCTACAAATTTGGTCATATTAGGGACGGCCTAGGAAATAAACAGAAGCATTCCCCTACCCCACACCCCTGAAAGCACATGACCACAAAACAGTACAAACACTATATTAACCACTGCCCCAAAGAAAACATAATTAACAAAATCAAGCATATTGCAGCTAAAAGTAATACAAATAAACTGGAACTCACCAAAATCACCTGCCCAACATGGAACAATGCTCTGCCCTGTGTTATTCTAAATTAGTAAGCAAACAAGTAAAAGTGATGAAACACTAAGCACACAGTGTGGCGGTGGAACAAAGACCCCACGGTGCTTGGTGTGTAAATCACAAATTCTGCAATATATATGAAATTAATCCCCCAACACAATTCAGAGTGCAGAATCAACACAAATGTTGCTTGCCAAACAGTCTCCAAACTTCGTTTTTAATAAAATGTAACGCTGTTTATGTTGCAGAGTTTGTACTCCGTGAGCCATGTAAGAAGGGCATACCTTGTGGCGGTTGTAACAGTGTTTGGATCTCTCACACACGACAACTCTGCAAGAACTCTCTGGGGCATCAATGGACCGACTGCGGTGCAACAAAGGCTATTACAAGCCTAGTTAGGCACCGCCCGCTCCCGCCAGTGATTGTGTGGAATATGCAGTTAGGTAACACAAAGTGACCCCCCACCTGTGATATATAAACATACAATAATCTCAGACACTACCTCAGGTGGTGGGTCAAGGTTCCTGATTGTATCGACATGCAGGGCTCCCGCAAATGCATTCTGTGCTGCCAACACAAGATGGGAAATCAGGGGGAGCTGGTGACACAAACATATAAAATAATAACGGACTTTAGTTTGGGGGCTGCTGTGATGAATGTAACAAACTCTGACATGGAGAATTATATTCAACCCAGAAAATGCTGATCAACACTGGTGAAAACTGGAGCAATTAAGGGGAACTGGAGACTAATAAAATAAAATAATACAATACACAAAAAAAGTAAGTAAGGACCAACCATCCAACCAGAGACCCATTAGTTTAACTCCTGTCCTGGGTAAAATCATGAAGAAAATGCTGAAAGATCACATCACAGATAAAATGATTAGGAAAGGGAATATAGATCATACCCAATATGGATTGGTTACAAAAAGATCATGCCTTATAAATCTAATCACCTTTCCACTGGAGTTCCCTAGAGCTCCATCCTGGGCCCCTCTACTGTTTTCCCTTTTTATAAATTCCCTTCCCGCTCATGGCCTTTCATGTAAGGACTTACTATACGCTGATGATCTTATATTATATCACAGTGACAAATCCCTAACAAATCTATCCACCACCCTTACCCAAAACTATGGGACTGTCCACAAATGGTTTCTGTCCAACAGGCTCCTAGTCAATAAAAAGAAAACTAAAGCCATGCTCCTTGGGTCCAAACTTTACCTCTCAAGCCTCACCAAATTGAATTCCTCCCTCACTGTACTTACACCGGAAGGCACACCCCCCCCCCCCCCCGGCAGAATGTCCCATTTTACATACCTTGGCGTCACCCTAGGCCCTCCCTTACTTTCTTGAAGCATATTAATAACACAGTGCAGTGAGTCAACCAGAAACTAGGGACTGGTTTCCGACTCAAACACTACTTGACAGAGGCGTGCCTAGCCATTGCCTAAAGCAACCTTCTCCCTATTAGATTATTGTGCTCTTATTTACTCCCAGGTCCTCCTCTCTGCATACCAGACTTACCAACATCTATAACAGTACCTGTAGGTTTGCACTCTTGTCACCCTGCTCCACACACTACTGCGCCTTATATCAAACCCTAGGGTGGCTCCCGCTACAGGGACATGACTATGCCCTTGGCTGCATCACTGATAACACTTTTAGAGGTGGCAAACTGTCACCTTACTCATCTCTGCTGAAACACAGAGTCACTCCCAGGTGCCTCCGTGAATCCTCTGTCCCACCACCGGAAGTTCCCAAGATCTCCCCTGTTCTGGGAAGCAAAGCCCTGTCCTTTACGGATCTCTCACTGTGGAATAAACTCCCCACTTCCCTCACTCACTAGACTTGCACCTTACTTTTAAAACTCATCTCAGAGCCTGGCTGCTATCTGAAGCAAAATGTTCCTCCTTCTCAGAATAATCTATGGATGCGACTCCTCACCCCTCTCCTGGGCCCTACCCATCCCTTCTTCTGTTAGGGTACACCATACTCTGTTCTAACATTACTTTAGTTCTACTTGCACTTGCTCCAAACTTGTGCGGTATTGCACTTGATATTTGTAACTGCATCCCTTTGACCGTATGGTATCTGTATTTCATTTGTGTATCCTGCATTTCCAATCTATTTTGTACCTTTTCGTATGCCTTGTGTAAAAAGCATTTTAATGTACTTTTTAGTTATGTGTTGACACCCGCACCATTCTTAAGTTTTGTAATTCGTTATTTGTTTGTACTCATATGTGCCATCTTTATGGCCCGGGTCACGCCTGAAAACAGTCCATGAGATCAGTGCACCTATCCGGTCAACAGACAAATAAAATAAAATAAATATACCTAGTGATACAATTTATCTTGACTTTACATAGGCCTTCGATCAGGTGCCACATGGGAGGCTATTAAGGAACCTGGGACACGAGGTTGTTAAAGTGGATAGAAGAATGGCTGGATGGTAGGACTCAAGTTGTAAGAAGTGGAGATGCCATCTCTAGTAAAATTAATGCATGCCCAGATGCGTTGTGAGGCACGAGCGTGAAGCCTAAGTGACCTCTAACCACCTAGGAAGTGTATTAATGCCCACTATACACATACCCTGGAGTGGGTTATTACACTTATAAAAATCAATTGTTGTAGCCGGCCCGGTGGCGCTGAGGGTTGAGGCGCTGGACGCCACACCTCGCGTCACGCCGGCGACCCGGGTTCGAGAGCGGACTCGGAGCCATCGAGGTCGGCAGGGAAGAGGATCGGCGTCCCAACGGGATGCTCTCCTCCTTGAGGAGGGACCAGGGTGTTTAATACACCGATGCTCGAGACAGCCAGTGGAAGCACCGACTCGGGGAGCAGCAGCCTAGGGCAGGGGAGCCGGGAGGGAGGCATGGCCGAGGCACTTGGCAGGCGTCGCGTAGCATTCCGCCCGAGCCGGCGTCCTCGGAGGTGAGAGGGGAGGGACAGAAAACCGGAAAACAACCCTCGGCACTCCGGATGACGGCAGCTCTGGCCACCCAGATGACACAACACGGGCAGACCCCGCTGTGTAAGGTGCTAAGGAGGCAGGTAGCAGCACCTGAGAAAAGAGACACTCTAGGGGCAGACTCAGTGGGGGAGTTTGGAGGGCATTGAGACAGCCCGAAGGAGGGGAGTGCAGGGGGCGTCCAGGAGGGGATAAACAGAATAAAAAAATAAAAAAAAATCAATTGTTGTTTGAAATGGAAAAATATTTTCACAAATGGTTTTATTTAAAGAGATCCACCAAGATAAATGGATCAGCCACTGCACCCAACATTTATGTTCCTTACCACCACAGAAGTTCAGCAGTCTGCAAACATCCAAATTTGATGCAGAAGTTAAAAAAATTATTTGCTCCATGAAATTAATAAAACCAGGTCCTACAGACTTCCCGGTTATGAGTGCCACCCCTGCTCCGCCCCTGTGCTCACTTATGCGATGACGAGATGCCAGTGCGAGTATGGGGGCGCACTCCATTATAAGCAATGGGCAGCAGCTTTTGCTTAAAATTTTTATCTTGGGGCGTTAATGAGCAGCTAATTTGAACAGTCACAACTCTCCAGAGCTCCACACCACAATGAACAAAAAACCTGGCTAAAGACTCTGAAATCATTTATTTCACCAGAAAAAAAGCTATCTATAAGACTACTGCAATGGACGAGTACCTGGCATTGGGGAAATCGTCGCGGCATGGAGGCAAAAGTGCAAAAAAAAAAAAAAAAATCAGCTGCATCCGAGACCGCTACTCCATGCGGACCAGGCCCAATATCGCTCTCAGCTACGGAGCTAGCAGTTATTAGCAAGGCTGTATCAGAACAAATCCTGGCAGATCTGACATCAAAATGGAATAGAGTGGAGAGATCCATCACCAGTTTGTCCTCAGAAGTTAAGCAGCATTCCGGGAGGCTTCAAGAAGCAGAGCAAAGAATCTCCGACATCGAAGATGCCACGAGAGGAGCGCCCAATAAGCTGGCTAAAATTGTACGGGAGGTGGAGGAGCTAAAGGACACTTTAGACTATCAGGAGAACTACAGTCGTTGAAATAACCTCTGCATCAGAGGTCTCCCGGAGGAAGTGGAACGGGGCAACCTTTTTGTGCCTCCATCCTGCCTAAACTCCTCAACGTCCAAACTAAAGCGGGCAAAATTAAAATAGAGAGGGCACACAGAACACTGGCCCCGAAGCCTCCTGAGGATCAGCTGCCCCAAGTAATTTTTCGGATGCACCATTACCCAGCTAGGTAAGCGTTAATGGCGGCCTACAGAAACCAAAAAGAGCTTGTATTCGAGGGGCATAAATGACCTCTACATCAGGTCCTTTCAGCAAGAATCCAGAAAAAAGACAGCAGTTTAATAACCAAATGGACCAACTGAGGGAGAGTGGATTGGAATTTTTCATGGCATACCCTGCAGTCATGAAGGTCTGGTGGGAAGGTGCAACATACTCGTTCTGGAAGCCTGTTAAGCTACAGTCCTACATCCAGGAATGAGATAAAAAGAATAAATAGAATGGGTGAACAATCCAATAAGTACTTGGAGGGTTCTGGACTTTCTAAATAACCCCAAAAGAATCAACGCTGTTGTGGCTCTTTACCCAAGGACAGGGGGAGGGATGGCACCATGAGTGAGAACATTTAATGCTGGACTCAGACTGACACTGCTCCCCTACACATACAGAGGATACGAGGGGGTCCATTGAAGCAGCGTTGGGATGGATAATTAAACTCAGACCATGCGAAATAGTACTTAGGCTCCCAGGACCACCTGCAAAGCAGACCATGTGGCGTGGTGCTCGTGGCCACCCAGGCACCTCACAATTTGCTAACCGGCCGCATATCCGAATTCTTTATGACGAGCAACGCTGAAATGGGACATTTCTCTAAAGGTGGACTTATTTCTTTAATGAACAGCACCAGCTATTGCATGGTCTGAGAAGAGTGGAGGGAGCAGTAAACAGGATTTAAAGAGAAAAGTTGCAATTGCTCACAATAATTAGCTTAATAATCGAGTGCTCAGGAGATGGGGGAAGCGGGAGGAAGGGTAATAATTCGCAATAAAATATGGAGGAAGGGGGGAACAAAAAGGGAGAAGGGGATTTCAGAGACAGCATGGGGGGGAGACTATATGCGCATAATTGAGAGTCTTTGGAAAGTCGGCGGCTGCGTCTGTGCAAGGGTTCAACAGCTGTTTGTGACCCTGCAGCGTGCCTTTACCTCACCTCAGATAAAGAGAGCCGCGGGGGGGTTACCCGCTGCATAGAAAAGCAAAATTCACATGACACAGAGCAAACACATTTGGAAACAGCAATGGGGCTCAAAATGAGAAGGGGGCTTTAGAGCCTAATAAGGCTGTTTCCACTAGCCCATATAATAGCTTTCTCACCAGGTCAGAAAATAGGGACGAATTAAAGCAAAAATAAAGGCACAGTGATAACAAATATGCTTAAAATGGTGGTGTGGAGGGAAGGGGCCGTAGAGTTGGGATAGAAGAAATAAGGGAAATATTGGAAAGAAATCAGAATGAGAATAACTTCTCACAGAAGGGTGACAGATAAACTTCTAGATAAGAAGGGACACAGGAAAGGGGAACTGGTAAACTGGCTAAATCACAAGAGTTATTGTACTACACACACGTTGACGTATGACACTTTTTATGGTTCTTATAGTCATTTTTGTGTTGTTTGTTGCAGTTGCTTTGCTAATAACTATGTTAAGCAAATACTTATGTGCAGAGGTAGAATTCAAATGAAACAGGAAAGTGAAAATGGGTGTAGCGGGGGCAAGTGAAAATTCAGCTACAGTCATGGCTGAGCAAGTCCTAAAAGTTTGGATTTGAACACCCCTGGGTTTATGCTGTTACCTATGGGTTTTTTCCCCCTACATACAGGTCAGAGAAAGACTTACTAGGCATTGAGATCTTCTGACCCCCACCACTGAAGAGATCCCTGAGGGAGGAAATCCTTTTAGAATGCAGACCCACTGCACGCCCTATGCAGCAATTCTATCAACTGTTACTGGGCAGCCTACCACATCCCACTATCAGAATAAAGGAGAAGTGGAATAATGATCTGGGAAATCAGTAGTGGTTCGAAGGAGAATGGGAGAAGGTCCTGAAGGTAGTCAGTGAATCCTCGCTCAGTAATAAACAGACATTTGTTTTCAGTTCCTCCATAGAACATATTTCGAAATTCACCCCTGCCCTGGCCAACAAAACGGACCCATCAAAACTGGAGCTCTGTCCCAAACGTAAAACTCAGGTGGGATCCTACAACCACATGGTATGAAACGGTCCCAGGTTCCAGCCCTTTTGGTGGGAAGTACAACTACTATCCTGTCCAGGACTCTGGGAATCCCCAACATCACTGCTCCTAGCACTATTCTTCTAGGCCTACCTGAAGCTCTGGCCTGTGGTATGGTGCATCTGCATCCCTTATGGTTAACAGGTACAGCTGTGGGTAAAAACATACTGCCCAGACATTAGAGCAAGAGAATCCATCAACAGTAGCTCAATGGACCATGACTCTCTTAAGACTGTATGAAACTAGAAAAGACCCAATATTCTACAGTAAATAAAGTTAGCCAATAGAGTAAACTATGGGAACCCCATGAAAAAGCTTTGGGATAACCACGGTTTCCCCACTTCTGATCTCGCGACTGCATGCAGCATTTCACTGTCGCTACGCCACGGGAAGGGGGTGATTGGCAGGAGGGAGGAGTCCTTTCCCTATTCAGAGAATGTTAGTCCAAGATGTATTGCTTAAATACCAAAGGGTTTAAGCTGTATTTGTCGCTAATGCCTATTTTTTTTCCCTGCAGAAAGAAACCAATATGCACACATGTCACAGAATGACTTCTGCTTGTTCATCTTCTCTACACAGCTCAACATGGAATGCTGACGGTATGCATAATGTTTATTGTATATGCATGTATATTTGTCTCGCTACCTGTTCTGCCCTATTTGTCTCTCGTTGACAAAGAGATTTTACAAAAAAGGAAAAAATATTGCAGAGAAGGAACAGAACTAACTTTTCTTGTTTAAGGCATGGAGACATCTGCCTCACTAACACATGTACTAATTGTCTCAGCTAAATCAAAAGTGTTCTACTCAGTGGTTAGAAGATGGGGAACATGTCACATGGATACTTTTGCCTCAGAGGAGAGAAAAAAAAAAATCATAGTTCTGGTCTCACTACAGACAAGTTAAAGCAGCAGTGCAACAAAATCAGGAAGTGATTATCAAAATTTTTCTTGACTGTAAGCATGCTGCCATAGATGAGCTGTCCATATCTGCAAATATTTTTCTCTAGGGATCTTTAGTTTTTTTAGGTATTTAAAATTTATTTCAATTGTTGTGGCACCACAATAAATATGGCGGCTGACTAATTTTCAGCTGCGTTCCCCTTTCACATCGCATCATGTCTTTACTGCAGTGGGACCTTGTGTTGAACACTCCTGATGTCTCTGTGGAGTACTGCCAATCATACATATGTGCAGTTTGCAGCAGAGGGGGTTTCAGCTCAACATGGCGGGAGGCAGCAATGTAAACAAAAACAAAAGGACAACAGAGCACACTACGGGGTGATAGTACAATGCCGGCGAGAAACAGTACCAGGTATATGTTCAGCAGAGAGCAGACACTAAACTGTTCAAAAAGCGCCATTTTTTTTTTTACATTGTACTGCTGCTTTTAGACAAATTTACTTATATGGCAATCAACCCAAATAACTCTTTGGGTTTACAGAATAAACAAATATTAGCTAAAAACAATATAAAATATTGCATATTCAAGCATTATAAACTAAAGTCAACTCCACAGCAAAATGCCAGCCACCTTGAAAGCTCTGTTCTCCCCCACCCCGCCTAGAATGAGGAATGGTCAAGAGGCCCTCCTCATAGACTGGAGAGGACCGACAGGTGTGTATGGGTTCTGGATAGCTAGGACCAAGACCACGCAGGATCTTGTAAACCAACAAGCCTATCTTGATGGTGACACGCTACCGGCCAGTACAGGTCATGAAGCACTGGCAAGACAGATCGAGATCAAGAGGTTGCAGCTATTAGCCAAGCCACTGCATTCTGGACCAGCTGCAGGCAACATATCAATCCCCCCAAATAACTTTAGGCACAAAATGCTGCAATAATCCAGTCCATAAGTGACAAAGGTGTGCACAATCGTAGTCAGGACAGCAGACACTAAATAGGGTTTAATCTGGGCAATATTACATAGATTAAAAAAAGCCAACACAGACTACCACAGACTCATGATGATAAAGAGACCGCTTTCAGCCCTCAAAGACGCATAGATTATGCATGCTGTCCACAGCTCTGAATGTGCAACTGCAAAAAGATGGTAATGCAGTAGCAACACCCCTCACTGCCCTTGGGAACCTGACTCGATATGCAGAACCACAGTCTTGCCAGGGTTCAGGCTGTATCAGCTGGAGGCAATTCAGTTGTTAATTTCTCCCAGACCACTACTCAACACAGAATCAGAAGGTGACCCATCAGGTGTACAGGGAACGTAGAGCTGGGTATCATCTTCACAACAGTGAAACTCCAGACAGTACTGCCAAATGAACTTACACAGGGGTAAGATATGCACGGAACAAAACAGGATTCAGCCCTGTGGCACTTCACATGTAAGGGCATCTACCTTGCAGATGGATTTACCCAAGGCAACCTGCTGCACCCTACCCAAGAAGTAGGACTCAAACCATCACAACAATGTGTCAATGTGTCCTACGTAATGCCTTAGGCGATTCATAAGGCCCTCATGGTCCACCGTGTTGAAAGCTGATCAGAGCTCCAAAAGGACCAAGATGGACTTTGACCTCGGTCTCTCACCATGAGGAGATCATTAAATACCTTTACAAGGGCCATCTGTGCTGTGCCGTGCTGTGGTCTGTGTCATGACTGGAAAGCCTCGCAGATGTGGAAACTTTCCAGATGCATTCATTTCAAGTTGTGCTGCCACCAGGGATCACACAGCAACAGTACAAAAGATATAGTTTGTATCCGTTGGAACGGAGTGGCCTTTTGCATGTGTCCTCTCCATTTCCAGAGTCCCAAAGTATATCAATAGCAAGGGACAAGGTAAAGTTAGTTTCCTAGCCCCTTCTGGCCAAGGAGACCCTGCTTTCAAAAACAAATGGATGTGACAGAATCTTTACCAGACAGCCTCCTCTGAGAAGTCTAGGACTTACTATGGAAGGGTTTTCCATAAGCTGCCCCATATTCCTTTTCTTCACCTCTTCTGATGATCAATATCAGATCATCAAGGTTTAAAGGAAAAGGCTCATAGCTTCCATACTGTGCTTCCATCATCCCCCCATTACAAGACTCGGATGTGCAGTCAACGTTTTGATGGTATAAAACCTTAACTTAGAAAACAATCTGACTGGAGCATCAATTGCTGGAGAGAATTCAGAGGAGAGCAACTAGAATGATAGAGGGACCACAGGATAGATCATACGAGGAAAGGTTGAGGAACCTGGGGATGTACACGCTGGAAGACAGAAGGCAGAGGGAGGATATGACAGAGACATTCAAATACTTGAAAGGAATAAACAGGGTAGAAAATGAGGGCCTATTCAACAAAAGGGCCAACACCACCACTAGAGGGCACAACCTAAGACTGGTGGGGGGAAGGTTCAAGAGGGACGTGAGGAAGCACTTCTTTACTGAGAGAGCAGTGACAGCATGGATCAAGCAGCCAAAGGAAGTGGTGGAGACAAAGTCAGTGGGTGCCTTCAAAATTGCATAGGATAAACACAAAGGCATGTCATGTGGCAGTGCCAGGGAAAGAACAGATATCAGGGTGGGGGGGTGGGATCATAGGTGTAAACTTAGGGCCAAACTCAATCACTATTATCTCAAGCAGACACGATAGACCAGAGGTCTCCTTCTGCTGGCTATTTTCTTATGTTCTTATCTTCCACACCAGACTTACCCAGACTTTTTTCTGCTACCCACAATCCCACAAGGAGAAACTCAGCAGGCGTGCACAGTAAAGCTGACACTTCTTCCCCAGTGACCTGACAGACAACCACCACCCAGAGCTACACTGTTCAATGTCAGTTAATGGAGCCAGCTCCCTGCAGCCCTATCTCGGAGGATTAAATCCAGGGTTACTAGAGGCGGGTAAGGGGTGGAGATGGTGACAATGGATCAGGGAGACTGCCTAGCAGAGGAAGAGCAGCTTCTGTGAGAAGAAACAGCATGCAAAACAATATAGTATTTTAAGTCAAGGTGTCACAAGCTGGCCTGTAAGTAGGTAACAACGCCCAGCAGGGTGTGGCTTATGCTCTAATAGACCAGTTACATGTGCTGGAACCACAAGAAGAAGCAGAGTGAGTTCAAGCACCTGTAACTGTGATAATAACTGGGTGTGGTTTTTTCCTAAGGGAAAACCGGTTATAATTCGCTGTTATAATGACGAACATGCGCCGGGTTTCCCTTGTTCTGCGCATGCCTCAGCCGTCCTCTTACCATCCTCAGTATCGGCCGCGATTCCTTAGCACTGAACACCTCACCGGCATTTGGAGTTGACAGTAACTTCATTTTTTAAAAAGTTAACTAGGTTATTTTATATAACTGCTGTGGAGAAAAAATTATCCCCAGCAATTATATAAAACAAAACATGGAGTGATGTGTTTAATTTGAGAGTTTACATACAGTACATCCTTGGTGTTGGATGCTTAAACAAACCCCTCATGCTCTGCTCTTGGGGAGTTATGTAGCATCCAACACCTCGCGTGTGTGTGTAATCTCGTTAAACGCACCACCCCATGTATTATTCTATATTCATTACTGCACAACCCACATTACCTGGAAGTATGTTCTCGCACTTATAAAATGGGGCATTGGCTGGTACAGAAAACAAGAAAATGATGACAGACAGGTATGTGTAAGCAAGAAAAATAAGTATTATAGTGGCTGTATTCTGCTGCTATAGAAAATAGCTGATCTTCTGGCTGTTCTTCTCATGCTGATTGCTGAGCTAAATCCCACCTATGAAGCACTGAGAGGCTCTTCCTGTTGCTACTCGTGCTGACTGCTGAGCCATTTATTTATTTCGTTTTTCTTGACCGGGTAAGTGCACTACAAATCCTGCCTATTTTCAGGCACAACCCGGGGGAGGGGATACAGATGAATGCCAACTGACCTTGAACCAGATTAAGCTGTTGGTGGTATTTTACGTGAATGGAGGAATTTGGCCATTGCATCGGGGAAATTCCCCTGCTCTTTTCAAGAAGTGCCATGGGATCTTTAACATCCACCTGAACTACCATCAGAACAGGCAGATGGGACCTCGGTTTAACGTCTCATCCGAAAGACAGCACCTCAGGAGTGCAGCACCCCCCTCATGCTGCACTACAGTGTCAGTATTGGGATATTAACCCAAGTGCCTGGTGTGGGGATAGAACCCACAGCCTACTGATCTCCCGGCCTCAGAGGCGAGTGTGCTACCTGCTGAGCCACAGACACTGCCATACGCCAGCCATAATAGCCATCCATACTGCATACATATTACATTTTCTAAACTGTTATGTAGATAAAATTGCTATTGTCAGTATGAGATTGTAACCAATATATTACGTTTATTATTTTTATATATAATGTTTTGAGTTATCTGGGACACTATTGAAAATGAGCCTAGGCTCAATGGCTAATATCCCAAAACACATGAACTTGATACCCCACCTGTGAAGCACTGAGAGGTCTTCCTGTTGAGACCCATGCCAACCACTAAGCTATATCTCACCGGTGAAGCGCTGAGAGGTCTTCCTGTGGAGACACATGCCAACCACTAAGCTATATCCCACCGGTGAAGCACTGAGAGGTCTTCCTGTGGAGACTCATGCCAACCGCTAAGCTATAGCCCACCGGTGAAGCACAGAGGTCTTCCTGTGGAGACTCATGCCAACCACTAAGCTATATCGCACCGGTGAAGCGCTGAGAGGTCTTCCTGTGGAGACTCATGCCAACCACTAAGCTATAGCCCACCGGTGAAGCACCGAGAGGTCTTCCTGTGGAGACTCATGCTAACCGCTAAGCTATATCCCACCGGTGAAGCGCTGAGATGTCTTCCTGTGGAGACTCATGCCAACTGCTAAGCTATAGCCCAAATGTGAAGCACTGAGAGGTCTTCTTGTTGCTATTCATGCTGTCTAATGAGCTATTGTCCACCTGTTGGGCATTAAAAGTATGTGCTTGTTGCTAATACGTATAGTGATTTCACTGTGTACTGTAACTTACTATGACTTGCCTAACTAAAGAAGTGCCAAATTGTGGTATTTGCTCTGGTAAATGTATGGCTTTCAGGGCCTGATGGCCAATCACCTTGCAGGACTTTCAGAACCCATTTTATAAGTGTAATTAGTGCTGTTAAAACCAGTGGTGTAAATGCATGGCGATCAAATAACTTGTAACCAGGGCTGGAACGGGGTTGGGGGGCAGGGTATGGCATATTGCCAATGTTAAAAATGTATGGCAACAATAAAATTACTTGTAACTTACTTTCAGTCCATGAACAGCTGCAGATTTCTTCCGGTAAACCATATATAATATGGCAGTAACTGTTGAACTTGTAGCCAGGAGTATGACCTGGCCCACCGAAGGTCTCCCATTACCCTCCATCCAGAATGCCGACCTAAACCAAAAAAAAAAAAAAAAGAACTGTTAGGGAAATTCAGGGCTTGAATTCAGGAATGAGTGGGACAGTGCAGTCTAGAGGACTTCCCCATCATAGAGTCACAGTAAACTGGAAAACTTTCAAGTCCAACATCTAAAATCCACAGTGAAACGAACCAAAGCATAAAGGCACAGAGGAGGGATTGCAGCACGCACAAAAAGTTCAAAAGGCAAAACAACAAATGTATAGTGCACAATGAGAAAAATCAAGGAGCAAAGTGAATCTGTTATCATGTGTGTTTAATGTGCATATCAAAGGTAAAGCAGACCAGCAGTAACAGTCCAGCACTTCAGATCTATGCAGGTTCTCCATCAGGCTCCCCCCCTCAAGATGAAGACTCCAGAGGGGATCCAAGCATCAGGATTTTAGTGCTGGTTCACTTCACCTTTGATATGCACATTAAACATACGTGCAAACAGATCCGTCTATGCTCCTTGATTTTCTCTTTGCTCACTACACCTTTGTTGTGTTCCAGAGACACACATTTGTGTGAAACCCAGCAGGGTTTCTGTGTTCTTCACCTACTGGTGTTTGTGGTGGTACGTAATAAAAGACACACTTTTGGCAGCTGAGAGTGCTGGCTTTTGTTCTTTTGACCTTTGTTGTGTTGCCTAAAATCTGCAGACTGGGTTAAAACTGGGTAGTGGTCAAAGGTATGGCAATCATGCACCGAGGGCAAAGAAACCCAGAGACGGTACTGACGGTCACAAAACAGGTAAGGGACTAGAGGGTAATCTTACTGGATGACTTCAGGTGGCCAGACAGTGCAACAAGGTAGTGGACAGGGCCACTGGGATGCTGGAGTGCATAGGGAGTGGTATCAACAGCAGAAAGAGATGATGCTACCTCTGTACAGATAGTTGGTGAGACACCCCCACCCCGAGTACTGTGTCCAGTTCTGGATACCACATCTCTGGAAGGAGACAGGTTAGAGGCCGCCCAGAGGACAGCAACTAAAATGGTGCAGGGGCTGCATTAGAAGCCCTGTTAAGAGAGACTGAGGAATCAATACGGGAGTGAATAGGGTATAGCAGGGGAGTATTTTTCTGAGGAAAACATACACGAGAACAAGGGGGCATGCAATAAAGCTGGAAGGGGGAATTTAAGAGGTATATAAGGAAGTACTTCTTCACTGAAAGAGTGGTGGATTCCTGAACAGTCTTCCAGTGGAGGTAATGAGGGCAAAAACAGTAGTGGGCTTCAATAATGTGTGGGATAGTCACAAAGGAATCTTGGTAAGGAAGCCGGGGGCAAGGTAGCCAGATATCACGCAGGTCTACGGTGACAGTATAGGCAGGGAAAACTGGGCAGACTAGGTGGGACAAGCAGTCCTTATCTGCCCACAGATTCTGTGTGTCTATGTTTCTAAAACTGTCAGAATGCTTGGCTTGGCCTACCATGAGTCAAAGTACTGGTAATTACAAGGCTTGGCGCAGGGTGTATGTGTGTGTGTGTGTGGGGGGGTTAAATACTGTTATAACATGCCTGGCCATGTTATAAGTGAATTAACCCACTCCAGAGCGTGGGTTACATGGGGAAATAATTCACACCTGGGTGGTTGTTGGCATCCGGCGTGGATTAATTCCCCAGTAACCCATGCTCTGTTGTCGGTTAATCCTTAGTTTCTTTTCATACGTTTATACCAAATCTTAAATGAAACTCCACTTTCTCCTCCAAGACTTTACAACTCCCTCTAGCAAATGACCCTTACCCCAGATCCCTGTGGTTGCCCTCCTCCCTCCACGGCACCTTTTAGCCCAGATATTCAGGGAGTCTGTCCCGTTGGTGTTGTCACCATTCCAGCTTTAGTGCAATTTTATCCACCTAGGCATACTGCTTGTTTTAAATTTACTTTGCATCATATTATGTTTTTTTTCTATGTTTGATGTCATCCTCAATTCAAATGAGTTTAAAAAAATAATTATGGCCGTACATCTGTAAAATGATTGTACTTTTGCACCCATTTCATTTTTTTCTCTGTATTTCCTTGCGTATGATACTGTTGCTGCTCACCCATTACTGTATCTTTACTCTGCACCTTACTGTAGTCTCCCTCCCCCAGGAGACATCTGGAAAAGAGCTGTTACCAGCTCAGTATGTCTTTCCTTGCAAAACTTTTGAAATAAATATCAATACATTTCTAATTTACTACGACAGTGCTTTCAATATAGGTGGTACAAGAGAATCTACTGTACATATCATGTCTCAGGTTTTAATGCAACACGGCTACGTGTGGTGGTAGTACTCTTAATGGCTGCTGCACGAATACAAAGTTACTGCTTTGTAAAGCTCTTTTGGGATACAGCTGTTTGAAAGGTGCTATATAAAACACAATTTTATTCTAGTAAACAAAAAAAAAGTTACTTATTTATAATGACGTTTTCTAGCGATATTCAGACATAGCCACACCAGCAAGAATACCCATGCATACCATGAGATTCAAATAATACAGCTAGTAGTAAGGTAACATTGAAAGCTACTAGTAAAACAACATGATTTTCCCATTTTTCTTTTAGTAGGTATATTGTCAGGTGAAATAAGTTTTATTCTGCAAATGTATTTGCCTTTCTTTAATATACACTGTGATATTCTTTATACATAAATCACAATACTCAAAACCTGATGAAAACTTCACCACACGTAAGCTATGTCTTCTTCTAACAATCTGGATCTATTGTAAGCCTCATACTAGCAGAAACTACCAGCAGTACTACTTACTACAAGAAGGAAACGCAACTAGGACTATTTGGCTAACAACTTTTCAGCACTGCACAGATGACATCTGGGTCCCTATTAAGACTCCAAGTTTGTTTCTACCAAAGAATCAAACACTTCTAACTTCGGTGTTCGATTGTTTCAGACGGTGGTGGACTTTTAAGGGAAAACAAGCAGACTTTTGGTTCGACTGGTTCAATCTGGTCCAAACGGTGCAGACCAGTCGAACCACGAACCACAGTTCACGCCTGAAACAATTAACTAGGGCACAATGTGAGTCAAATTTTGGAGGCTGAGCTACACTCAGCTCAACGACATGAGCCACAGTGAAAGGTCACTTGAACCCTCATCGTTGGGTTGTTAGGTAGCTCAGGCAGGGCTGTGATTCAGTCTAAGTTACATTACCTAGAAAATTCTTGAAAACAACTAAAAACAATCTTCAAAAGTTCAACCTATCAGTCCTGCAATGGCGGGGCTGCTAAAGGACATATAATATACATTTAGGAGGGAAAAAAAATAAATAAAAAGGCAGGGTAAGAAGTAGCAGTATTGCAGACTTGCAGCAGGCCTCTGGGACCAGGGGCTTGCCTGGGAATGGAGGGGGAGAAAGAGACTACTCTGGACTGAAGGAGGAGTGTGCTTTGGGCTGGGCAGTGGGCCGATGGGGCGGCAGTCTGCCACTGCCCATTTGTTGCCTAATTTCAGCAGTGCAGCTTTTTTTTGCAGAACTAGCATTTTAGCAGGGCATATAAACCAGTTTTGACTGAAGCCCCTGCCAGAAGTCTGATGTGATACATTATTTTTTTTGGGGGGGGGGGGTTACTCTTAGTAATTTTACCAGCAGGCAGCAGGACAGTGCCTTGCCACACTGTCACCTTGGTGGTATCCCACACACACACAAAAAAAAAATCCTTCATTGATTCATATTTCTTTTTGTGGCAGTTTAAAACTGTTTAGTTTTTATTCTTCCTCCCAGAGTCCTGAAGCAGTGTTTTACAGTGTGAGCTGGGCAGTGGGCAGGGAAGCAAATGTTTGCCAGCTGTCAGAATGCTGGGGGCTCAGCCTCTGGTAACTGGCACCTTACTGGTATCCCATAAAAAAATAATTCTTCACTCATGTTTATTTTTGTGGAAGTTTAAATTAAAGTGCTTTACTCTTTATTCCAAATGAGTCTGGAAGCAGCCTTTTGCAGTGTGATCTGGGCAGTGCAGCAGTGTGTGCCAGTGTCTGGCCCCTGGCAGTTTGCACCTTGCTGACATACCATAAAAATGTACATATTTTTTTAAATCTCTACATTCCCTTAAGTTACTGAAGGTTCTTCCTCCTCCTCCAAGTCCTGAAGCAACGTGTGTGTGTGTTGTCCTGAGCTGCTGCTGCAGTATGAGCCGGATAGTGACTAGCATGTGTCTGCCAGCTGGCAGTGTGCTAGTGCCCTGCCTTCATAGTTGGCACCTTGGTGACATCCCATACAAAAAAAAGTATAAGAAAAAATAAATAAAAATTCTCCATATTCCCTCAAGGAAGTTGCTGAAGTTCCTTCATTCCTTCCCCCTTCCTCCTCCTGAGTCCTGAAGCAGCCTGTGTGTGTAGCTGGCAGTGTGCCAGTGCCCGGCCCCTGGTAGTTGGCACCTTGGTGGCAACCCAAAAAACATAAATAAATTTGACCTCCTCGCTAGAGGCAACGTTGGTGCCTGAATGAGCAGGTCGTCCAGATAAAGGTAGACATGATGTCCCTCCTGTCATAGTTGAGCCACCATAACTATCAATACCTTCAAGAAAACTCGGGGGGCTGTTGCAAGGCCAAATGGAAGCACCTTGTACTGGAAATGTTTGCCCAGTATCATGAATCTGAGGTAGTTCTGGAGGGACTGACAGATGGTGATGTGACGGTAAGCATCAGTCAGATCTATTGAAGCTAAGAAGTCTCCCTGCTGAACAACCTGGTTTATCGACCTCAGAGACTCCATCTTGAATATTTTGTGGCGACAAACTTGTTCAGATGCTTCAGATCCAGAATGGGCTGGAAGCCCTCGGACTTCTTGGGAACTATGAAGTAAATGGAATAAAACCCTTGATCTTGCTCATTTGGAGGAACCGCCACACTGGCCCCCATCTGAATGAGATGGGTCAGTGTGTCCAATACCGCCTGGCATTTTGTCACTTGCTTTGAAACCGGGGATGGCAGGAAGCGTCACCTTGAGGGAACCATTAAAAATTCTATGGCACAACCTAGTTGAAGGATTTCCAGAACCCAGGCATCTGACATTGTTTGCGCCCATCTTGCACAAAACTCCTGGAGTCTTCCACCAAGGGAATGGGGGTAGTGATGGGCCCGCGTACCTTCATTGTGAGGTACCAGGCTTTTGCACTGGTCCTCCTCTGCAGCGCCTGGGAAGGGATGCTGTACTGCCGTAACCCCTATTTCCCTGAGTAGGCACCTCTGTTTCTTTGGTTACCAAAGTTCCGGAAGGCACGAAACCCCCCCTCGGAACTGCCTGCACCGGTCATCACCCTGACCCCTTGGGATGCTGTGGCCTTGCACTGCTGTTCAAACACTGGGAGGTGGCACCTTCTTATCTTGTACATCCTGCAAAACAGAATCCAGACAAGAATCAAAGAACAAAGTTCTTTCACACAGAAGGCTAAACAGTTTCGCCTTCGAAGCCTGATAAGAAGACCAATGTCTGAGCCACATGGACCTCATGGCCGATGCAATGTGGTAAGCCGAATGGACTGACATGCATAAACTACCAACTGTAGAATCACCAAAGGTGGATTCCATGGACACCAACTGCAAAATGCTCACACCCTCTGAATTAGGAGGGATGAAGTCAGTCATCACAGTGACCCAAAGGTTTAAGACCCTGGCAATAAAAAATTAAGCATGGGAAGTACGAATATTTGTGCCAGTAAAGGCGAATGTCCTCCTGCATGAGTTATCCATCCGCTTGGCATGTGCCTGTGATAGGGCCAGAGCACCCTCGACTGGAAAGGTGGTGTGTTTTATAGAATTATAAAATGCCTTGTCTGCCAGAGGGGGAGATTCCCACTTGTGAGACCTGTCCCCTAAAAAGGGGATAATTCCTAGTCTTTGGTTTGGGAAGATTTTTTTTCTCTGATCCACACCTGCCCATTCTTGCTCAATAATTTGGTCACAATGAATAAAACCTGGGAAACTCTTTGGAGCAGAGAAGGATGCAGACAGAACAGGATTAATATCCACCATCTCCAATGATTTCTCTTCCTTAAGTTGTAAGGATCTGCAAGTCTCAGCTATTAGAGAGGACAAGAACTTATCAAATGGGTGGAATCGGAATCCTGGTCTACGGTTATTCCTCCATCTCCTTCTTGAAGGGGACGTCCTCCTCATCCGAGAGTAACTTTTTAAGGTCAGGAGTTTCCCCAAGATCCCCGTAATCCTCACCTTGGCCATCTACTAAGTCAGGGTCGGGGTCTGCCTGCACACCTAATTCCGCAGCCTGTTCATGCTGCATCGCACCTGGAGGACATGCCTGTGTGGGTCCCTCCTGACCTGAGGGGCCCGGTTTGGGGTCGGGTGGATGTGCTGGGATGTCCTGCAGGACATCAAGGCCCAGAAGCTCAACAAGGAGCAATCAGAGAGATTTTCGCAATTATGCTTTGCTGCTGCCAAGAGACGGACCAGGTGTCCCCACTCTACAGCTCATGGGACCGGCAAGGGGTATCGTGAGAGAAATATTATTCTGGGCAACACAATAAGGATAATATGTACCCATGGGGGAGGCCTCATCACCCTTCTGCAGGTCTTACATCTTTTCATAATTAACGGTCTCCTGTAAGCCATGGTGCCAATTAACAGAAAAAATGTGACAGGAAAATCCCCAGATTTTAAACTGTATTATTGAAAATGTTTTTCCACAACAGTCAACCAACTGCCAAATGCTCCAGGAGCTTCAACAATGATCTAACTTATTATGGAAGCGCTCCTAAAAAAAAAGAATCATCTCCTATCTGGAGTAGAGCACAACATTAGATCCTAGCCAAGATGGATTTACGATGGGGAGATTCTGCAAAACAAATTTAAATGTATTTTTTTTTTTACAAATATTATTTAAAAACAATAATTTCTTTAGTATTTGAAGTGAGTTTTATACAAAAATAGTCCTATATGTACAGTGTGTTTACATTTAGGCTGTCAGTAGGTGTTGCTAATGCTGCATGTAAGCAGCAGTTTAGTAAGGGCAAAGGGAGGGCAGGTGGTGACTTCAGACACTAGTGCAGGGTTGTACAGCCAGAAAAGAGAAGGCCACTTCAAATGTCAGAGGCTGCCAGTGGGATCCCTAACCTAGCACTGGGCATATTAGGCCGAATTAGCCAACTAGATACATTTACTGGTTGCTGATCAGATTAGGGAAGCAGCCAGTACTTGCCAGTCTGCAGCCAGCAGGACCTTTTCTTTTCTAAATTGTTTTTTTTTTTTTTTTTTCCACTCCATCTAGCTTGTGGTCTAAGGGTCTGCAAAATTGAGCCCATCGAGATGGAGGCAAGTAGTACTCGCATGCAAGAGAATTAAAAAAGTACAGGAGAGCTGTTGTTGAGAGTGGAGCCACAGGACATGCGTGACGAGGGAGATCAGAGTTGGTGTCAACAGGTACATGTTGTGCAGGGATGAGCAGCCATGTTTTTTGTGGGCAGATGAGCGTAGGGGTTTGTTGCGTGCTGAGTCCTTATGTAGCTCTCAGCCAATCAGGATTCAGCATTCTTCAGAGAACTGATATTTATTTATTTAAAAATTTTGGTGTCTGGGAGAGGCACACAGAGCAAAGGCTCATTTCCAGGTGCGACCAAGGGTAAAGGGGGTACAGACAAGTGAACAGTCAGGTGCAATATAAACAGCATGCAAATATTAAAGAGAAATTTAAAGGTAATAAATTAATGATACATTGGCAAACACTGCTGGACGTTTTTAGCCTACAGTTAGCACAGGAAGCCAGCTGTAAAAGAGAAACTAAAGGAGGAAGGGAAGGACAGAAAGAATCATAAGGGGATAAAGTGAAAGGACTACTACTGGCAATGAGTCAGATGGGTTAGGGAAAGTGGAAAGCAGAAGAAGGCAAGTTGACAATAAGAGGAGAAAGAGAACCTCACCCAGGTTGCTGGGAGGAGGAAGGTCAGAAGCCAAAGGGAGGGAGGGATTGGGAAAGGAAACTTTTTAGAGAGTGCAGGGAAGCAGATGAACGAAGGGAGCTAGGAAGAGAGTTCCAAAGAGAAGGGAGACGAGAAATATGCAGCGTGTCCCAAACTGGAACATGGACATGGGAGTGAGAAGGTACTGAGGTCACTGAAGCATAGCTGATAAGAGGAAGGGGATGTTGGGGAGAGGAGATGTCACACATTTTCAATCAATCAATCTTTATTTATCCAGGCGAAACACCATTGAGACAGCTCATTTACAAGGTGGACCTGGGTCAGGTTAAAAAAAAAAAAACAGCCTATGCAACACAAAAAGGATACTAGATACACAAAAACAATAAGAACAGCAATACATGTGTTGCAGTAAGCACATCCAAAACCATTAAGCACATAAGGGTACATATGTTGTAAAAGAATTTCAGAATTGTTCTCAGTTGTCACACATTTCGCTTAAGAAAGGCTGAGAGGTACGCTGGCTCAATGCATTTTTTGATGGCAAAAAACACAGCCCGCCATAGCAGAAATAAATAGTATTTAGAAATAAATTCACAAGTGAAAGTTTTCATCACTCTGTATAAATACACAAGTTTTGACTTGGTAGTTTAAGGCAGGTTAAATGCACTTTTTACTCCTGCTCGTCTCTTTTAGGCCAACATAACTATAAATCTTTCATAAAACGGTCCTGTGCGATTATTTTACTTTATCTAGTTTACTGAGTACGTCTGGTACTCGGGGAGTGCTGTTTACCTCCTTCGATACAATAATTACAGTAGCTGTTTCGAACCGAGTAGCCAGGCCTGCGTTAAGCAGCGTTAGCAGACTCTCTCCCTCTTGCCCTTTACAGTAATGCGGACGGGGGTTCAGTTTGCCGCCAGGTCTCGTCCTGTCTGCAGGTTCTTAACAGCTGGCCCTTTCCGAATAATCCATGCCCAGTTCCCCAATGATACCGAGTGCGGACTAATCCCAGGATCGCTACAACTAGCCCAGCTTAATGACTGTTCATGGGAGTTGTAGTCCACGCTGGTAGCAGACGCTTTCCCAGGGCTCATGGGAGTCGTGGTCCAAACAGGTAGGCGATTTCGGTTTGACCAGGGCTCACCGGAGCAGCAGTCCACGCGTATACCAGGCAAATTCGGGGTCACGGCTGCCAGAGCTCATGGGAGTTGTAGTCCACCAGGTAGTAGATGATTTCGCAGGGTCTAGAGGTTGCAGTCCACACAGGTAGCAGTCGCAGACAATTTAGGCGTGGCCTGCACAGAACTTGAAAAGATGACTAGAATGGCAACGCAGCACACAGTTGCGTGCGCCATATTGTGGTTGGCTAAAGGGCTAACGTTGACCTTTTTGCAAGACAGTGTAGTACAACACGAAGTGTCAAATTATTTTGTCGCTCTGGCAGTAATGATGTTTCTTGCATAGTACACGGATAGAGAACGGTAGTTTGGTCTGCGGATTATTCACTTTTTGTGGATATGAAAAGAAAATAGTTATGATATAGACGGCATACTGCCAATACTCATAGGAACATACGAAAAAGGCCATTTGGTCTATCAAGTCTGCTCGTATTGCAGGGTCCACAGCTTGAGCTAATGTCCCCTACCCTCCCTACCCATGATCCTTACTTTACCCCACGCCTATCCCAGCCTCTCTTCAAGCTGGCCATTGTCTTCATTGAGGTGACCTCTTCCGGCAGTGAATTCCAAGTGGCCACCGCCTTCTCTGTGAAGAAGTGCTTCTTGACCTCCCTCCTAAACCTCCCACCCTCCAGCTTAAGACTGTGCCCGCTAGTGTTATGGTTGCTACTCAGCTTAAAGAGATTCTCCTTATTTATTATTAGATCATTGATTTACAGACCTTTGAGTCATAGACTCATTTACAAAGGCACCTCGTCAAGAGAGCAATACATCACAGCAAACAAACAGTACAGTACATAACGCTTAGATTAAAAAAGCAACCGGTGTTACAGGCATTCACTGGTGGTACGCGCTTGGTAATAGGTAGATCACAGTGGTCATAATATAGGTACACGAGTACCACGTCAGGTAGCAACCAGAGATATTTTATTACATTAGTCAGCAGATGTTGCATGAGACCCCACTTATATACAGCAAAAGTAGACAGGGCAGACCCAGCCATGGGGTGAAGGTAAGGGGCAGGTGGGGGATTATGAGCAGTTGCAGCAGCGAGTGCTTGTCAGATGGCTTCTAAGGGAGACCTTGAAAGGACTAAGCTTAGTGGAGTCAGCTATATTGGCTGGGAGGGAATTGAACCAGGAGGGAGCCCGATAGCAAAAGGATCTCTGGGCCATAGAGGTCCTTACCCTAGGGACAATAAGGGAGGTTTTGACAGTGCTGCCGGTGGAGACTGAGGGGGAGGCATGCTGCAGGGAGGAGGTGACCCGGGGGGCGGGGGGAGAGCCCTAGCAGGGTCTTTTTTACAAGAAGGCAGGTTTGGAAGCAGAGTCTTTCTTCAAGGTTGAGCAAGTTGGCAGTGGAGTACAGCAGGCATGTATGGGTGTGCCTAGGGGCTCCCAGCATTAGCCTGCAGGCCTTGTTTATAGAGAGCTGGATTCTTGCAAGCACAGTGTTGGCTGCAGCATAGATGGGCAGTCCATAGTCGATTAGCAACAGAACAGAGGAGGGCCTCTTGTGGTAGGCAGTCCCTGTGGCGGTATAACAGTCCAATCCTGACACTGGTGGCAGCAGAAAGGGCATTGATACGGAAATAGAAGGGGAGTGCCGAATCAAAGGTAATGCCTAAATACTTGTAGGAGGAAACCTGCTCAATGGGGTTTAGTGTTCTAGGCAGCATCACGAGAGGGGCATCACTGGCTTTGCTTTGGCGATTCGAGAAGAGTATAGCTTTGGTCTTTTTTAGGTTTAGGACTAGCCTTTCTGATGTGAACCAATGCTCAGCTCTATCAAAAGCTTGTTTGTGGGTGGTCTGGAGTGTGTTGGGGTTGGGGTCAGCGGCGAAGAGCATAGCGCCATCCGTGTAGCGGAGCATCTTACTTGGGCAAGCCAAGGGGAGGCAGCTAAGGTAGAGACTGAAGAGGAGAGGGCCTAAAATGGAGCCCTGGGGAACCCCAGAGCGGACAGGTCGTGTGTCAGGGTGCTATTGATTTTTACACACTGAGTTCTGGCAGAGAGGTAGCTGGTGAACCATGCAAGGGGGCCGGGGGGAGAACCCAAGGCATCTGAGGGAGTCAGGCAGGAGAGGATGGCAAACCGTGTCAAAGGCCTTGGAGAGGTCAATGAACATGGCACTGGCAGGACTTCCGGCATCAAGAGCAGAATGCAGCAAGTTGGAGAATTCAAGTAGCGTGGTTTTGGTGCTGTGACCTGCACGAAAGCCATGCTGTTTAGGGCACAGGATATTATGCATGGCCAGGTATTCAGCAAGCTGGTTGGCAACTACTTTTTCAAGGGCCTTAGAGAGTGGGGGAAGGATGGAGATAGGTCGATAGTTACCTGGGGTCGCTCGATCGCCACTCTTTAGGATAGGAGTGATGATGGCAGTTTTCCATGTGCTGGGGAACTTCCCCAGGCACAGAGAGCGGTTGAGCAGCTCGGTAAGTGGGACCAGGATAGCATCCAACGTCAGACAAAGTAGCCTAGTGTCCAGTAGGTCGGTACCGGGGTTGTTACTACTAATGGCTTTTTGCAGAAGGGGTCTAGCCTCCAATGGGGAGATGGTACATAGATAGAAGGGAGGTCTCTGGAGAGTGGGTAGGGGTGCTACTGGGATGGGGTCAAAGAAGTTACTGGGCAAGACTGAACTCAGGTCTGAGAAAGTGTGGTTTAGGCAGTCTGCAATGCCAAGGGGGTCAGAGCCATTAGTTCCATTAAAGGAGAGTTGAGTGGGGAGCGGGATTTCCCATTCAGCTCCTTTACATTATCCCAAAAGTTTCTAGCTGACCCCCAGGAGGAGATGAGCGGATTGGTAGTACTGGGCTTTGGCCTGTCGAATGGCCCAAGTACACTTATTGCGCTCAGTGTTGTACACTTGCCAGATTCCATGGTAATGTGCCATAGGTTGTCTCTCATTTTAAGTTTGTGAAGGAGGGAGGGGTAACCCAGGGCATGTTTTGCTTTTTGGTGCGATTTCTATCGAAGGGGGCATAGAGGTCACAGGCAGTGTTAAAAGTGCAGTGAAAAAATCCAGTGCCTCGTCTATGGGCGGTGCAAGCCTGATTGAGGACCAATCCAGTTGTGAAGAGTACAGTTTAAAATGACAGGTCATACAGGAGTGGCCCGGCGTCGCTGGGTGGTTTGTGGTGCAGGTTTGCTGTTGGCAGCGGACCGAGAGAATACGACCGGGGAGTGGTCACTAAGTGAGCTGGGAAGTACACTAATATCGAGCACCTTCTGGGGGCGGTTGGTAATGGTGATATCCAGGAGGGTGCTGGAGCCAGTAGAGGGGTTGAAATCTAGTTGGGGTGGTGACAAGCTGGGACATGTTAAGGGCGGTAAAGATATCTCTGGTTTGGGAGGCCGTGGCAGAGAGCCAGTTGATATTCAGGTCACCAACAATTATCTGGGCCATTTTGGGCGGTAGGCCAGAGAGGTAGTCAGCAAGTGCCTGAATGGCGAGATCTTGCTTTCTGGGGGGAATATAGGCAACGGTGAGAAAAAGTGGGCCCTTACCAAGGTTGGGGGAGATTTTTAGTGTGAGGGCTTGTGCCCGTTATCAAGCTTGGGTGGTAGAAGTGCATGTCTGAGGAGGGAGTCACGCATATAGACAGCACAACCACCTCCACGCTTACCCACGCGATCTTCCCTGAAAAGGGTGTAACCAGGGAGGAAGACAAAGGAGTCGGGTGGATTTGGAAAACCAGGTTTCGACGAGTGCGACAATGTCTGGTTGGTGCTGAGTAACCCAGCATTGGAATGCAGCAGCCTTCTTGAGGCTGCAAATATTAATAGAAGCTATGCGGAGTCCTTGAGCCTGGGCAGGCTTGTTCATAAGGTTGGGCACAGGGCCAGGGTTTGGGTGAATGTTACCTGATAGAAGCAACAGGAGGGTGATTAGGTGCACCAAAGCATGGTGGTGATTGTGGCATCTCCCCCTGCGACTGGACATGGGGCAGGGTGCTGGGGTGCAAGGGGTGGGTAGAGTAGAAGGATGGGAAAGACATTGAGAAGAAACCAAGGTATGAGTGGAAGTAGAGGTAGCAGGGTGGAAGTGTGTGGGGTACCGAGGGTGGGAGGTGATCGAGCATCGGGGGGTCTGGTAGAGGTGTTGCAGATAAGAGGGGGGGATACTATGCGTAGAGGGTGATGGTCCTAAATAAGGTGGGGCTGGTGTAGGAAGTAGGAGGAGGACCATAGTCAGTGTCAATGCACTTGATCCCAGATACATTGAGGACAATAAGTTATTTGAGCACGAGAGAGGATCACCCCTTTAAGAAGTTACAGAAAGGAGAGCCCCTTTAAGGAGTTGCTGTAATTGACTAGTGTGAGGCCTCAGGGGGCCGGGATCACTGGGGAAGTGTACTTAGTAAAGGGGGGGTGAAAAAATTGTCCAGAGAGCAGTACAGCAAGGCAGTGGCCGAGCTGTGTTTTGAAAAAGGTGCCTTGTATGCTTTCTTTCTCAATGGGGATCTGCAGCATCCAATCAGGAAGCAGCCACAGTCCCCAGGAGCCAGTCCAGTTATGGGGATTGAAGCCTCACAGCTCAAAGCTAGGAGCTGACTAAACGTACCTGCTTTCCTTGGTCAGGGGGTGGCGGGCTGGATGCAGAGGTCCGACCGCCAGCAGGTAGCAGTGCCAGGGCCACTCGGCTGAAGTGGAGAGCCTGGTTTCAGCTTGTGGCTGCTTTCCTTGGTCAGGGGGTGGCGGGCTGGATGCAGGGGTCCGACCGCCAGCAGGTAGCAGCGCCAGGCCCACTCGGCTGAAGTGGAGAGCCTGGTTTGGGCTTGTGGCTGCTTTCCTTGGTCAGGGGGTGGCGGGCTGGATGCAGACGTCCGACCGCCAGCAGGTAGCAGCGCCAGGGCCACTCAGCTGAAGTGGAGAGCCTGGTTTGGGCTTGTGGCTGCTTTCCTTGGTCAGGGGTGGTGGGCTGGATGCAGAGGTCCGACTGCCAGCAGGTAGCAGCACCAGGGCCACTCAACCTTATTTATCCCTTTCAGGTACTTGAAGGTCCCAATCATGACCCCTCTCTCTCTGCTGTCTTGCAGGGAATAGTACATGTTCAGTGCCATCAATCTCTCCTCGTATGTCTTACCCTGCTGACCCACTATCATCTTTGTAGCCCTCCTCTGGACCTTCTCCAGCAGGTCAGTGTCCTTTTTGAGGTGTGGGCACCAGTACTGAACTCCATACTGTAGATGTGGCCTTACCAGTGACCTGTACAAGGGCAGTATAACCACCTCTCTCCTACTACTGATCCCCCTAGATATGCATCCCAGCATCTTGTTTGCCTTTGCTGTTGCTTTCTTGCACTGCGAGGAGTGTTTCAGGTCACTAGTGATCATCACTCCCAGGTCCTTCTCCTCTGATGCAGATATTCAGACTCCACCCAAGTAGTACTCTGTCCTGGGATTCTTGGCTCTAGTATGCATAACTTTGCATTTTTGGGCATTGAAGCCAAGCTGCCAGATCCTAGACCACCTCTCACAGCTTTTCCAGATCTTCCTGTAAGTCCTGTATCCCTTCAGCTGTGTCCACTCTTCCGCAGAGCATGGTGTCATCCGCAAATAGGCACATTTTGCCCTTAATGCCATCCCCAGTGTCATTGATGAAGACATTGAACAACACCGGCCCCAGCATAGAGCCCTGTGGAACCCCACTGGTTACCTCTCTGGTACCAGATAACTCTTCCCCCCCTTCCCCACAGCCACCCTCTGGATTCTGTTCCTCAGCCAGTTTTCCACCCATCTGGCCATCTTTTCCCAAACCCAAGATCCACCAACTTCCTGATCAACCTTTTGTGGGTCACAGGGTCAAAGGCCTTGCTGAAATCAGGATAGAGAATGTCTACCGCTTGGTCGCTGTCTGCTGTCTTAGTGACACAGTCAAAGAAGTCAATCAGATTAATTTGACACTATCCCCCCACCTCCACCCCATGAATCCATGCTGCCTTGCGTCCTGGAGACCATGCTCCTCTAGCTATTCCACCAACCTTTCCTTTAGTATGGTCACCATGAGCTTGCCCACAATGGAGGTCAGACTGACTGGTCTGTAATTCCCTGGGTCATCCTTGGGACTGCTTTTGTGGAGGGACACTACATGTGCTGTTCTCCAGTCCTGCAGCACCACGCCTGACTCTAGTGAACTATTAAATAGGTCTGCCGGCTCCACAGCCAGTTCCTTTAGTACCCTTGGATGTACTCTGTCCAGGCCTGGTGATTTGTCCACCTTCAATGCCAGCAGACCCTCCCTCACTCTATCCTCCTCTATCACTACATCTGTGTTCCCCTTCCTCCCTGCTCCTCTTTTCCTTCCTGAAGCACTGGTCCGTCCTTCTCCCTGGTGAAGACGGAACAGAAGTATTCATTTAGTATCTGTGCTTTAACCCATTATCCTCCACCCACTCCACCCCTTTCTTAAGCCTAACAACCCCTTCCTTCTTGTCCCTTTTCTTACTTATATAGTGAAAGAAAGCCTTCTCCCCCTTCTTAGAAACATAGACTTTGACGGCAGATAAGGACCACTTGGCCCACCCAGTCTGTCCATTTCCCTACCTATTGGATACGCTGCAGATTCTAGTTAACCAACAGCCTACTTCCTGCAACCCCCCACTATAATTGCCTTATGTCTGTCCCATGCATGTTTGAATTCCCCACTGTTTTAGACCCCACAACCTCTCCAGGAAAGGCGGTTCCATCGTCCACCACTGTCTCCGTGAAAGAATTTCCTCACATTACCCCTGAGCCATCCCCCTCTAACTTTAAATTGTGCCCTTGTTCTTCACATCTCTTTTCTGAAAGATGCTACCTCCTGGACTTAGTTGATTCCTTGAGGTACTTAAAAGTTTCTATCATGTCCCCCATCCCTCCTTTCATCAAGGGTATACATATTAAGCTCTCTCAGTCTGTCTTCGTATGGTTTCTGATGTAGACCCTGCACCATTTTAGTTGCCCTCTCTGGACTGCTTCCATCCTGTCTATGTCCTTGCATAGATGAGGTCTCCAAAACTGCACGCAGTACTCCAGATGGGGTCTCACCAACTGTCTGTACAGAGGATAACCACTTCTCTTTCTACTTGTGATGCCCCTCCTATGCATCCCAGTATCCCCCTGGCTCTCCTTACTGACTTCTCACATTGCTTACCCACCTTAGGTCATCTGAGATACTACACCCAGATCCCTTTCCATTATGGTTGTCGTTAGTACCTCCCGCTATTGTGTACTCTCTCCTGGATTTTTATTTCCAGGTGCATTACTTTGCACTTCTTTGCATTGACTAAGTTGCCTATATGTCTGACGTTCCTCCAACCTTGCCAAGTCCCTTCTCATCCTTTCTACCCCTTGTGTATCAACTCTGTTACAGATCTTTGTGTCATCTGCAAAGAGGCATACCTTTCCTTCAGACCCTCTGCAATGTCACCTATAAGAAGGCGTTAAAGAGGACTGGACCCAGTACTGAGCCTGAGGGTACTCTACTAGTAACCCCCTTTCTAAGAATGTGTTCCATTCATTATTATTTCTGTGTCCTGTTGTGCAGCCAGTTTGCTACTCCAGGCTACCACCCTGGGACCCACTCCCAAGCTGGCTAACTTGATTATTACTTTGTGCGGACTGTGTCAGATGCCTTGCTAAAGTCTAGGTAGGCCATATCCACAGCCCTCCCTGGTCTATTAGTTTGGTCACCCAGTCAAAGAAATTGATTAGATTCATCTGACATGACCTTCCTGCTGTGAATCCATGCTGCTTTGGGTCCTGTGCCCCGCTGGCCTCTAGGTACTGAACAATTCTTTCTTTCAGAAGTGATTCCATCATTTTCCCCACCACTGAGGTCAAACTAACAGGTCTGTAGTTTCCTGCTTCTGCCTTGCTCCCACTTTTGTGAAGGGGAATCACATCTGCCCTCCTCCAGTCCTCAGGTACCACCCCATCTTCCCATGATTTGTTAAAAAGTGTGGTTAGTGGTGTCACTGGGTCCTCCTTAGCTCTTTTAGGATTCTAGGGTGAACTCGTCAGGCCCCATTGCTTTGTCCACCTTGAGTTTTAGGAGTTCTTTCAGGATCTTTTCTTCCGTAGAAATGGATCAGGCCAACCCCACTACCCAGAGCGCTTCTACTGTTTGGTTTAGGTAACTCCTCCTCTTTTGTTTTGTGAATACTGAGCAAAAGTATTCATTCAGCATCTCTGCCTTTTCACTGTCTCCCTCCACCTCTCCTCTCCTTTATTAATCTTCACTATCCTCCCTTAACCTTTCTATGCTCCCTAATGTACCTATAAAGGTTTTATCCTCTTCAACTGAGTTGGCTATCTTTTCCTCGGTTTGGGCCTTTGCTTTCTGACTGCCTTCCCACTTCTTTCTGCTTTAATTGATACAGTTCCCTGTTGTGCTCCTTCTGTGATTCCTTATACTTTCTGAATGCAGCCTTTTTCTCCTTAACCTTCCCTGACACCTCTTTTGAGAACCATAGTGTTTTTTTATTCCGCTTTGTTTTCTTTATTTGTTTCACACAAAGGCTCGTTGCCTCCATGATGGCAGTTTTGATTTTTCTCCATTGTTCTTCCACCCTCCTTTCTGGCCATTTGCTAATGCATTCCTCAGGTATTCACCCATTATGCCAAAGTCAGCCCTTCTAAAGTCCAGTATCCTTGTCTTTGTATGGCTTGTCTCCATGGTTGTGTTTATTATGAAGCACACTGTGCAGTGGTCGCTTGTTCCCAGATGTCTACTGACTTCTAAATTTGTGATCCTCTCTCCATTTGAGAGTACCAGGTCTAATATTGCTCCCTCCCGAGTGGGTTCCACCACTAGCTGTCTAAGGCATGCCCCCTGTAGGGCATCGAGAATGACCATGCTCTTGGATGTGGCTGCAGTCCATGTCATCCAGTTAACACCTGGCATATTCAGGTCCCCCATCAACAATATCTCCTTTTTCAGCCATTTTGAGAATGCCTCTATCATTTTCTTGTCCATTTCCTCCCTTGAGACGGGGTCTGTATACAACCCTGTGTGGATTGTGATGCCATTTCTGTCTCCAAGGTGACCCAGAGTGCCTCTTGTCCTCCCCTTTACTTTTTAGTTCTGTAGCTTTGATCTCTTCCCTTATGTAGAGAGCTACTCCACCTCCTCTTTTACCCTCCCTGTCCCTTCTGTAGATTGTGTACCCTGGTATGTTGACATCCCAGTCATGGTTCTCCGTGTACCATGTTTCTGTGACTGCCACAATATCCAAGTGTTCCTCTTCCATCAGGGCTACTAGCTCTGGAAGCTTGTTTCCAAGACTACGGGCATTGGTACTCATTGCCCTCCATTTAATGTTGGCTTTATCCTTTTTTACCCCATCCCTGCTCTTATTGCCCTTGTCCATTTTTCCATTTACCCCTGTCCTGCCCTCTGTCAAGCACTGTACCTCAGTGTTTACCCTACTACCTGCCATGTTTTGTGGAGGGAGGCTTGAACTTTACTGTTTCCTATCAGCACCTCCCCCCTTGGCTAGTTTAAAAGCTTGCCAAGGAAGCCTTTAAACCTGTCACCTAGGAGCGTGTTTCCCTTCCTGGACAGATGCAGACCATCATGCCTGTATAGACCTTCAACTCTCCAGGTGGACCCCCAGTGCCCAATGAAGCCAAAGCCCTGTGCTCTGCACCAGTTTTGCAACCATTCATTAAACTGCATGGTGTGCAGTACCCTAGCCTCACCCCTGCCATAGACTGGCAGCACCTCTGAGAAGGTTACCGTGCTTTCTACCTGTCTGAGGCCCGTCCCCAGCTCCACAAATTCATCCTGCATTGCACTGATCATATGCCTAGCTAGGTCATTTGTCCCAAGGTGGACAATGATATCTAGTTTCCTCTCCTGTGATGCTGCTTCTGCAATCCTGAGGATCTGCTTCCTGTCCCTCCAAGCCATGGCACCAGGCAGGCACCTTACTTCTCTCCCTTCCCCAGGTCTACACCCCTAACAATTGAGTCCACTATCAGAAGCTGTTTCTTTCCCCTGTGGTGTCCCTTGCCACTCTTTTGTTGGTCTCCCTTGTGGATGTCCCCAGCATTCTTCTTGGTCTCCACCGAGGGTGCCATCATAGAGGAACCTTGATTTGCCAGACTGCCATATGATTTGTGTAGAGGTACAACTTGGGGGCTACGCCTCTGTTCCACCACCCTCACCCTCCCAGAACCTACTGTGGTCCATCTGCTCTTCACACATGGCAACCTCTGAGGCAGTGGTTGTGGAACTGGTGCTCTTTGGGTGGGGGAGGCCTCCTTAGTCCTTGCCAGTTCAGCCTGGAGGTGGGCAACCTCCTCCCTCAGAGCTGACAGTTGCCTGCAAATAGGGCAGCAACGCAGGTTCCAGAATGTCTCCCGGAAAATTGCTGCCCCACAGCCAGTGCATTGCACCACTCCCCACATGTCCCTCTTACTTATAATATACAATGAGTAATATATACATTTTTTTTTTTTTTTTTTTGTGTACTTACCCTTTATGCACTGTGCTGGGTAATTAAGAATATGACAGTTCTGCCCCAGTTCTTAATTCCTTCAGCTATCTGCAGTTCCTTCTGTGCCTTTGCTCGCTAGACTTCCTTACTTGCCTCACTAGCCAGCCTTAGGTAATTTTTCCTATCCACCTCCCTTTTGGTCTTCCTGAATTTTCTGTAGGCCAACCTCTTTTCCCTTACTGCCTGGTCATCCCCAGAACTGAACCAGCTGGGAGCTTTGGCCTTTGTGTTCTTACCCCTGAGCCTAACTCATCTGTGGCAACCAGTATTCCTTCCTTAATGATGGACCACCTTTGGTCTACCCCCATATCTGCTTTGATGCCCACCAAATGGCTGCTTAGCAGTTCACTCATTTTCCTGAAGTCCGCCCTCCTGAAATCCAAGATTTTTGACTTTGGTTGCTTTCCCTACCCATATCCAACCGGAACCACACTGTGCGATAGTCACTTCCACCAAGTGGCTCCCTGACCATTATTTCCTGTACATGCTCCCCATTTGTGAGCGCCAGGTCAAGAATTGCTTCCGCTCTTGTTGGTTCAGTGATGCCCTGAGTCAGGAACCCACTCTGCAGTCCTTCCAGGATCACCAGACTCCTAGTACATGTTGTACTCCCAGACTGATTTGGCATTTTCCATGTAACTCAAGGACGACTTTCCTGTTTTCGTGTAGATGACATTATTTCCTATGAACAAAGCTCTGCACTGCTGCCATTGTTCCATAGAACAAAACACAGGAACAGCTTTGGCTTTCTAAACTTTTAGTATTAGGAGTAAAAACAACTAGAAGGGTTGGCTACTTAGACTGCTTTTGCATTGCAGGGACCATACAATGCAATATTTTGCAACTGCATTTACTGTGCAACTGTGTAAGAGGGGGTAACAAACGGTGCCATACCATGGTGTACAGAAATTGTGGTCATAATGCCAAGCAGGGCAACAAATATGGTCATGGTATACACATTTTTATTTCCTGACTACACCTTTCAATGCTGGGATAGGTACGCTACATTAAAAATTAATTTATCCTGCATGTATTTATATCTGCTTTATGTTTTCTACATATGGATATAACAAAAAAAAAACAACCTTCAAGTGGCAGCCGTGGGGCAGTAGTAGCCCACTGTTGGTTACCATACACAGCTGAGGCACAACAGTCAGCAGCCAGGACACGCTTTTGATCTTGTGTGCTGAACTGATTAATTCCATTTTAAAACTGCCACAGGTATGCAGAGTATATGTCCCACCCCATCCCAGGCAGTAGGCTCATAATATAAAATTAAAAAAGTATCCCCCAGTACTGACTGCCTCCAGCCCTTTTCGCAGGCTTATGGGCCTCCATTCCCATCAGACCTGGCCTAGGGCCCCTCACACAAGCCATGGCCTCAGGATCAAGGCCCTTCAACCTATGCAACAGACTTTCAATTTAAACTGAAAAAGAGAAAAACACAGGCGCATGCTGCAAAGGCTCGGGTGGGGAGAATGTGTGGCAATTGCTTGGGTGGGCTAGGGCCACCTCCAGTGAGGGGTGGTATCAGGAATCATGCGGCTTGAACTGGGAGCGACTCATAGGCCTCCATATGAGGGATCCTTGCATAACAGGCAACCCCCCCCCCCGAAAAATCGAAGATGCGTTGTGCTCTGCCAGCCCTAATCTATGGTTACAGGAGAGGGCTGGGGAGCAGAACTTTGCTGCAATCAGAGATGGGTGGACCACTATCAACTGGAGAGGAGAGATGACTATGTACAGAGGACAATGGGGGAGAGGTCATAGTGGATGCCAGACAACCAGGAAGGGGTTATGTGCATGTACAGAGGGCGAATGTGGGGAGTGTGCACTGGTGCGCAGGGTTAAGAGCAGGGTTTCAGCAGCAGCGCTGTACTGGAGATTGCCAGAACCTTTGGATATAAGGGCTGTGCTCAGTGTGCAAGGGGGATCCCTCATTTGTATGGGGGCAGCAGTATAGTCAGTGCAGTCGTACTGTCGGTGTGGGGCACCAAGAGGCTTTGAGTATGGCTCCCCCCTGTCAGCAGGTGCTATTCATGATTTGAACGACGCTAACCCGGTCAGTGCCATGCCAACTTTGAATATAGGGACCCTGATATTTTCAGCTCTGTGAATGCAGAATCAGTTCTTCACTAATGTATGTTCTGTTGAACCCAGTTAACATCTGCGGTGCCAGAAACACCATGGATCACAGGGCAACAGAATAGATCAGTAGTGCTGTCCACTGGAACAAACAAAAGCAGGGCAGGCTACTGATTCGCGAAGCAATTCTAGGAGTAACTTACAGGATTCTGTTGCTGGGCACCGAGTGCCAAACTATGTCGATAGAGTTGTTATGAAGCCTTTTGTTAATGACATGATACTTACTTGACAAGAGGGCTATACAAGTTCAAAGAATTCCGTGAATGTTCTTGAGTTACAGGTAGGAATTATGCTATGCATGGCTTACAAGATTTTGCTCATTTGTGGGAGAGGATGGGAGCATAAAACTCTTCAGGTCTACCCGATGCTTCTGCACAACTGTACTGCAGATGCAACATTTGGGGGGGGGCATGAATATCACCTTGGTCCCACAGAGGAGGGTGCAGCATGCAGAGACCTATAACAGAGAACACAGAATTGTTACTACAATCAGTACGTTTCTATGCACACTGTCAGCCGGCAAATGCAGTGTCACCGGAATAGTTCATCCAGAAAAATGCATTTGCTGGCTAACATTAGTTTTCCGGCAAACCGTGTATTTACGTGCATGTTTTGTTACCCGAAAACACCTGAAGAATTTTCAGTTTGCAGGTTACAAAACCTTCATATAAACTTACTGATTGTAAAGCAGTACATGTGGCACTGTGTGGTGTCGGCAGTGTATGTGGAAAAGCACATTGACAGCAATGCACGTGGCACAGTCCCCTGGTGGCAATGGTACACCCCTCCAGTGCCTGGGCTCAGTTTGAAAAAAAAAAAAAAAATTCTTGGTAGTCCAGTGGCCCTTCTTCCTTCCCAGTGCCAGTATCCCTGAAATGTCACATCACTCCTTGTGCTGAGATGGTGGCCGACCCGCTCTGCTCACCTCTACAGTTGGCCAACATCCCACACGCAAGTACAGTCTCGCGTGTTATACATGCACTAATACAGATATGAACAGATTTACTTGTATAAAGCAAATAACTACTTGCTTGAGATTGAGGCTGCAGCGAATGGTAATTGCTGGCTGCTGACTTGGGGGGTGCACGGAGTGCTTCATATGTCTGTGATGGTGGTCTTCAGATTTTTGAGCTTGCCTGAGTTATGTCACCTTCCCCCCATTAACTTGGTCCCCTTTTTTTGTTTATGACACCTTATACCAATTAAGCACTTTCAAGTTTTTTCACTTTGTAAACACCGAAGTGCTTTGGATGCTTAATGCTCCTGCTTAATGTTAGTCTGCTGGGTACAGAACCCTCCCTGCCTAATATCTTGTTTTGTTCCTGCACCAGCATACCTGACTGCTGCTTTATCCTCCTAGCTTGTCCCTTTGATAAAAACAAATTCCCTGTTACCAGTGTTTATTTCCTGTTTGCTCCTATTTTTGCCTTTTTCCACAATTAATAGTAGTGCTCTGCTGGTCTAGCATCATGAATGGTAGTCCTTAAGAATGTAGAGTGCTGCCAGCCTGGTGGCACTGAGGGTTGAGGCACTGGATGCCACACCTTGCGTCATGCCGTCGACCCGGGTTGGGGAACAGACTCGGGTCATTTGGGGGTCAGTCGGAGAGGTAAGGATTCAGCGTCCAGAGGACTGCTCTTATTCCTCAGGGTGGGGGGTTTGTGCTGCGTGCATCAGCACAACAAGAGGGGTTAAGCCCACACCCAGGGTGCTTGGCTGCCTCCGTGGAGGTGGAGACAGCTGCTGCACCCACGAGTAGCGGGGAGAAAACAGAGGAAAAATCGGGACCCAGCAGGATGATGGCCTGATGGACTGAGGACATACCCTCCGGGGGCCGAGCCCTGCCAAGTCCGCTGGAGGTGGTACAAATAATGTCGTGATAAAAAAAAAAAAAATAAATAATAGTAATTTAGAGTGCTGTTATAGATCAAGGGAGTGATCCCAACCATAGGAACTTTCCTTTCCCTTGCGTGTGAGACTCTCTCAGTCTGTAATAGTGCCTCACGTGCAACTGCTATTGAATCGGGCATGTTCAGGTAATGTTTTTAAAAATTTGAATATAGTGCCAGTCCAGTGGCATGGACAGCTGAGTCAGCTATGCCTTACTTCCTGCCACACCAGCGACCCGTGTTTGCAGTATGAGCGGACCACTGGGGGTTGGCCGTGGAAGGAGGAGCTCGATTGTCTGGAGGACAACTCTCCTCTCCTGGGGAGGGAGGCTCAGCATTCCCGCTGAATGACGGCCCCCAGGTGGAGGCCTGTGAGTGGTATGGGTCAGAGGGCACCGGAGAAGGGAGGAGCTGCGGGACTTCTGCAGACATGCGTGAGCATCCATGCATGCACGTCTGGCATGTGCACCCCAGCAGCGTGAAAAGGGAAGGGAGAAAATCGTGGAAAAACACCCTGGGCTGGGGGTGACGACTGACTCCTCGCAGGCTTCACACCCGGCGACTGGGCATAGCTGTAGCCTTCCAGCTGAGGTTGCCAGTCAAGGTAAGTCCCATAGATGCCAGGGTGATGGGGCTGGGGGAGTTGGTCCGATGGGGACAGCCAGGGGAGAAAAGAAGATAAGCACCTCTATAGAAAAAAAAAATTTGAATATAGTATCGATCTTGATCAGTAATAAATTAATACTGCCACAGAGGCCACTTTTACAGTTGTAAGAATTGTCTCACATTCTTAAGGTATCATGACAGAACTGTTCACCTTGGGTGACATCACAGAGCAGCTAGCAGCTTAAAAGTAAAGCTCCCATCCTGCCAGGGATTAATATCTCTTCTTGCAAAGTTAGCCAATCCAGAAGGTCAGAAATGGCCACCAGAGCCAAGGGAGAGGACAGACTGACCAGATCCAGGACTCCCACCAAAAAAGGGCCAGGATAGAGACAGATTGAGAGAGGAAAGTCCCAACTGGAGATGCAGCATGTCTCCTGCCAGCTCGAGAGGCCTGAGCTATGACATGGACTACGAGGGAGCACAATTATCAAGAAACAGGAGCAAACTACTACTGAAAGAAATTAAAGCCTCTTACAGAGAAAATAAACAGTTTGGTCATAAAATAAGAGACTGGATGGAATGGAATAGAGGGTAGAGGAAGCAGAGGAGAGAGTCGCCGGACTGGAGGATGGAGCATTACAGTTGGGAGCTGCACTGAAATTCCTGATCCACTATACGGAAACATTACGAGAAAAATGTGTACACCTAGGGGCAAGATCTCATTGGGACAACCTCTGACTAACAGGATTACCTGAAGGATCAGAAACTGGACACGTGCGATTTCCTGACAGACTTGCTAAAAGATGTCTTAGCCCTACTGCTGACCATGGACGTACTCATTGAAAGGGCACAGATAGCTCTGGGGCTCTGCTTCTCAAGGCCAACTGACCCTCAAGCTAAACCCAGATACATTCTACTTTAATCTGAGCTGTAGGACAAAAGAAGAAGCCCTCCATATAGCATGCCAGCAGAAGGAGATCAAGTATAATGGATCCAGCTTATACCTGCATCAGGATTACACTCCATAAATATTAAAGAAGTGCCTGCAGTACACAAATATTCTAAAATCCCTGAGAGCAAAACAAATCAAATTTCAGACCCCATACCCTGCCAGAACAGAGATCTTCTGGGAAGAGGGTATAAAAATGTATCATTCACCGCAAGATGCCAGAGAGGCCCTATGCATCCATGAAGTGCCAGTAGAAGACCGCCCCCAAAACCAGCAGCTGGGACCCCACCCATCCAGAGAACAGTGGACGATTGGAGACAGAATATCAAGGCCTCCAGTCAGTGAGCAGCACCAGACATGATGCAGAAAATCCAGGTACACTGCAACAAGTCCAGAACAAAAAAGCGAAAGTAGGGAAAGCACCATATAAGTGTAACCCCTAGATGGCGCTATCCCAGGGGCTACTACCCCTGCCTGATTTGCCACTAACAGGTTGAGGGGCCTGGATCCAATGGCGGGTGCCTCCACCCAGAGGTCAGGGTTTGCAATAGTTAAACTTACTTGGTCACAGCCCTCTGGGACACTGCAACCCCCCTTTCTTCCCACTAGTGGCCCACACAATATAGCAGAATTACCTTCACAGTATACACTTACCCCCAAGGCTGGTTTAGGCACCGGGACATCCTGTAAAATAAGATACAGTGCAACAATCACAGTACAGTACTTTAACATAGACAAATACCTCAGGCAGTATAACTTTGTTGAAACAAACAGCTCTGATTTATTTAGGGGGATATAACAAGGACAGGGGGAAATCAGGTTAATTAGCTTATCACTTTACTATCTACCTATGGCTCTGTGCACAGGCCTATCCCTACCAGTTACTGTCCCTGGGTACCCAGGCCCTAGTGGCTAGTCCAAACCGTGGCAGCTGGTAGGGCCCTTTCACACAGAGAAAAGGAAAATTAAACAGTCAGCAGTACAGTAATTCCATTTGGATTTAATGTGGCAATTCAACAGGAGCGACCCCTAATTAGTATCTCACGACCTCCAAAGAAGATATGGTCCTTCAATGTCAGCAGGGCTACTTTTGATCTCCAAGAGACTCCTCACACATTTATATGGTAAAAAAAAGCACGATACCAGGCAGGCTGCATCTGTATCCCAATCGCAATTACTGCACAATAACCAGGAGAACACACAGCAGATTCAGTTCCTGACAGACCGAGTGTAATTCAACAATTTCTTCAGTCTCACAGGGTGAGCCTGGTTTCTACTCTTCAGAGATCCTTTGATTCTTTTCACAGGACGGATTCAGTCCCAACAAGCAGTTACACAAGTTGTAGACCGGAACTCTGGGCCTTGCACACGTTTTTTGACTGAAACTGTGCACTGAAGGAGCACAGGGTTCTTTTCCCTTCACTTTCAGATCTCAAACTGAAACTCCCAACAGACAAAAACGGGCACTTCCTTTGAGTTCTTCCCAGTTCTTGACTGGATTGGCTGTCACCACAATAGACTGCTGCTGTTGGTCCAAAAGGCACCGAAGTCTAAACTACATCTCCCAGAGTCACTGCCATACAATCCTCTTGTGGCTGGCTCAGATTATGAGTCCCAAGTTCTGATTCGTCCAAGGCATCATTTTAGAGCTAGTTTACCCCACACTGATTGGTCCAGTTCAGCAGTTCAAAACCAGAATGGGGAACTAGGCAGACAGTTCTGACTGCAAAGAAAGCAGGTTAGACAAACTGTAATTTTATTATTACTGTAAATGATTTCTGGCAATCAGTTACATCTTTCAGACAGGTTCCCTTTGCACCCTAGTGACTGCAAAAATGGGGTGAATTGCAGCAGCTTGAGTGGTACTCAATCAAAGAAACACACAGTCCCATACAAACTAATTATGTCTGCAAGCAGACAGTTCTTTAAAGAGACAGTACCAGAGGTTCTAAAACACTCACTGATAAATGGCTTAAACGCCAAACACATTCAGGCTTGGAGCATTCAACAAGCTCCTGGAAGTCTTTTGGGAACCCCATTTGCAGGGGGTTACACCTTCCTGGTTTGGGAAAAGCTTGACGTCTCAAGGCAGCAAGTACTTAAGTTTCAACTGCAACCATATACATTTGCATTAGGCTCACACATGTAACCATCAGTCAATACATCATTTTACCAAGAACCATTTCTGAAACATTGCAGCATCGCCACTCTTACACAGTATAACACACACATTGTACCATAACTCAAGTTATTACCTCTTGTACATGAAACCTGAAGAGAGGGACCTTCCTATCAGTTACCTTTGGGCTGGACGGGGCAAGGCACCATACTTAGAGGGCAACACAAGTAACTTGAGTTAGCATACTAACGCCAGTTTGGGCAATGAGCTCGGGGACACATACACTCCTTTATGGACAACATTGAGAGGCAGGTCCACTGGCCGCCCAGGGAATCATAACTGAGGTGCACCACAGGCTTTACAGCTCGACCAGTCTTTCTAGGGGAGCTGTTACAGTCTCTGCACTCTGAGCCTCATTTTCAGCATTGTTCTCACTTGTCAGGGGAGTCTCCATGGGGTAGAGAGGCTAGAACTTGGGGCACTTTCAGCTCCAGGAGTTACAGTTTCTGAGTCCACAACATTTGGCTCGCATGGAGAGCTTTCAGACACTGGCAGTGGACTGTCAGGGCACTCAAAATACTCTTTTTGTCTGGTGTATCACCAGTCTGCCCTCAATCTATCATTTTCCTCCCTGAGAGCTCAAACAGTTCAACCATGCACAATGATTCCATTTCATCTGATCTGATGCTTTGCACTTCACTTTCTGGGAGCATTGGCTCCAGGGATGAAGCTGGGGCATAGACAGTCCAGAAGGCCCAGCTTTGTCTCCAGTATTGACTAGGGATTGCCCTAAACAATTGACTCAGTTCAGAAGGATAGTATTCAAAGTCACTCACTTTCTTCTGATATGGACTGACAGTCATGCTCAACTGGGACTTGCAGGGGAACACTTAACTCTGCTTCTGTAGGTGCAGACTTCCTTGATCTTTTCTTAGCAGCAGCTCTAGTCACTGGTCCAGAGGCATCTTCTGGGGGCTCAGACTCAATCAGGATTTGTCCAATGGGTAGTAAATGATTTCTATGCATTGTTTTACATCTTTTGAATTGTTCTCAGGCCTTACTTTGTACACTGGCAGATCATCTAGTTTGCCCACTACAATGTGAGGGAGATGGTGCCATCTGTCAGCAATCTTGTGTTTGCCATGCAGTCCCAGATTTCTTAGCAATACCCGATCTCCCTCCTGGAGTTCCCTGTGCTTTCACCTTTTATCATACCTTTCTTTGTTGGCCAGATTTCTTTTGGCAGCCATGGTTTGAGCCAGTTGGTACGCATGAGTTAGCTGGGCCTTTAACTTTTGCACATACTGTAAATAGTTGTCAGCTTGAACCCCATCAGGAGAGACCCCAAAACACACATCTACCGGTAGTCGAGCTTCTCTTCCAAACATCAGGCGGTAGGGGGGAGAACCCAGTGGCATCACTTTTGGTGCAGTTATAAGCATGTACCAGGGTGCTAATTTGTTGGCTCCATCTAGGCTTGTCCTTTGGGTGCAGGGTGCCTAGCATAATCTAGCAAAGTGGTTGAAACGTCCCAGGCTGTGGGTCCCTGGGGGTGGTAAGGAGTGGTTCTGGACTTTCGCACTCCCCCACAGAGAAAGCATCTCTTTGATCAGGACGACTTTCAAAGTCTCTCCCTTGATCAGAATGGATTCTTTGGGAGCCCCATAGTGAACAAAAAGTTTTACAAGTACTTTGGCTAAAGTGGATGCTTTCTGGTCTTTGGTGGGGAAAGCTTGGGCATATCTCAGAAATGGTCAGTGACCACCAAGCATTACTGATATTTCTTTGATCTGACTCAAACTCAGAAAATCAATACAGACCAGCTCCATGGGTGCACTGGTGGTTATGTTAACAAGGGCAGCCCTCTGGGGCAAGCTTTCCTCTGTAAGAGCTACTACATGTTCAGTATGTGTTGCTCCACATCAGCCCCCATCTTAGGCCATAGAATCTGGATCTCACCAAGTCAAGTGTTCTGTCTATACCAAGGTGCCCCATGTGGTTGTGCAAGGACCTCAATACTGAGTCTCGAAAGGCAGTGGGCAGCACCAGTTGTTGTTTGTCTACTTGTCCCCTCTGTCTACTGTTTCTCTATATAACAGTTTATTGATCAGTTTCAACTTAGGACCTTCTTTGATAACAGTGCAGTTCTCAAATCAGTGGGTGAATTTGACACATCTTTTCCTGCATAGAGGGCTTCTAAAGCTGATTTGATCATAGGATCGCGGGATTGAGCCCGCCACTTCGTCATTGTCCAGCTGAGGCAGTGCACCAATGTCTATTGCAGAAAAGTGGCACAAGCAGCAGGTATGCAATTCTCAGAGGGTCCCAAGCATCCACCATGCAGTCCACTGCGTCCGTGGACATTTGTTCCTCCCTGTCAAACTTCTACAGTGCCCGAATGTCAGGTTCTGCCAATCGGACCCAATCATTTGGGGAACAGGCCTCCGAGAGAGCATCAGCATCTATGTGGTTCAGACCTGCTCGGTATTCGAGAGCATAGTCATATGTAGATAATGCAGAAAGCCACCTATTGCCAGTGGCATCCAACTTAGCTGAGGTCTGCACATAGGTCAAAGGATTATTGTCTGTTTTACTAGTATTTTAGCCCATACAAGTACTCATGGAATTGGTCAACAATAGCCCACTTCAAAGCTAGGAACTCTAACTTATGTACAGGATAGTTCTTTTCGATGGGGTCAGGCTTCTACTGGCAAAAAGGCCACTGGTCTCAGGCCATTCTCGTGCTCTTGGTACAACACAGCCCCCAACCCTTGCAAGCTAGCATCAGTGTGCAGGACGAAGGTTTTCTTGGATCGGCATAGGCCAGCACTGGAGCATGGGTAAGTTGAATATGATCTCATGAAAAGCAGTCTCATAATCAGGAGTCCAGCGGCCCCAAATACTTACTCGATGAAAATACACTCTTCAGTCTTGAGGGAGTTGACTTTGGTATTTTTGTGGGTTGGGGATACCCTTGAGTAAGGTTAAGTAAAGGGCGGATCACTCTTGAATAGTCCTTGATGAAGGCCGATAATAACCACAGAATCCCAGGAATCTTTGCAGTTCTTTTTAGATTTTTGGCTGTGGCCAGGTGGTCAAGGCCTCAACTTTACTTGGCTGGTCTCTATTCCTCGGTGGATACTATGTGTCCCACATACTTTACTGATGTTTGAAAGAATTGACACTTATCAATGGACAGTTTAAGGCCAGTCCTCCAGTCGTCCAATACCTTAAATAATCTGCTCTCATGTTCCTCCAGTGAGCTGCCAAACACAATAACATCATCTAGGTATACCAGGCACTCTAGTAAGTTCATGTCCCCCACTGCACGCCTCCATCAATCGCTGAAAAGTGGCTGGGCACCTGAAACCTTTGAGGCATCCTCATGAATTCATAGAAGCCAAGCGGACAGATAAAGGCCGTTTTCCACGGTCCTCTGGGGCCATCGGGATCTGGTAGTACCCACTGCGGAGATCCAGCACAGAGAACCACTTGTTCTCGCTTAGGCAGTCCAAAGCATCCTGAATGCGGGCATAGTGTACTGATCAGGATAGTCCGCGGGTTTACAGTGATAATCCACACATCCTTACTGTTCCATTCTTTTCCCTCACTACCACAATGGGGGAAGCATAAGGGCTTCTGGATCTTGTATTACACCAGCAGCTAACATCTCTTGCAGATGCCGCCTCACATCATCTATGTCAGCAGGTGCCAGGCGTCGAGACCTTCACGAAATGGTCTTCGTCATGCAGCCGGATATTGTGCTCAGCTCCTTGCACGCATCCTACATCCCATTCCTTTAAAGAAAACACCTGGTCTCTCTGGGCAAGCTTCTCACTGATCCTCACTTTCCATTCAGCTGGCAGCGGGAGTCGCCGAATCAAACAAGTCAGGGTCTACTCTGTCATTCTTCCTTGAACTCTTGCTGCTGGGTAGCACTGCAGTGTCTGCACAATGCACATTAGCCAGGATGCAACCTCTGTTTACTCGAATGTCTCTTTCAGACACATTATGAACTTGGACCATTACCCTTCTGGCATAAGCATGGCTCTAGCGGGAAAATACTAGGCTTCTGACCAGCAGTCCCTCTGGCAATTTTCCATCGCTTGGTGCATCCAATATTAATATTTTATTCTAATATCCTTTCTGATACGGACCTCTCCCTGTAAGGTACACTGGGCATTTGGCGCCAGGATCAGAGACTCAGGATCCTTCTTCCATACAATCTCGACGGTTCCTCTGGTTCTGTTTTTCAGCATCTCTCTGTGCCTCATAGGCCTTCTTAATTAAAGCCGAACTCTTAAAGCTCTACTAGTCTTTGACCCCTGTTTTTCATAACACAACTGTGCCAGCCTTCCCAACATGTGAGGTATTTGTTCCAATCAACAAAGGGACACCATCATACAGTCCAGTGGGGGGAACACTAAGGCTAGGGTCTCTACTTGTTCGCCACCCAGCCACGGAGGTGGGGAAAGACAGCCAAATTCGGATATACCCGGAATAGGGGTAGGCCTTCCTCACTTAACCCCCATACATGCAGTCCTTCTAATGGTTGTAAGGGTACGCCTGACAAATGCTTCTGATACCAATCCTGGAACATAATTGTCACTTGGGAGCCACTGTCTAATCATAGTTCTGTAGACACTCCATTCACCTTTACAGTGGTCTCCATGGAGGGACCCACTATTCTGGACCAGTCTGGAGAGGCGTAGTGGGGGCCTGGGCAACTGACCTTGCACAAAAGGACGTGAATTAGCATTTTTGGTGCCCTCACTGGGATCCATGTCGTCGCACCTCTTAACCACTGATTTCTTCTCCCAAGCTCTCCTTGTAGCCTATATGCAACTTTGTCAGTGTCTTTTGGGACTGGCATTCCCTTTTCATGTGCCCATCTTTCCCACAATTATAGCAAAACATACTTTCTGGAGTTTGAGCTGGCCGGGCGCCAACACTGGGGAGCCAGGGCAGGGGTATTACTAACTGGAAACCTGGGTGCCATCTCTGTCTGTGTGATGATAAGCATTTGGAGACATCTCGTCAGTTTTTCCCACTTCCATGGTCAAGGAATTGAGTTTGGAGCTGTTATCAGCAGGAGATACATGGGTAGGTACCCCCACCCCATAGCAGATGCAGTCGGATATAGGTCAGGGCTCGCATTGCAGGCGTGGCCTTCATAAAGGGACTGTTTTGAATTCTCGGATCTCTCTCAACAGTTCGCCCCATTGTGGCATATCTTTTCCTTGTCAGAGCACTCATTGACTGTCAACCCCTGCCCCTGAACTTCACTTGATGGGTCACCTCAGTCACTGGGTCAGAGCCAGCTGTTGGTGCAGGTACCTCCCGAGGTCGCCTTTCTCAACTCCTCAATTCTCTCATTAACTCATCATAGGAGGGTGGGGATTCCAGTCGAGTTGCCAGGCGTAACTGAAGCAACAGCAGTTCTGAGAAGGGGGCAGACTTAAGGATTCTGTCCAGTCTGGTTCGGTCCAGTTCAATCGCTGGCAACTACCCTTTCTGAGGCATTCTTGCAAATAATTTTTCCAGCCAGAGACATACACAGACAACAACTCCCTTGGTACTGTTGTGCATTTCTACTCTCCACCATAGGTCCTCATCAGAATCTGGGCTCCCATACACATTCTCCAAGGCCTCAAGATAGGCCTGTGCAGTCGCTTCAGGGTTACTGGGTCCGCTTAGCACGGATGGTAGCCAGGGCAGGACCTCGGAGGCTCTCACTAACCCTCTTCGCTGCCTTCCAGCATTGCCATTCTAGCACTTGGGGGCAACATAGTCTATCCAGGTCTCCCAGTCATCCTCCCTTGGGGGGTGGGAGGTGCCAGAGAAGATCCTCAACCTTGGTAAGAGTCGTGACTAATGGCAGGTGCAGAAATAGGAGTCTGCATTGGTTCAGCCACCATTACGGGCACTGGAGCAGGAGAGGGTGTTGGGGAGGAACACCCCAGGTGGCAAGAATAGTTTCTTCAAGTCCTCCACAGTTTTCCCTCTCCAGCAACCATTCAGCAAATTTCTCCTCAAAAGTTTCAGATAGTGGTGGGGCTGATTCCCCGGTCTTTACTGTCCTTAGTTATCACCTCCAAGCAGTGAGGGCTCCTCTGGGGTAATGGTCTGTGGCACTTTGGAGCTATCTATGGGATCCTTAAACTCTACTAGGCCAGGAAAGTGTGGGTGAGCAGATTAGCATGCCGACCCACCACCACAGGGTTTTGTAAACCTTCCACCTGGAAAGTACTCCTGCACAGTGTCCGTATGATACCCAGGGGATGTCCAGGATAAGCATAGCTATTTGGGGTTGATCTCCTCCCAGTACACCACTCCACCAGCGGTGCACAGCCACTTCTGTCGGGTACCCATTTTTTTCTTAACAGTGGTTCTAATAGGCCACTAGAGGACACACAATCCCAGCGGTGAGCCTCCAAGATAACACCCTAGATGGCGCTATCCCAGGGCTACTACCCCTGCCTGATTTGCCACTAACAGGTGAGGGGCTGGATCCAATGCGGGTGCCTCCACCCAGAGGTCAGGGTTTGCAATAGTTAAACTTACTTGGTCACAGCCCTCTGGGACACTGCAACTCCCTTTCTTTCCCACTAGTGGCCCACACATATAGCAGAATTACCTTCACAGTATACACTTCTTACCCCTCAAGGCTGGTTCAGGCACCGGACATCCTGTAAAATAAGATACAGTGCAACAATCACAGTACAGTACTTAACATAGACAAATACCTCAGGCAGTATAACTTTGTTGAAACAAACAGCTCTGATTTATTTAGGGGATATAACAAGGACAGGGGAAATCAGGTTAATTAGCTTATCACTTTACTATCTACTTATGGCTCTGTGCACAGGCCTATCCCTACCAGTTACTGTCCCTGGGTACCCAGGCCCTAGTGGCTAGTCCAAACCGTGGCAGCTGGTAGGGGCCCTTTCACAGAGAGAAAGGAAAATTAAACAGTCAGCAGTACAGTAATTCCATTTGGATTTAATGTGGCAATTCAACAGGAGCGACCAATTAGTACTCACGACCTCCAAAGAAGATATGGTCCTTCAATGTCAGCAGGGCTACTTTGATCTCCAAGAGACTCTTCACACATTTATATGGTAAAAAAAAAAAGCACGATACCAGGCAGGCTGCATCTGTATCCCAATCGCAATTACTGCACAATAACCAGGAGAACACACAGCAGATTCAGTTCCTGACAGACCCAAGTGTAATTCAACAATTTCTTCAGTCTTCTACAGGGTGAGCCTGGTTTCTACTCTTCAGAGATCCTTTGATTCTTTTCACAGGACGGATTCAGTCCTAACAAGCAGTTACAAGTTGTAGACCGAACTCTGGGCCTTGTACACGTTTTTGACTGAAACTGTGCACTGAAGGAGCACAGGGTTTCTTTCCCCTTCACTTTCAGATCTCAAACTGAAACTCCCAACAGACAAAACCGGGCACTTCCTTTGAGTTCTTCCCAGTTCTTGACTGGATTGGCTGTCACCACAATAGACTGCTGCTGTTGGTCCAAAAAGGCACCAAGTCTAAACTACATCTCCCAGAGTCACTGCCCATACAATCCTCTTGTGGCTGGCTCAGATTATGAGTCCCAAGTTCTGATTCGTCCAAGACATCATTTTAGAGCTAGTTTACCCCACACTGATTGGTCCAGTTCAGCAGTTCAAAACCAGAATGGGGAACTAGGCAGACAGTTCTGACTGCAAAGAAAGCAGGTTAGACAAACTGTAATTTTATTATTACTGTAAATGATTTCTGGCAATCAGTTACATCTTTCAGACAGGTTCCTTTGCACCCTAGTGACTGCAAAAATGGGGTGAATTGGCAGCAGCTTGAGTGGTACTCAATCAAAGAAACACACAGTCCCCCATACAAACTAATTATGTCTGCAAGCAGACAGCTCTTAAAGAGACAGTACCAGAGGTTCTAAAAACACTCACTGATAAATGGCTTAAACGCCAAACACCATTCAGGCTTGGAGCATTCAAGCAAGCTCCTGGAAGTCTTTTGGGAACCCCCATTTGCAGGGGGGTTACATAAGACTTGAAGAGACTTTTGGAACTGTTTGTCAATTCTGTAGCCCCACAGGGGACCATACAGTAAACAGACACCAGCAATTGTCAAACACTAACTACACCACTGCACTGACTCAGTGTCCCCCCCGCATTCTCAGGCCTGTGTGCCACGCCAACCCAAACAAACGCTGACTTAGTGAAACTGCTTTGGAAACTCCGTGAATGCAGAGGCTCTAACTACTTACAGCCACCCACCCAATCCCTGACATGAACTTAACTGTGACTGGGAGCCTGACCAGAACAGTCTTGTCCGAGCAGCACTACTGGTGTCCAGGGGATGGAGACAGCTTGTGGAGCAGTAATCCTTCTCCTGGAATGGTAGCCCAAAAATCTACATCGACGAAAGGTACATCCACATCGAACTGCCCACAAGAAAACAAGTACGCCGAAGCTGATGACTGTGTATATACCCCTAAATGGGGCTTAACTGGACTTTACAGGGTATTGGTTAAGAGGGTAAATGTTCAGTGACATAAAGGGAAAGAGTGGGGATGTTAATAAGAACTTAATCCTTATTGGTGTAATGTGGTGGTGTCCGAGTGGGGTCATGAGTTAAAAACATGCCATATACTTGCCTCTGAAAACCACTATGCACATTTTAAAGTCAATAGAGTGATACCAGGGGAACCCTTCCTCATGATCTGAGCCTGGATACATGAAGGCCAGGCAAAAGCATTCTAGCCCAAACTAGCTAAGGCATAGCCGCAGGTAATGTAAAGCTGGCAGATTTGAATAATACCGGAAAAGCCACTTCCCAGAGACCTGGAACAGTTCAGGAAAAGCCATTGAACAAAGGGACCTTGATAGCCTAAAAGGCCCAAAAGTATTTTTTTCCTTATTTGTGAGTAACACAAATGATACCCAAGCTGAAGCAAGCTTGCTAAAAATCATATAAATATAATTTATTTCTGAAAAATATTATAGCCCTTTGGCTTAGCAGTGTTTTTACATGGACTAGCCCTAAAATACAAACCACTGTAATCACATTTTTATACCTGCTAGCCCTAAAAAAAGACAAACCTCTGTAACCACATTTTTGCACCTGCTAGCCCTAAAAAAAGACAAACCTCTGTAACCACATTTTTGCACCTGCTAGCCCTAAGACGTAAAGCTTCTAATACTCATTTGCATCACTCTGATTGGTAGGAAAATAGCAACAAGTCAGGGAACCATGATGTGGTTGGTGCCTTTTTGAAAGACCGTCTCCGGTTAGACTATAAAACCTCAGAGCATTCATCCCTCAAGAAGACAATTCTGACATGTTCCTAGGGCAAGGCTGTTGCGTGTCCAGTGAGTATAGGCCAGACCCACTGACAGAGTGCACAGATTGGAAAAGTTTTGGTCATACTCTGTAGCCTCTTGCATTGGTAGTCTCAGATGTAATTTAAGAGTAGTCGTGGGCCATGTGGCCATGGAAGACTACTTTTCTTGAGGATGCTTTGCAGTAAATGAGTAGAGGTTTTGTAATAGGAATAATTGTAGCTTTGCAACAAATAAGTAGAAGCTTTGCATCAGAATATTTTAGGTACAGTGTTGAATAACTGCCTGTAATAGAAATGGTTGCAAATGTGTAAGGATGATTAGTTTTGCATTTTAGACTATAAAGATGGTTTTCTCTTACATGCAAGAAAATGCCAAACTGACAGGAAATGTACACAGAAACCTCTGAGCTTAGCACATGGGAAATTGCACCCTGCTTATCTGGGTCAATAAGAAGAATAGCTTTGTCATAATTGTTTTGAAAAAGAATTTTACTAAGAAACAATAGACAAGGTTTTATATACAATTTATGTTTTTGTAAGCTTAGTATTATTTTATAATAGAACCACCTGGGTTTTTGCCAACACATCTTAGATTTGGTTCATAATATGCATCAGAACTGAGTTCCCATATTGTTGTATTTTTTTGAACCCTGGAATGGGCATTGGGTTCCGTTACCAGATTTGGTTCTGGTGCTGGTTTCAGTTGACATGGGTATGTCCTTCTTCCTGAGAGGTCAGTACCAACAACATGAGTGTGGTTGGGATGTTAGTGAGGCTGACTGGGTGAGATTTTGGGGATGGCTGGGGGGGTGATGTGCACACCTGGTTTCCAGTCGGGGATGGAGATCTGGGAAATCCGACTTTCAGCACTGCTCTCTGGGTCTCCTGGCAGTGCTTCACCCACGAGGTCCCTGCATTGAACCACTATGCAGTTGCCGAGCCAGAAAGCTAGTAAATGATTTCTTTATAGATATATTGCTACGCAGTTTATAAATGGTACACAAATGGCACACAGAAATATTATGCAGTCGGGTATGTGAGGCTGACCTGTGGGGACACCTCTGATTAGACCAGCAGGATGAAGGAGGAATGAAAATAGATAGCCCAGGGATACTAACTAACCCCACCAAACAAAACTCAATTTGAGACTCCTGTACAACATGGAGCAGTGAGGTAAACCTGAGTAAAATTACTGGGTATAATGAGTGATCTGGGTGATGGCAACAAGGCCATGGCCAAAGAATATTGACCTCCACTACCACAACCGTGTTCCCCCTAGGTAAGGGGATCACAATATGGAAACTTGGAAATGGATCAAAAAGTAAGGAACTTTATACTACCTGGGGGAGGAGAGAAAACTGTTCAGATAACTGTAATTATGATCTTCTGTGGTGTCTGTTCCTACTTATTTTTCTGGGCTCACTCCAAGAGGGAGCAACCCAAGTAGTGGCCCCTGTAGCAGGGGGACAGCAGTCCACTACTGTCCCCTGGCAAGGTGCACCAAGGAGTGCAGGTGTCCCCCAGAGGACAAGGGAATACTACATATATTCCCCAACCTTGGAAGCATTGATAATCTATATGTGTTATTTCTTAATAAGGTTATATATTTGTTACGTTCATATAACTTTCGAGGCAGCTCCCCCCCCCCCCCCCAAGCTAGGCACTGGGGACAATCAAGCAACTGAAGCAACACAAGCAGCTCACCTGAGTAGCTGAGGAAGCCGAATCTCCAGCCTGATAACTTTCGAGGTAAAGAGAGCCTCTTCTCTTCGTCTGGATGCCTGCAGAGGGGTGCTAGCCCGACGGCACTTTGCGCCGTCTGCTCCACCCGCCCCAACCACCCTCCCACCCAGGGGCGGCTGTCAATTTAAGGATCCACCCTGCGACATCACATCCGGTGACATCCGTCCTGTTACCCAGAACCTATCTCCCCACTTTCCCATTTGCAGGTTATACCTGCTGGCCACTAGAGGACCTATGCTCCTCACTGCTTCCTCCCACCTGTACAGCACTACTTCCCTGATCTTGCTCACCACAATGTATTGGCCCTGCCCCTCATGCTCTGCCTGTGCCTATCCCCACTAGCAGTGCACTTACCCACTTACCCATCTGCTAGTCCGCACTGTGCCCTGGCACCCCTCCTCCCTTGCTCCTGAACCTGCTCTCCTGCCCCTTGGGACCTCTGTGTGTCCCGTCCCTGCCCTCCCCTAGCTTTCTCTTCACCTCAGGCACATCTGGGTGTCTTCTTATTCTTGCTTTACCTTCCTGTACCTCCTGCCCACCCCTGCTCCCTTAACCTCCCCCATGTCAATCATAGGAAAACCTCTCACCATCTCCCAGCCAGGGTGTTAGTCATGCTACTACTCCTGTCGGGGAACATTCATCCAAACCCTGGCCCGGTTCCCAGGAGCTCCCCAACTCGCACCACAGGCCTATGCATGGTCTCCATGAATATCTGTAGCCTCCTAAAAAAGTTTGACTCACTACAATGCCTGGTCACATCAATTAACCCTGATGTCATCACCCTGGTTGAGACTTGGCTGTCGAAATCCTCCCCTGACTCCCTAGTCTCCCTTCCTGGTTTCACCCTTTTCCAGTCCGACCGTGTTGGGAGGCAGGCGGTGGCTCGCTATTTATGTCAAGGAATCTCTCCCGTACTAGCCCTGCCCGCTCCCATCTTTGACTCAGGGCCCAGGCGCTACGCTGAACTACACCCCTGACCCTTTAAAGGGACCCCTTTATCTGACTACTGCATACGTGTTCCAGGGACCAAACGCAGGCCATTGCCTCTCTTACAGAATACCTTACCTCTCTACCTCCTTCCGCTGATCAAATTCTGAGTGGGTGACTTAAATGTCAACTGGCTCAGCCCTCCTCCTCCTCTACCCGAGACTCCTTTCTGCAATAGACCTAACACAACTAGTTACCCACCCTACCAGGACTAACCCCAAGAGAGGCTCCAGTACCCTGCTTGATGTGGTACTCACCAACCGCCTAATCGGATCCCCAATGTACAAGTCCTCCCAGACTCTCTTAGTGATCACTCCCCATTCTATTCCACTGGTCATCCTCAGTCCCCAAACCCATAGCACAGTCCACATGCAGGCGTCTAATACCTGGTGGACTGATAAAACTTACTTGTGTCCCAAATTGACTGGTCTCCTATACAGGCAACTCCTGACATCGACACAGCTCTCTCCTTCTTTACCCAAACTTTTAATAATGCCTGTGATATCTTTGCCCCAATGTTGACCCGCCGTTCTAAAAGGCAGAATGCCCCCTAGGTAACCCCAGCTTTGATCCACCAGCTGAAACATAGGGACAACCTATGGCACCATGCCATTGAGACTGGCCGGCCCAATGACAGGCGGTTATATGCTGCCGCCCGAAACAAGTGCACTTAGGCCATCAGAAAGGCCAAGTCTGAGCACTATCGGTCCTCACTCACGGCCTCATGGGGGAACCCCAGAACCTTCTGGGATAACATTAAACAGTTAAATGGGACTGCACACTCCCCCACCCACCCAGATCAACATTAATGGTGTGATCTCCTCAGACCCAGCCCTCATAGCCAACCACCTCAACACCTCATTCACTGACCTTAGCCCTATCCTCCTACAAATTTTTGACCCTCCTCCCCAGCACCTGCTTAAATCTTTCTCGCCTTATTTTTCTCCTCCGCCGTGTTTCTGCCCAAGAACTTAGGCGCACCTTGTCACTGCCCCTCAAGAGTAATAGTACAGGCAGTGACACCTGGATCCGTGTATCCCACGGCTGGTCTTAGACACAGTCCTTACCCGATCACATGCCTCATCAACCACTCTCTTTGCCTGGGAAGGTTCCAACTGCCTGGAAAGTCGCCACTGTCACCCCTATCTTTAAAGGTGGTGATAGGACTGTGCTGGAAACTATCGACCGATCTCCATTCTCTCTCCTCTCTCAAGGCCTTGGAAAAAGTGGTGGCCTCTCAAATCTCTGACTACCTCTCCACCTACAATGTCCTTTGTCCTGAGCAGCATGGCTTCCAGGCGGGCCACAGTACCAACACAGCCCTCCTAGAGTTCTCCAACTTTCTCCACTCCTCCTTAGACACTGGTTCTCTGGCTGGTGCTATCTTCATTGACCTCTCGAAAGCTTTCGACACTGTCTCCCACCCCCTCCTTCTTGATGCCCTTAGTCTCTCTGGTTTTGCTGCTGGGCCTATCTCCTGGTGCACCAGTTATCTATCTGACCGCTACAGGCGTGTAAAAATTAATGGGACCTACTCAGACATCTGTCCCATCTTTTCTGGGGTTCCCCAGGGCTCCATTCTGGGCCCCTTACTATTCTCCCTTTACCTTAACACCCTTCCACGCTCTTGCTCAGGGAACATTCTATTGTACGCTGATGATGCAGTCATCTTTGCCTCAAGTCATAACCCTATTGCCCTCCAGGACTCGCTGCAGAAGTCCTTCACTGAAGCCGAGGGCTGGTTCATGGAACATAGATTGGTGATAAATCTTAAAAAAACCAAAACCATGTTCTTCACTCATCCCCAAAACAAGTCCTGCAACTTCAAACTCCTCATTCACTCTGGGTCCTCTTTCCCACTCGAACAAGTTTGCTCCTATAAATACCTAGGGATCCATTTTGACCCCTCCCTCTCCTTCCATGGACACATCGCTGCCCTAGCCACTGCCACTAATATCCGATTGGGCATCTTACACCGGTATAAACACTGCCCCCCCCCCGGAGGCTCTTCGACTCGCAGTCACCTCCTCTATCCTGTCCCTAGTGGACTATGGACTGCCGGTGTATGGTGCTGCTGATCAGACCGCACTCCATAAAATTTGCACTACTCTGCATAAGGCCTGCAGGTTAATTACTGGAGCACCTAGGCTGACACACACCTGTCTACTGTATGCTAAAGCGCTGGTACTTGATCTTGACGACCGCCTCAAATATCTGACCTGTACCCTTACAAAAAAGACCCTCCTTGGGCTATCCCCACCAGGATTGACCACCACCATACGCCGCTCTGTCCCACTAGTTCATACTCGGACCTCTGGGAAAACCTCTCTTGTTATCCCTAGAGCTAGGACCTCTCACGGCCAAAGAGCCTTCAGCTTTAGGGCCCCCTCCTGGTTCAACACACTGCCCCTCCATCTCCGAAGCTCCAACTATATCGTGCTTCAAAACTTCATTACGTAACCACCTTATTAACACCCGATGCTGTAATTGCCACTAGTCAAAGCCATACTCAATACTTATGACAAAGCTTATTACTAAGCTGCTAAGGACAACATAACTCTGGTATTGTTTGCATCAATCCTACCTGTACCAGCTTGTTTGTATCTATGTCTTAAGTTACTGTTATACTTATGTGTTGTACTGTTATACTGTGTATTTTCGTTTGTCTTACTGTGACAAGGTACCTTTGTAAATGAGCCTATGGCTCAAAGGTTTTCCCAAACTGCTGTTTAAATAAAATAAAAAAAAATATAGAGAACCATGAACAGACTTGGAGAGAAGGCACTGGAGGGGTAGGTTCACTGCAGGTTTGAAAGTGACAATGCATTAAAATTAACAAATGACCAACCAGTTAAAATATTTATCTACAACGTCAATGGTCTCACGCACCCCCTCAAAAGACAAAAAAAAATAATATACCGGTATTTACCAAACTAAGACACATTTCGTACTGCTTCAGGAGACTCAGATTTTTGAGAGGCAGAGTATCAAACACTTTAACAAATCTGGATTTCACCAGGTACACTCATCCTCATTCAAAGCTGGGTGCTGGAGAGGTGCAGTTGTTCTGATTTCAAATAGACAAGCCTTTGAGATCAAAGAAACCATTGTAGATAAGGAAAGTAGATATGTGGTCCCAAAGGGAATCTATAACAGGCAGATGCTTACATTAATCTCAGCCTGTACACCCCTGGCTTCTAACTATGCCTTAGATAACACTTTTGGTATACTCCGTAAGGAACATCTTGTGGCCAAAAAAGGTTAAATCACAAATATCAGAACTAGGCATCATAGATGCCTGGAGGCATCAACATGGCACAACAAAATGGTATACCTTCCACTCCACTGCTCACCAGATGTATTCTAGACTAGACATATTTTTCTCTCAAAGGAGTTTCAGGACAGGCTGACCAAATTCTAAATAGGCCCAGTAGGGTTATCTGATCACACACCTCTCTTCATGCACCTTAATTTACATTGTCAAAAGGAGGCCTCTTTCTGGAGACTAAATGTCTCCCTCCTACAAAATAAAGAAGTTCAAGAACAAATTCCTAAATTTATCTAACAGGCAGTTCAAGAAAACTCATCAGAGGTTCCCCAGGGATTCTGTGGGTCACAATCAAGGCTGTGTTACAGGGGAAGTTGATAACAATCACAGCAGGAAAAACAAAACAAGTGCTAGAGAAAAAGACAGCCTTGGAGACCAAAATAATGGAGCTAGTGAGGTTACAACAGAATGAATTAAATAAACTATGAGGAAAAGAACTAGTAATCATTAAAAGAGAATTAAATTACTTGATTATATGGTAGAACAAAACCTTAAGTATTTTATAGCAAAAGAGTGTGCACTAGGATAGTGGTGCTTAAGGAACCACATAGACACTGTAACAAAGATATTCCGAGCACACATAAACCTTTAGAAAGGGACGCCACCAAGCAGAATAAGTTTGAATCTTAATTTCACCACACCAGAACACAGGAAACTGCCTGACATGTTTCAGACATTGCTGTCCTTCAGGAAACCGCCTGACATGTTTCAGACATTGCTGTCCTTCAGGAAACCGCCTGACATGTTTCAGACATTACTGTCCTTCAGGAAACCGCCTGACATGTTTCAGACGTTGCTGTCCGTCAGGAAACCGCCTGACATGTTTCAGACATTGCTGTCCTTCAGGAAACCGCCTGACATGTTTCAGACGTTGCTGTTCTTTGAAGAAGGACAGCAATGTCGAAGCATGTCGAAGCATTCTAGAGTGGTGAATAAATGAAGATTTGAACTTATTCTACATGGTGGCATCCCTTTCTATAGGTTTGTGTGTGCTTGAAACATCTTTGTTACAAAACCTTATGTATCTAAGGGAGAGATACTACGAGGGAGACCCAAAGAGCATGAACGTTACTAGCCTGTAGATTGCAAACAGAGGACTAGGGCACACATTCCGAAGGTGACCAAGCAGGGAACAGGGCTTAAGGTTACCTGTACAGAACAGGTGGCTGAGGTCTTTAGATATTATTATGAAGCTCTGTGCAAAGCTAGGCTGCATCAACCACCAGAGAAACTAGCAACATACCTTGCACAAATACAAATACCACAGATAACCGAGGAACAGAATGAGAAACTGTGTTCCCTATAACCACAGGAGAAATAGTATAGGCCATCAAGGATAGTAAAACTGGAAAATGTGTGGGCTTGGATGGTCTCCCCGCTGAATTTTATAAAAAGTTTAAAGAGAGACTTCCGGTGGCATCATGCTAGTGTGAGCAGCTGAAACACAGAGCTCCCCCTTCAATCTATAGAAAAATAATTCCATATCAGAGATTCACCGGATAATTGCACTTAATTACACAATCTTCAATAGGGGTGTTGCTTTTGATTGCTTTTGATGGCCAAGAACACCTGCAGTCATTTCCAGATATTTGGAGTACAGAAAGTGGCATGTCGGACATGGAGCCGCCCACTGTACTAGATAAAGCCTCAGGAGCAGATCCAAGCAAAAAAGCTGGCAAAACAAACTCAGCAGAAGTCACTGCATTTGTGGAGGACGATAGACCACCTGTGCGCTTTTCTGGAAACTCCACATACTACGGTGGAGACGTGATCACGCTGTGGGCGTGCTCATGTTGCAAAGTTCAGCGTCCTCCACAGTCACTGAAAACTAGCAATGAGCGAACTTAAAGAGAAGCACACAGACGAAACTGCAATATTAAAAATGAACAAATTTATTTACAAGCACACCCTACCCGAAACTACTACTATTTTCTCTTATTGGCAAATTACATTGTTACATTATTGGCAAATCAAAAGTACATTTATAGCAATGCTTTCAGTTTTTTATGGTTTTTGTTCTTATGTTTTGTAATATCCGTGATAGTCTTTCTGTGGGGGGCGCTCCGCTCCCACACACCCCCGAGTGCACCGATGAAGTTGTATTTTTTACCCGGAGGGTGTGGAGGAAGGAATGCCCCCACAGAAAGAATAATATCACGGAATATTACAAAACATAAAACAACCTCGCAACTAGCTAGGCAGTTAAATTATTGCGGATCCTCATTTTCCTTTACCTGTTTGGCAGCCTGGAACATTGTAGTGTGCTCCAGCAAATTGTTAAACGCGTCAGTTGTAATTCGTGTAATTCTTGCATCGCATTGTACGGGGTGAAACAAGCACTCTCTTATTGTAATTCTTGTAATTGAGGGCTCCGCTCCACACCCCCATCAATAATTATGAAATATCAATTAATTTAATTATTGATGGGGGGGTGAAACGAAACCCCAATTACAAGAATATAATTAACAAGCAGCATTATTCCTATCACAGACATATATTTCTATCTGACATCACTGTTTGTGACGGTGGATGTTGAGCTTGCAATTCAGCAGGTTACCATAAATAACCTAATACACACCACTGGTCCATTGTCCTCCACAATCGCCGAGGTGACAGTTTGATACCATTTTACGAGTGATACAAGAGTTTCACTCCAAAGTAAAAGACTCCCTTCAAGAGCTGAGAACCGACTTGGGCAGCTTGCAACAAAAAATGAACAAGGTGGACCAACAAATCATTTGCAGTACCTTTCTATTGGATAAATTGGAATTCATATTAACTAATCTGGCACAAACTCAACTGCAAATCAGCCTTTGTCAGGAAGACGCCGAAAACGGGGCGATGGAAAAGTCTATGAATCTACGGGATACCAGAGAACGCCGAGAGCCAAGACTTACCGGCCTTCTTTATAGACTCATAGAAATCTGACGGCAGAAGAGAACCCTCCCTGCCCATCGAGTCTGCCCCTTAACCCCATCCTTACTCGCCCTGTAAATCCAGATACCTCCCCTTCTGCCCCCCGTCTAACCTTTTATATCTGTCCCATGCCTGCTTGAAACCCTCCATGGTTACAGCTCCCACCACCTCCTCCGGCAGTCAGTTCCAGGGGTCCACCACCCTCTCTGTGAAGTGGCGCCCTGTCACATTGGTCCTAAATCTTCCTCCCTCTAATCTGCCTATGACCACTTGTTCTGTCATATAATTTCCTGGAAAATAAGCTCCGCTCTCCCACTTTATTTATCCCTTTCACATACTTAAACATCTCTATCATGTCCCCCCACTTCCTCCTAGTCTCCATTGGGTACAGGTCCAGCTCCCTCAGCCTTTCCTCATAGGGTTTCCTATGCATGTCGTGCACCATCTTCGTCACCCTTCTCTGAACCCTTTCCATCCAGTCTATATCCTTGCGCAGGTGAGGCCTCCAGAACTGGACCCCGTACTCCAGGTGAAGCCTCACCATGGACTTATAAAGCGGTATTAGCACCTCCCTCCTCCAGCTTATTATACCCCTCTCTATGCATGTCAACATTCTATTTGCCTTGCCAGCTGCTTTGCTGCATTGATTCCCCTTCAGATTATCCGAAATTATAATCCCCAGATCCCTCTCTTGCTCCACTGCCTTTATTTCCTCCCTTCCCAGTGTATAACTGGCTTGTAGGTTCTTGTGCCCCATGTGCATTACCGTACAATTGTTTGCATTAAACTTCAGCTGCCATGTATCTAGCCACCTCTCTAGGATCTTTAGGTCCTCCTTCATTACCGCTACCCCTCCCGGGGTGTCCACCCTGTTGCAGATCTTTGTATCATCTGCAAACAAGCACACCTTCCCCTCCAGTCCCTCCGCTATACCGCTGATATAAATGTTAAAAAGGATGGGCCCCAACACTGACCCCCTGGGGCACCCCACTCATCACCCTTTCCTCCCCGGAATGCACCCCATTTACCACCACCCTCTGGTTTCTGTCCCTCAACCAGTTCTCCACCCACCTTGTTATTTTTGGTCCCATCACTGTGCTTTCTAACTTACTTACCAGTCTTCTGTGAGGGATGGAGTCGAAGGCCTTCCCGAAGTCCAGATAGGCCTCGTCCACCGCTTCCCCCCCCAAGCCATCTCCCTTGTCACCCAGTCGAAGAATTCAGTGAGGTTCGTCTGGCACGATCTCCCTGTGGTAAAGCCATGCTGTCTGTCATCCAGCAGTCCACTGTCTGCAAGGTATCTGACCACCCTTTCCTTCAAGAGCACCTCCGTTACATTTCCCATCACTGAGGTGAGGCTGATTGTCGGTAGTTTTCTGCCTGCTCCCTGCTGCCACTTTTGTGGAGTGGCACCATGTCTGCCCTCTTCCGGTCCCTGGGCACTCACCCTGTATTCTTGGACCAGCAACTATGCACAGTGCTTGAATTAGAGTCGGAGTTTCCAATAGACATAGAGAGGGCTCATAGAGCCCTGGGCCCAAAACCCACGGCACCCGATGCTCGCCCACGCTCAATAATTATCAGATATTTGAACTGTGCTGTGAAGGACAAGCTACTAAAAAAAGCCTGGGCTAAACAAAAGTTTTCTATGGCACTATACGTTTGTTTTTCGATAATGATTATGCCCCGGCAACACAGCAGATGAGGAGAGAATATATCCCTCTGTTTTCCTACCTCCGGTCCAACAAGCTTAAGTTTAAGACACCCTATTCCGCACGTTTGGTGGTGCAATTCCCCATGGGCCATCAAACCTACAATACTGCAGAGGAAGCAAAGAAGGACTTACAGGCCTCGGGGATTCTTTCTGGACATTGCACTGAGGAGTTTGACCAAAATTCCATGCCACAACCTCACAGACAAGGAAGATCCGCAACCTGCTGTAGGACCCAGAACTCAGACATGCCTTTGGTGGACATATTGGAACAGCTGTAGAAATTTCGTAACTCAGCACTCCAGACCTGAGAGTGGGTTTTCAGTTCATCTTTCTTGACCTTAAACTCAAGGTTAGTGGGGTGGGGGGGGGGGTTGATGGGGGGATGGATGATACATTGGTCCCGATCGGGCTGGCATGGATCGAAGATGGCACAATGGTGCTTGCTGCTTGCACGGACTTAGCCCTCCCAGGATTTTAAGCTGCTGGGGTTATCTGTGCACTGCTGTCCCTATGATTGGTGTTGGCGGCCGGGATCCCGGGGTCATCAGTTGAGTGTCTTCTTTGTTTTTGGCTCCAACTCCTTTCCCCTGCTTAGCACAGCCCACCTCCTTCCTTTCCCCACAGCCTACACTAACAGAGACCAGCTCGGATGGATGTTGAAGGACTAGGCCTTGTGGACACTTGCTGAGCAACTGTGCTCTGGATTCCTTTGAATTTTTCGTATATAATTATATCCGTGAGCCTGGGGTGCTTTCTAATTGTCTTCTTCACTGGACTGGGACTTTTATAACCAATTGTTATATTTTATTGTTGTAATTTTATGACCAATGGTTGCCTGCGCAACCATCATACCAACTCAAGTCTGTTGTCCCTCCTTGTCCCCAAAACTCGTACCCTGTCAGGTGATTGCACCTTCGCTGTCTGCGCCCATTTCTGGAACTCCCTTCCCACACCCACCAGATGTACTCCCTCCTATCACCTGTTTAAGAACTCCCTATGGTTACACTTGAAATTTGCCTCTGCCTGGAACTGTTCCTAAACTGCCTAGTATCTCTTATACTGCCTTGGTGTACTCTACCCTTTATCCTGGCTGTCTGACCACTACCCCTCTGAGCTAAGAAAGGTTACCCTTGCCACTTATTTACTCCCTGGCACCAAACCATTGCTGTCCTTAAGCATGGGTCCATGTACCATGTCCTGCCTTAATGCTGTTGTATCCATTTCATGAAATGTATACTGTGTTACCTTAATTCTCTTGTACCCTTCCATGATATGTATATAACCCTTTACTGCTTGTTTGGCTTTACCACTATTGCATATGTCGATTGTTTATTATGTGCACTGTTCAATGCCTGTACTACACTTCTTTGTCGTGCTGTTATCGTGTGTGTAAATTTATCTTGTAATCTCCCGCTTTGCTCCTGAAAATAGGCATTCCTTGTCTAGTGTGCTTACCCAGTTAACAAAAGCTAAATAAATAAATACATTAATCCAGGCTGTCATATCATGGAATGGGGCAGATTACTTGGGGGGCAGAGAGTTCACTAGCTAATTGTAATAAGACACAAATAGCAGCAATGTAACCTGGGGGATTTGGAACTTTTTCAGATGTACGGACGAGAAGTAAATCCTATTATTGGTCTATAGGAGGCAACAAAAGAAGGTGCTGGGTGATTAGTCATGAAGCCAATTTTTTCCTCCCTGCTGTATATTCCTGCCCCTCCATATCAGATTCCCATTCCCGGCAAGGTTCATATACAATGAATGGAAACCTCCCCCCAGGGCATTTCATACCCGAGCAACCAATCGAAACATCTAGCTTTCGTAAAGGTCCTGAGCTATCAACTCCAGGGGTTATGGGGGAGTGGAAGGAGAGTCCCGCCAGACTAGGTACTTGGCCCACCTGCCCCTCAGTGGGCTAAAGGACGGGATATGAGCTGACGCCCTCTGCCTTAGTATCCCCACCAACACAAAAAGTTCTAAGAGACTGAGTTAGGGCTGGAGAGACATCTTAGTTTTAATTGAAGAGACAGAGCTCCGCAGGTTTTGAGGTTTCCCCACTGTTTTTGTACCTCTTTAGCCTTAAGAGAGTGGGTTAGTTGGGCCCTTTATAAGTAAGGTATGACTTGCTGGTTATGATGATGGCCCGGGGCACATGATTACCATGGGAGAGCTTTTGCTGTGGATCTAGGATAGTTCTAAAGGGCCAAATGAGGGAGAAATCACAGTAACCCGACAAACGGATGCTGCATAGCCTGATAGCAACAGATCTTATATACAGTGGGGCATCTACTGAAACAATCCACCTGGCCATCTGGCTTATACATTATTGAGGGGCTCTTCAGTGGAGCCGCATACCGGACTATGACGCTTTGATTTTTGGGTTTTCTTTTGCCTATTTGGCATTTTTTCCATTTATTTGGGACCTTATTGTCCCACAGGAGGTTATATTCTCACTTTTGGGGGAATACACCTCCTGCCCTGAGAGGGATTATGAGAATAAAATCTCTTATCAGGGGCCCAGCAGGCAGTGTAGAATACCAGCCTACACAGTGGAAGTCATTTTGTACATAGTTTACTGTAGGGTTGTGACGACAGTTTCGATCCCAGCTTATTGGGGGAGACTCCTGTTTCAGGGAGTTTGTTTCTGGGGGTCTTGAGGTTGTTCAACACATTAACGTCAGTTGGGCCATCATTTTATACATTTTTGGTTTACTGTTATGGGAAAAAATGAAGCACACAGAGCCCAGGTCAGTTATTGAGAAATCTTTATTTAAAGACACTGTGTGGAGGGTTTCCCAGACCAGTGAGGGGGCATCTCTGCAGGACGGCTCTTCTTCCACTTCCGGTTCACTGTGTTGGGTCCCCCGGGACAGCCGGATGGGAGTGGGTGTCTTCGAATCCCTATCCTTGGTTGGAGAACCTGTTCTGGATGGGGGGGGGGTCCTCCTCTGCAGTGGCGGCACCCTCTTCTAATGGAGTCATGATGTCCTTTGAACCTGTGAAGATATTTTCACAGAACACAAACTGACTTAATCCCATTAAAATAACTCAGTTTATGCAATATTTAAACAACAATAGAGCTGATGTGTACTGCATCGAGGAGACCCATATATCAGAAACCTAGCACCTAAAACTGCGGTGGGAGCAGAGATATGAGGTATTTGCTTCCTCACACCCCAGCGGCAAGAAATGAGGTACAGCTGTTCTTGTCCCAGGTAGTACCCCCCTGGATGTCCATAAAACCTTTATGGATGTTCAGGGGAGATATGTTATTTTGCAGGGTACTTTGTACTCCCAGGCAGTAACACTAGCTAATGTATACCTGCCCCACAGACTTCTGTCCCAGTAGTTAGGTGTCAGCGTGGCTCAGTTGGTAGCACATCCACCTCTGGACCAGAAGGTCGTGGGTTCTCGTCCCACACCGGGATTGGACTTGCACCTAAAAGTCGCTGGCATCCGAGTGCAGTATTGGTGGGGGGTGCTGTACTGCTGGGGTGTGCCATCCTTCGGATGAGACGTTAAACCGAGGTCCCTTCTGCCCATCCTGGTGTTGTCCTGGTGGGTGTCCAGGTGGAAGTAAAAGAACCCAGGGCACTCTTCGCAAAGAGCAGGGAGCATTCCCGGTGTCCTGGCCAACATTCCCCTTCCCATAAACCGGTTCATGCAATTATCCAGGCTGTGTGTGGGTGATGATGTGCGATATGGCCGCCACCACACATTCAGTCACTTCACTACCAGTCTAGCATTGCTTGTAAAGCGCTTTGGGATACTGTGTATGAAAAGCGCTATGTAAATGCTGATTCTTCTTCTTCTTATTCTAGTTCGGACCTTTTTGAGCAAAGTCATGGACATACTTCAAGGCCGACTAATAATGGGAGGAGATTTCAATATGACCTTTTTTGGCTGACCTGGACTCCTCCAACTCTTCTCTACATGTGGTAACCAATGCTTTGCGATACCTCTGAGGGAACTTTGACCAATTATGTGTAGTAGATGTAAGGCGCAAGATGTTTCCAAAGCAAAAACCGTATACTTTCTACTCAGGGAGGCATCATAGCTGTTCTAGACTTGATTATTTCTTTGTAACTTGTGAACACTTCACATCCATTAGGGACATTTTGTTAGGGCCCCCGTATACTATCCGACCACCATTCTTTGTTGCTAAAAGTGGATCTTGGTAAGACTAGGCGGCGTACCTTTTGAAGATTATTTAGTTAGTTTTCGTTAAACGGGTAGGTGCGCTAGCCATAGAAATGACTATTTTCAGGAACGACCCGGGAGGTTACAGGGTAAAAACAGTACAGAGATACAATAAAAGGTAGTTAACAGCAAGGTATAAAACAGTGGTGTTACACAGCTGGTTATGCAACACAAATTATTTACAAAGGTTTTGAGAGTAGGGCACTGAATAAGTAGAACAGTTATAGCATTTGAATGGGACAATTTGGCAGTGGAGCAAAACAGTATAGTTTCAAGGTACAGTGAATTATTTAGTTTTTTCTTTACCGGGTAAGTACTATAGCCATGTAATGACTATTTTCAGGCATGACCCGGGAGATTACAGTAGGTAGGCATGGAGTTACATTTGAAACAGGTAAAGACAATGGTTTGGAGCAACAAAGGATTAAAAATACAGAGCAAAACGGGATTAGACAATACTAGAGTCAGTCCGCAGTTTGGCAGTTACATAGGTAGGTAACAAGTTTGGGTCAGAGTTTGCACCTAGCAACAAAAACAGAGATACCTATCACATTTATCTACGCACAAAGGGTTAAGAGCAGCTAAAAGAAAAAACAATGGAGATATAAGTGCCTAATAACCTATCTGGGAATGGGTGGGTTGATTGGAGAGCAGTATGCAGCAGTGGAGACAGAGTGTAAATGCAGATTCAGGGGGTTTGAAGCAGACACAGGAGACCTGGCTAAAGAGGTAGGAGCAGCAGTTAATTTTAAACTGGGCATGACTAGGGGCTATGCGAAGATCAAGAGGCAGAGAGTTCCAGAATTTAGCCGCTGAATGAGAGAAAGCAAGGGTTCCTTTGTTTGATTTACATCTAGGTATTTGTAGCAGCAATTTGTCAGAGGATCTGAGACCATGGGAAGAGAACAGCGGAGTAAGTAGCGAGACAGGGATCCCTGATCTAATGATATTATCAGTCAGGGGCCAAGGGCAAGAGTTCGAGTGGATGCAGGGTGTAGCCAATTTAAGTCAGCATAGAGCTGACAATGGTGTTTTGACCAGGGAGAGGCTGAAGCATACCTACAGATGCTGTTAGAAGTTGTGTCCCATTTTCTGAGGGGTGTAGTGGCCGAATTAAGATAAGTGACTACCCATAGGATAATGACGGGAGCAAGATCCCGCGGGCTATAGCTAATCTAGCTGCCTGCATAAGGACGTAACTGGTTTTGTAGGCTACTGCAATTTTAGCATTAACTGATTTACATGTAGACAATACATGCTCATTAAAGTTTAGGTTTTCATCGAGGAGTACTCCAAGATACTTGAAAGAGCGTACTGGTTTAAGGACCAAACCACCTAGACCAGAAACTGTAAATAGATCCCAGTTTTTGTTTAATTTGACTGCCGATCCAAACAGCATTGTAAGTGTTTTATCAGTATTGAGGATTAGCTTATGTTGCAGCAGCCAGGATTGAATAGGCTTAAAAGCATAGGTAATGGTCTTGTTTATATGGTGAATGTCCTTATTACAGTACAGTACCAGGTCGTCTGCGTAGAGGATAGTCGAGCAATCAGGACTATTTGACGAGATGCTATTTATAAAAATAGAGAAGAGGAGGGGTCCTAGTATCGATCCCTGGGGAACACCCAGGTTGATGGCCGTAGGATTGGACACAGCGGAATTAAATCTAACAGTTTGAGTTCTATTAGATAGATAGCTATTAAACCATGTCACTGAGTTTGGCGAGAAGCCAAGGGCTAGGAGACTATCTAATAGAAGAGGATGATCAACAAGGTCAAACGCCTTAGTCAGGTCAATAAAAACTGCCCCCGTGAGGTGGCCATTGTCCATAGCAGTTAAGGTATCATTTGTGAGGTGGAGTAAGGCCGTAGAGGTGCTATCACCCTTGTGAAACCCATATTGAATTGGTGAGAGAAGTTTATATTTGGCCATATATTCAGTAACTTGTATAGATACAAACTTTTCCATTATTTTACTTAGCACTGGTAGAATGGCTATAGGCCGATAATTAGCCATATCTCTTTTATCACCCTTCTTTAAAATCGGGGTAATTCTGGCCTTTTTCCAGACATCAGGGACAATGCCATTACAAAGAGAGAGGGTAAAGATCCGTGATAACAGCTGGGCAATGAATGGTGCAGCCAGTTTTAAAAGTTTGGGTTCAATACCATTAGAGCCTACACTGGTGTTGTCAGAAATGGTAATCAGCAGGCCCAGGACGTCGGCTTTAGAAATGGCCTTGAAGTAGAATAGAGGGGGAGATGCAGTAGGTCTTGGAGGAGTGGTTTGAGGTAAGGGCTGTCCTTGGGGGAAGACAGATGTGAAGCTGGACAGATCAGTGAATTGTTTATTAAATGCTTCTGCAATAGTCCTGGGGTTGTTGCAGTGGACACCACCAATGATCATTTCTTTTGTCAACGGAGTATTTTTAGTGCCTAGGAATGTTTTGACGTGTGCCCAGAATTTCCTGGAGTCACCTGATGCTTCCTGCAGGAGCCTTCTGCAATATGTGCTTTTTGCTACTCTGATCCACTTTTTACAATCTTTTCTCTGGGTTCTATAGGTGTGGTAGTCTGAAATAAGGCCAGTTTTCCTGAAACACCTCCAGCTCTTATCCCTGACATGTAGTACAGCCAGGAGGTCTTTGTGTAACCACTTAGTTGGTGTTGCGTGAACCCATCGGGTCACAAGGGGTGTATGTCTGTCCTGAATTTCACGAAAGTGGTCAATAAAATAGTCTAGTGCCGTCTGTGCATCCAAGGATTGAGAAAGACATGACCAGTCAATGGATGAGACTTTGTATAGGAACTGCGCCTGATTCAGATTAGCATAGTTCCTGAAAGTGATGTAGCGTGGGGGCTGGGACTCGGAGCTAGAGTGTTGCCACACACAAAAAACGGGGCAATGATCAGATATGCTATCCGGCAAAGTGCCAGCAGCCATGATCCTGTCAACCCTATTTGTTAATACCTAGTCCAGTAGTGTACTAGACACTGCCTTAGAGGAGAAATCTTGTGGGCTCGGTTATAACTTGATGCAGGTTATAGCTCTGGATTACAGATAGAAGTGACCCCTGAGTGTGTCCCAGCCAGTTTAGATTCATGTCCCCTAGGATAAGCAGTTAATTTTTGCCTGCTAGTTTTACCGTATCATCCAGCATAGTAGTGAGAGCAGAGATCCCACCCTGTGGAGGGTTATAGACAATGGCTATATGTAAGTTTTTCACACCCAGGCGGAGAAGTGCATGAAGGGATTCACAGACGGAGGATTGGGGTATAGTTTTCTGTAAGATGTTTAGATTCGCTTTGTAAAACAGTGCAACACCCTCACCCCGCTTAGACGATAACCTGTCATTCCTGAGAAGGCTATAATTTTGTAGCAAGCAGATAGAGTCAGCAGTGGAGGACTTGAGCCATGTCTCAGAGAGGCATAGTATCTCCGGGTTGTGGGTGGAGACCCAAGCCTCCAGCTCCATCCGGTTTCATGTAAGGCTCCTAATGTTCAGGTGGGTTATGCGAAGCCCAGAAGTAGTAGCCCAGGTGGCATTATTGCCCGGCTGTAGATGTACGGGACCAGGGTTTTGTTCCACATCGCCTGCCAGCAGGATAGCAAGCAGCATTAGATACCAGAGCTTGCGATGGATAAATGGAGTAACCATGGTACATTTTAGGCAGAGAGTATGATCTAAATATGCGGCCACCAAATAACTGATGAAGCTTGGGACTAGTAGAGGGGTGATGTCAAGGTAGTTAGTGGGTCTTACCAGCATATTGGAGAAAGTGAAATTTCTATTAGCGTTCTGTTCCCAGTTACTGTTGTAGTAACAGATTAAACACCTCATTATTAAGGGATCCACATTTTATTACTTTTTTGCAGGAACATATCCCACAGATTGTACAAGATAATACTACCCCGTTAGTCTCTGCAGCTACAATGTGGGACACATTAAAGGCAGTAATATGGGGTGACATAATTGCTTATGCCGCTAAGAAAAAACACCAAATACGAACATGCGAAAACATCAGCAGAAACAGGCCTCACGGTCTATCGAGTCTGCGCGATTGTGCAGCTAGCCCCTCAACGTGCAGCTGCCCCACTCACACCTCCCCTCTTCATAATTACCCCTCCCACTCTGTCCCATACCCTCTTAAAACCGTCTACCATGCTACAGGCTACTACGTCCTCAGGCAGAGTATTCCACTTATCCACCGTCCTCTCTGTGAAATAATGTCTCCTGACTTCCCTCTTGCATCTTCCCCCCTCCAATCTCAGCTGGTGCCCCCTCGTGACCCTCCCTTCTAGTCTGGAAAATCATTTCTGCACTAGTCTTGTTTATCCCCTTTAAATAATTAAAGGTTTCGATCATGTCCCACTATCCCTCCTCTCCTCCAGGGAATACATGTTCAGCTTTCCCAGCCTCTCCTCATAGGAGTATCCCTCTAATCCCTGGATCATCTTTGTTCAAACAACATGAAGTCTTGCTGTATTCAGACATAATGCAGTTAGCTCCAGCACTTGAACTGCCCCGGAGAGAAAAGAGTTAACTCCATGCAGAAGCATGGAACATTGAGCTCGAGCTCAGTTTTCAAACCTCTGTCTGTGGTACTTACCAGTGCAACCGTCAGATTCTTTACTCCGCCTAACAGTCAAGTCGCTCCGGAGATTCCTCTGCTACATTCCTTTGGCTTCACACCCCCCAGACAAGGACTCCAGGAAAGTCGATGCCATGGCCAAGAAACTATACTTGGCATCCTCTTTGGGACTCAGGCAGGCAAATTATATGGCCTACACAGCCAGGTACCAGAAGTCCAGGTGGGATGCGGTTCTGGAACTGGCTAAAAAGGCCTCCCCCCAGCTAGCCAAAGAGCTGGAGGAGGTGGCTGCGGATGGAATTGAGGCATCCAAAGTACAATTTCACGCTGCTGTTGACTCCAATGATGTGGCATCCAGAGTCATGGCTACATCTGTGTCACTCAGAAGGCATGCTTGGCTCAGATGTACTAGCCAATCACAAGACACCCAGTCTAAGGCTATGGATTTTCCTGTAGTTGGTAACTCTCTGTTTGGGGAGCAGACAGAGGCTTACATGAAGAAAATGGACGAATATAGAACCACTTACAGGAGTGCACAGGCCATGGAAAGGCAAGCCACTCCTCAGAAGCAGCAGTCCAGGGGCAGGGGCAGGCCTTTTTACCAAGCCCAGGCCTCCTCGTCTTACCCACAAAGGGTTTTTTTCCGAGGGAGGGGTAGAAGGGGGATGAGCAGGGCTGCTTCTTCCTCCCAATCTAAGGCTGCCGCCAAGCAGACACCCTGAGGTGTTAGCCCGGGTCGACTCTCCAATCCCAGTAGGAGGCAGGCTGGCTTACTGCTTTCAGGCCTGGAAGTCTGTTACCTCAGACAAGTGGATCCTGGAAGTAGTAAGCCAGGGACTAGCCCTTAGCTTCAAAAGGTACCCAAAAAGGAGGACCAAGTCTTTTCCACCTGCATCAGTTTCAGAAACCCTTGCCCTAGAGGCAGAGGTTTCCTCTCTCTTGGCTCTCAGAGCCATAGAGAAGGTTCCTACTCAACACAGGGGAAAAGGCCTGTACTCCAGGTACTTCCTCACCCCAAAGAAAACAGGGGAGTGGCGACTCATCCTGGATCTAAGGTATCTGAACAAACACATTTCAAAACCCAAATTCAAAATGGTAACTCTGGGAATAATCCTTCCCTCTTAGGCCAGGAGATTGGCTAGCATCACTAGACCTCGAGGATGCCTACTTCCATATCCCTATAAGGTGCTCCCACAGAAAATACCTCAGGTTCGAGTTGCCTTCAGGCCATTATCAGTTCAAGGCCATGCCTTTTGGCCTAACATCAGCTCCAAGAGTGTTCATAAAGTGCCTTGCAGTAGTGGTGGCTTACGTCAGAAGACAGGGTATCGCTATTTTTCCATATCTGGACGACTAGCTCCTAGTAGGGCAGTCTTCAGACCAGGTCAGGTCAGCTCTGCAAACCACTCAGGACTTGCTCAGTTCCCTGGGGTTTCTTCTCAATCTGCCAAAACCTGTCCTCGAACCAGTACAGCTTGTCACCTTCATAGGGGTGGAATTGGATACTACCCAAGCAAAAGCTTTCCTTCTTCTGGCAAGGGTGAAGGCCTTAGTAGACCTCGCTTCTTCCTCCTTTTGGCCTCAGGTTTCTCTTCCAGCGAGACAGTTCCTCCAACTCCTGGGCCACATGGCAGCCTCTACTGCAGTGGTTCAAGGAGCCAGATTTTAGATGCGGGACATTCAGTTCCATCTAAGGTCCTTTTGGTCACAGAGAACAGATTTGCTCACCAGACTGACTCCAGTGACCCGAACTCTGGTCCAGGCTCTCCACTGGTGGCTGGACCAGGACAACCTCAGACAAGGGGTTCCATTTCTCCCTCAACTTCCATCAGTAGTACTGACTACGGATGCTTCTCTCCTAGGCTGGGGAGCCCACCTGGGAGCCCTAAAAGCTCAGGGGATCTGGTCCCCGCAGGAGTCTCTTCTTCATATCAACCTCCTGGAACTCAGGGCAGTTTTTTCTAGCCCTTCAGACCTTTTCGGATTCAGTCAAAGGCAAGGTGGTCCAAGTCAGGATGGACAACACTACACAATGTGGTACATCAACAAGCAGGGAGGCACTCGGTCCACGGCCTTGTGCACAGAGGCCATGAAGATTTGGTCTCTGGCCTATTCCCTTCAGACTTCCCTGGTAGCAGTTCATCCTCCAGGGAAGGACAATGTGCTGGCAGATGCCCTGAGCAGGATTTCATAGGGGCATCACGAATGGTCCTTGAATCCTCACATTCTGAGGATCATTTTCTCCAAGTGGGGCATTCCAGAAATAGATCTGTTTGCAGCACCAGACAATCATCAACTTCCTCTGTTTTGCTGCAGACCTCCAGTCCTGGGGACAGTTCCCCAGGATGCCCTCATTCTGAACTGGAAGGGCAGGTTTCTCTATGCCTTCCCTCCTTTCCCTCTCCTGTTCAGAGTTCTGATCAAGATAAGAACTCAACCCTGCACAGTGATACTGGTGGCTCCAGATTGGGCCAGACAACCCTGGTATCCTCTACTGCGGTCCTTGGCTGTCTCACATCCCCTGTCTCTTCCCAGGAGATACAATCTTCTCTCCTCCTCCCAGGGGCGGATCTAGTACCCCAATCTCCAGTCTCTCAACCTCAAGGCCTGGCTCTTGAAGAGTTAGAATATGCAGCTCTACATCTCTCTCAGGGAGTTCTGGATATTCTGAAGGTCTCCAGGAAACCTTCCACTAGAAAAACTTACAATTCCAAATGGGAGAGGTTCAGTATCTGGTGCTCTCAGAAAGGTATTGTGCCTGATTCTGCAGGCATTTCCACAACCTTAGATTATCTAGCTCATCTGAATAGTCTAGGCCTTAGGCCTGCCATTCTGAAGGTTCATCTAGCAGCTGTTTCTGCATTCCTTTCAGCAGGGAAGTGCTCTTTCCTGGTATCTCATCCTGTTTTCAGGAAGTTTTTCAAAGGCCTGGTTCACATTAACCCTCCCTTTGGGGAGCCTACTCCGCCTTGGGATCTTAATGTCTGCATTGCTCAGCTTATGCAGCCACCCTTTGAGCCTATGGCTTCAGCTGAATTGAAGTACTTGACCTGGAAAACTGTGTTCCTGGTAGCTATTACTTCTGGCAGGCGGATTAGCGAATTACAGGCCCTGTCAGTTGAACCTGACTTCATATCCTTCTATAGGGATAACGTGATCCTAAGAACTAATAGGAGGTTCTTGCCTAAAGTGGTATCAGATTTTCACCTAAACCAGTCTATGTCTCTTCCTGTATTTTTCACTGACCATTCTTCCCCAAGGGAAAGAAGATTACACAGTTTGGATGTTAAAAGGGCACTTAGCTACTACATAGAGCATACTAAGGCACACAGAAATGACTGTCTTCAATTGTTCCTCACTTATGGTGAAGTGGGGAAAGGTAAGCCTGCCATTAAGAGAACTATTGCCAGGTGGATTGTTTCCTGTATACAATTTTGCTATGACAAATTGGGTAGAACACCCCTTCAGGCCTGAGGGCTCACTCGACTAGGGGTACAGCTGCTACTCTAGCTGCAGCCAGAGATATACCCTTGTTAGAGATCTGTAAAGCAGCCACCTGGAAAACAGCACATACATTCACCAAGCATTACTCTCTGGACATCCAGGCTAGGAGTGATGCTAGGTTTGGCCCAGCAGTACTGCAGAGCCTGTTCCCAAAGTAGGTTCTGCATTCCCTCCTCCATAGGGAACTGCTTGGTAGTCTGCCTTATGTCTGAATACAGCAAGACTTCATGCTGTTTGAAGAAAAAATTACTCACCATAGTAATGTTGTTTCTTCTAATGGAGTCTTGCTGTATTCAGCCCTCCCCACTCGCATCCCCTCTCAGAACCTGTTTTTGGGAAGTGGGTTGGCAGGCACAGTGTTGCACCTCAGGGGTGTACCTTGTACCCTCACTCTTGGTGGGGTAACTGTTATGTTTTTCCTTCTTGCGTTGCATAGTTTGAATTGTCACTACCTTATTTCTTCTTGGGTTCTCGACTTGAGTCTTTTTTGGACCCCAAAAAGTATTTTGCCTTTTGGCTATGTGTTCAAACAATTTCCACATTTTAGTGTTAAGTTAGTTAGTTGCTCGTAAGAATCTGACGGTTGTACTGGTAAGTACCACAGACAGAGGTTTGAAAACCGAGCTCGAGCTCAACGTTCCATGCTTTTGCATGGAGTTAACTCTTTCTTCTCCGGGGCAGTTCAAGTGCTGGGGCTAACTGCATTATGTCTGAATACAGCAAGACTCCATTAGAAGAAACAACATTACTATGGTGAGTAATTTTTTTCTTGCTGTCCGCTGTACACCCTCCAACAATCTGATGTCCTTCTTCAGGAATGGGCACCAGTACCGCATGCAGCATTCCAGGTACGGCCTGACCAATGACCTGTAGAGGGGCAGGATCACCTCCCTGTCTCTGGAGGAGATTCCCCTCACTATACGCCCCAGCATCCTGTTGGCTTTTGCTGCTGCCTTCCTGCATTGAGCTGAGTTTTTCATACTCCCCGTTATAAGCACCCCTAGATCTTTTTCCTCCTTGGTTCATTCCAGCTGTACCCCCCCCCAGCTGATAGCTCCTCCCCTGGTTATTAGCCCTGAAGTGCAATACCTTGCACTGTTTGGCGTTAAACCCCAACTGCCATGCATCTGACCACTCCTGTAGTTTGGTCAGGTCCTTCTGCATGGAGTTAACTCTCCTCTCCGGGGCAGTTCAAGTGCTGGGGCTAACTGCATTATGTCTGAATACAGTAAGACTCCATTAGAAGAAACAACATTACTATGGTGAGTAATTTTTTCTTGCCCTCCGCTGTACACCCTCCAACAATCTGATGTCCTTCTTCAGGAATGGGCACCAGTACTGCATGCGGCATTCCAGGTGCAGCCTGACCAGTGACCTGTAGAGGAGCAGGATCACTTCCCTGTCTCTGGAGGAGATTCCCCTCACTATACACCCCAGCATACTGTTGGCTTTTGCTGCCGCCTTCCTGCACTGAGATGAGTTTTTCATACTCCCCGTTATAAGCACCCCTAGATCTTTTTCCTCCTCGGTGCATTCCAGCTGTACCTCCCCCAGCTGATAGCTCCTCCCCTGATTATTAGCCCCGAAGTGCAATACCTTGTACTGTTTGGCGTTAAACCCCAACTGCCATGCATCCGACCACTCCTGTAGTTTGGTCAGGTCCTCCTGCAGCCCCCTCCACTCTTCGATGCCATATACCACAGCTCCCATCTTTGTGTTATCTGTGAAGAGACTGATCTTACTCTGGACCCCGTGGGAGATATCAGCTATGAATATCCCTAACAACACCGGTCCCAATACTGATCCCTGCGGCACCCCACTTGTCACATTCCTCAGTGATGAGAGTTCCCCCACCACCACCACACTTTGCTGCCTTCCCTTCAGCCAACTGGTGATCCAATTTACCATATTTGTTCCCACCCCTGTATATTCCAGCTTTTCCCCAGCCTCCCATGCGGCATGGAATCAAAGGCCTTGCTGAAATCCAAATACAGGACATCCACCACATGGCCTTTGTCCGGTTCCCTTGTCACCGAGTCGTAGTACTCTAATCAGGTTTGTCAGGCAGGATCTTCCTGAGACAAACCTGTGCTGCTGACCGTCCTGGAGACCATTGTTCTCCAAAAAGGTCACCAGCCTCTCTTTTAGGATTATCTCCATGCATTTTCCCACAATTGATGTGAGGCTCACTGGTCTGTAGTTGCCTGGTTCATCCTTAGGTCTACTTTTGTGAATAGGTATCACATGGGCCATACTCCAGTCCTGTGGTACGCATCATGTGTCCAAGGAGGTATTAAACAGGTCAGCCAGTGGTCCTCTCAGGATCTCCACTAGTTCCTTAAGTACCCTAGGGTGAATGCCGTCTGAACCCGGTGCCTTATCCACCCCCCCAGAGCCCTTAATCCTTTCAGCACCCTATCCTCTGTAATCCCTATATCAGTCACCTCCCCCCCGCCCACTTCTCCTCCTTTCTCAGGTGGTGTCTGCAAAATGGATGCCAAATATGAAAATTTGATGCAACAGTTACACGCATCCCAATTGCTATATACTGAGGGGGATAGTGACTTACAGATTAAAATTCGGGATACCAAAAAAGCATTACAGAAAATAATGGATGATAAAAGTCCAATAGGCCCTTTTCTATTTAAAACAAACTAATTACAGGGGTGGGCCCAGGGGGACCTGTTTGCACCTACCTAACCTGGAACTCTACGCCAGGGTAGCTTTTCTTCGGGTCATACTTCTATGGTTATCGCCTAACTATAGTGCCCCTGGAAAACATTTGAATTTTCTTTCAATTACCTCTTTGACATTGACCCTATTCTGTATGCAACCCAGGATAAATCTCCCCGTTGTGGAATTTTTCAAAATTCTCAGCTAATACATTGCGGGTGTGTATCAATTGAAAAATCACCCCAAATTTGAAAGCATTTTTTGCTTCCGTAGAGTGCTGTCTTCAGATGAAGATTTTTTTGCCGGCCCAGATGGATCTTTCATTCAAACGCTGGAGACAGCTGGGTCTCAGATTTCTTTATCAATTTTTAGATATGACAAGAGTTACTTAGGTTGATGTTCTCCAACAGGCATACAGTCTGACAGGCCAAGAATACTATAGGTATCTCCAAGTAAGGACTTCTCAATCCTTCATAAACAGCAGAGCTATACTAGACTCTCAGAACCTAACTCCCTCTTACTGACTATGCTTACTGGACTTGCTTAATGGTAAACCATGGGGACATTTGATTGGCCATCTTTATGGGGTTCTGCAGGACACTCTTGGGGACTCCACACAAACAATTTTGGATAGTTGGAATAAGGAATTAGGCCTCTCTGTTTCATATGATTCCTGGATGAAATTCTCCCTCTCTGCAGTCAAAATAACTCTTTCCAATACCTGGAGGGAGCATGCATGGAAGTGTCGATAACGGTATTTTCGCACTCCTGCACTTCTAACAGAATATTTGCCATCCTCATATGTCACATGTTGGTGGGGATGCGGATATAACCCAGCTGACCACAGTCATGTTTTTTGGCACTGTCCGTTGATAGCCACATTTTGGCAAACCCTCCAGGGGAAAGCGGAGGCTTGCCTGGGCTAACATATTGATTTCACAGCAGATATGGTGCTGCTGTCTGGTCTCCCACGACATTGCCATCCCTGGTATAAAACCCTCTTATTGGTCTGCTGAGAGCTCAAATATTTTGGCTCTGTCAGGCCCTGCAGGTGTTTTGTACTTCCAGGAGAGATCTATGCCCATTTGATTTTAGGACTCATACCAAATACGATAAAGGGGAATGAGACAGTATACCTCTTGAACACATGTCTAGTGGCTACCCTAAAGGCCATCACCCATAAATGGCTGCAGAAAGAACTGCCCTTAGTGCAGGTCTTAGTGGAGGTAGTTGAGGAAATAGCAGACATGGAGAGAATCACATATTGGGTCCAAAACAGAGGAGAAGTATATATCAGTAGGTTAACCAGGAGGAAAATGGCAAGGGGGGGATGGTACAGAGGTTGGGGAAGCTAACCTGACAGGAGATGGGGAATGAGACACTTTAGAAGCTGGAGAAACAGTACATACTACATAAGAACATGTTATAACATGGGCACATACATGTTTGTGATCTGACTGGCAGACGCAGCTCACATGACCATTCATTAATCCATGTTACACGCACAGTTTCTGGTAATGAGGTCTGTGAGAGTGATATCCTGTAGCTGCCAGATCTTATTATTGCACACTGAGATAGAAAACAAAAGGCAGCCATTAAATCTCTGTGTTAGTGATAGCTGTCACTGTGGACCCTCCTCTCCCTCCGTTCAGTTCCCAGGTACTCGCTCGCTCACTTCAGGCACAGGAATCCCTTCCATGTAGTAGTAACACGGCATACTCACCACACTTCTCACTGATTCACCCAGCAGAACTCTATGCTTTAACTGTAATGGCAACTATGTTCCCGTAGCATAGGGAGACTTCCCACCCACCTAGCGGAACTCCTTGCTTCCCCATGAACTTTCTCTTGACACAACTTGATACTGCTCAGGGACAGTGCTGCTTCGTGACCTTTGTGCTCCTCAGCGAAAGACATGCTCCATCACACATACACTGAACTCTGTGAGCAAGGTCCTGCCGAGCTGCCGTCTGCTGTCACCTAATAATGAATTCTGTGAGCGAGCTGCACACCTGAGGTTTATATTCCTTGGGATTCTATAGTATCACACAGAGTTTTATGTGTGGACTGGACCCCTGATGTGAATCGCTTAATTATTCGCAATGTGTACTACCGGGTACCAGTACGTCCGCTGTTGTATGCAGTACCAGGCCTGTACTTGGTCAAGTTTTTTTCAACAGACTGCATGTGTTAAAGTGCAGTATGCTGATACCTTTTAGCTTTTACTACATAGAGCATACTAGGCAGTCCAGAGGCTCTTCCACTCAGTTGTTCCTCACCTACGGGGATGTATGCAGAGGAAGACCAGCTACCAAGAGAACTATTTCCCACTGGTTGGTCTCTTGTATTAGATTCTGCTACAAAAAGGCTGGTCATTAACCTCCCGTAGGGCTCAGGGCCCACTCCACTAGGGGCCCTGCAGCCTTGGTGGCAGCAGCAAGGGACATACCCCTCCTGGATGTCTGCAAAGCAGCTACCTGGAAATCTGTGCACACCTTTGTGAAACACTACAGTTTGGATGTGCAGACCAGATCTGATGCCAAATTTGGCAGAGTAGTTCTGCAGAGCCTCTTTCCTAAGTAGGTTCTCTGCCCAACTGTCACTTGGTACTGCTCGGTAGTCTGCTATAGTTACTGATGCTAAAGGACTCCTGGGGTAAGAAGAAAACATTACTCACCACAGTAATTGTCCTTCTTCCAAGGGGTCCTTTAGCATCAGTAAGCTCCCACCCTTCCTCCCCGGTTCACCTGTCAGAAGGGCTCTGTTCTCATTTCTCTTACCAAATTTGTTTTTTTTATTAGTGAGTTTCATACTCAGGTTGTTGTTTTTCATTTCCAGTTTTTGGACATTTACATGTTTTTTGAATCCTGTTGATTCATTTTCGGGGCATGTGCCCATTTTCTTCGAAAAAATTCTGAAGCCCTTCAGGCTGCTCTCACTTAGCTCACTCCCCTCCTGTTTTTTGATTGGCTGATGCCCGAGTTCACTTAAATAAATTCTGTTAAAGGTGTACCTACGGGGCAGTTGCACCTAGCCAGCTAATTGTTATAGTTACTGATGCTAAAGGACCCCTTGGAAGAAAGAAGATTACTGCGGTGAGTAATTTTTTCTTCGGGCTGCTCTTTGATTGTATTGTGTGTAAACTGATTACCACAAACTTGTCTTTCTTGAACTATTTTTATTCTGGAAGAACGCAGAACAGTGTGGTACCGCAACCAAAAGTAGTGGAAGAACACAAAATAATTCTCACATTTCGTGCCTGTTATTGCATTTTTTTTTGTCCATTTCTGTTCATATGTGGCCCATGTTGTAAGTGCAATAACCCACTCTAGGGTGTGCGGTTACTGGGGATTAATCAACACCCCGTGTGCTGTGAGGACACTTGGCCTGAGGCCTCGTGCCTCACATTGCACCCAGGGTGTTGATTAATCCCCAGTAACCGCACACCCTAGAGTGGGTTATTGCTTACTAAGTGCATGGTTCCATCTTACCACCTGACAAGCCAGCTCAGAGGCCACAATACTCCAAACAGATGAAGAACCAGAAAAGCACAGCCACCATATCACCATCCTCCATAGATTTGTACTACTGTGTTGAGTTCATGTGTTTTATTATTGTTTTTAATATAACAATTCAAACAAAAAATTGGCCTGTCACATAGTGGCATATGACATGTATATAATAGAATGTAATATGGGTAAACAAGCTCCACGGTGATGTACACTGAGACCTGTATGCATTTTTTGTGCAAATCAATAAAGAAAGGGTAAAAAAATGCTCACTTTTGGTTTGTGGTGCTCATACCCCAAGAATTCATGTGTGATCATTCTTATAATCATAAGGGTGGTCTCCATTCGCAGTATTAACACATACAGTACTAGATAAAGAGTTCAGGCAGAAATGTACATGCATGAGAGCAGAGTACTCTCATACAAAGCAATTATAGTGCGGGGTTGCAGGAAGCAGGCTGTTGGTTAACTAGAATCTGCAGCTTATCCAGTAGGTAGGGAAATGGGTAGACTGGGTGGGCCAAGTGGTCCTTTTCTGCCGTCAAAGTCTATGTTTCTATATATTTCTTTTGTGTTAACCAGGGAGGCACGCTAGACAGTTACATGACTATTTCACGTACAGCCATGGAAAGTAATCTAATAATTTAAAGGAAATATTTTACATTTTGTTTCTGGTGGGGGTGGGAGAACTTTCCCCAGGCAAAGCTGCTACCCCCTGTAAAAAATATATATATATTCTGGAGTAGGACAGAACGCAAACAAGCGTACATGTCATGGGCTATCTCACCAATCATACTATGTAACAACACATCATTCACACGTCGCATGTCATGTAGTGCACCATAGTCACAGTCAGCGACTGCATTCTTAGAGCATTTACAACAGGTAACATTTAGCAGCACATAAAACATAATACAGACTCCGTAAGTACTGTATAAATTTAAACAACAAAATGACAGAAAACAAAACATTGACAATTAATGCTTTATTGTTAGTCAAAAAATAACAGGCTGCTTGGTAGGAGAAGAGTATATTTTTGAAGGAAAAAATATTTCAAGTAAAATGAAATATATACATTATAAGCACACTACCAGCAGACAACCCTCCCTGCAGCTGGACCATCCCCCCAGCCAACCACACTATCTACAATTGAACCACCACCACCACAGACCAGCCACCCTTTCCATAAAACTAAATTCCCTGGGCCTGGGAAGGGGTAGTTGTCTGCAAAGCCCACGAGGGAGGGTTGTATCGGGGGGGGGCAGAGAGAAGGGTGTCTCTGAAGGGATGGACAGTCAAGGGGCTAGGGAGGGACATGGTCGGGAGGGCCTGTAAGAAAAGCTGTCTGGGGAGGGAGGGGCATCTCTGGGGCTGGGGAGGTAGAACTATGACCAGTAGGAGGGGGAGAGATGTGTCAGGGGGAAGGAGTTGCTTGACGCGAGGGAATGAGGTGTCCAGGGGGCCTTGGAGTGAGCTATGGTGTTGTGGGAGTGACTGTGGAGAGAGCAAGGGTGTTGGTGGACTGTGGAGGAAGGTAGAGGGCTTGGAGGAAGAGGATGCTATAGGGAGGGTTAGTGTTGGGGGCAGTGGAGTGAGAGGGTAGTGTCAGGGCTGTGGTGAGTAGGGGGTTACAGTTGGTGGCTATGGAGAAAAGGGTTCCAGTATTGATGGGCTGTTGAAGAAGGTTCAGACTAGTATCTGGGGCTGCAAAATGGGAAATAACTAGGGGCAGTGTGTGGTCTTGGGGGGGCATAGAGGGAGAAGGGGTTCTGTGGGCTGTAAAGGGAGGGGATGTCAGTGGTTAGGAGGCTATTGTGGGATAGGCAGTACTAAGGAGGCATAGGCAATATGCAAGAAACCTTGGGGGATGCTGAACTATGCACCAGTGGAGCCAGGTGTGACCCTTCTCCATTTCTATGTAAGCATTAGGATCTAAGGATTTCTGACTGCAGCAACCCTGCCATGGAAAATTGTGCTGAGAACAAATACAGTGTGTGCTTCTGGACCTGCATTTTAGGTGAGGGTCAGGAGAGAGGAAGATAGATGCTGCTGATGATACTGAAGGTGCTGCCTGGCCCCCGTTCTGCACTTCAAGGGGAGGCCAGGAGAGCGGTGAAAGTACAACATATGTTTTTAGGGGCAAGTCTGAGCTCACAAACTCCCATACTGATTAGCAGCAACCCCCTCGGAGGAAGCGTTTCTTGCCAACCATAAAATGGTGGTGCACTTTACGTGCTTCCTGAGGTGCGTTGCTGTTCTAGTCTTACTGTTGTATTTCTGTGGTGGTCAGGGCCATACCTCACAGCCTTTTTTCACTGAAATGAGGGACACGGATACTTGAAATGAAGGACACAGATACTCAAAATGAGGGACACTTACCCTCATGAGGGACACATTCTCAAACATGGAGAAACAAGTTCAGAACACTGAGAAAAACATTGTGTTTACTTGTACAAAGTTTATTTTTGGTTTAGCATCTCAGGATATTATGAATTTCTACTTTAAAATCTGAATTTACAGCACATTCTTTGGAAGGACAGTACCTTTTCCATGAGGGACAGATAATGGACAGAGCAATTTTGAAAGGTAAAATTAGGGACCTCCCTCTTCTTACTGAGGCATGGCCAGGGCTAAAGGGAGTTGTAGTTCAGGCAGGTAGCAAATGATTTCCCAGGGCTCATGGGAATTTACTTATAATCCATGCAGGTAGCAGGTGATTTGGTGTGGCCAGGGCCCATGAGAGTTGTAGTCCACACAGGTAGCAGACAATTTTGCAGGGCTCATGGGAGTTGTAGTTCTCTCAGAAAACAGACAACTTTGGTGTTGTCAGGGCTCATGGGAGTTGTTGTTCATGTAGCTAGCAGAGGATTTTGGTGTGGCCAGGGCTCATGGGAGTTGTAGTTCATACAGGTAGCAGACGAGTTCCCAAGGCTCATTGGCATTGTAGTCCATGTAGCTAGCAGAGGATTTTGGTGTGGCCAGGGCTCATGGGAGTTGTAATTCATACAGGTAGCAGACGAGTTCCCAAGGCTCATTGGCATTGTAGTCCATGTAGCTAGCAGAGGATTTTGGTGTGGCCAGGGCTCATGGGAGTTGTAGTTCATACAGGTAGCAGACGAGTTCCCAAGGCTCATTGGCATTGTAGTCCATGTAGCTAGCAGAGGATTTTGGTGTGGCCAGGGCTCATGGGAGTTGTAGTTCATACAGGTAGCAGGCAGAGTTCCCAAGGCTCATTGGCATTTGTAGTCCATGTAGCTAGCAGAGGATTTTGGTGTGGCCAGGGCTCATGGGAGTTGTAGTTCATACAGGTAGCAGGCGAGTTCCCAAGGCTCATTGGCATTGTAGTCCATGTAGCTAGCAGAGGATTTTGGTGTGGCCAGGGCTCATGGGAGTTGTAGTTCATACAGGTAGCAGACGAGTTCCCAAGGCTCATTGGCATTGTAGTCCATGTAGCTAGCAGAGGATTTTGGTGTGGCCAGGCTCATGCGTGGAGTTGTAGTTCATACAGGTAGCAGACGAAGTTCCCCAAGGCTCATTGGCATTGTAGTCCATGTAGCTAGCAGAGGATTTTGGTGTGGCCAGGGCTCATGGGAGTTGTAGTTCATACAGGTAGCAGACGAGTTCCCAAGGCTCATTGGCATTGTAGTCCATGTAGCTAGCAGAGGATTTTGGTGTGGCCAGGGCTCATGGGAGTTGTAGTTCATACAGGTAGCAGGCGAGTTCCCAAGGCTCATTGGCATTGTAGTCCATGTAGCTAGCAGAGGATTTTGGTGTGGCCAAAGCTCATGGGAGTTGTAGGCCACACAACTAGCAGGCTGTTTTGGTGTCGCCAGCATACCTCTTAGTATTAAAATGTGTAGCACTGCTGCACTGGCCTTCAAATACACAGCAAATGGGCAAAATGCATAGCATATTTTCAGTTTACAGAATAAAAAGTTTAGGAATAGTTGGCATAATGTATTTAAAGTATTAAAGAGTAGATGTAAGTAGAGCAAAATAAATTAGGGTGTATACTACATGGCGCTATGCATTGCAGTATATAAAGTAGCCAGGAGTTGTAGCCCACTCAGGTACAATTTAGAAGTGAGAAACACAAGTGCCTTAGCTGAGATTTGAACCCATGCCTGCTCTGAAAACCATTCTACTGTACTAGCAACTGTGCAAACAATACAACTGGAAATGTGGGGTTCCAACGGCACCCACCTGTTTTATAACCACACCCTGGGGTCACACATATTAGAATTACTTTTTTTTTTTGTTTTGTTTTTTTTTTTTTACAAGGAGTGTGGTGTATATGTATTTAGGCATACAGGTAGCAGACAATTTCAGTGTGGCCAAGGAAATGCTTATGGGAGTTGTAGTCCGCACAGGACAGGTAGCAGCCAATTTCAGTGTGGACAAGATGCACAAAATAGGTGATTTGATACTTTTAATTGGACCAACAGAGATTTATAGACTATCCTTAAGGTTAAAGAAAGGCTTATGGGATTTGTAGTCCACACAGGACAGATGGCAGACAGTTTGGGAGCAGAGCAAGAAGAGACAAGGCAATGCAAATTTAATTATATAGTGCCCCCCTATCTTCTAGGTCTCTAGACAATAGAAAAGAAATACAAACAACAAATAGATACATACATACATAGACAGTGTCGGCAGATAAGGGCCTATGGCCCACCCAGTCTGCCCATTTAAGTTTGTAAGTTCAGTTTATGTTTTCCAGGAAGTTTGTTGCCCCTTACCCCTGATCTCCACAATTCCTTTATGTCTATCCCATGCATTCTTAAATCCCGTGATTGTTTCAGCCCCCACCACTTCCTCTGGCAGGGTGTTCCACTTGTCCACCACCCGTTCTGTGAAGAAATTCTTCCTCATGTTTCCTCTGAATCGTCCTCCCTCCAACTTCATCCCATGCCCTCTAGTCCTGAAACATCTTTTTCGCTTAAAAATAGTGCATTCCTGCACCCTGTTCCTCCCTGTAAGATACTTGTATGTCTCTATCATATCCCCCTCTCTCCCTCCTCTCCTCCAGGGAGTACATGTTCAGTGCCTTCAACCTGTCCTCATAGGACTTGTGATGCAATCCATGCACCATCTTTGTTGCCCTCCTCTGAACCTTCTCTACCCTGTCTATGTCCTTACGTAGGTAAGGTCTCCAGAACTGCACGATTAAGATAGGCATTAAGAGATGGTAAAATCCTGTAATCTGATTAACAAACAAGCTAAAAATACTGGGGAACTTATGGCCTAGATCTAGTAAGTGTAACAGTGTGCTGCTTATTCTTTCTGTAGGTGGAAAGGGGAGAGATGAAGGACATTGGAGGTGTGCCAACATGGTACCCCTGCCCAGGCTGGCACCTTGAACGAAGCATAGGGGTGTAGTTGTAAGCAATATTTATCTATTGATTGTTTTTTTGTTTTTAAGTTCTTTATTAACTGGATAGGCCCACTAGGATTTTTAGACAATTTATGTGGGCAGAAAATAGAGAAGAACAGTCACAGAACATTACATGTGCTACAAGATACAGTAAAATAGCAGCACATAAAAGCAGTACAGTTCAGACAAAACAACTGCATTACATTGTTTAGAGTGGTATTTTTTATAACTGTATTTAAATGACCAAACTGTTTCAGCTTGTCTTAAATGCACCAGTAGGGAGTTCCAGAACCTTGGGGCAACCAACTCAAAGAAATGTTGATCCATCAGAGTTTTAACAAAGGTCCAGAGAGCAAATTAGTTTCTGATGATCTGAGATGTTGAAATGTTTTCCCCCCAATGAAGCTGTTTCTCTCCTTTTCCCAATGAAGGTGTTTCTTGCTGGCTCCCTTCAGCCCTACCCCACTCACAGTCGGCCCCACTCTGTCCTCCTGTGTAATGAGCTGCCAGCCCGCTAAAACTGAATAGCAAAGTCCAATTGATAATGTCTGTCAGCTGAGTCTGTGGATGAAGTCGCTGCTAGAACTGTCACTCGACCTTGTATACCGGAATCTGACCGATGACCTAGCACACGTCCGAGCTTAGCTGCACTGTGTAGCCCCAACCCCAAACGATTTGTTTATTTAAAAGTTGAAAACTGGGAAAAGCACACTGAGTCGAGGCTTGTTTCCAGGTGCAACCAAGGGGAATGGGAACAAAGCGGTGAAAACAGTTTGTATAATACAATGCAAATAAAACTTGGAAACAGCAAATAGAATACAGTACATAAACAGCGACAACTGCAAAACATAATACAGTGCAAAAAAGCAATACCGTGCAAATATGCAATGGAATAAAATAAGAGAGGAGCTGTCTACAATAGCAGTATGGTAGGATTAGAATAATGTCCATCATAGAGCAGGCAGTTTATATACATTAGCAGCAGGGTTTATGTAGCAGTGCAGAATCTGAGCAAGGTAGGGAGTAAGAACAATACAAGAGGGAACAGAGGGTGTAGGAGTCTTAGAAAAGGATAGGGTAGTAGGTTCACTACAGGAAGGGACAGACCAGGTGTCAGTGAATATTAGGTAAGGAAGGTAAAGTGCTGTGAGAGGAAATGAGGCTAGATTGGGACGGGTATAGACGGGGTCTGGAAGGGAAGGGGATGACATGAACAAATAGTGAAGGGGCAGCTTGGAGCAGGGATTTAACGGCAGAGAAAGTGGGGGAGTGGCGAGTGACTCATGGAAGCTGGTGCAGAGGTGAGGGAGACGGTAAGAGAAGGTGGCCTTACCTGAGCAAGTGCGAGGATGTAGAAGGGAGAACATCTGAGCATCCCTGGATTGGAGGGAGTATGAGGAGAAGCTTACTGGAGACAGGCAGGAGTTGAGGTATGGGGGAGGGCCCCAGACCAGAATTTGGAGATGAAAGTGATGCAATGGGTATAATGCCTAGCAGGAAGAGGCATTAAGGAGAGGGAGGCATAGAGGAAGCAGTGGTGAGTGGTGAGGGAGGAAGTGGGGAAATGGCAAAATGAGTTTAATAGAGTGTTGAGTCTAGTGATGGAGGTAGCGGGTGCAGAGCCATAGATAAAGTCTGCATAGTCAATAACAGGTAGGATAGTTTTGGTGACTAGGTCATGGCAGGTGGACAAAGGGAGACAATCCTTATGGCAGTAGAGGGCTCTGAGTTTTGGACGATGTTTGGAGCAGATGGAGTCAATGTGGGCAGAGAAGTCGAGGTTGCGGTCAAGCCAGACCCCAAAATATTTGGCCGAGTCAAGTAGAGAGCTGTCCAGGGTGGCAAAAACAGGGGAGTTCTGGGATTTGGATCGTCTTTGTCTCGAACTGAAGAACATTGAGACTGTTTTTTTTGGAGTTTAGCTTTAGTTGATTATCCTGAACCCTAGTTGCACTTTATCAAAGTCCTGCTGCAGGGGGGTAGCTACATCTGTGATGTTTGGGCTGGAAAGGTATAACGCGGTGTCATCCGTGTACTTGTGAATTTTGGAGGGAAAGCAAATGGTCGGGATATCGTTTATAAATAGTGAGAAAAGGATAGGGCTGAGTACAGAACCTTGAGGGACACTGGTTTGGATGTTTGGGGGGAGGGGGAGAGGGCATTGCCTACTTGAACGGATTGCTATCCATTATGGAGGTAGGATCTGAACCAACCTGCAGCAGACAGGGCCAGACCAGTGGAGAGAAGTTTTTGGATAAGAAGATAGTGAGAGACTAAGTCAAAGGCCTTTGCCAGGTCCACGAAAATGGCAGTGGTTACAATTCCTTTGTCCATGGCTGACTGGATGTAGTCAGTGACTCAAAGCAGGGAGGAGACAGTGGAGTGCTGCTTCCTAAAGCGTGACTGGAAGGGAGAGAGACTGTTGGTTGCAGAGAGATGTTCCAGGAGCCTCCAGTAAATGAGAGACTCCTGGAGTTTGGTGAGAGCAGGAAGAGAGAGATGGATCTGTAGTTTCTAGGTGTGGTGGGGTCCCCTCCTTTATGGAGAGGAAGCACCTTGGCCTCTTTCCTGGCCTGGGGGGCAGAGCTGGTAGTGAGGGAGCAGTTTAAGAGATGAGTGAGGGGGGCCGTTGTTGCAGGTGCAGATATACGGAGAATCTTGGGGTATAGGCTGTCTGGACTGGTTTTTGTAGGACTGAGTGACATTAGAGCCTTGAAGACTCTTGGGAGGTAATGGGGGGGAAGCAACAGTGCCAGAGTGGGAGGGAGGGAGGGAGGTGGATCTGCTGAGGTGGGAGAGGGATGATCAGGGAGAGTGCAGGTGGTAAAGAAAGTGTTAAAGGTGTCTACAATAGAAACTGGGTCAGTGATAGTTGATCCTTCCTAATTTAGGACAAGGGAGGTTTGAGATGCTGGAGGGTCTAAGAGGGAGTGGAGAACTTTCCAGAAGTTAGATGGGGAGTTGGATCTAGCTTGTAGCTAGGATCACGCTTTGGGTATTCTGATGGCCTTAGTGCAGGTATTTCTATGGGACTTGTAAAGTAGAAGGTGTGAAGGAAGGAGAGAAGCCTTGAAAGTAGCCCAGAGTTTATCCCAAGTTTGGCAGAGGGCAAAGAGGTCTGGAGTTATCCAGGGGTGATGGTTATGCTTTACTCTGGCTTTTTTTGAGTGGGGCATGGATGTTCCAGATTTTAGTCAGGGTATCGGAAAAGAACTGGAAAGCTGAATCAACAACCAGGGCTGTATACACAGGGGACCAGTCGGCTTGAGTCAGGTCCTGTAGGAGGAAATTTGTGTCCAAGGAGCAAAGAGGGAGATGCAATAAATATTTGGGGGCAGATTGGGGAATTGAGACTTTCCTTATGCAGAAGGTGATGCAATGATCACTGAGGGCATCAGGGAGAACTCCAGTGACAGAGATGCGGTGGGGGTGGAAGATGAGCACCTAGTCGAGGAGAGAGTGGTTTGGAGAATTGGGGTTGAGGCATGTAGATCAGAAATCAATTGGGAGAGATTTAGTGATTCAGTTTTAAGGATTGAGGGTTTGGAGGAGGGGGAGAGCCAGTCCAGATTGAAATCACCAAGCAGGATGAGCTCGCCTTTACTTGAATGGGAGGAAATGGCGACGATGCACTCAATGATAGAATTGAGGGGAGCTTTGGGTGGGCTGCACACTACTCTCTCATGTTCCCTCTCCCACCAAGATGCCCACCCCTCTTCCCATGAGCTCCTTATAGTTCTCCTGTCACTCCCCTCTACCCTCCCAATCTACATTGGAGTAGTGTGTAGCCCACCAAAAGCTCCACTCAACTCTATTATTGAGTGCATCTCCACCACTTCCTCCCATTCAAGTAAAGGCGAGCTTATCCTGATTGGTGATTTCAGTCTGGACTGGCTGTCCCCCTCCTCCAAACCTTCAGTCCTTAAAATTGAATTGAAATCTCTCTCAGTTGATTTCTGAAATGGTGGAGATACACTCACGGGATGTGCATTGAAAAACGGGGTGGATAGGAGAAGGGGGGACGGGGCTGGGTTGTGTGGAGTAAACTGGTTGGGCTGAGAAGGCGGTGTGGGTAGGTTGTAGCTGGGGTAGCAGGAGAGGGGAGGGAAGGGGGCATGAAGGGAATGGCAGAGATCGTGGTGGTTTGCAAGTTGGGAGGTAATTGGTATGGGGTGACGAAGGGAGGGTGGATCTGCATAGGAGTACACAGAGAGACTAGAGAGAGTGTGTGCATGGTAAAGTAGGTGCAGAGGAAGTAGGAGAGAGAAACAGGTTTCAAGGCTCTGTGGAGCAGATGTAAGAGGGCCTAGGCCATTGGGAAGCTAGGGAAGAGAGGCTCAGGCAGGGTTGGTGTTGCAGAATACTGAGATTAGATGAGGGACATTTATATATATATATATATATATATATATATATATATATATATATATATATATATATATATATATATATGGAGTACCTTGCATTTCCCTGCATTGAACCCCAGCTTCCACTTTCTAGACCATCTTTCCAGAGCCTCCAGGTCCCCCTGTAGGGCCACCCTCCCCTCCTCCCCATCCACCACCGCCCAGTTTCGAGTCATCTGCAAAGAGACTCATCTCACTCCTGATTCCTGTCCTTATGTCAGATACGTAGGCGTTGAACAGAAGGGGCCCAAGGACTGATCCCTGTGGGACCCCACTAATGACCCTCCTCGGGGATGAGACTATCCCACCAACTACGACCCTCTGGGTCCGGTCCTGGAGCCAATTGCCTATCCATCTGATCATCTGGTTCCCCACCCCCATTTCTCCCAGCTTATCCAACAGGCCCATGTGAGGAACAGAGTCAAATGCCTTGCTGAAGTCCAGAAAGAGGACATCCACTGGTCTACCCAGGTCCAAGGCACTTGTCACCCAGTCATAGAACTCCACCAGGTTTGTCTGACACGATTTCCCCGGGATGAATCCATGCTGTCTATCGTCCAGGCACCCTGACTTATCCAGGTCCCCCCCAGCCTCTCCTTGACAATGCCCTCCATCACCTTGCCCACCACCGAGGTCAGGCTGACAGGCCTGTAGTTCCCTGCCACCTCCCTTGATCCCCCCTTGTGGATAGGCACTATATGCGCCACCTTCCAGTCTTGGGGCACCCACCCTGTCCTCAGAGAGATGGTGAAAAGCTCTGCCAGGGGTTTTGCCAGGACATCTCCACTACTTTGCACAATTTATGTCCATTTAACCAGTAGTCGGCTTGGTTATTATTTCTCCCAAAATGCATTACTACACATTTATCGGAGTTAAAGGACAACTTCTTATCCCTTGCCCAGCTTTCCATTTTGAGTAAAGCATTTTGCAACTTTGCCACGTCCTCACCATTTCGGATAGTAATGCCAAGTCTAGTATCGTCTGCAAATTTGGTTTCCCAGACATCCTTTCCTCCAGATAATGAGTGTATTTAGATATTAAACAAGCAGGGCCCCAGAACAGATCCCTGGGGAACTCCACTCTCCACTCCCAACCAATCTGAGTAAACTCCCTTTAAACAAACCCTCTGCTTTCTCTCACTCAGCCATGCCTTCACCCAATTTGTAATATAACCCGGTATTTTATGTTCAATCAGAGCATCAATCAATTCACCATGTGGGACCTTGTCAGATGCCTTCGAAAAATCTAGGAACACCACATCCACAGAGACACCCTCGTCCAATGCTTTGCTCACATGCTCATAAAACTCCAAAAAATTAGTTTGGCATGATAACCCCTTTTTAAAACCATGCTGAGCATCATCACAATCCCCCACTGTATTCTGAAACTCCACTATTTGATCCTTTACAATAGATTCCAGCATTTTCCCCAGGACAGCAGTCAAGCTAACAGGCCTATAGTTGCCCACCTCCTGTCTAGATCCCTTTTTATAAATAGGGATCACATTTGCCTTTCGCCAAACCTCAATCACCTCTCCGTTATCCAAAGATTTCTGAAACAGTGCTGTTACAGGTTCTGCCAATTCTGTTGCCAATTCTCTAAGGACCCTAGGATGAATTCCATCTGGTCCTTGAGATTTGTTTGGGTCCAGGTGTTTTAGTCTATCCTCAATATCATTTTTATTTAAAACAATTTTATAACCATTTTTAGTCAGATGATCTCTCTTATTTTTTGACTTATTAATAAATACTGATGAGAAAAAGGTATTGAAAAGCCCTGCCATAGTTTGGCAATCCTCAACTAGTATACCATCCTGATCCTTAATGGGCCCCACTGAAGTTTGACTTCCCTTTTTGTTACTGATATACTGTATGTGTAAAAAGATTTATGATTATCTTTCACTTTTGAAACCAGGTTTAATTCATGCTTTCAAGTTGCCTGCTTTATGGCACTTTTAGTTTCTTTTAATCATTTTTTATACAAGGCCCAATTTGTTTCACACTCACTTCTCCTAGCTATTAAATAAGCTCTTTTTTTCTTTTTGATCAATTTTCTAATTTTGGGAGATAATCACAGGGGAATTTTTCCTAAAGCATTGTACTTCTTTCTTAATGGGACATACCTATCAATTAAGTCCATAATTTTTTTCTCAAAACTATCCCAGTTCTCCACTAATGATCTATTATCAAAAACCTTTTTCCATCTCCAATCTAAGAGTTCCATTCTCATATTGTTAAATTTAGCTTTATTAAAATTTCAGACCATGGTTAAGCCAAGCGTGTTTGAAAACCCCCCGCTTAAATCAAAATTTATCATGCAGTGATCACTTGAGCCTAGTGGTGATGAAATAGTACAGTTTTTTATTAGGTCTCCCAAATTACTTAGCACAAGGTCTAATATTTTATCCCCTCTAGTGTTATTCCCTGTATACTGATCAAATCCAGCTAATAAAAAGGAATCCAAATACCTTAGCTCGTAAGATGTCTCCCCTTTATACCTAGTCCAATTAATACCGAGAAGGTTAAATCTCCTAAAAGTATAATGTTTTCTGTACTCTCTAAGGAGTCCAAAAATTTTAGCACTGCCTCATCATCTTGGGTGGAAATTGAAGGACGTTGATAGATTACCCCAATTTTAATATTAGGTCCCTTTTCTAGTAATACCCTGATCCACACATGCTCAATGCCTGGTATTTTTTGGACATCAATAGCCACTGATTTTATTTTGTTGGATACATACAGTGCTACACCACCACCCTTTTTATTCTCCCTATCCATATGATATAGATCATACCCCTGAATATGATGGTCCCAGGTGTCCGTGGACGTCCACCAAGTCTCTGTTATGGCACATATCTGGACGTTGTCAGTATTTAATAAACAAGTTAATTCCTCAAATTTGTTTGTAAGACTCCTAGCATTGAGGGAGAGGCATTTCCGGTCCTGAGAGCCCTTAGTGTTCTTAAGTGAAGTTGAATTCTTCTCAGATGTTCTTAACGTTTGATGGCAGCCCCCTACCCTCTTTGTACTTGGTTTAAAAAGTTAACCACTTGATTTTGAATTTCCTTAGCTAATATTCTAGACCCATGTTTGTGTAAATGTAGCCCATCTTTCCCAAATAACCGTAGGTCCCTGAAGGTGTCCCAGTGTTTGATAAAGACAAAACCTTCCCTATGACACCACCTTTTCAACCACCCATTTAGCTGTATAATGTCCCTTTGTTTGTTCACACCCTCACGAGGTATGGGCAGGATCTCCAATATGAGGATACTGGATCCATGTAACCTCAGGATTTCTCCGATGGCCTCAAAGTCCCTTTGGATTTCTAATAATGTCCTTTTTCCAACATCATTTGTACCTACATGCAGTACCGTGACTGTTTTTTTAGTATTTTCCAACAATCCTGGTAACATTTTACCAACATCCCCTATCCCTGCTCCTGGTAGGGTACTAACAGTAGTTGACTCATTCCTACCCTGACATAATATCCTATCGATATTTCTAATCATGGAGTCACCGATAACCAAAAGGTCATTTATTACTGTGTGATGTCCTTGCACTTCCTGCTCTTTATGCCCAGTCTTGACCACTTTACCTTCCCTACATTTACTTATATCTGAAACCCCTTTAATAGTGTCGTCTAGGTCTAGTTCTGTATTAAGAACACTATATTTATTTTTAAGCTCAATCTGTCCATGACCACCAATATTCCTCCTTCCCTTTTTAATGCCCTTTTCCACTCTACAGCAATCATTATTTTTCTTAGAGTCAAACCAATTTGTTGCTTCCGGTAATGTATCGTTTCTTACAGCGTTAACAATCCCTACTAGCTGATCATGATCCCGCTGTTCAACACAGTCATCTAGAGCTGAGTCTATAAATTTTTCTAATGAAGAAATCTCTAATTGGAGTTTAATTCTATTTTGCAATGATTCGATTTCTTGCTTCATAATATCAATTAGTATGCATTTATCACAGATAAAGGAATCAACCTTCTCCCTCTCCTCATACATTTTACAAGTAATACAAGCATTCAGAGAAACGATGACTCTATATTGCTTGGCCATTATACTCTCCTTAATTACACAGCAGGAACGCCTACACAACAATGTTACTTGCGTCCCTTTTTGATTGGGTTTTATGGTTCAACGAGGGTTTCTGGCTTCTTCCCACGACTGACGCCGACAGATGCCGCTGGCCTCTGCCCGCGTCGCCTCCGCTCCGCACTCAACTCCGCTCGCTGGAGCCAAGTTATTTCAGCGCGCAGAAGTGACGTTTGCCTATGTTGCTATGGCAACCATCACGAGCGCTTAGAAATCAGGGGCAGACTGTGAGGGTAACCCGCCCTTAAAAGATCGGGTTAAACCTCACAAGGACGCACTAAAATGGCTATCCAAAACCCTTAAGTGGGCTAGTCTGCTGAATCAGTTCCCGAGTAGCGGGAAGTTTAAACTCAGCGCCTCCAAGTCTCCAAATGCCCACAACCAGCACTGTTGTTCACCACTCGCAGCTCCTGCTGCCTTGCAGTCCAAATTGTATGCAGTGCTTTATCACAAAAACACTCCTTCCACTGAGCTCCACTCGCTGGAGCCGAGTTATTTCAGCGCGGAGAAGTGACGTTTGCCTGTGTTGCTATGGCAACCGTCACGAGCGCTTAGAGACCAGGGGCAGACTGTGAGGGTAACCCATCTTTAAAAGATCGGGTTAAACCTCACAAGGATGTACTAAAATGGCTATCCAAAACCCTTAAATGGGCTAGTCTGCTGAATCAGTCCCCAAGTAGCGGGAAGTTTAAACTCAGCGCCTCCAAGTCTCCAAATGCCCACAACCAGCACTGTTGTTCACCACTCGCAGCTCCTGCTACCTTGCAGTCCAAATTGTATGCAGTGCTTTATCACAAAAACACTCCTTCCACTGAGCTCCACTCGCTGGAGCCGAGTTATTTCAGTGCGTAGAAGTGACGTTTGCCTATGTTGCTGTGGCAACCGTCACGAGCGCTTAGAGACCTGGGGCAGACTGTGAGGGTAACCTGTCTTTAAAAGATCAGGTTAAACCTCACAAGGACGCACTAAAACAGCTATCCAAAACCCTTAAATGGGCTAGTCTGCTGAATCAGTTCCCAAGTAGCGGGAAGTTTAAACTCAGCGCCTCCATGCAACGAGCCATTTGCTCACTCCTATTGTGTGTGTGTGTGTGTATATATATATATATATATATATATATATATATATATATATATATATTCAAACAACATGAAGTCTTGCTATATTATAGACATTAGCAGTTTGATCCAGCTCTAGAACTGCCGGTGAAATGGCCAAAAACCATTCCAAAATAGAATTTTGCACGAAAGCAGCTCTATCTGTGTCATTTCAAACTTGAACTGTCAGATTCTTTACTCCATCTCAGTGAACAGTCGCTCCGGAGATTTCTCCTTCTGCTCGGTTCATTTCTCGGTTTAAAAAGTGTTTTCTCGGTTGGATTTAACCGAGAATAGTTTTATTTTAACCGCAAAACCGTTCGGTTCAAGCTCTATCTGTGGTAACCGTAAGTAAATGAAGGTTTTGTCTGTGTGGAACTTGTAAGTTATCGGTTCGGTTTTGAACCGATCAGTGGGTTTAAAACTCATTTAAAACTAAAAGTTACTATTTTAGAGTGCGGTTCCCGGTTCTTATCGGTTCTAAAAAAAACGGATTTATTACGGTTTTTTCCAATACCCGTGACACGGTTAGGAACCGAATTCTATTTTGGAATGGTTTTGGCCATTTCACTCCGGGGCAGTTCTAGAGCTGGATCAAACTGCTAATGTCTATAATATAGCAAGACTTCATGTTGTTTGAATATATATATATATATATATATATATATATATATATATATATAACACACACACACACACACACACACACACACACACACACAATAGGGTGAGCAAATGGCCTCGTTGCATGGGCGCTGAGTTTGAACTTCCGCTACTTGGGAACTTGCCTAGCACTGCCGTTAAAGGGCAAGTTTTTGTTAGGCTGGCATTATGTCTGAGAAACCCAAAAGAAAAACCGGCCCACTGGGTTTCAACACTGTGATGTTTGTGGGGAAGTCTTTGCCAAGGCTGACCCACACTCCTATGTTTATTGTCTGGGGTTTGACCACCTCCAGTCAGACTGCCAGGTATGTAAGAATTTCCCTGCAGCCACCCTGGAAAAAGATTGGGCAGGCTCAGGGAACGAGAGGCCAAAAAGTCCGCTGACCCGGATGGCCAGCCCGGTTGGGTGCCAACCGAACCAGAGGGAGTGCCCTCTGACCAGGGCCAGACTTCCTCGGGCAAAAGAAAAGCTGGTTCTGAGGAACCAATTCCAGTAAAGAAAACAAGAAAATCAGCAGGTCTGGAGTCCAAAATTCCTTCTCCAACTGCTGCAGAGATAGCAAAAGCCATACAAATTGTCCAGTCACTGTCTCAGGATCCGTCCGAACCACCACTATCTGGTAAAGGTCAGTTCGTCCGGTCCCAGTGGTTCAGGATTATGATATTGAGAATTTTATGACCGGGGATTATGAACAGTATGAATGTGGCTGGGAAGGTCTGGGTGTGCCCATTGAACCGGACATCTCCCCAGACAGACCTTTAGAATCTCCCCCTATGCTGTCTGAGTCCCCATCTCATTTTATGTTTTATAAAAAAGTTGCTGAAACCCTCCAGCTTCCTTTAGAAGAGGCTGTGGATGAGCAAGAGGAGCCTGATTTTGTAGAAATGATGGATATTCCAGAGTCTAGGAGATTGTCTATTCCTTTACATAAGTCTTTTAGGAAATAAACAATTAAAATTTTAAAAGCTCCTAATTCTGTGCCTCCTGTAGATAAAAAGATGGACAGAAGGTATACATTGTCAGGCCCTGATACAGAATTCCTTTCTCAGCAATGCAGTCATGTTGGGGTAGTTCAGGCTGCTGCCTGTGATAAAGCTAATATTCCCTTGGCTTCACATCCTCCTGACAAGGATTCCAGGAAGATTGATGCCATGGCAATAAAACAGTATATGGCAGCCTCTCTGGGACTCAGGCAAGCAAATTATATGGCTTATGTAGCTAGGTATCAGAAATCTAGATGGGATACTGTTATGCAATTGGCCAAGCAGGCCCATGGCCAGCTGGCTAGTGAACTAGAACAGGTGGCTGCTGATGGCATTGAAGCCTCTAAGGTTCAGTTTCATGCTGCTGTGGATGTTAATGATGTTTCCTCTAGGGTCATGGCCACATCTGTGGCTTTTAAGTAGGTTGGCCTGGCTCAGGTGTACTAGTTTGTCACAGGATACCCAGACTAAGGTTATGGATTTTTCTGTGGTGAGAAATTCTCTGTTTGGCGAGCAGACAGAGAATTACATGAAGAGATGGATGAATATAGGACTACTTACAAGAGTGCCCAGGCTAAGGAGCGGCAAGCCACTCCTCAAAGGCATGCCCCCAGGGGTAGGGGTAGGCCTTTTCACAGGCCTTTCTACCAGACTCAGGCCTCCTCTGCCTATGCTCAGAGGGGCTTCTTCAGAGGCAGGGGCAGACGAGGGGTGGGCAGACCTGCTCCCACCCTCCAGCCTAAAGCTCCTGCGAAACAGGCACCCTGATGGGGTGCCCAGGGCCGATTCTCCTGTACCAGTGGGGGGCAGGCTGGCTTACTTCGGTCAGAATTGGGCTTCTTTAACCTCAGACAAGTGGGTTCTGGAAGTAGTAAGCCAGGGTCTGGTTCTCAGCTTCAAAAAGTTTCCCAAGTTGAGAAGCAGACTTTTTCTACCTGCAAGTGCTTCAGAGACCCTCGCTCTGGAAACAGAGGTCTCATCCCTCTTAGCTCTCAGAGCAGCAGAAAGGGTTCCTCCCCTGCATCAGGGCAGGGGTCTGTATTCCAGATACTTCCTTACCCCAAAAAAGACAGGAGAATGGCGGCCCATTTTAGATCTCAGATATCTGAACAAGCATCTTTTGAAACCAAAGTTCATAAGGTAAGTCTGGCAATGATTTTACCTTCCCTAAGGCCAGGGGACTGGCTAGCCTCCCTGGACCTCAAGGATGCCTATTTCCATGTCCTAATCAGAAGATCCCATCGAAAGTACCTCAGATTGAACTGCCCTCAGGTCATTACCAGTTCAGAGCAATGCCCTTCGGCCTTACCTCTGCTCCAAGGGTATTCACAAAGTGTCTAGCAGTGGCAGTGGCCCACTTAAGGAGGCAGAGGATTGCTGTTTTCCTGTCTAGACGACAGGCTCATTGTAGGCCAGTCCCCAGAACAGGTAAAATCTCACCTGCAGGTCACCCAGCAGCTTCTCACCTCCCTGGGTTTTCTGCTAAACCTACCAAAGTCGGTTCTGGAACCAGTCCAGGTACTCACCTTTATAGGGGCAGATTGGACACAAAGCTAGCCAGAGCCTTTCTTCCCCAGAAAGGTAAGGAATTTAGTGGCTATGGCCTCTTCCTTCGCTCTGCAGGTCTCGGACCAGCAAGACACTTTCTCGCAGCTCCTGGGGCACATGGCTGCATCCACAGCTGTTGTGCAGGGAGCCAGATTTCAGATGAGAGACATTCAGTTTCACTTGAGAACCTTTTGGTCTCAGAGAAGAGACCCCCTTTCCAAGTTGGTCCCAGTGACTCAAACCTTGATCCTAGCTCTCCAGTGGTGACAGGATCAGAGCAATTTAAGAGCGGGGGTCCCCTTCATTTCCCCTTCTCACGACTTGACTCTCACTACAGATGCTTCCCTTCTGGGTTGGGGAGCCCACATGGGCGACCTTTCCACTCAGGGAGTTTGGTCCCCCCAGGAATCTCTGCTCCACATCAATTTGCTGGAACTCAGAGCTGTCTTTTTAGCTCTTCAAGCTTTTTCTGCATCTGTCCACGACAAGGTGATACAAGTCAGAACAGACGACACCACAACAATGTGGTACATCAACAAACAGGGGGGCACTCGGTCTTCGGCCTTGTGCACCGAGGCAATGAAGTTGTGGTCTCTGGCCTATTCCCTGAACACTTCCCTCATAGCAGTTCATCTTCCAGGGAAGGACAATGTCCTAGCGGATGCCCTCAGCAGGATTTCCCAGGGCCATCACGAATGGTCCCTGGATCCTCAAGTGCTGGGGATAGTTTTGCCAGGTGGGGCATCCCTCAGATAGATCTTTTGCAGCCCCAGACAATCACAGACTTCCTCTGTTCTGTTGCAGGCCTCAGTGCTGGGCTCAGTTCCCTGGATGCCATTCTTCTGGATTGGGAGGGGAAGTTCCTCTATGCTTTCCCCCCCTTTCCTCTCCTATTCAAAGTACTAGTCAAAATCAGATCTCAGCCTTGCAGGGTGATTCTGATTGCCCCGGATTGGGCCAGGCAGCCCTGGTACCCACTCCTTCTGTCTCTGACAGTCCATCTTCCCCTGTGCCTCCCCAGGAATCACAATCTGTTGACTTGTGCCCAGGGAAGGGGTTTGGTATCCGGACCTCAAATCCCTCAACCTCAAGGCCTGGCTCTTGAGGAGTTAGAGTTTGCTGATTTACACCTCTCTCAGGGTGTTCTTGAGATCGTAAAGGCTTCCAGAAAGCCTTCCACTAGAGCTACTTATAGTTCTAAATGGAAAAGGTTTTCATTTAGTGTGCTGGGAAAATATTTCCCAGAATCTGCTGAATTGCCCATTTTGTAAGATTACATGGTACATCTTAAGTCCTTGGGTCTCAGACCAGCTACCCTGAGAGTTCATTTGGCAGCTGTGTCTGCTTTTGTGTCAGCAGGAAAGTCATCCCCTCTTTCCTCTCATCCTGTGTTTTCCAAGTTTTTTAGGATTACTCCATACTAATCCTCCCTTTGGGAACCAGCCCCTGCTTGGGACCTTAATGTTTGCATTGCCCAGTTAATGCAACCCCTTTTGAACTCTCTGTCTTCTGCAGAGCTTAAGTACCTAACTTGGAAAACTGTTTTCTAGTGGCTATCACTTCTGCCAGACGCATAAGTGAATTGCAAGCCTTGTCAGTTGAGACTGGCTTTATTTCTTTCCACTAGGGATAAGGTAGTCCTTAGGACTAATAGGAAGTTTTGCCTAAGGTGGTTTCAGATTTCCATCTTAATCAATCTATCTCCTTCCAGTATTTTTCACTGATCACTCCTCTTGGTGAGAGAGGTTGCACAGCCTGGATGTTAAGAGAGCTCTTAGTTATTATATAGAGCGTACCAAGGTCACAGGTTCGAATCCTCCAACTTTTCCTTACCTGTGGTGAAGTTGGGAAAGGCAAACCTGCCACTAAGAGATCAGTAGCCAGGTGGATTGTCTCTTGTATCCAATTTTGTTATCAGAAAGTGGGCAGAGCCCCCCCGGTTTGAGGGCTCATTCTACCAGGGGTGCAGCTGCGTCTCTAGCTGCTGCCAGAGATATCCCTTTATTAGAGATTTGCCAGGCTGCTACTTGAAAGCGGTACACACTTTTACCAAGCATTACTCCCTGGATGTCCAGGCCAGGAGAGATGCTCGGTTTAGCACAACTGTTCTTCAGAGCCTATTCCTAAGTAGGTTCTGCCCCTCCTCCATGGAGGTACTGCTGTGTATTCTGCTAATGTCTATAATATAGCAAGACTTCATGTTGTTTGAAGAAAAAATTACTCACCTTAGTAATGTTGTTTCTTCTAATGGAGTCTTGCTATATTATGAACCTCCCCCCCAACCTGCCCCTCTCAGAACCTCTACTTGGTGGGGTGCGGGCAACTTAGTGTGGGCACTACTTATGTCCTTTTAGCATTTTGTCCCCTTTGGGACTTTGGGGGTGTGTATGTGTACGCGTGTGTGTGTTTTATTATACTTATGTTCCATTTTCATATTATTAGAATGGTGTTAGTATTTCTGGTCCCCTGACTTGAGTCTTGGGACCATCAATGGTTATTATTATTTAGGTAGCCATTTGGCTAGTGTAGGTTACAGCTTCCACACAGACCTTAGTGAGTTTGGCTCGTAAAGATCTGACAGTTCAAGTTTGAAATGACACAGACAGAGCTGCTCTCGTGCCAAAATTCTATTTTGGAATGGTTTTAGCCATTTCACTCCGGGGCAGTTCTAGAGCTAGATCAAACTGCTAATGTCTATAATATAGCAAGACTCCATTAGAAGAAACAACATTACTAAGGTGAGTAATTTTTTCTTTCTGCACGGAAATCACTGCAAACTTCAGTAAATCTGCTGCTAGGGGGAGTTTAACACTTGAGAAGTTCTGCCACCAGAGGCTGCAGCCTAGGGGAAGTAATTTGAGATCTACATTGAGTGAGCAGTGAGGGAGAAAAGGGGGACTAATGGCCATTAGTGGTAGAGATTTAGAAGATGCGAATGGGAAAGTGGGCAGTTGAAAAACAACCTTTCGGCACGTAACCAGGAAGAACTACAAATTACAGTACGGCCAAGGGTGGGCGGGTCAGTTACCGCGTGGTGGTCCTGTCAGTGTTCTTGCTGCTCAGGCTACTGCCTAGAACAAGTCAACAACACCCCATCGAGTCAGTCACCCATCTGTGAGTGCCGCTGGTACCTTCAGGTCAGAGGCAAGAGGCATGGTTAGTTTAAACAAAACATAAGTATAATCCACAAGAGTACTGCTGCAACTGCGTGGGGCTCTTTCAGGCTCTGGATTTTGATATTTATTGCCAATACTATATAATTGCTTTTTATACTTTCTCAAAATTCATATTCTGTAAATATAATATAGAGTGCCTACTCTAATATTACATTCCATTATGGTTTCCAAAAATCTGGCAGGATGGGAGCTGGTTTCATAAGTCTGTATTTTGTAATTGGACTAGTTTATGAAATGTAATGTTATAAAAGCCTACCTTCTTTTTCAAGTGGTATTGAAAGTCTGCTTAATACCACCTCTTGCTGAGAAAGGACTTGAGATGACAAGAGATTTTTCAATGCCAGTTTCCAGTTCTAAATGTTCATGTTCTGCTAATGTTATGTAAAGCAAAACTCTGCACACTATACAAAGGCAGCTGAGTTGCCATTCCCTCAGTGTTCTGAACTTGCGTTATGTTTGATGTGACTGTGAGAGCACATCACATTATGAAGATTGGAGTGTCCCACATTTGGAAAGTTGATGTCCCACAGTTTAGTGACAAAAAATATTAAGTGTATCGAAAGGATGAAGTACAGTCTGTGTAACCATTTTTTGTAGGAATATATTATGCTAATGTTGTTTACTTGTGTTCTGCTTAGTTAGGCGGTCAGCTACCTGCATTTGGTAGATGTTTTATTATTATGAAACTGTATCTTTTAGGTAACTGTATTGAGCCACTAAAAATTAATTTGCATGGTTACTACCTCACCCCACTTTCCTTTAAAATTAATTGACCAATCACTTTCCTTGCATGACTGTGAGAATTATTTCATAGCTTCAATGAGAAAGAAGGCCTAAACATTTTTCATATTTGGAACTGGAATAATGAAAAACAAAATGCTATTGTGGCCATTTCAGGCATGGGATGGGCTATAAGTGTTGCTATTGGGACGTGTAAAGCAAAGCCTCAGTGGCAAGGGATTTATAGTTATATTGCTTTATGCCTTTAATTGTTATTTTAATTGGGGGTGGAGGTAGTGCATTTCCTTCACAAAGTGTATTACCATTCAGCAAGGCATGTTAGTACTCACTGAGCTCTGATTTTAAAGACCAAGAGACCCCCACTCCCCATTTGGGATAAAATAAGTAAGTAGCCATTTGGGGCAGAAAGTACATTTAATGATTTGTCAATTGTGTGTGTGTGTGGGGGGGGTGCACTGGATGTGTTGACTATATGCCATAACCAGTAGCACCCCAATGAGAAAAGCAGTTTAATGTGTGTGATATCACATGGGTTGAATGGCTGATTTGGGGTTTGTTTGTATAGGAGATCTACGATTGTCTCTATTAACTGGCTTCCCATTGACTACCAGTATATTGGCTGGGTTCAGCACCTTATTCAAAGTGAGCCAATTAGGCAGTGCATCAATGACCAGTACATTGGCTGGAGCCTGCACCTTATTTAAAGTGAGCCAGTCAGGCGGTGCACTATATTTTAAAAGGCAGCCAACTGTGGTAGTTGGCATTTTAGAATAGGGCCTTGGCGGATGGGAGGTCCTGCTTGCCGACTGGTGGCTGAGCTTAATTTCACACCGGAGCTCTGATTTGAAAGACCAAGAGACCCCCCCCACTCCCCATTTGGTATAAAATAAGTAGCCATTTGAGGCAGACACTACCCTTAGTGATTTGTCAATTGGGGGCAGGGGTTGGTGTGCACTGGATCTTTTGTGTTGACTATGTGCCATAACCAGTAGCACCTCAATGAGAAAAACAGTTTAATGTGTGTTATACTGCATGGGCTGAGTAGCTAATTTTAGATTTGTTTGTATAGGAGATTTATGGTTGTCTCCATTAGCTGGCTCCCCATTGACCACTGGTACATTGGCTGGGTTCTGCACCTTATTCAAAGTGAGCCAATTAAGCAGTGCATCAATGACCAGTACATTGGCTGGGGCCTGCACCTTATTTAAAGTGAGCCAATCAGGCAGTGCACTAAAATATAGTTAGCGGTTCCTTTAAAGGTGATGTCTCAGATATGGTTATCAATGGTATTAATTGTAGTAATCCCTTAACAATTGCCAACGCCTTTAATTCTCAGTTCTCAGACCTGTCTGCCTATACCTCCCTATTCCTTGTTCATGAAAAACAAGAACAGCCTCATGGCTCCCACTCTGAGTCTGTCGCCCTTCCTTGTATTTCAAAGCCGTGTCTATTAGGGAGACGCAGAGACTTCTTGCTGGTCTCTCCCCACATTCTAGTGCTGCTCATGATAATATGGAGCCCAAACTCATCTGCCTTAGTGCCCCTTTCATTGCTTTACCCATTTCCCACATCTTTAACATGTCCCTTACCCTGGGGTCTATCCCCGACCTTTGGAAAGTGGCTAGGGTTGTCCCGGTTTTCAAACAAGGGGCTCCTAAAAACCTTGAAAACTACCAGCCAATTGCCATCTTATCCGCTGTTAGTAAACTACTTGAAAAAGTAGTTGCTTCCCAGCTCACTGAATACATCCAGATTCACGAGCTGCTATCCCAGCACAACATGGATTCTGCAAGGGTTACAGCACCTCCTCTGCCCTTGCAAAGGTTACCTCAGAGGTGAGGGTTGCCATGGATCAAGGTAAACTGGCACTATCTTCGTTGATTTTTCCAAGGCCTTTGACCTGGTTGATCACGCAGTTCTGTGCTCACAACCTCGACGCCTTGGCCTGTCTCCCCCTGTCCTTGCGTGGTTTTCCAACTATCTCCAAGGTAGGCAGCAACTCATAAAATTCAACAAGGTTCTCTCAGAGCCAACCCTGGTTAAATCTGGAGTCCCTCAAGGGCCTTTCCTAGGACCCATTCTCTTCTCCCTATTTGTAAATAATCTCCCTACTGTACCGACTCATAGCAGCTCCACGTTATACGCAGATGACTATTAAGGTGTCAAAGCCTTGCTCAGGTTCTTGGTGGTAATAAACCAGCAAAAGGAACAACAGACAAGCAGCATATGCGGTAATAAACTTATTACACAAAAGCAGACATTTGCCCTAGTCAGAGTCTTACCAGTATAGACACTGGGAACCAGAGTTTCCCCAATACCCATGGAGATGAAGGTGGTCTCAGTGAGAATACCTAATACAGTAACTTATATACGATGATAACTGTCATGGTAACTATTACTTTCATAGGTAATTTAGATATACAAAACAAGCCCTGTTGGCCAAATGTTAGGTGGCTCCACAGTGTTATCTATAGATATACAAAATGTGTAAAATCAGCTAAAATGAGAACAGATGCTTATGCATGAAATAGAAAATGTGCTGTGTTACATAAAACCGCATGATAACAGTGTAGGCTATACAGTGACTTCTCAGAAGAATAAACAAAGAACACAGGCATGTATTCTCGGCACAATACTTATGTGTTACTTAACAATAATAATATCGGCAATAATCATAATCATGTCCCTGGTAACTTACTGATATGGTAAGTACCAATGCCCTATATGTTAGTAATGATTATACATAACATAGCATATAGCATAATATATAATGTCAGTGGAGCATAGTGGGTTGCCAGTAAGGTTGAGGGGACCAAGTGTAACATCCCCCCCCATTGCCTTACTGAAAAGGCAACAACACTGTGGGTAAGTTGTGGGAACAATCGCCATTGTTTACAGACCCGACGCACAAACCTTGTAAAGGAACTTGAGTTGTTCACGGTGTTGTCTGAGAGTGCGCCGTAGACAGCAAAAAGTATAAAAAATATAACGAGAAACAGTTGTATAATAACAAAACCTTTAAAGGTTAATTCTAACCAACTATTGGAAAGTGCAGTGCTTAGATCACCATCATGAATAAGGGTGTTAAGGGCTTCTCCAGCTTTGGAGATATTATTGCTGATGTAGATAAGATGAGTATTCTTTCTGTCTAAAAGTGTCTTTAAAGACAAGGTCAAGGTGGACATTAAAAATAGGTAAATACTGAGATAGAGCAAGCAAATATTCAGGGTCAGTATCAATAACGTCTGGTTCTGCGATGGGAACAGGAGTAATAACTGTATGACCAATAATGGTAGTTTGATGAGGTATAAAACAGAAATTAGGAAACTTTATGACTCAAGTTTTAGACCCATATGAAAATGATTTGTGGTTATTAACCACACAGTACTGCCCATCAGAATTGTATGACACTCTCACTGTAGGGATCCTCCATTTATGCAGTCGAATTGGGCAGGTAAAAGATTGATTTGTGAGTCTTGTAGTGAAGCAGTGAACCTCTTCTGCATAGTTCTGGTAGAGAAGTCCAGTGTTGCCCACTGGCGATGATGTAGTTGAAAATAAAGATGCTGTTGCCCAAGGGGTACCAATTTAATTTGAGGAAATGTCTGAGTCCAAAGTAAAAGACCAATCAATGCTGTCTGGTGAGTATCCACAAACCGGCTCAATGACATTGAATATGTCACAGCGACATAAGTAGTGATAGCCGTTTTTGGCACAACAGTCAGTATGAGGCATCACCCAGGCATCCAGGGTGGGATGAAAAACCAGAAGAGGTGGAAGGTCGATCCTCTCCCGGTAGATGTCCTTGTCAAGATGCTCAATGGAGTGTACAGAGGCCAGTCTGTTGAAAATTGCAGTCTCTGGATCAAAGCGTGGCCAGGAGACAGTGAAGGTAACAAACATGGTGTCATGGATGGTGCAGCAGTTGGCAGTGTAACATGGGCCCCTGTTGGGATGGCGTGTGACATAACCTAGATTTCTAGCAGTAGACATTGGTATATTAACTTTTCTGGACATATACATGGTAATACAAGCAGTAGACCTACAATGTGGACAATGCCATTTAGCAAGTCGTTTATCATGGATAATATCTGGAATACGTCCAGATTCCAAATCCTGGAAGAGATTATTGATAGTGGTTATGACGTAAGAGCCATAAGCAGAGCATAAAAGTTCCCTGGCAATATATTGCTTGTCTGCCTCCTTGTTATTCTGTAAGACAAGTTCACTGATTTTATTTTTAGTGTCATTAAAACTTTTAGCAATGTAGTGCATGTTGTACACAGTGTATCTCTTCCTAAACCCATCTACACCATGCAGTAAGTAAAATATCATTCTTCATGCCAGTCTGGAATTTAACTGCTTGGCTTTTAATGGCAGCAATGTCTGCCCTGTTCCAGATGGACATGCCAGATCCGAAGAGTCTGGATATGGTGCCAGTTGCACCAGTGACATCAGCAGTGGCATGCCTCCTGCGTGATGAGGAAGGTTTCTTGTTGTTGGGATCAGGTCTAGACCTGAATAATCCAAAATGTTCAGTAGTATGGGGACCCGTCACAGGATCTTGTGTGCATGTTTGGAAGGCAGCAAGACTATCTAATAACGTAATGCTGAAACATCTAGAAGTGTTAGTTTTAGAAACACCAAATTCAGCCATATTCCAATGTGTGAAAATAGAAATGACAGGAATGTGCATAAATTGTACATTGTTGACAAGTGTACCTGGAAGGGAGGTGGCAGTGAGACCACAAGGTGGGCCAGGTTCCTGTGTGGGACAATCAGTAAGTTCTGCTTCAGTAGGGGCTAGTACAGACAGAAACATAGTTGCTGTAGACATGTTATTGCGAATACAAAAGTCTCTTGCAGAGTCTTCTGGGTATTTATCACAAAAAGTGGGATCAGTCAAAGCAGTGAGATTGTATAGGCCAGAATGTCTGTAATTAGCTCAGTTGATAGACATGGTGCCATTTGGGGCGATTCTTCTATTATGCCAGCCTTGGAAAGTACGTTTGTAAAGGCGGGCAACAGGAAGTGTCTGCCCATGATTGTCAGTTTGCCATTCACTTTGGAAGGATGATTTGTCAGGTGCCACAACCATGGCGGTCAGGTAGGCGTCCATGCCTTCCCGAACAGTGATTAATTTGTTGGGAACATCTATGTTAACTCCTTCAAGGATGGTAATGGGTTTGTTTTATGGGGTCCTATGTCTTCCCTCAGGATGATCATGAAGTGTAAGGAGTCGCCTTAGACGTGTCTTGTATTTGGATATATTTTTCATATCCTTGCCATGGAGAAAAGGGAGTGCTCCTAGACGAAGGAGGATCACGTGCAAGATGGCCATCTTGCGCAGATACCTATAAGGAAAAAAAAAAAGTCAGTAGGTACAATTCTGCCCGATGGGGTTAGGAAAAGTAATTATTCTCCTTTGTACAATTTGAGCTGATTAGCATGCAGCCATTTATCAGTAGGTTTCTTCTGACTGAGTCTAACTTGGAAGACTGCAGGACTGAGTTTGTTAATGATAGGTTGGGGTCCTTCCCACATATTGGAGAAGGGATGAGTAGGGTGTGTAAATCTGAGTACCATTACCTGAGCTTCGAATTGCCAGTCCACCTCTTGTGCGTGTTTGTTAAAATGAATCTTAGATTGCTGTTGGGCCTTGCCCATACGATGTGCAGCATACAAGTGGGTCTTGATGATGTCATCTCTCAGTTTTGCAACATATGTGTCCACGGACACTCTGTCTACAGTGGATGTGTTCAGATCACTCAACAGGTGCTCAGGTAATCTCATGGTTCTACCATTCATCACCTGGAAGGGTGTGCACTGGGTGGTGGCTGAAGGAGTACCCCTTTTGCCATAAGGAGTAAAGGCAAAAGGGAATCCCTTGGGATTGTCCTCAATAAATTTGGATAGCATTTGCTTTATCTGTCTGTTGACTTTTTCTACTTGGCCTGAGGATTGAGGGTGGTAAGTAATGTGAAACTTCTGATATACACCAAGAAGTCTGAGTGTTTCTTGCATCAACTCACCTGTAAAGCTGGTTCCTTGATCAGAGTCTACCTTAAGAGGTAGGCCCCACCTGGAAAACAATTGTTCTACCAGGACTTTTGCAGTTGTCTTCAATGTGCATTGTTGAGTGGGAAAAGTCTCCACCCATTTGGAGAATAGGTTAGTGACCACAAGGGCGTACTTGTTGCTCCTGCTGGTGTTGGTCAAAGGACCAATGATATCAATCTGAATTGCATGCCAGGGGCCGGATTGCCTCTGGGGAAATAATTTAGCATTTCTCTTGGTTGGGGCTGGATTGTTCTGTGCACAAATTAAGCAGTTTTGGATGTAATGTTTGACATCCCTAGTGACGCCAGGCCACCAACCCACAGAATTCAGTCTTTGGACTGTACTTTCCACCCCCTGGTGTCCACCACTCGGGGTGTCATGGATCTGATGAATGAAATCAGATTGCAATGCTTTGGGAATTATCCACAACCTGTAATTCAGGTTGTCAGGTTGATACCGTATCAGCTTGTTGTCATGTGATAGATGCAGTTTGTCTGCATGTCTTTTGTAGGGGTTACTGGTTGACAGGTCTTGTTCCGTTCCTTTGTCTAGGAATCTGACCACTTCTTTCAGTTGATGATCAGATTTTTGTGCTGTGGACAAGTCCAGTGGCACAAAAGATTCAGTTTTCATCTTTGTGGCAGCTATTTGTACGGCTGCCAGAGCCACAGGGTGAGCCATATCCCACGTGCCCCCCCACGAGCACCCTCTTCGGCAAGAGTGTCTGCTCGATCATTGAAAATGTGGTACAGATCAGACTTTGAATGGGCCTTCACCTTGTGAATGAACAGCTTATGTGTAAACTGTTGAGTCAAGTTCTGCTTGTATACAAAGAGTGCTTTGTATTTCACAGGAGTGCCATCAGAAGATGCAAAGGAGTTCTTCTCCCAGAACAGTACAAATTCAGTTAGAGAGCAACAGGCCCAGTTAGAGTCTGCAAAGATGATGGTATCTGTGGTACCATGGTGTATCAGTTCAAGAGCACAGGCCACAGCTGCCAGTTCTGCATAATGAGAGGATGCAACACTGCAGCGTTTAGACGTGTGAACATTGTTACCATTAGGGTGCATGATGAGCACTCCAAGGCCAGCTATCTGTTCTCCTTGGTAGTACGAGGCAGAGCCATCAGTAAAGACTTGACACAAGGAAGTGTCAGCAAGGAGTTTTGGAGTAGCAGGATAGAATGGTCCAGGATCATGCAAATCAGGGGCCTGACGTGAGCAATCATGTGGGTCTCCTTGGTACAGAAGACCATGGGCTAAAATTGAGGGCATTTTGGCAGTGTGGAATTGTATGTCACGGTCCTGGAGAAGAAGAGACCAGTGAGTCAGTCTGGTATTAGATACCGAACCATCCTTCACTGTCTGACAGCAAAAAGTTTGTGGGAGTGTGACTGATGTGTAAAATTATGGGTGAGTACCCAATGGTGTACAGGAAGTGCTTGACAGCCCAGTAGGTAGCCAGAAGGTTTCTTTCACAAGGACTGTACTTCTGTTCCACTGGGGACAGCATCTGGGAAGCACAGGCAATGGGTCGCAAAGTGCCATTAACCTTTTGAGCAAGTACCGCAGATATGGCTATGTCTGACGTAACAGATTCCAGATGGAATGGTAAAGCTGGATTAGGGTTGACTAATGCTGGAGCAGAGGCCAAGGCCTGTTTCAGAAGAGTCACAGCATTCGTGTGAATGGGACCCCAAGTTCAGGGGACATCCTTTTTCAGGAGCTCATACAGAGGGACAGCCTTTTGTGCCAAATCACAAATGAAATCCCTGGAATAGTTGACCATTCCCAGGAAACATTTAAGTGTTGCCACACTGGTAGGAAGTGGCAAATCTTGTAGACCTTGGATCTTTTTCCAGGCCGGGTTTCTGCCTCGTTCTGTGATACGCAGACCAAGGAAGATAACCTCTTTCTGGCACAGTTGTGCTTTTGCAGGATTGCACTTGAGGCCTGCTCTCTGCAGGAGAGTTAGTAACTCATCAAGGAGGTCAAGATGTTGCTCCTTAGTGGCAGTTGCCAGGAGTAAGTCATTCACACACTGCAAAAGACATTGTGGGTCAGAGAAACCCTGCTAGGCGTCCATTATGTGTAGATGGAAAAGGGAGGGGCTGTTATGAAAGCCCTGAGGTAGGCAGGTCCAAGTCTACTGACAACCATCAAAGGTGAAAGTGAATTTGTATTGACTTTCCTGAGCAAGAGGCAGTGACCAAAACCCATTGGAGATGTCAAGGGCACTAAACCACCTACAATCTGGTGTTAGCAGTTTGAGCACATCTGGTGCTGAGGCTACTGTAGGGGAGCTGCTAGGAGTGACCTGATTAAGTCTCCTGTAATCAATAGTGAGTCTCCAAGCTCCATTGGGATTTCTTACTGGCCAGATGGGTGAGTTGGTGGCCAAGACACATGGCCTGATCACACCTTGCTGAAGAAGTGACTGGATAGTTTCTCTGAGTGAGGGTGAGGCCTCTGTAGGAAAAGGGTATTGCCTTTGCCTGTCATCTTCAGGGCCTGGGACTTCAATGATGGTTCTCATTCTCCCACAATCATGTTTTTGTGTGGCGAAAACATCTAGGTGCTTCTGCAGAATGGGTAACAGTACTTTAAAGAACTCATGTGTCTGGAATAGAGCTATGACATCAAAATCCTTGTCAGTGACTGCAATGGCGTGGGAATCAGGAATCATGACCATATAGCATTGTCCTCTGATTTGGATCAGGAGCATATTGGCTAAGTCTACTGCATAGCCGTGTAGTGCTATGAAATCAATTCCTAGGATGCTGGGGTGATGACGTAATATCACGAGGTCAAAAGTGTGATTTGTGTTGAGGTCACCCAACACCACGGAAAGTACAATAGAACGGTAGGTAGACAATCTAGTACCATCCACTCCTTGAGCACTGGTCCTCCATCCAGTGGACCAAGAGGAATTAGCTGGATCCTTATTATGTAGTACAGACACAGCCCCGCCTGTATCTGGCAACACAACAATTTGGCAGCCCCTGAACTTGGCCTTGGGACAAGGCCTTCCATTTGTGTCAGTAGTGATATTGTTCACAATACGGACTGGGGCCTGTAGTTGTTAATCTCAACTATTACTGCCGGCAGGATCTCGCCTTGCCTCTTCCAGATTCTGCATAAGATACAAGGAGGTGTGGGTACTGGTAGTAGCTGCAGTGGACAAGGCCTCAGGATTTGGGCCTGCTGCGGCCTGGTCTGAGGAGGTTCCAGTATCTCCTTGGCCTAGTAGGGACTGGGTTACCAGTGCTGACGCTGAAATGGTCTGCCTTGGGATGGTCTCGGCCAGTGATTGGACCTTCCCAAGGAGTGTGGGGAGATTATTATTCTCCACCACTACATTGCAGTAAGAAGGACCTTGTCGATCATTTCTATTGCCCCGTATGTCATTCTAATTGGAATTATGGTTATTCCCATTTCTCTGTTCCTATTTCTGTTGCAGTTCCCCCATTTTATAGTTCTCTTTGTCATCAGAGGGTGCTGCCTCGCACTCCACTGTGTAGTGGGTTGTGGGCTCGCTGGTAGGTTGTACCGCGGCCACCTTGGCTTTTGAGCCAGCATTCAGATCCTGGAGGTAGAGCTGACAGACCTTCTGAGAATGTCCTAAAACTTATCGGTTCTGGGGAAAACCGTGGGCTCAACCTTGTCATGCATGGTCAGAATCATATTCCGAATAAAAAAGGTTTTGTACTCAATTTGGTCTGTGTCCACTATTTCTTGTGATAGCATCTTGCCAGTACGGTGTGCCAACCATAACCTCTGATGGTACGATGCTGGACTCTTCTTGGCATACTGTTTGACAGGATGAGCTAACATAACGCCAGCCACACCCTGGGAGTGTGCGGCAATGAGTTCCGCTGCAACATCATCAGAAGTCACATCTGTGGCTTGGCGGATTTCCTCTGAGAATTTTGACTAGAGGTTGGGCTCTGTGGTCTGCCGGAGGATCTGTACTTGGTAACCTGCTAGAAGACTGAGCATCTCGCATTTGGAACAACTTTTTTCCAAATGACAGCTTAGATTGTCATTGGGGGTCATGCAACCTATACTGTCAGCGATCTGCTGTACAGAGTGAGCCGCCTGAAGGGGAGTAGTCCGAATGAGGGGATGCAGATAAGGAAAAGGGTTGTGGGATTGTGCGCTGCGGAGGGCGGCCTCTGCTGAGGCGTCAGCCACAGTGCGGACAAGTGACTGTTGAGTAGTGGCCTCCTTCAACATGTGTTCCCGGAAGACCTGTCTCTGCTCCTCAGTCATCTCTATCCTAGTGAGGGTGGTCTCGATCATTTGATCGATCTCTGTTCTGTCCTCCTTTTTCAGGATGGCAACTGGAGGGGCTAGGCCTCGACCTCCCCCCCATCATGGGGGGTCACCATCTTGATGTCACACATAATTGTCATATATCTCATGACGTGGGGTCGCGCTGGTACAGTGTAGGGTGCTGCCATCTTGTGGGTGGCGGGAGGAGGAAGCACCATATTGAGGGTGTGGCTGGGTGCCATCTTGGCTACTGTCATCACCAGAATCATCAGCACCAGATGATGTAAGGTCAGTGGGTATATAGTGAAACCCGCCCATCGCCTTGATGTGACCAGCCAACACCTCTCACTGATGACACAGTTTCGCCATCTTAGCTCTGAACCAAGTGTAACATGACCTAGTGATCCTTACCCACTCCCGAGCCATTAGTGTCATAAACCATCACGAGCCACGACCAACAGCCCTTTAGCATCACGCTTTTTGGCTGTTTGTCTCATCTCTGAGTACTGGGTTGAGATCCCTAGTACGGGGTTATTGGAGTGGTCCACATCCAGCGCAAAGTTCTTCCAGCCTCCATGGGAAGTGAGATAGTTAGAGACATCAAGTCTCAGATCTGAGCAGATATTGGACATGACAAAAAAGGTTGGGAAACCCAAATGGACCAGTCAGTGGTTACCCTGCTGTGTATCGATCCACAGTGGTTGAACCAAACAGACGGTCTGGTGTCTGCACTTACGCAATCCTGCAACTCAGAATTGCCATTGAACAAGGTGAGATGGCATCAACCTTGCACAGTAAGCAGCCAGACTTTACAAGATGCTACAGAGTGAAAAACATGGGCGAGGTGGTACGGGTGTGTACACCTACTTACTACTCGCAAGGGAAAAGCCAGCAAACAGTGAATCTTTGCTAATTTAGACCACCTTCACACGGTCGCCAATAATGTCAGGGTGTCAAGCCCTGCTCACGTACTTGGTGGTAATAAACCAGCAAAAGAAACAATAGACAAGCGGCATATGTGGTAATAAACTTGTTTATTACACAAAAGCAGACATTTTTCCCTAATCAGAGTCTTACCAATATAGACACTGGGAGCCAGTTTCCCAATACCCTGGGGGACGAAGGCAGTTTCAGTGAGAATACGTAATGCAGTAACTTATATATGCTGATAACTGTCATGGTAACTATTATTTTCGTAGGTAACTTAGATATACAGAACAAGCCCTATTGACCAAAAGTTAGGTGGCTCCACAGTGTTATCTATAGATATACAAAATGTATACCTCCCTATTCCTTGTTCATGAAAAACAAAAAGAGCCTCATGGCTCCCACTCTGAGTCTGTCTCTCGCCCTCCCTTCTATTTCAAGGCCGTGTCTATTAGGGAGACACAGAGACTTCTTGCTGGTCTCTCCCCACATTCTAGTGCTGGGCATGATAATATGGAGCCCAAACTGTATTCTCGGCACAATACTTATGTGTTACTTAGCAATAATAATATCGGCGATAATCATAATTATGTCCCTGGTAACTTATATGGTAAGTACCAACGCCCTATATGTTAGTGGTGATTATACATAACGTAGCATGTAACATAATATATATTGTCAGCGGTGCATAGTGGGTTGCCAGTAAGGGTGAGGGAACCAAGTGTAACATGACCTAGTGATCCTTACCCACTCCCAAGCCATTAGTGTCATAAACCATCAACTAAATGTTGACTTTAGCGATATACAATCCTGGCTTAGGGCAAATAGACTTGTCCTCAATCTCAAAAAAACCCAGGCCATGCTTTTTGGATCCCTGGCTAAAATAAAAGCGGTCCCCTGCTTCCTTGAGTATCACCGGAGCTGATGGATCCTCCATGAGGGTGGAGAACTCCATCAAATATCTGGGAGTTAACCTAGACCCCCAACTCGACTTCACCCAGCATATTCACAACATATGCAGGGCAGTAAATAGTAAGATGGGCTTGGCATACAGAGCAAAAACAATCTCACACCTGCTGCTCGTCTAGCCCTGGCTAGAGGTGTGTTCCTCCCCACGCTCTGTTACGGACTTTTCACATTTGCACAAGCCACTAAATCTCACCTCTCCAAATGGGATATGGCTTACAATAACATATGCCGCTTTGCCCTCTCAGCCCCTCGACTCACCCATCACTGCGACCTTTACAACAAACAAACCTGGCTCCCCCAGGTAACATCAGAACTTTGTCTTAGGATGTTTGATTGATAGTGTCATCAGAACTGATACCTGACCTGTCCTAGCAGAGCTCCTTAAGCCTGCCCACTCCTCATATCCCTTAAGGTCAAATGGTTCTGCAGTGCTTCAGGTACCAAAATCACGCACGCAAATGGGTGACAGAGCATTCGCTATAGGGTTGTCACGGTATGAAATTGAGACGGTATGATAACCTCGGTGTGTTGTACCGTGGTTATCGTGATACCGTGGTATAATGCATTCCAATGGGAAAACCTAAAATATTCAAAAATAATGCAATTTTAACCAAATTTTACATGTAAAAGCAGTTAAAATACTAGTAAATGATACATTATGAATTTAATGAGAGAAAAGAAAGATAATGACTCAAGTACGTGCAAGAGAAATACATTTTTTGACCGTAAGTCATATTCCTCCTGACCTGATGATCAGCATGGAGCTTTGAGCACTATAAGTATTTATTTTTTCCATTTCATTGGAGTAGACAAGTGACTTGACATGACAAAGACATACATTATAGTAAAGTGTTTGTTTAGTGTACTCTTGTCTTAGCTTACAGCAGCACAAAATGCAGTACCACACAGTACCTAAACCTACTACCTAGTACCAAGTTAACCAATACCAAGTCCAAAAGTACCCTACCAGAACCATACCATACAAAAATAGCAGCATAAGCACACTGTGTGACTGAGTATGAGTAATGTCGGTAATTTGATTTACATTTGTGTTAATGTAGTGTGAAATTGTCTTTCTTAACTTGCAGTCCAGATAGATGAGAGATGATGAAAGGAATGTCCATGTACGGTTGTCCGTCCACAGACTACTCCTCCACATGCTTACTCCATCCACTTCTGGTGGTGGTGCACTGCAGACTGAGTAGACTAGAGTTGCAGTCTACAGCAGATGCACTGATGCAGAACAGAGTTGCACTTCACCGAAAGTGTGCTGTTCTGTACTGCTAGCCTTAGAAGCAGGCACAGCAACAGCAGTACTACTACTAGTATTAACAGAATTAGAACATTTCTGATTGGAAAATCAAGGCTCACTATTTGGCTATGGTAGGCTAGGATCTAGGCTGAGTGTACCTTCATCCTCCTCTGTCCTCCTCACCTACAGCCTCGGGCTCCTTCCCAAACCCAGTCCCCTCAAGTGAAGTTAGACTAGTAGTAAAAGTAATAGTAAATTGTACTACTAGTGCAAACAGATTTGGAGAGAGGTTCATATGTAGTTTTTCATTTGTAACAAAGTACCCCATCCCTAACCCTATCCTACCCTACCACACCACAACCACACTGCCTGAGTCTGACACAACTCCTGCCTGTAATGCAGACAAGTGACTTGTCACGCCACTGCCACTCACTGTGTCCGAGTCCGAGAGACTACTCAGAGTCTGAGTCCACCAAGGCAAGGCAACAGCTGCCAGAGGCAATCAGCTGAGCTGAGCCAACTGTCAGAGCTGGCTTGGCACCGTTGCCGTGGTGGCATTTAAAGGAATCAGCCTATATATCCCAAATGCCATGGTGGGCAGTGGCTCAGCTGGCTGCTTTTTTCTTGGTAATAGATATTTAGCTAAGTAAATAGCTACACTATAGTAGCCTCCAGCTGAAGCAGTAAGCCAATGTAAATGTGAGTTAATAAAGCTTGTTTGACTTGCTTGGGTTGAGTGAGTGAATCATGCCATATTGTGGTGAGTCAAGTCGTGTCATGTGACGTAACACGATTCCAATTTTGCATTAAAGGAATCAGCTTTTATATCCTCAGTGCCAGGCCCGTGTCATCATGGCAGTGGCAGGCACTCACTGGCTGTTTTTTTTGTTTGTTTTTTAAAGTACTACCACTAGCTTAGCTATAATAAGTCATTAGCAATTTATAGATTAGTATTTCCCATGAGTTTTATCTTAGCTAGCACCCACCCACAAATGACTTGAGTCATGTTGTCAGACGCTGCCTTGGACTCAAGACTCGTCATGAGTCAAATAAATCAAGACTGAAGTCGTGACTCGTGAGCCATGATTGATGACATGACGAGAGTGAGTCAGAAGGACTGGAGTCCTGGGTCATCAGGGTGGCATTAAAGGAATTAGCCTATATATCCTAAGCTAGCAGCTATGCTATTGTTAATATGGCTAATTATGAATGCAAAATGCAATAGAGTAATTTGTCTTATTGATTTTGTTTTAGGCAGGCCCCAGCCACAGTCAGCTAAGAACTCAGTTGAGCCAGCCTGAGCCAACCAAAGTTTTGTGACACAGATGACAAGAGTCAGTCAGAGAGGAGGACTCATCAGGAGTCAGGAGTTGGACTCGCTCCGTCCCAGGGACCACTGTAGTGGAGGTGTCAGGCGAGCAGAGACAGGAAGTGTTCCCCAGTGGAACTAGACTACTGGAGGGACTCGGGGAGGGGGGCATCAAGCAGACAAGAAAAGACAGCAACTTTACTAAGTGTGCGAGCTCAGCTGAATTGCCATTGCCAATGATGAGTACAAAGTAGTCACTCATCATAAATCACATCAGGAGGACAGGGAGAGGAAGAGGACTCTCAGTCTCAGAGTCAGAATTCAGAAAGCAACAGCAGCAGATGTCAGAGTCAGAGAGAAGTGGGATTACTAAGCGGAGAGTGCACTCCATCCATATGACGTGTGTTGGAGGGCGGGCGTCAAATAAAAATTACTTATTCTAATCACTACACCGCTGGTGTACTGCACAGCAGTAACTGTTGCAGAATCGGACAGATGAAGGGGCTTTGGGAACAACTGGGAGTGAAAATTGAAGGAACAGACTAGTGCCTGCCAGTTCTTATCAATCACTAAAATTGCGTGTTTTGCAAATGGTATTTGGCATCATTCATGACAAATCAAATTTTTGTGATATTATAATTAATAAAAAATGTACCTGAAAAAGTTCTCGATGTGTATATTCCATTCTCTGTCTGACTAACCATTACAGTTTTGTTCCTCTGACAGACTGACAGGACTATCTACTTACTGTCTATTTTTACAATGATTCTGAATGAACATGAACACCCGTGGCATGATCACTTGAAACAGAGCACCAGCAGCACAGTAACAGTAATGTCAATGAAATGATCACTGCTGTCTCATGGTCATCTGTCACTCACTGACCCTGCCGCCAGTAAGGTGACTGACAGTGATGACGACTCAGAGTCTGCAGTCTGAGTCTGCACACACAACACACATGCCAGCGATGATGATGACAGTCAGTGACAGCCAACCTGTCCCCAACCACAGACACTTTGTTACCCAATACCCTATAGATAAGAACACGTAACACACATCATGATGATCATTACAATATGACATGAGACAGAAAGACATTGTGTTACAGTGTTACTAGCAGTGTTAACGACGTAACATAATAACAGAATTTTGATGCTGGGCCTGGGTGCTGCTGCTGAATCCCTCCCTCTCCCCCATTCCATGCCTATTGCTCAAGTCCAATCAACAACAAATGAGTGTTTAGTTGTTGTTCAAGTTCTCTGGAAGGAATAGGGATGTCATCATCATGTCACTCCCTCTGAAACCAGTACTGCATCATTTTCTGTTTCTGTTCCAAAATAACAGCAGAAGAGAGGACAATAATGATGTGCAGTTTTGTGCACATTTAAAAGTGTGGCTTTTTGTGCAAGGCTGCTGCATTCAGTGTGTACTGCACTGCATTGATCAGTGACTCAGTGTGCAGTTTCACACTGCGCAAGGCAAGCGCAGTCCGTGACTGTGCATTGTGCACTACTGCACTCACTGAGTAATGCAGCTAGTCACACTCGTACTAGCTCACTGACAGTTTTGTGCGCAGTTGTGCATGACCTGTCCTTACCATTTACCATTAAGGAACAGTTATAAGTGTCACTGCCTGGTAGCTTAATACTCTCTTGGCCCCTGTATGCCTTGTGTGGCACTGTGTGTGTGTGTGTGATACACAAATTACGTGGTGATGATGATGATGACTAAAAAACTTACTGAAACTGAACACTGAAAATTCAAAAAATGAAGGAAGAAGTCAAAAGACTGACTTACGTTTAGTTGAAGAAGTCAAGCTCTCTCAAGTTCAGCCAACATCATCAGTCCACTGTCCAGTCATGGATTGAACAGGTGAGGACACCTAACCTTACCTTGCTATAAAAATCTGTAGCAATGCAGTAGAGAGCGGAGATGTCACGTCACATTAGCCACAAAACTTGAACAAACAAGGAAGACTGCCTGCGCCGCCCGTCAACTAGGCTCACTAATGATGCAGTAGCTTTGCCTGCCTGGCACCTGCATGGTGCTGCTAAATAACCCTGCTGCTGTACTAATCTGGCTGACTCTGAGCCTGAGAGAGAGAAATGGTTAAGACAAAAAACAAGCAACAACGGTCATCAACAAGTAACTACATCAGGCAAACAAGCAAATGATGTGTTGACCATTCGTCACATCATGTCTCAACTCATCTGAGTCAGACAGTGTGAGGCTGGATTGCTGGACAGTACTGTGGGGGCAGTGTTGGGCTTGGGCATACATTGAATTTTGGAATGGGACAGCCCGGCTGCCAGCACTTTGGCCCAATTGGCTTGGGCCAGCTGTAGGAGGAACTGGGAATAAGATGCCGGTGTCGGTGACCATGAATGATATGATGACCCAGACCCATCCCACATCTGCATTGCATTGCATTGCTGCACTTTAAAATTGTAACCGCAACGATTGCTTCGCTGTGTCTCTGCTTGCTGTGCGACTCACTTGAGCACCATCAAGCACGAGCTTCATCAGCAGCAGTAGCGTAGTAGTAGTACATTGCTGCTACAGCAGCAGCAGAAACACTAGACTGTGCTGCAGCCTGCACAGCTGCGTCTGTAGCTCTTGCAGATCTGCTGCAAACACTTAAGTTGTGAAGTACAACTGCAGTGCTCTTCCTGTCTACCTGTCCTGCCCAGCTCACTTTCCCCAGTGCCCACTGCCCCTCAAGCACACTGTCAGCTGGGTCCACCCAACCACCCCAGGTCCAGTGTCCGTGCCCCCCCCCACTGCCCAGTAGTAAGTAAGTATAGCACAAAATGCCCATCCATTGCTGGCCAACCTGGTCACCACTGTCACTGCCCTGATGCCGTGCCCATACTGAAACAAAATAGATATCGAATATAAAGTAAACCTCATCAAGGAACATGATGCATTATTTGCATTTTGAAAATTGTACCCTCATGCAATGGGTGAGATCATGAGAAGATATACGTGAGTGAACTGAAAACTGAATAATTGGATCTTGATTTGATTATGATATGGATGAGTCAGGTGAGGTGCGGTGCTCACTCAGGGGCCCACAGTACTAATATAACCTGCCTTCCCACTCCCAGCAGTGCTGCTAGGTCTGCAGTTCAGTCTGTAAATAACAGTCATAACGAGTCCCATACGACACGACAGACACGTCACACGACACAGAGGAATGAAAGCGAGAGTTGAGAGAAATGAGCGACTCAGCGACCGGACCGGACTGCCGACCACAACCAAACTGCAACTTTAAATTGCATCAGACTCAGACACCATCCACCACGATTCCAGACCAGTACTATTGTTCGGTTCCCCCATTCCCTCCCCAACTTAGTTCAAACAAGAAAGGTACTACTAGATAGCACTGTGGTGCAACTGCTGCAATGGCAGTGCCTATGTGGCCTGGCCTGCCCTACCAAATCATATCAGATATAAGATTAATTCATTCATTCAAAATTCCACACAACGACATGTTTAGTGTGGTCGTGTGGTAAGAGTGAATTGGTCTGTAAGTCTGGACTGGTCACAGTCAGAGACTCAGTCAGAGTAATCAGGGTAAGTTCCTGTGGAGGAAGACAAACATGTTAACTTTAGTTGGGGATAGTCTTGAACGAAATGGTGTGAGAATTTGACCACTGGAGCTGAAAAGTCTCTCAGATGGTATGCTTGTTGCAGGAATGCATAGGTATTTTCTTGTTAAGATCGACAACAGTGGCAGTTCTGCGGCATGTTCACTCCACCACTGTAATGATTCGCCGTCTGTGTACAGATGCGGCAATGCTAAATAGTGAGAGATTTCATTTTTGACTTTGATGTCCAGTGTGATGTCCTCATCATTACACCCTTCCATTGACAACCGTTTGTCTGTAATCTGCCTTAGTAGGTCAGTTAATCCTTTTTGGTTTTACCACCACTTGTTGTGCAGCTGTTGCTGTAGAAGAAGGAGGTAGACTAAGACTTGGGTTTTGCTGCTGACTGGATATGGAGTTGGATAATGTGCCTCCTGTGGCATATGCAAAAGAGCTAAATGATGATGATGATCCTGAACTTGTCCTCGACCTCTTCCTTCCCTTTCCCTGTACTGTTGGTGGCGCCAGCAGTCGTGCTTGTCGTGGAGTAGGTGTTGGTCTCATTTCTGAGCCTGAATCAGATTCACGAGAGTGATGATCGTGAGACAAACCAGGATATTCTTCAGTAAACTGCTGCTGCTCCCAGGTGCTCCTCCTCATTAGCTTCACTCACAGAACAAAATGATGACTGCTCCTCAGTGACACTGTCATCGCCACTGACGTTGATGCCAGTGCCAGCAGTGGCATTGGCAGGACCAGCAGGTACATTTGGGGGTCGTGGGACTGGCACAGGCACTATGGTAAGAAGATGGGATGGGCGGGGGCCATCTTCAGAGGCACAGTCCAAGAGGCGATCATCAGTGTAGCAAAACATGACCTCTTCATGTACTAAGCTCACTATAGAGTATTTGTCATTGCTAAAGAAAGTTTTAAATCTTGGGTCCAGGAAACAGGAGATGTCAATTATTTTTTGTTTGTATTCACACGAATAACGGGTACTCAAATCAGTTCTGATAGCGAGTTTCATTTGCTTTTTCAGAGTGCTGTCTTCAGGTAAGGGCGTCAGCAAGTCATTCATAAGATGATGCAGTACTGGTTTCAGGGCAGACATTGTGACATGCTTATCAGCACCAAGAGAGTCCGTGAAATCATTCAGTGGTCCAAGCACCTGACTTACATCTTCAAGAATACTGACATCTGTATCTTTAGGCATTAAGTGCCAGGTGTTTCTGTCAGATACAAGAACAGTGCACACTGCTTGTTGTTGCTGCAGAAATCTTGATACCATGTCATACGTGGAGCCCCACCATGTGACGACATCATGAATCAGAGAGTGTTGAGGAAGACCCAAGTCTGCCTGCTTAGCTTTCAGAGTTTGTCTTTTCTTCCAACTTCTGCTGAAACCTTGCACAAGATGTCTGCAAGCTCTGATGGCAGCATCAACTTTACTGATCTTTAGAGCCTTTCCGATACCCAAGTTTAAGTTATGGCCAAAGTAACTTAGCCAGGTAACCTCAGTAAGCAGCTCCCCAAACATCTTCTTCGTGTTAGCTCCATTATCTGTAGTTACAGCGGCTAGTCTGTTTTTGCTGATTTTCCACTCGTCAAGCATGCCTTGGAAGATTTCAATTATATTTTCAGATGTGTGATCCTGTGGTACGAATATGGTCTCCAGACAGTGAGTCTTGATTTTCCAATTAGAAGTAATGTAATGCACTGTTAAGCTCATGTATGGCTCACCAACTCCGCCATGACTAGTCCACATATCAGTAGTGGAAGCATACCATGTTGCACCCACCGGTGATTTTTCAACTTGCATTTTTACTTCATTGAATAACTCCGGCACCTCTTTACCAGTGAAATAAGCTCTGGATGGCAGGTGATATTTAGGGTTTAATTTCTGCAGCAATTTACAGAAGCTAGGCTTTTCTACTATGAGGAATGGCAGCATGTCTTTAGGCAAAAAGTAAGCCACTGCTGCATTAATGTCCAGGGCCTGCTTAGAACTGGCATCAAATTTTTTCCCTCTTTCAAGAACTGCAACCAAACTTGGCTGGCTAGCGTCTAGTTTTGCACTGTCTTGATGACGATGACCCCCGCCACTGTCAGTGCTGCCACCACCACCACCACTTGGCCGCCCTCCTAATCCAGGACTAGCACTCACTCCACCACTCTAAAATTAAAAAACAAGAAAGAAATTTGATAACTAACTAAACTATCACTGAGGAAGTATGCATCACAGTTCTCTACGACTTCACTTCACTTTCACAAAACAGTAACGGCTCAGGCAGCCAGGGCAAGGTCAATAGACATAAATGGACAAGGAAAGGGCAGCAGTGGGCAATAACTAAGTATTAGCAGCTGAATTAGAAAATCATCATTATATTGGATGATTCATTTTGGAATCTTGAATCATCATGGAATGCTGAATCATGGATGGTTTGGAGGACTGGGTAGCTGGGAGTTGGGAGGACTCTGGATCAAGAGGAGGGACATCACAGTATGAGTTGACGACTTCACTGGACAGTGGAGAACTCATCAGGAAGGACACAACAGCAACACACACAGAGGACGAGTTGGGCCAGGGAAAAGGAAGGACAGAACAATCATTCTTTCTACAGTGACCCCCGGGTATAGCAGGCAGCATGGCTGACAGACCCGTGCCCATGGGCCGCGACCACGATAGGAAACAGGAGGACACCTGTCCCCCACCAGTGTTTTCTACCACTCACACAATACTACTGCACTGTCTGTTATCATGTCACGATAGGTGTGCATGGCATGGACTGCAGTGGCACTGCAGCACTACTGTGAAGTGGTAGTAATGTGACACTGGTGGGGGATACAGGGGTGTCCTCCCCCATTTCCTAATCTTCCTAACTCCAGTGGGCATGGGCAGCCGCCACTACCACCAAACCCGTGAATCGTGATGGTCCCACTCCCTTCAAGGCCCAACTCTGCTGTAGAAAGAATGACTGTGCTGCTGGCTGCTGTCATTCATTCATCCTGACTCCTCCTGTCTCTGTGTGTCCTACTGTCCTCCCCTGTCCTGTCTTGTTGTCGTCCCTCTCTCTGTCCCAGACCCAGCCTCTGGCTCTGCCTCCCACCCACCCAGAACAGACCATGATCCCATTTCCCCTCCGGCTCCCATCATGATCCAAGTCCAACCATGAACTACTTGGTATATGTCCTATCAATTCCACCAACCGATGAGATCCAAATCCCAATTCCTGATCCTTAATACCCAGAGCCGGCAGTGTAGCCAGCACCCCACGACACCACCCAAGTACACCATGCAGGTGCACATGTCCACTGGTCTCCGATGACCCTCCCTAATTTGTATTCCGTACCTAGTAGTTACATCCTCTCCCCTCTCCTCCCTGGTTGCCCCTTCCCGAGCAGTGGGTGGGCATGGGCGGGCAGTTGGGGCACCACTGGGCAGCTGAACAGTGGCCCCAGCTGCTCGGCCCTATCCATTTACTATTCTATTCTGTTTTCTCTCTGAGTGCGATAACGATTTAGTTAGTTCAATTCAAAATCACATAAGTCAGAAACCAACCGGGCTGATACCTGAGCTTCTCTGTATTGAAGTGGGTGATAATCTTGCAGGTGGGTACACAAATAGGAAGTGTTCCCTCCGCGAGCTGCAACTCTTGCACGTACGGCAGATAGGCTTCCCATCCTCATGCACGATACCATCACTATTTTTTTTCTGTAACCAAAGTAGGTCCACACTGTGGATTTTATTTTTTTTTTCTAGGCGGGAAAAGCTCACAATTTTCATCCACTTTTCCATCAGACTCCTTCTGGGTCTCAGAGACAGGAGAAGGAGGTGGGGGGATCTGATGCTGTTGCTGAGTCGGGTCAAGGCCACAGCTCTGGCTCTGACTACTACTCTGATTCTGGCTTTTCTCCTGCTGCTGCAACTCTTCCAATAACAGTACCAACTCCACATTTGCCAAGTTTCAAGACAGATCGATTTCTTCGACTCCCAGTCCTACAATTACAATACCAAGTCTGGTGATTACCTACTTTATGTAACTTAACAATAAGAAAGATTACAATTTTCAGTAGCTCATGAAATTGAAACAAAATAGACGAGATGATGAGATTACCGGCAACAGGCTACAGCTACTTAAAAAAAACTGGCTGACTCACTGCTGCAGCTGCTGACAAATCAAATGGGTACCACTGCTGGCAGTGGCACTGACTGAGCAGACCTGACCATGACCACCTGACCTCATTGGACTCGTGTGACCACACACACACAAAACCAAGGACACAGTGACCAGCACCATGTGGTTGTCCCCACTCACCAATCCTGGGGTGGCTTGATAATTCGACTTGACCTGACCATGACCAGGCAGGGACATGCAGTCACACACAGTCACACACTCACCACCACACTAGCCCAGGCCCCCACTGGCTTGGTTCTTGGCATGCTGGGAGGAGGATGGCATTTGGCATCTGAGAGAGATGGGCTGGCTGAATTGGTAATGAAATCACAGAAGCAGAAACATAACAAAACAAACAGCAGCAGATGCACTGCAGTGCCAGTCTGCCAGTGCCTGTGCCACTGCCACCAAGACTAGTAAGACTGCCAGCCAAGTCACTAGTCTGGACTACAGCAACATAAGCAAAGCAGTCATGATGGCATTTGGCACTGGCAGTGGCACACTGGCTGGTGGGCAGTTGAGCTTAGCCGGGCACTACTTGTGTGACTCGTCACTCGAGTTGACCTGAACTGTGAATGTGATGCGCAACTGCACTGCTGCCTGCAGCATGATGCATCAGCTCAGCTCGCTGCAAGTTTATTTAACCTGTAATGCTCCCCTCCACCTTCAATTTGACTGTCTATCTGGTGACATTTAAAACAAAATAAAAATAAACTACTAGATAAAGTGCAGCGTGTGACAGTGCTGCCATGCCACTGCCCACCACATTGCCAGCACCAGCCAATGCCTTCCAATTGCCAATGCCATGCATTGTTTTCTATTCTAATCTCAGTCAGCCATTCTCCCCTATGGGCACTGGCACTGTCAGAGAGACAGTGGGCTCTGGGCAGCTGGCATGGCACCTTTGGGATGGGGAAAGCATTTTTTTTTCAATGTCAGGCCAGGTTTCCCAGTTCCCATTTCCACCAAACTGGACTGGATCCATTCAGTTTCAGCCAATCACCCCCCCATCAACTCCGATCCATCCAATTCCCTCCTTGTCCCTGCAGTCATGAATGATGCCAGCCAGTGACTTAGTGACGTCACGTGTGCCTGCTGCACTGCTTGCTGCTGTGCCAAAGATGCTCCTGTTTTCAAAATTCAGTCAGGAAGGCAACAATAAACTGCTAATTTCCTGTTCCCTAATATAATCCCTCACATTTAAATTGGGCCAAGTTTTCCCTTCTCTACCAGTTCCCACCAAGGATCCACCATCATCATCCTCCTCCTCCAGCTTCAAGTATTATTTCCCCCCTCCCCAAACCCACCCAATCTCAGTGAACTTAAGTCCTCCTCTGGGTCACTCACATTTATTTTACAGTGATGGAATGGTATATAGTCATTACACGTTTACACAAGTTAACACAACGAGCCTTAGCCAACTTCGTTCAACATCATGCTAGGTTTCCCTTCCCAACAAGGATAGCAGGGATTTCAGAAGGATGCACATAATCATACAGCACAACAGGACAGCAATAGATAAATTATAATTTCCCCATTTCCCTTGGCCTCCATTCCCCAACTCCTCCCGAGTTAGTGCCACCACCACCACCCATGTGCCACCACCTGTGGCTGTTTTACCCACCCCACCACCCTTTTGTATAAATAAAAGAACAATAAGAACTGGCCTGGGTAGGAGCAAAGTAGCCTCAGCCTCCTGCAGTCCTCTCCTCGTCGACTCTCTTAACTCACCACCGGCTGGCCCAGGTTCTCACTCTGTCTCTCCAACTCTCTCATGTGGCCTGGGGACTTGGGGAGGGACTCGGGGGATGCAGGGAGACGATCGGGAATTCCGGGGCTCAACTGCTCAGTTGGGAACTTGGGGGTCTGTCAGTTGGACTACAAAAATTGCCTCCGTGTGGTCAGTGGGCCTAAATTTAGTACCCGCACTTCACTAGTGCTCTCCTGGTCGCAAACTTGCTCCTCTGTCTTCGCTGCTCCTTCTGGATTTCTCTCCCTCTGCACGTGAAGCCCGCACGCAGATCACACTGAAGAATGCCCATTTTCAGATGGTGAAAAGGGATTGGCTGAGTTCCTCTATCTCCACCAACTGAATCACGAAAAAAAAAAAAGCTTTTCAAAGGGCATACTGCTGCCCATGTACTGCACGTCTGCACCCCTTCATACTCCAGGAAACGTGATAGATCGGCACACACCACAGTTTACTGTGAGCAACGGTTACCGTGGTTTGGAAAAACTGTCATGGTCTTATAGAAACATAGACTTTGACGGCAGATAAGGACCGCTTGGCCCACCTAGTCTGCCCATTTCCCTACCTACAGGATAGGCCGTAGATCCTAGTTAACCAACAGCCTATTTCTTCCTACCCCCACAAGAATTGCCTTATGTCTGTCCCATGCATTCTTGAATTCTCCCACAGTTTTAGACCCCACAACCTTCTCAGGAAGGCTGTTCCATGCATCCACTACCCTCTCTGTGAAATAATACTTCCTCCATTGCCCTGCACTGCCCTCCTTCTATCTTTAAATTGTGCCCCTTCTTCTTGCAAGTCTCTTTTTCTGAAAGATGCTACCCTCTTGGACTTTGTTGATTCCACTGAGGTACTTAAAAGTTTCTATCATGTCCCCCTCTCCTTCTTTCCTTAAGGTATACATATTAAGCTCCTTTAGTCTCTCCTCATCAGCTTCTCTTGCAGACCCTGCACCATTTTAGTTGCCCTCCTCTGGACTACCTCTATCCTGTCTATGTCCTTGCGGAGATGGGGTCTCCAGAACTGGACACAGTACTCCAGATGGGGTCTCACCAACTGTCTGTACAGAGGGATAACAACTTCCTGTTTTCTGCTGCTGATGCCTCTCCCTATACATCCCAGTATCCCCAGCCCTCCCTATTGCCTTCTCACATTGCTTGCTAACCTTAAGGTCATCTGATATGATTACCCCCAGGTCCCTTTCCTTTTTTGTTGTTGTTACTACCTCCCACCCATTGTGTATTCTTCCTGGTTCTTGTTTCCCAGGTGCATTATTTTGCACTTCTTTGCATTGAATCCTAGCTGCCATACTTCGACCATTCCTCCAACCATGCAAGTCCCTTTTCATCCTTTCCACGCATTCTTGTGTATCAACCCTGTTGCAGATCTTTGTGTCATCTGCAAAAGGCATACTTTTCCTTCCAGTCCTCTGCAGTGTCACTGATGAAGACATTAAAAGGACTGGACCCAATACTGAACTCCTGGTGCCCCACTAGTAACCCCTTTTTCTTCAGAGTGGACTCCATTTACAATTACCTTCTGTGTCCTGTTGTCCAGCCAATGTTTTACCCAGGCTACCACCCTGGGACCCACTCCCAGGCTGGTTAATTTGACTATTAATCTTTTGTGTGGGACTGTGTCAAATGCCTTGCTAAAGTCTAGGTAGGCCATGTCCACAGCCCCTCCCTGGTCTACTACTTTGGTCACCCAGTCAAAGAAATCTATTAGATTCGTCTGACATGACCTTCCCGCTGTGAACCCGTGCTGCCTTGGGTCCTGTGCTCCACTGACCTCTAGGTACTCAACTATTCTTTCCTTCAGAAGTGACTCCATCACTTTCCCTGCCACAGAGGTCAGACTGACAGGTCTGTAGTTTCCTGCCTCTGTCTTGGTCCCGCTTTTGTGAAGGGGAATCACATCCACCTTCCTCCAGTCCTCAGGTACCACACCATCCTCCCATGATTTATTAAAAAGAGTAGCCAGTTGTTTCACTAGTTCCTCCCTTAATTCTTTTAGAATTCTGGGGTGAATTCCCTCGGACCCATTGCTTTGTCCACCTTCAGTTTTAGGAGTTCTTGCAGAACCCTTTCTTCTGTGAAAGGACTGGGATCGACCCCCCTATCAAGAGTGCTTCTGTTAATTGGATTAGGCACTTCCCCCTCCTCTTTAGTGAATACTGAGCAGAAATATTCATTCAGTATCCATGCTTTTTCACTGTCCCCCTCTGCCCACCCACCGTTCATTCTATTCAACCTCACTATCCCTCCCTTTGTCTTTCTACGCTCGCTGATGTACCTATAAAAGGTTTTATCCCTCTTCTTAACTGAGTTGGCTATCTTTTCCTCAGTTTGGGCCTTTGCTATTCTGACTTCCCTCCCTGCTTCCTTCTGCCTTAACTGGTACAGCTCTCTGTCCTGCTCCTTCTGTGTTTCCTTATACTTCTGGAATGCTATCGTTTTCTTCCTGACTTCACAGCCACCTCTTTTGAGAACCATAGTGGCTTTTTCTTTCGTTTTGATTTGTTTATTTGCTTCACACAAAGGCTTGTTGCCTCTGTGATGGCAGTTTTGATGATTCCCCATTGTTGCTCCACACCTCCTTAAAGCCTGTTTGCTAGTGCTTTTATGAGGCACTCTCCCATCTTGCCAAAGTCAGCCCTCCTAAAGTCCAGTACCCTCACTTTTGTATGGCTTAACTCTGTAGCCGAGTTTAACGTGAACCACACTGTTTGATGGTCACTTGTCCCCAGATGGCAACCCACTTCTAGATCTGAGATCCTCTCCCTGCCCCCATTTGAGAGTACGAGGTCTAAGATTGCTCCCTCATGAGTGGGTTCCAAAACTAGCTGTCTAATGCCTGCCACCTGTAGGGCATCAAGAATGGCCCTGCTCTTGGATGTGGCTGCAGCAAATGTGCTCCAGTTAACATCTGGCATATTCAGGTCTCCCATCAACAGTATCTCCCCTTTCTCTGCCATTCTAAGAATGCCTTCTATCATATCCTTGTCCATTCCCTCCGCCTGACATGGGGGTCTGTACACAACCCCTGTGCGGATTGTGGTGCCCTTTCCAGTCTCCAAGGTGACCCACAGTGCCTCCTCTCCTCCCTGTTTACTCTTTTGTTCAGTTGCTTTATCCCTTCCTTTACATAGAGAGCTACTCCTCCCCCTCTTCTCCCCTGCCTGTCTCTCCTGTAGGTTATGTACCCTGGTGTTAACATCCCAGTCATGGTTCTCTATGTACCATGTTTCTGTGACTCTACGATATCCAGGCATCCCTCTTCCATCAGGCCACCAGCTCAGGGGCTTGTTGCCCAGACTACGGGCATTGGTACTCATTACCCTCCATTTCCTGATGGCCTTACTCCCTTTTGCCCCATCCCTATCCTTCTTGCCTTTGTCACTTTCTCCATTTACCCCTGCCCTTCTCCCTATCGACATGGTCGACCCTATGGTCTCTATACCATACGGTTTCAAACCGCAGTATACCGTCACACCAGTGTACTGTGACAACCCTAATTCGCTATATGTGCTCCTAGGCTATGGAATTCCCTTCCGTCCCATGTTCGCACTACCCCCTCCCACACCTGTTTCCGAAACTCCCTTTGGGATTACATGCTGCTCTCCTTGGCCTGCAACTGTACTTAAGACACCACTGGCCTTTATTCCCCACAAGTATCACAACTGATTTTGGTTTCTATGCTGGGCACCTTCCCGAGCTCTTTTGTGGTTATGTATTTTGATTACCTGTATGTTACATCTTACAGTGTCTGTATATCGTTAACCTGAAACTCTGTGCATCCTTACCCTGCCTGTAATTGTCTCCATATTTCCTTGTAACCTCCCGGGTCGCACCTGAAAATAGGTATCTGTTTTGTCTAGTGTGCTTACCTGGTAAACAAAAGCTAAATAAAAATAAATAAATAATATTTTAAAAGGCAGCCAACTGTGGCAGTTGGCATTTTAGAATAGGACCTCAGCTGATGGGAGGGCCACCTTGCTGACTGGTGATAGAGCTTAATTTCACAACAGAGCTCTGATTTGAAAGGCCAAGAGACCCTCACTCCCCATCTGAGATAAAATAAGTAAGTAGCCATTTGAGGCAGAAAGTACATTTGGGGGACATATTCAGTGTTGGCTGGTTGCGCGCGTATAATGGTGCGTCGCGAATATCCGGTGCACCAGCTGGCACTTTTGCAATATTCAAACAGAATGAGCAATCAGTACAGATCGTGTATCCTATATGAATATGGGACCCTGGATGCGTGGCACAAACCATGCGGCCACCATGGTGGGTCCAGCGCTTCCAGGGTCGAGGCTGAACACTGCCAATAGGGGAATGCGTGGTGCATACCTGGATGCACCGTTCCTCCAAGGGCGATATTCAGCCGAAACTTGTAAATGAGCTAATTGATCATGCATAGCACAACCGGGCCCAATGTATGCTCATTATGAGCTCAGTAGTATGGCTGTGCCCAGCAGCATGTTCTGGGCATGCCCCCTCCCTACCCCGATCCCATGGAAAGGCAGGCAATATCTCCTGCCTGCCCCCGTAGTCTAGTGGACCCCCCTCCCAGCCCCGGTTGGTCCAGAATCCCGACCTGAAACTTTTTCCGTAGTGTAGCATCCCCCCTCCCATCCCCTATCCCCAGTCGTGATGAAGACAGTACTCTCTCGCATGTTCCATAGTGTAGTGGTATCTCCCACCCAGCAGTCATCCCTGTCCGGTGTATAAACGTAGCCCCAGCCCAGACTCATTCCTCGTTCATAGCACAATCATGATCCGTACCTTTTCCATAGTGTAGCGTTCTCTCTCCCAGCCCCGATCCGCGATGACTATATTAACATATAGTATACCCTACTATTTCTATAGTGTAGTGGTCTCCCACCCCTGCACCCCATCAGGACTGGACCCACCAGGCCCGTTCCCCACACAACCCGAGCCGGCGACTGGCTCAGCCATCCGCTCACCACCACGGTCAGCCGCTGACTGAACTTTCACAGCAGTGTACTGTACATTGTACGAGCTCAACCAAAGAGTGCATACTATGTACAGTATACTGCTGTGACAGCTTAGTCGGGGTCTGGCCATGGTGGTATGCGGAGGGCTGAGCTAGTCGCTGGCTCTGGTTGGGTTTGGGGGGGAGTAGGGTTGGGAGCCACTACACTGTGGAAATACTGGGGATGTTGTATGTTAATATAGGCATTGGGGATAGGGGCTGGGTCAATGCACTAAGGAACGAGGTTCAGTTCGGGATTGTGCCATGAACGGAGATCGGGGCTGGGTCGGGACCATGTTTATACACCGAACGGGGATGGTTACCGGGTGGGGGGTACGATTATACATCGAACTGGGATTGGTGCCAGGTGGGGGGTACCACTACACTATGGAACACAGGAGAGAGCACTGTATTTATCACGATAGAGGATGAGTGGGGGGGGTACCTCTTGTCTCCCAGGGCTGGCAGGCTGCTGCACACCTGGCTGCACTTCTGCAGCCTGCCTGTGGGTGGCCGGCCAATTTAGGTCAGCTTTTTCCGGCCTATCTTTGCGTGGCACAGTTCTGGCCCTTGCGGGGCTCATTCCCAGTGAATATGCCCATGTGCGGCACATTCATGAGAACGCCCCCTCTTCATGCACTATACACATTATTTGTGGGCCATGGCCCATTCTCCTTTGGATGGCGCATGACCGCCCTATGAATATCGCACTGCGGCACATTGTTTGGGATGCACAGCACTTTTCCATTTTGTGCTAGGATGTGCCGTGCATCTCCTTTTAAAGATGGGGGGCTTTAATGATTTGTCAGTTGGGGGGGGTGCACTGTATCTTTTGTTTTGTGTTGACTATATGCGATAACCAGTAGCACCCCAATGAGAAAAGCAGTTTAATGTGTGTGATACTGCATGGGTTGAGCGGCTAATTTTGGATTTGTTTATAGTGTAAATATATGTTGTATTTTGTTTGTTATAATTCTTTTCCACTCATCTACCTGTGCCTGCTGCATTGCTAGTTTACTTTCACTTCTGGTGCCTGAGGCTGCAGGATAGAAATATAGAAACATAGAATTCAATGGAGATAAGGACCAATTAGCCCATCTAGTCTTGCCCTATTTCCCTACCTGCTGAAAAATGCAAAAAATGATGTAGGAAATTGCCATTTCCAGCCTTACTTATTAATAGTGTGTTCCTACATCAGAACTCAAACAAAAATAAGCAATGACCCCAGAAAAATGCTGAAGCAATGGTTACCTCAGAGTGGCACTGGCAATAAAAAAGGAGAGCAGACCCTGAGGCTACAGATGATGTGATGGGGGAGGGCTGAGGATTCTAGGGAGGGGAGCTAGGATGCAGCTTGCTGCGCTTGGGGAGAACTGGGGGCAATGCACTGGAGCAGGTGGCTAGGCTATGGGGAAGGTGGTTCGGGCAACATACAGAACTGTGGGGACTCTGGGGAGGGGGGCTAGGTGCAGCATGCGGGGCATGGGGAGGGAGTAACAGGGTAGCAAATACTATTTCAAATGTCCCCCAAAATGCACCAGAATCAATCAAATTAAAAAAAAAATTATGTGGGCCTAGGCAGACCCCAGACTATAGTTTACATTTTCAATCCTTTTATAAATGATCTTACAACACCTATGGTTTTGGCAAAATGACGCCCCTGGTGTTAGCTACTGGTTGAAGTTGTTTGTCTAGTGTCTGCTTCCGTGGCAGGATGGGGGACTAGTGTTTAGGCTGAGGAGGAAAAGGGGGCTAGTGTTGTGGGCCATAAAAGGTAGGGGGCTACTGTTGGTGGCCATGAAGGGAAGTCTGCTAGTGACAAGAGGTGTTCAATGAGTGGGGGAGAGAGAGGGCTAATGTCTGACAGAGGTGGGGTGGCAGTAGGTGTTGGTTAATTAAAAGGGCTAGCTTTGCGGAGGTTGATGGAGGGACTGGCTAATACATGGGATGCCATAGGTGTGAAAGGGATGGTATAGTGGGCTGTGGAAGATGGGGCAGCTAGTGTTGTGAGTTGCAGAAGGATGGGGCTAGTGGCAGGTGCAGTTGAGGGGATGTGTCTAGTGTATGCATCCATGGCGGGATGGGGGACTAGTGTTTGGGGCTATGGAAGAAAATTGGAATTGATTGTTGTGGGCCATGGAAGAAAGGGGGCCACTGCTGGTGGTTGTGGAGGGAAGGGGGCTTGTGACAATGGGTGTTTGATGGGAGGGAGGAGGAGTCTGGTGTGTGGCAGGTGGGCAGTGGGGGTTGGTAAATGAAGAGGGGTAGTTTTGTGGGATTGACAGAGGGGTGGCTAGTGCATGGGGCCATGTAGCAGTGTGGTATATTGGGCTGTAGAAGATGAGGAAGCAAGTGTCGTGGGTTGGAGAGGGAGGGGGCTAGTGTTGGGTACAGTCAAGGGTGTGTGTTGTGTCTGCATTTGATCCATTGTTCATAATCTAAGTTGGTATGCAATTCTTTATCCCAATTATCCAGTATTGTCCTTGTGGAGTCTCCCATTGGTTGTTGTAATGCCTTATAAAGATTACCTATTAAATGTCCCCACAAGGAGCCTTTTTGCGTCTCTATAATCAAGGTCATAAGGAGGGGGTTTCCAATGGTCTTTTAGTAAGAGATTTATGTAAGAGGTATGTGTGCAACTGAAGGTATTGGTAGTGCTCTCTACCCATTAAATTGAAGGTGTTTTGTAATGTTTTGAACGGAACTACTCTATAAGAGTCTAAGAACTGATATATATGACAGTCCAAGTTATCTCCATCTTCGGAACACCAGATCCATTTGTGAAGGCATAAATTCTTCGTCCTTCTCCAAAACCCTGCAGTAGTAGAAAATACCCTGAGATGTTATGTGTTTTTTGAGTGTATACCAAACCCACAATGTGTTGCGTGTTAGGGGCATGAAATGAGTCAATGGGAGTGTGAACTGGGGGGTGGATAATAGGATACAACCTATATCATACAGGTCATTTCGGTGAAATTTGATCGATTTCCAGGGAGTGGTGATTTGGGAAGCAATCCATAGAAGGATTACGTGTAAGTGGGATGCTCTGGCATAGTCAACCAAATTTGGTTGGGTAACTCCCCCTTGCATACTCGGGAGTTGCAATATAGACAGACAGACAGATTCGAAGTCTCTGTCCTGCCCATATAAATTTATATATGATTTTACGCCAGGACTTGATATAAAAAGGTGACGGGAGGATAGGAAATGTTTGGAATAAGTAAAGAAGGTGTGGGAATAAATTCATTCTGATAAAAATCTTTATTTGATCAGAAAAGGAGAGTGTTAGATTCCATCTGTCTAAATCTTGTTATAACGTCATAGTTAGGGGTTCATAATTTACAACTTCTAAATTTGTTACGTTTTTAGGTATATTTATTCCAAGATATTTTATTTTGGTGGTGTGCCATTTTATAGGAAGTAATTATTTCAAGGTTTGTGGAGGGGAGTAGTGATTCAGGAGGACATCAGTCTTATTGAGATTTAGCTTAAATCCAGCAATTTTTCCATATATGTGAGTTAGTTGCCAGGCAGCCAGAACAGACTACTCTGGATTCAAGAGGGTCCAGAGAATATTCTCTGCGTATAACATCATTTTGTGCTCTTGCCGTCCAATTTTGATTCCCTCTACCAGTGCATCTAGACATAAGGCCTGGGCAAGCAGTTCAATATATAACACAAATAACAGTGGTGAGAGTGGGCATCCTTGACGGGTGCCCAGTTGAAGGGTGATGAGGTGTGAAAGGGTCCCATTTACTCCAATGTATGCTTTGGAGATATTGTACAGAGATTGGAGCCATGTCAAAAACTGATGGGGGAAGCCGAACATTGATGGAGCATCCCACAAAAAAATCCCAAGAGACCCTATCAAAGGCCTTTTCAGCGTCCAGACTAATGAGTATTGTGGGGATTTGTCTGGATTGCACTCTTTCCAGGAGAAGCAGCACCCTTCGGACATTATCCACTGTTTGACACTGGTGGATAAATCCTGATTGGTCTGGAACTATTAGCTGGGGTAGAATATTTTCCAGTCTTTTGGCCATTATGGCCATAAAAATGTTATAGTCCGCATTTAATATGGATATGGGGCGGTATGATGTGGGGCATGTTGGATTTTTGTTTGGTTTCAATATTGTTGAAATCATAGCGTAGCCCCGTAATGGGGGGAAGGGTCCTTCTGCTACATCTGAGAAAGCTCCTAAAAGCTGGGGGAGCACATGTTCTGAGAATTTGTTTATACCACTCAGCTGGGAAGCAGTCTGGTCCAGGGCATTTCTGAGTTTTGGAATCCTTGATTTCTAATTCTATTTCTGCTAAGCAGAGCGATTCTATGATGTGGGATTTCTGCTTTTCCAAGAGTTGCGGGAGTTTTAAGTTAAATAAAAATGTGTGATGAAATTTTTTTGGTGGGGGGCGGAGGGGCAATATAGCTGTTGGTAGTAATCTTGGAAGATGTTTTGTTTTTGCAAATCTTCATAGGTGATTTGCTTTGTATTAGGGTCTCTTAGTGTGAGGATGCAGGCATCCTTTCGACAAATGCGGAATTTACGCGCTAAGTGACAGGTTCCTTTTGAACCTCCCTTGTAGGAGGAGTATCTTAGGAATGCCACTGCAAACTGAACTTTTGCATCTATTAATTTCTGTAGTTGTGCTTTAGTTTCCATTATTCGATTGTTGACCTCCTGATCATTTTTTGTGAAAAGTAGTTTGTATGATGTTAAGCGTTCCTTTAAATTGTTATATTGTTTTTCCATTTCCTTTTTTTTTTTAGAAGAGTAGGCTATTATTTCTCCCTTTAAGACGTTTTTTATTGTATCCCATAATATGTCCAGAGAAACGAGGTATTATATGTTGTCCATGATTATTTCCAGGATACGGTCTGTCATAAGATCACAGAACTGTCCTTTTGTTTTTTTTAAACTTTCTGTTTTAGCCCCCTAGCACCATGTCCAGACCCTCTCTCGGGCTTCCCAATGCACCGCCCAGGCTTGTGCTGAGAGGACAGGGGATCGCTCCATTAAGTGCCCCGGTCCGTAACCTCTAGAGCCCCGGATGACCCCCGGGTGGAGTGGAGGAGTCTCTCCCCTTACCAGGGAAGCGTGCACCTGGAGTTCCTCCCCGGATCCTCCGCGGTCATTTTCGATGCAGGAGCCTGTCACCTGGCCCAGATGTGGAGTCTTTTTCCTTTTTCTGGTCCCTGCCCCCAGCAAGTGTCAGCACTCGTGGAGGACCAATGAGTTGGAAGCATTTGAAACGCACCTCCGCTCCTCCCCATACGCATATGTTTGCACTAATGGTGGTATTTCACCCAGATTTGACTTATACTGGGGCAGGTGGCAGGGCTGCCCCACTCACCCCATTGTTTGCCTCGTACATAGAGCTGCTAACCAAATAGATCAGAGACAATCCTCTGATTGTGGGTATAGAGGTGGGGGGTACGGCACAAAAGATTGCCTTTTATGCAGATGATGTGCTGTTGTACCGGCCCACCCAGAAACATCAGTCCTGAATAAAACAAAACAGAAGTATACCAATTTAATCATAAACCCTCTTGGCACATTACAGATCTGCTCCCCCTGAGCTGGCAGACAACACAAATGAAGTACTTGGGAGTCCAAGTAATGAAAAACCTCTCCAAACTTTCTGACACCACCACCAATAATGCACGAGGATTTGGCCAGGTGGGCCCTAATTAACTTCCCACTGTATTCCAGAACTGGCTCATTAACAATGAATATTCTTCCCTGTTACCTATACCTCTTTCAGTGTATTCCCATCCAAAAAAAAAACAACACAATTTTACAATGGCAACAAGCTTTCCCGAAATACTTATGGGCTGGCAGATGGCCCCAGATCAAACACAGATTACTACAGTGTGTGTGTGTGTGTGTGTGGGGCAGCCCCAGACTTAGAAATCTACTATTTAGCAGTACATGTGAGACTATTTCTCCTGTGGATGGTCCCAGCGTTTGGAAACTAATGAAGATGAGAAAGGAAGAGGGGTTCCCCTGGAAGCCAGGGCAGTGGACACTACATTTAGAAGCGCACATTCAGGCATCACACTGCTGGCAGTTCATTCCACCCTAATGGTGGGATACAGAACTTGGGCCAGGTTTAACTTGCACCCTTATTTGTGGCCACTCAGATGGTTTGCCTGGGATTCATCATTCTAGCCAGACTTTAAGTACAACCGTCAGAAAATGGGCCTGTCGCAGCTTCTGCTCTTGGGAACAGCCACAAAAAGGATGGGACCTCCTAAATTTCACTACTCTTAAACAGGCTTTTAACACAAATAACAGGGATAACTTTAGATATCTCCAACTGAGGACTTATGTACAGGCCCAGACTAGGATCCCACTGGAACTGCCTTCATTCATATATTTCTTGGCAACCTTGGAAGGCATACTTTGGGGAGGGAAATTCTCAATAGGCAGGTATCAGCTCTTTACAAAACCTTATGGGGCCTGCAAGTAGACCATGTAGCTAACGTAAATGGGAGGGAGAGAATGGGATAATGCTCACAGTTAAAGAATTGTCCATAGCTTTTCAAATGTTTTTTAGAACAAGCTCACCACTATGGCAAGAGTTTGCTTGGAAGGTGAGGACTCATTCTTTTCTGCACAACATTGATACTGCGTATTTGGGCACAGTATGCCTCGCAGGCCTGTTGGAGGCTGTATTCCAAAACTAAAGATCACCATACACATACTGTATATTCTGGTTTGGTCTAAAAATAAATAGCTTCTGGGACCATATTGAGGCCACCCTTACAGAGTTGTTTCTGCTAGATGCATGCACTACTTACAATGCAACAGACTATCCTGGGCCTCCCTCCTCTGACAGAGTGAGAGGCAGAGCAGTCCTCTAATTATGGCATGTGCTCCTTCATCCATCACACAATACTAGCTACAGCCACAGCTTCCTACACACAGCCAATGGCTGGACATCATATGGAAGATTTACTGCATGGAGGAACTTACTTGCTAGGTGAATCACTGGACGTCCCACTTCACAGGCAGGTGGACCCGGTGAACATTATTTCTTTGTGGCCAACAGTGGCAGAGGAGTGTACCAAAAAGTGTGTGGGGGGGTCAGAATTGTATAGAACACTTCAGCCCAGGACACTGTTCAATTCAATATCTGACCCTTCAGCTACAAACGTGAGGGGTCGCCTGACCCCCTGACTCCACCACCTATGGACTGACCGGGACCCTGGGACATCCCATTAAATTAAAGCTACCAACAGTCCCTATTTTCCCAGGACAGTCCCTGTTTTAGGCAGCATGTCCCGGTGTCCCCACAAGTTTTGCAAAATGTCACTTTTGTCCTGGTTTTGCTTACTTGCCCCAATTTTGTACCTTTTTTTTTTTTTGCTGACTGCTAATCCGTGAGTAACGGTTATTTCAGCACCATTGTGGCACTGCTCGGGCAGGACAGCAGTTTGCAGCTTCAACCCCTGCACCTGTGTTGCACCGCAAGCATGTTGGTGGGAACACAGTAAAGCATGTTCCTTCCTGTTAGATTAGACTGGGTATTAGTGCAAACAAGTGCATGTGGACGTCTGTCTGCCAGCAGCTGAGATGGACTCCAGACAGAGAAGAGACTGGCAGCAGTGAACTAAGGTACCTGAACCTGATCAGCTGCAGGGAAGTGTGTGAAAACAATCTGTTGTGGTGGTGGGAGTCACTGAAGGGGAAGTTTGCTCAGCAAATGAGGTGAGTGTTAGCAGGTTGGATGGGACTGTCAGGAGGAGCAATACATGCAGCTTGAATGTCTGATCAGAATTTAACACAGGTTTGCTTCTAATGAACTTTCTGTACATCATGATTTAGAACTTACTACAGCAGAATTATGTATTATTTTAATCTGGATGCTTGCTACTTGTGTTACATGGCCAGGGCAAGCAGCAAAATTTAATAGACTGTGTGCAGCATTGTCTGCGGTGGTGCCCGTGGGAGTGATACGGTGGGTGGTGGTGGGGGGGGAGTCATGCTCAGGATGGACAGTCCCAGTTTTAGGCCGCAAAAAGTGGGTAGCTTTACATTAAATGCACTGTACAGTCTGGATTTGGGACCCCCCCTTGCAGTGCAGTTAGGTCCACATGCTTTGGCTCCTTTACATAGGAATCTGCCATGCCCTTTGCCCACAAGGCCTGCATGAACTGCCCCAAGGTTTACTCACTGACTCCTGTACAATTTCTGTGCGACTGCTGTGAATCCTGTGATAAATGTTATTACAACGTGAAACTATGTGAACTGATATGTTCCATGTTGTGGGTATCCTAACGTCTTGATATGTACACTGTACCCAAGTGGTTCAATAAATTTGAATAAAAAAATACAATAAAGAAAAGGATGCACTGAATAATTTTTGTGGACTGCATTTTGACAGGGCGCTGCCCCCCCCCCCCCTGAAAACAAGTGAAGCGATCACAGCTTAGAAAATGGACTTTTTATTTGGAGGCATCTAATTGGCTGGTACCCATTCCACAGGGGTACATTAACTTCAATAGATGCCCACCAAATAAAAAGACCAACAAATATTGCCTAATACCAACTCAGATATTCTTGTGTCCAGCCTGCTTCGGCCATTGCTGTGCACTGGGCACACAATTTCAAACTGCTGCCATTTTTGAACCAGTTACTGAGACAGAGTGTAAGAGCCCTCCCTCCCACCCCCCACCCCACACACAAAGAAACACAATCCTTAAACGATACAACATCCTGTAATTTAAAACAAAATCTTGGCACTGTACCTTGAAAACAAATAAAAACAATTTTTTTTTTTTACTTGTTTACTTTTGCTTCTCTTCACATGCAGACCGAGCGTGATAAAAAGGGAACTAGGAGAGCTTCAGTAGCAGACAAGTAGTGGAATAGCAGTATAATTGCAGTATAATGTGGGGAGTGGTGCAATGCAGTGGCTGTGGGGCAGCCATATTCAGGCAGACCTTCTGGACACTGAGGTGCTGCCCTATCTGCATGCATCTCTCTGGACTGCGGGATGAGGTAGCCAGACCTGCCGGAAGTAACCTGGTCAGGAGTACCATCACCCCTATCCAGAGACCACCCAGTCCAATGCAACTGCCCTCAAAGGATGCCGAGAACGAGGAGCACTTGGATGACAGTGGGCTCAGGGAGGGTTAGAAGCGGTCAGGCAGAGGCACATCCAGATCCTATTCCACTCAAGAACTCATATGCCACACTGGCAAATGGGGACAACCAAATAGAGGTACCCAGAGAAGTGGAAGGAAAGGATGTGGAGGTTAGCTAGGAGGTGACCTCAGCGGGAAAGCAGTGGACCCCAGAGGAGGAGAGCAAGAATCCTGGTGGGGACTCCATCATAAGAGGGATCCAGCTAGGAACACAGGAGGGGGAGGACAGGAGGTGAGTACCAGGTGCCACGGCATGGAGGATGGAAGGAAGATCCTGGGGATCACTGGGAAGGCAAGACGGAGGGTGAGCTGGATGTCATTATCCACCTAGGTACCAATGACCTGGCAAATGGGGAGCCAAAGGAAGTTCAGGAAGAGTTTAGGAAATTGGGAGGGGTCTCAAGCAAATAGCTACTTCTGTCACTTTCTCAGAAGTACTACCTAGAGAGGCAAGGAGAGCATAAGTGCATGCACCAGGAACTTTAACTCATGGTTGAAGAACTGGTATTGTGAGAAGGGTTTGGATTCATTGGTGACTGGGGACCCACCTGGAGGGATGGAGGTTTGTTCAAGCCTGACGGCCTGCATCCATCCTGGAGGGGAATCCAAGCACTCAATGATAAGTTTAAATGCTACATTGACAAGCATTTAAACTAGCAAAGGGGGGTGGCAGGCCAGCAAGGAGGGTACCTACTTGCTCACCCCCCACAGCTAGCAATGGAACCAGTGAACCAGAGGAGTGGCTATCTCTACAAAGCAGTGTGCCAAAGATGGAGATTAGCACCCAGGAGGTGGATAGGCAGAAAAGGGGCAAAATTCAGCAGAAGGGCAGACAGCAAGAAGAACCAGGGATAAAGGACAACCAAGGAAGGGGCTGGAGTAGAACAGCGAAACAGTCTAGGGAGGTCAAATCATGGACAGCCATGTGTGCAAATGCCAGGAGCCTTAGCAACAAGATGGAAGATCTGGAGGCTGTCATGGTGCAGTCAGACCTGGACATTGTGGCCATCACTGAAACCTGGTGTAATGATAACCACGACTGGGAGATGGCCATACCTGGCTACAGCATATTCAGAAGAGACAGAGCAGGCAGGAAGGAGGAGGAGTGGCACTGTATGTAAAAATGACATAAGGGCCACAGAGATCCAGGAGGAACAAAATGGGGGAGAGATACTGTGGGTTAAGCTGGAAAGGAAAATGGGGCCAGCCATCCGCACAGGTGTGGTCTATAGACCACCAGCCCAGGAGGAAGAAACAGAGAGCTGATGCTAGCCATCCAAAGGATGGCAGACAAGGGTGAGGTAGTACTGGTTGGAGACTTCAGTATTCCAGACGTGGACTGGAGCATCCCAGCAGCAGCATCAACTAGGAGCAGATTTATCCTGGACTCCCTTCAGGGTGCCTTCCTCAAGCAACTGGTCATGGAACCAACTCAGCAGAAGGCAATACTGGACCTTGTGCTCACAAACAGGGACAGTGTGATGGGGGTAACAGTGGGGAGCACCTGGGGAACAGTGACCACCAGTCATTGTGGTTTGAAATCACAGAAAGAGCAGAACCAAACCACACAAAACATGTATCCTGGATTTTAGGGGCAGACTTTGGGAAAATGGGGAGATACTTGAAAGAGGCATTAAGGGAATGGGACAGGAATCAGGGGTTGAGGAACAGTGGGCAGTATTTAAAATGGGGATTACAAGAACAACAGAATTATGCATTAAGCAGGTTAGCAAAAGGAAAAGGAAGAGGAGACCATTATGGTTTTCCAAAGAGGTGGCAAAGAAAGTGAAAGCCAAAAAGATTGCATTCAGGCAATACAAAAAGACACAGGCAGAAGGGGATATGGAGAAGTACCAGGAGAAGCAAAGGGAGGCAGGGAGGTCAGTAAGGGAAGCCAAAGCTCAGACAGAAGAACACATTGCAAAATCAGTGGGTAGAGGGAACAAAACCTTTTAGAGGTACATAAGTGAAAAAAAGAAAGGCAAAGGGAGGGATAGTGAGACTGAAGGGGGAGGATGGGGGCCGCGTGGAGGATGACAACAGTAAAGCTGACATATTGAACAGGTATTTCTGCTCAGTCTTTACTGAGGAAGAGGAGGGTAGTGGGTCTGAAGGGAGTACAAGGGGTAAGAATGGTGCAGAAATGGACACAAGTCACTTTACACGAGAAAGAGTTCTGAAGGAACTGGAAGTAATAAGAGTTGATAAAGCAATGGGGCCAGATGGGGTGCACCCCAGGGTCCTTAAAGAACTAAGAGAGGTGGTGGCTGAACCTCTGGCTATCCTGTTTAGCCGATCACTGGAAACAGGGGGAGGTACCCAAAGACTGGAGGACAGCAGATGTAGTCCCCTTATACAAAAGTGGGAACAAAGAGGAAGCAGGGAACCACAGACCAGTCAGCCTCACCTCGGTAGTGGGGAAGATCATGGAAGCACTACTGAAGGAGAGATTGGTGGAACATCTGGTTGTCAATGGACTACAGGACCCAAGGCAGCATGGTTTCACCAGGGAGGTCATGTCAGATCAACCTCATTGAATTTTTGACTGGGTGACTAGGGAGGTGGATCAGGGAGGGCAGTGGACATGGCCTATCTGGACTTCAGCAAGGCCTTTGACACTGTGCCACATTTTTTTTATTTTAGCTTTTGTTGACCGGTAGTGCACTAGACAAATCCTGCCTATTTTCAGGCACGACCGGGGAGGGATACAGATGAATGCCAACTGACCTTGAACCAGATTAAGCTGTTGGTGGTATTTTTAGTGAATGAGGGAAATTTGGCCAGGACACGGGAAATTCCCTACTCTTTTCGATAAGTGCCATGGGATCTTTAACATCCACCTGAACTACCACCAATCCAGGCAGATGGGACCTCGGTTTAACGTCTCATCCGAAAAGCGGCACCTCAGAAATACAGCACCCCTCTCATGCTGCATTACAGTGTCAGTACTGGGATATTAACCCAAGTGCCAGATGTGGGAACTGAACCCACAGCCCCTCTGATCTCCCGGCCTCAGAGGCGAGTGTGCTACCTACTGAGCCACTGACACTGCAATAGAAGACTATTACACAAACTGGGGAATATGGGTGTGGGCAGGACAGTAGTGTGATGGGTAAGTAACTGGCTGGGTGGCAGGACACAGAGGGTGGTGGTAAATGGCTGTCACTCCACAGAGGGAAGAGTGACCAGTGGGGTACCACAGGGATCAGTGCTGGGACCGGTCCTATTCAACATCTTCATCAGTGACATTGCGCAGGACCCAAAAGGCAGAATTTCACTGTTCGCTGATGACACAAAGCTCTGCAACAGAGTAGACACACCAGAGGGTGTAGACAGAATGAAGGACCTGCAGAAACTTGAAGAATGGTCAGGGTTTGGCAGTTGAAATTCAATGCAAAGAAGTGCAAGATAATGCATATGGGCACAAAAACCCTGGCACAATATATCAGTTGGGGGTGAGGATATAGCATGCACCAAGCAGGAAGGGATCTTGGGCTTATCATCTCTGATGACCTCAAGGCAGGGAAACAGTGTGACAAGGCAGCAGGTAAAGCAAATAGGATGCTGGGATGGATAGGCAGGGGCATCACCAGCAGGAAAAAGGAGGTCATAATTCCACTATACAAAACATTAGTGAGGCCCCACCTGGAGTACAGTGTACAGTTCTGGAGACCATATCTGTGTAAGGACATAGACAGGGTAGAGAAGGTTCAGAGGAGGGCAACAAAGATGGTGCATGGATTGCATCACAAGTCCTATGAAGACAGGTTGAAGGAACTGAACATGTACTCCCTGGAGGAGAGGAGGGAGAGAGGGATATGATAGAGACATACAAGTATCTTACAGGGAGGAACAGGGTGCAGGAATACACTATTTTAAGCGAAAAAGATGTTCCAGGACTAGAGGCATGGGATGAAGTTGGAGGGAGGACGATTCAGAGGAAATGTGAGGAAGAATTTCTTCACAGAACGAGTGGTGGACAAGTGGAACACCCTGCCAGAGGAAGTGGTGGGGGCTGAAACAATCATGGGATAGACATAAAGGAATTCTGGAGGTCAGGGGTAAGGGGCAACAGACTTCTAGGAAAACGTAAACTGAACTTACAAGCTCAAATGGGCAGACTGGGTGGGCCATAGGCCCTTATCTGCTGACACTGTCTATGTATCTATGAGTGCAGAGCGTGACACTTCCAATAGTCCTCAATTGCACTAGTATGTCCCCGTAGAAAAAAGCTGCTTTATATTTTAAATTACAGCTCTTTTAAAGTCTGTTGCCACATGTAACGTATACTCAAAAATCAGCCACTCTGTCTATAACGGAGACCATGCTCATAACTCCTCACTGCATCCTACGGCTTTCTTGGCAGCAGAGCGAGCTTTCAGGTCTCCTGAGTGCCAGCAGAGGATCCCGTAGTACGTCGTTGCAGGGAGTCACTTCTGCCCTGTAACTGACAGCCGTTTGGGAAAAAAATACCAGAAAGGCCCCTGCCTGCTTATCACGCTCCTGCTGCCCAGATGAAGAAAAAAAAATCAAATCCCCTCACTTGCGATCGCGCTTTTACTGCGGTCCAGTAAATGGGAGGAAAAACCAAAGACAGAAAGTCCCCTGATTTGCAGTCGTGTTCACTCTGCCATATGTCTAAACAAGTATGCTATTTCCAAAAGTTAGGAGAGAGAGTGTGTGTGTGTGTCTCAACTAACACAAAAGTCCACAGTTAAAAAAAAATATATATATATATATATTCTGATGCAGGCGGAGGAACTATTTTATCACAAAAACACATTTTAAATGTTTTTAATGAACCATTTTTTATTAAACTTATTTATCTTTACAGTGCCCATTTTCTAAGTGCAATAATACCCTCCAGGGTGGGCGGTATGGGATATACCGGACCTTCCAGAGCTATAGGCACTTCTCACCATGTATGCTATTCTCATTACGCCTCTCATGGTTCACATGCACATCGCCCACCCTGTCGGGTATAATTGCTTACATAGATGCCCAGGAAATAAAAAGTACCAACCTCTCATGCCCCCTCACCCACTGAAGAATCATAGTGCCCACCCTGCTCCCTAATTGGCTAAAAGGCCCTCATTTGAATTTCAAGTGCTGCCATGTTTCTCTCTCGCTTAACGAGAGATATTGTCCCCCCCAATACCAGCTCCTGACTCCAGGCACATAATCTCAGCTGGATTCCCTTTATAACTACTTTGTTTAAATTGTATTTCATTACACGACCTGTTCCATGAGAGCCGATGACGCCATCTCTCTCCTTCCTATTCTAGCCAGACGCCCGCCTACCCACTCTCTCACTTCCGAAAATTATGCTGTCCCCTCATCAGCCAGTCAGTCAAGTGCCCCCCCAGTCTGCCTTCCCTTTTTAAGAATTTGAAAGTAACAGCCACAAATACAAACAAAAAAGGACAACAAAATAGAAGCCACCAGAGTAATCGGCTTCACGTAACCACCCGATGTCACTGTGATATTTTACATGCGGCGCGAGACACCTCACAGCAGTTAAATGCAGAAGCACTAACAAAACCTAAAGTGCCTAGATTTACTCGACGGCCACCACCCGAAAACCTTTTCCTATATTCAGATGTTACCAGGGTGCACGGATAACTGCAGCTGCAGATTGGCCACTTCAGTAATGGAGTTCCTCAATCAAATAAAGGTAAAACAAAACTGTTAGAAGTGTGGGGGGGGCAGTAGATGAGTGCTAGCTGTCTCAATGACAAGCAAACACATGGGGGGGGGGTGGGCGCACAGCCAACCGATGTCAGGAGGCCAAAAGCAAAATAAGCAGCACAGCCTGTACTTCGTGTCTGGGAGCATTTAAGCAATAATATCTACAAACAGGATGTGTGTGCCTGTGACCATGAAAAATACAGGCGAATGAACTATTTTATTGGAAAACTCAGTTTTAACTAATTTTGAAAGGACATTTTTTAATTAAACATTTTTTTTTCATGGTGCCCATTTTCAAAGTGCAATAATACCCTCCAGGATGGGCGGTATGGGCAGTACCTGACCTTCCAGGGGCTATAAGGCCTCAGACAGCAGATGTAGTCCCCTTATACAAAAGTGGGAACAAAGAGGAAGCAGGGAATTACAGACCAGTCAGCCTCACCTCGGTAGTGGGGAAGATCATGGAAGCACTACTGAAGGAGAGATTGGTGGAACATCTGGTTGTCAATGGACTACAGGACCCAAGGCATCATGATTTCACCAGGGGGAGGTCATGTCAGACCAGCCTCGTTGAAATTTTTGACTGGGTGACTAGGGAGGTGGATCAGTGGAGGGCAGTGGACATGGCCTATCTGGACTTCAGCAAGGCCTTTGACACTGTGCCACATAGAAGACTATTACACAAACTGGGGAATATGGGTGTGGGCAGGACAGTAATGTACTGGGTAGGTAACTGGCTGGGTGGCAGGACACAGAGGGTGGTGGTAAATGGCTGTCACTCCACAGAGGGAAGAGTGACCAGTGGGGTACCACAGGGATCAGTGCTGGGACCGGTCCTATTCAACATCTTCATCAGTGACATTGCACAGGACCTAGAAGGCAGAATTTCACTGTTCGCTGATGACACAAAGCTCTGTAACAGAGTAGACACACCAGAGGGTGTAGACAGAATGAGAAGGACCTGCAGAAACTTGAAGAATGGTCAGCGGTTTGGCAGTTGAAATTCAATGCAAAGAAGTGCAAGATAATGCATATGGGGCACAAAAACCCTGGCACAATATATCAGTTGGGGTGAGGGATATAGCATGCACCAAGCAGGAAAGGGATCTTGGGGTTATAATCTCTGATGACACGAAGGTAGGGAAACATGTGACAAGGCAGCAGGTAGAGCAAATAGGATGCTGGGATGGATAGGCAGGGAATCCACCAGCAGGAAAAAGGGCGTCATAATTCCACTATACAAGACACTAGTGAGGCCCCACTTGGAGTACAGTGTACAGTTCTGGAGACCATACCTATGTAAGGACATAGACAGGGTAGAGAACGTTCAGAGGAGGGCAACAAAGATGGTGCATGGATTACATCACAAGTCCTATGAAGACAGGTTGAAGGAACTGAACATGTACTCCCTGGAGGAGAGGAGAGAGGGATATGATAGAGACATACAAGTATCTCACAGGGAGGAACAGGGTGCAGGGAATACACTATTTACACGAAAAGATGTTCCAGGACTAGAGGGCATGGGATGAAGTTGGAGGAGGGCGATTCAGAGGAAACATGAGGAAGAATTTCTTCACAGAATGGGTGGTGGACAAGTGGAACACCCTGCCAGAGGAAGTGGTGGGGGCTGAAACAATCACGGGATTTAAGAATGCATGGGACAGACATAAAGGAATTCTGGAGGTCAGGGGTAAGGGGCAACAGACTTCTAGTAAAACATAAACTGAACTTACAAGCTCAAATGGGCAGACTAGGTGGGCCATAGGCCCTTATCTGCCGACACTGTCTATGTAGCTATGTATTGCCCAATACCGCCCACCTTGTTCGGTACTATTGCTTGCTTGGTGTGCCTTTCCTTGAGCATTACAAATAGATATGAGGGGGAGCTTGTTTATATGTGATTCACTCAGGGTTTGCATTTGTCCGGTGCCGGTCCACACATAATACTGCAGTAACACTGCTGGGATACAGGAAGGAGGTAGACCTCTCAGAGTGAATACACTGCTTCTATACCGCCAGAGCAAAGATCGATCCACGGCCCTATGGTTCCCAAACCCTGTGTCTCCGTCGGTATCCAGTGCAGAATAACAAAACCTGTAAAAAGTGCCTTAGTTTACAATGCTACTCTCACAAAGTTCCCGCCTTCTTGCAGGAGCGGATTTCCGGCTGCCGTTGCCATGGAGCTGATACACAATTCCGCTTCGCCATGGTAGTCCGATCCACGCCAAACGGAGAGGTGCTAGCAGCAGCCTGGTAGTCGCGGAGAGAAGGCAGGAAGGAATTCCCGTGTCCTACCCTTTCAGTTGGCTGTGTGAAACCGCGCTGTCACATCCGGTAAGAAGGTGCAATAGTGGACTGTCACCGTAAACAGCTGGTTTAGGACTGTGTACAGCCTGCTAAAGAAAATCATTTAATTATTTATTTATTTTAACTCGTTAAGTGCAATGCACAATAAAACAATGCATAATTTTTAGTACAACTCAAGTCAATAAAAAATAATAATATTATAATAATGTTTGCATCAAGAATAGGAACAGCGAAATGAATATACCAAGACTGATCTGAATGAATGAGCTTCCATGAAAGCAAGTCGAACAGCCTGCGCCGTTTTCGATATTGGCATTCTAGTTATTAATGTGGCTTTCTTTGCAAGTGAATGTTTTCACTAGTTGAGCTGCAGCAGCTGCAGAACGCATTATATTTGATTAAAAATATATGTGAGTGGGGTGATTAAATACCCCATTCTTGAAATGCATTGTGAGAGGACTGTATTTAAGAAAAATTAAAACTTTTTGTTGCTCCATTTCCCACTCCCATTTGCTCCATTGAAACCCCATCCTTTTGCTCCAACTTTCCTTAGCCTCCCAACAACACACACACACACACACACACACACACACACTGGTGCTGCAGGGCTACTGATTACTTTGTTATACACTCCTTGCAGTGGGTCTTCCCTGTGGGAGTATAGCCATAGACCAATGTCCAGTGAATTAGGATGGTAAGAGGAACAATGACAATTGGGTGTTAGTGGAGTTATGCAGACTGACTTATGCTGTCAAGGAGCTGTATGCAAAAATATTGATCTTGCGCACTGTTTTGTTAACGAACCTACTTACATTCCCCTTCCCCATTATTCTGTCTGCTCAACCCGCTCAGCAGCACAGCTAGGATCACTTAGACCTGCTCAATCAGCTCTATATGTTCAAATATTGTAATGTATTTTAGTTGAGGGGCTTTACCCTCCACCCCCAGATAAAAAAAAACAAAAACGGGGGTGTGGGGGTCAGAGACATCCTACTCCAACAAACTGATAAAAAACAAAAACTGTAGCGACCAGTGACTAACACTACTGCTTGCAGGCGAACCCCAGCTTGTGCTTAATGCTGTTGCTACGAGCCACCGCATTTCCTTAGGACTAATAGACAAAACAAGTGCAAAGTAAACAAATGCCATTGCTTAGTGCTATGCTAATTGTGGTGGTCTGTAGAACTCCACCAACTCCAGCAATTGTTGTAAAGGGGTCATTTTGCATGGTGGCTGGACATGAGCTGTTTTCTGGGTAGCCCATGTCCGTGCCCTGGTCATTGTTATGGGAGGTGCCTGGAAGGGGTTCTACAGCCTATTTCTCTCCCTTCATTGATCAGTAGGGTCAGTCATGCACCAATACATGCTACAAATCATAGAAACATAGAAGTTGACAACAGATAAGGACCGAAAGGCCCATCCAGTCTGCCCATTTATTTTTCTACCTTATAAATGTGCCATTGGCCTTTGCTCTGTCAATGGCCTATCCATACTCATCTGTATTGCTCCTTTATGCCTATCCCATGCCTGTTTGAAGCCCTGCACTGTATTCATATCCACCACTTCCTGAGGTAGGCTGTTCCATGCATCCACCACCCTTTCTGTGAAAAAGAACTTCCTCACATTACCCCTTAATCGGCCTCCCTCTAATTTCATGCTGTGTCCTCTTGTCCTGCTATTTTTCTTATATTGAAACATGTTGGACTCTTTCACCTTGTTAATGCCCTTAAGGTGTTTGAATGTTTCGATCATATCACCTCTCTGCCTCCTTTGCTCTAAGGTATACATATTGAGCTCCATTAATCTGTCCTCATATGTTTTCTGATGCAGTCCCTGCATCATTTTGGTTACCCTTCTCTGGACTGCCTCAATTTGGTTAATGTTCTTGTGAAGGTGTGGCCTCCACTACTGCATGCAGTACTCAGAAAGCCTAACCAGTGTCTTGTAAAGAGGATTATTACCTTCCTCTTCCGACTTGAGATACCCCTACTAATACACCCTAACATCCCCCTAGCCTTACCTGCTGCTTTAGTGGTCTGCTTGGATGATTTCAGGTCATCGGTGATGATGATGCCGAAGTCTCTTTCTTCCCTTGTGACTGCCAGCAACTCCCCTCCCAGCCTGTAGGAGGCTTCAGGGTTTCTCTTCCCTATGTGCATGATTTTGCACTTCTTCAAATCTACCTCCAGAGATTTCAGGCATCCCCTGGGGACAGCACTCTGCAGCTCTGCCTTTGACAATGTCAGCTGGCATCTTGGGCTCAGGATATGAATGCAGATCCCTAACATGGTGAGCACATTAGCTGTCAGATTACTTTTTTTTTTAAATATGCAGAAATTGTATTTTGTGTGTGTGTGTATATATGTGTGTGTGTGTATATATATATATATATATATATATATATATATATATATATATATATATATATATATATATAGCTAGGCCTAAGTTGTCCCATAAGTCTGTGTTGTCAAGTGCAAGGAAAACCAGGCACAGATCCCCTCTCATCTTTTAGTACTCCAGGGAATGCAAGTTAGGACTTTTTTTTTTTTTTTTTTTTATTCTATTTATCTCCTTGCTGCGGCACATTCCGGCCTGGGGCATCCAGACGCCAGCTTCTCCCGCCCGGAGAGCTGGGTAGCTCAAACTGCACCCAGGAGCATGTGGGACGGCCATCATGCTGTCCCGCTGGAGGGCTCCCCTCTGCCTCTACCAGCCAGGACTGCCCTGGACCCTCCTCGACAGGACTCTGCCAAAGTCCTCCAGGCGGCTCAGAGCGTGGTCATCAAGCTGCAAGGTCGTGCCCAGCCATTTTCCTCTTACTGCCTCTGGAGCACGGACATGCAATGACGTCCAGGCACAACATGCCAACATCTGTCGCACTCCACCCTTCGTTGTCACCCACACTGGTAGTACCACCGGGCATCCCCAGGGGCCGCCACAGCATGGTGAAGTTCCCCAGCCCACCCCAGGACCAGGAGAGCAATCTACAGATGCTCAATCCCAGTCCTCCCCTGCTGACCCCCGGCGGCCCAGGATCGTTCCTGAACCCGGGTCGCGGGCGTAGCGCGAGATGTGGCATCCAGCACCTCAACCCTCAGCGCCACCGGGCTGGCGAGTTAAGACTTTTTAATCTGTCTTCATAGCTTAAATTTTGTATGCTGTTTATTGTTTTTGTCATACTGTGTTGGACCCGTTGCAGGTTGTTATGTGTTTTGGATGACGGAGCCCAGAAACGAGCACAATCATCAAAATGTGGCCTTATTAATGCACTATAAAGTGGTAACATCACTTTTTTATCTCTATTAGAGCTATGTCTATTTATGCAACCTAATATGCAAAAGGTTTTCATAGTAACTCCCTCACAGTGCCTATTAGGTTTGAGGTCACTAGTTACCAATATTCCCGAGTCTCTCATTTCAGACACTGCTTTTAAAACCTGCCCTCTGAACATATACGTTTCTCTGTTATTCAGTGCACCAAAATGCATTACAGTGCACTTTTCCAAATTAAATTCAAGTTTGTGTGTGTGACCCTATTGATCTATCCTGCGTAGTACTTGTAGGTTAACAACCCCATCTCTGCTAGTAACCACTGATCCAAGTTCTGCATATTTAGTCAGCCACTCATCCCTACATGCATGTAATGAGGCAATATAGATGTTGAAAAGATAGGGTCCTCGGACGGAGCCCTGAGGGACCCCACTGGTCACATTCACGCACCTTGATGCAACTCCTCTAAGAATCACTCTTTGAGTTCTGTTTTTTAACCATGAGTCGGTCCATGATACCAGCCTGGGATATACACCCATGTTATTTAGGCTAATAACCTTATCAAGGGGCTTACTCAGGTCGAGGAAGACTGCATCAACAACATGAATTAATGTCACCTATAGCCAGACTGAAATTTGGTGAATGCTCAGGGTGAAATGGCCTCTCAGCCAAATTCTATAATCCCAAATGTCATTAGTGGACCCAATCCTGGCAACATTCCAGACCCACAATCAGGTGACCTGCAATCTTAAACTACAGTCCACTAACTGCCTCCATAATACAGGATATTGACAGATGGTAGCTTAATCTGCTACCTAGATTTCTAGAAACATGAAGCATAGATTTTTTTTTTTTTTTTCAGCAGAAAAGTATGGGTTGGTCCATGTAGTCTGTACCTGTTTCAGACCCTTCTTGTCACTCCAACACCCACAGAATTTTGTAGCTGGGATAAACAGATCTCTCGCTATTTGTGGAATGGAGCACGGCAATGAATAATGTAAGAAGCTGTAACTTCCTAAGACTAAGTGTAGCTTGGTGCTACCATCTCTCAGCCTCTACTTCCATGCAGCCCAGTTGCGTCATGTCTGCTCCTGCTTGATATCTCCTATCAAGTCCATTTCACAGTATATAGACAACTGAAATCACTCTCTCAATAAAACTCTTTTCTCAAGCCCTTTCCTCCTGTTAGAAGGTTTGACAGATAATCCTATTTCACATGCTGTATTAAGTTTCTGAGTTCAGCTACGATAAAATGAAAAGTTCAAACAAGATTTGCAGCAACTCCATGCTCTGCCGTATGATACTACATTCCAACTAACATGTCAGGATGCCAGATTCTGCCACTGGGAAAAACTGGGCTTGGCACATCTGTTTCAATTTTATGATCAAGATCATCCATCCCTTAACCTTTCTGCAGATGCAGCAGAGTTTTCTCTTAAATGCAGACCTTTGTAGATCCCTCCAAGTGAGGCAGTATCTGCGTATTAAATTGAGTCTGAAATCTGCTGTTGCAGTCACACACCCTTTGGCAATGCTAATTCGCATGATCTTTACACAAATAATGTAGCTTTATAAGGTGCTCAACATTCCACATTCGGTGACTTCAGATCAAGATACACAGAAGTTGGAGACAGAGCTAGGTACCACTGTAATGACTGAGGAATGAGAACTGGACTTGCCCCAAAACACAAAGTTATGCAATCCCACCTATGGCAGGAGTTTGCCTGGAAAGCCTGTGCTCTGATATTTCCTCGCACTACAGATATTGGCCAAGTACTACCCTATGTCCACAGCAACATGATGGAGGCAATGTGTTGAGAAAACAGCTTTGCACTATCTTGTATTTTGGTCTTGCTCTCATCTCCAAAACCTCTCGACACAAGGAGATGACCTGAAAAGTCTCTTGATGGGCTTAGCATCTCTCCCCCAAATGGCTCTTCTGCTGCCTCCAACAGATGCCTTAAACAAACACCAAAATACATTCTGGGGATTCTAATAACAGTGACCAAAATGGCCATCACCAGTTTGATTCTCCAGGTAGTGTCCCCTACTAAAGAACTATGGGAGGAGATTGTTATCACTATTTGGAAAATGGAAAAAATGACACATACACTTTGTAAACAAATATCTTTATGTAATAACCGTTGGTAGGGGATACTCCATATTATGTCAAAAAGGAGTGACTTTTCCATAGTTCTCCTTTTCTTTAGCATGTACCCTAGTCAGTTTCTCTGAGACAGTAGTAGGTATCAATCTACCATGATGGGATGATTTCTGATGTTAGGCCACCTGCGAAAGATGAACAACCCGCTCAATGCATATATTGTCAATTGAATTCTTTTATGTATTAATAATAATATATGGATTTGAATATTTGTAATAATAGCCCTATGCTCATACTGGCCACCAACCCTATACTGTCAGCATATTGTATGTTTTGCATGAATGTACTGAAATGCCTGGAGTGATGGCAGAAAATTTTGGGACAACCTAAAAGATGTTATGGGCAAAACCAGCAAAACCTCACCCTCAATGTTAGAATCGATGGGGAAGTCAGCAAAGATCCCAAAATAATTGCAGATACATTCAATGACACCTTCTGTGACCTCAGTGGAGTACTTCCTCATGACTTCTGTGACGTTAAGAAAATCAGCACTGATGCCAACCGAACTGGCTCACCAACTGGCCCCCCCACCCTTCTCTTTCAAGACAATCTCTGTATGCGAGGTAAGAAAATATTTACATTGAGTGCTAGACAAATCAAGATTCAGTAGTGACTCCCTTGATCTCAAACTAATTTCCCTGACCTTGGAAGAAGTCTTAAACACCCTAACTAAGCTGCTGAATTTATCCCTATGCCTTGCACAATTCCCCCAGTGATGGAGAGCAGCTATAATCACTCCAGACCACAAAAGTGGAGATCGTGTCCTTCACATGAACTATTGCTCCATATCTATCCTACCCCCACTCTCAAAAGCCTTGGAGTGCATAGTTTCTGATCAGTTGGTTGACTGTCTAGAAAAGTATCAGATCCAGTGCCCACAACAGCATGGTTTCCAGAAGGCACACAGTACCACCACAGTGCTGCTCGAGTACTCTGGCTTCATCCATGAAGCCCTAGACCAGAGTCAGCTAGTGGGGGCAATTTACATTGACCTCAGTAAAGCCTTTGACATCCTGCCTAGGCCTAACCCCTCCGGCAATCCAGCAACTCCTAACTCCAGTGAACAAACCTCATTGGACGCGAGGCATGACCATTCAGTCTCTCCAAGTCCCCTTTCTGCTGAACCTCACAAGCTTAGTAGTCCTTTGCCTACTGAGCGTCTTGTTGGCTAAATGACCTCCCTTATGACATTATGTCTGAACCTAAACTAGGACCTTTTAAGAGAACCTTCTGAAGAACTATAAAAAAAACGAGGGCTATGCTATTTGCTAACACCCTCAACAAGCATAAAGCATATCAACTAACCATACAGAACAACCATAATGCCCCACTTGAACAGGTAAATACCTTCAGATATCTAGGAGTAACCCTCGACACCTCCCTATCCTTCACCAACCATGTTAAGAACGTGGTATAAAGGCAGTTAATACAAGGATTGGCCTCCTTTATAGCCATAGACAGAGTATGACCTCAGATGGTGCTCAGACTCACAGTGACCAGCTCGATCATTTCCATCATCGATTACAGTCTGGTGGTGTATGGCGCTGCCTCTGACACAGCTCTTAAAAGATCAACACAGCACTAAACAAGTCATTTAGGCTAATAGCCGGAGCCCACAGTCTTACACATACCTGTGAATTATGTTCTCAGACCAAATGGCTGCAACTGAAAGGCAGGATGCAATGCCATGTATGTCTCCTAGGGAAGAAAACCTGCCTAGGCTTAACCCCTCCGGCAATTCAGCAACTCCTCACTCCAGCAAACAATCCCCATCAACGCGAGGCATGATCAGACAGTCTCTCCAAGTCCCCTTCTGCCGAACCTCACAAGCTCATTGGTCCTTTGCTACCGTGTGCCCTGCTGGCTAAATGACCTCCCTGTGACATAATGTTTGAACCTAAACTAGGACCTTTTAAGAGAAAACTTTGCCGGCACCTAATCGTACTTGGCATCTGTGACTGCCAATCCTAATTAGCATTGCCCCCACCTCCTCCCTGCATCATCATTATCCCACCTATCCCCTACCCCTATTATTTTCCCCCTTACTCTCCTCCTCTCCCCTACCCAACCTTCCACTATTACCCCCCCTCCACCCCTTCACCACCCTTCCCTTGCCTCCATGTCTTACCTTCTCCCCCGTCACCCACCCCTTAACCAGACTAGGTCAACTCTGACTGATTCTCTCTTGCTTGAAACAATGCTATAATAATGTGCAAATGCTGCTCACTTTGATTGAATCTCTGTGCACCAGTTTATCTGATGTTCTCTTGTATTTTTTTGATACCAGACAAGGTCAACTCAGACTGATTTACTTCTGCCTGTCATGTTCAGCAAAATATGCCTATTCCTCTGTATAACAAATATTTCAATTTTCTCTTTTGTATTGTTTGTCTAATTGTTGTATTTATGACATAAAATCTTTGTAAACGATCTTTCAGCTCAACAGTAGTACAATCCAAGAATTAAATAATAATAAAAAAACTATTTCAATAAAAAGAAAGTTAAAAGAAATCACATTTACTACTATACGTGGCAAGAACTACAGATCTGAAAATCTAGTGTTTTTATTTTGTTATGCTCCCTTCTTGCTGGCTTGCCCCTTCCACTGGTCCCCCCCAGCCCCACCACCTGTGTTCTCTGGGTACTTGCACCATCCTCTTTTCCCCATGGCTTACTACTTATGGCAGGGCCACCAGTATCTCCCAAACCTTTCTGGAGACAGAATTTGATAAGAGAACGGTGCCACCATCAGCAGTCTGGGGCCTTCGGGGATCAGCTACATTTTACTGCAGCCAGGGTGTTTACTCAGTTTTCTCCCCTGTCCCGCTGGACACTGGTGGCAATGACGTGCATGCTTGTGCATGCAAGCATGGTAATGTACAGCACCAGGCTGAATTGAACCCTCCTTTAGTGCCACGTACAGCTTCCACCTGTAGTCACCCAGGTGGCACCTGATAGCCTCTCTCCACGTAGGAGGAGAGCATCCTCTGGAACACTTGATCCTCTTTCTCTTCCCGCTCAGCTGCCTTCCAGCGCCCTTGACTTGTTCCCAAATCAGGTCACAGGCGCCACTAGTGGCAGTGCTATGGCTGGCTGTGTAGATGCGTTGGCCTCCTGTGTTTTTGTTTTTAAAAGAAATTATAAAAATGTGTTGCTCTTTTCTGAACAGGAGAAACAGGTTATAAAAGAGGATTTTTAGGAAGAAAGTGGTACTTCTTCACCCCCAGATTAAGTTGTACAGCCCTTCAGTATTGTGGGACACAGTTGGACTTCTAGCACCAGATTGTTTTTTTTTTTTTGTTTGTTTAATTAGGAACATACATCGTAGACGTGGAAGCCAACAAGTAAGGGGAAGAGTGTCCACAAGGACTCCTGTATTATATATTAATATGTCCCCAGGAGCCACTTGTTGTGGGATAAGAGTAGTTTCTTATTTATTTATTTAGGAAATCTTAGTTACAACCCTTTGAGTCATAGACTCATTTCCAAAGGCTCCATGTCAGAATAAAACGTAGACATTCATACAGTACATACATAGAATAAATGTGGGTGAGCAATCCTACAGAGTATAAATACAATGAGTTTCAAGCGCGTTCTGCTCTGTTGAGAACAGCGAAGCAATGCTGAGTTGTTCTGGCTGGAACAGAACGCAAGTGAAACCATTGTTATCCCGCAACGAGTGGCGACAGGGAACGTATTAAAATATTATAGACTGAGGAAGTGCCCGGTGTTATTAAAAAAAAAAAAAAAAGTCTGGGAATGTGCCCGTTTCCAGGGCATTTGCGCAAGAGACACTCTTCACAGAATAAGTGTGTCTCGCGTGCAGGGGAAGGGAGCACTCTGATTGGCCGGGAGCGGTCCCTAGCTCTATATTATATGTTTATATGTACAATTACTGTGTGTCTTGTGGTTGTGAGAGTGCATTTTTGAGTTCGTCAGGTAAGAGAGCTGCATAGCAAAGCTGAGCAGTACTGGGACACAAAGGACTTGAGAAATAACTCCTTCAACCATAAAAGACACAGAAACTGTATATATAAACGTATTATATGCCATGTTAAAGATTTCTGTTTTTTTAAAAAATGTAATTACATTTTTTTTATTTAAATTTATTTTTGTCGGCTGCCCGCCCCCACAGGGCTCCGCTCCCACCTCGCTGCCTCCCTATGCCCAGGCTGCCCCCAATGGTGGGGCCGCTGGGCACTCCCCTTCCCAAGGTCAGGTAACCTGCCCTGGCTTACCCCAGGGTGGGCCACGAGCAGGGCCCCACCCGGCAGACACAGTAGGCAGTGTAGGCCACGGAGCAGAGCTTCATGCTTCAGGGGCCTGCATTTTGTAAACTGTATCGGGGCCGGGACATTCAGTGATGGCCAGCGTCCACCCCGCCCCCCACTGATATGACACCGGCACTATGGTTCCCCCGGCCTCCACTGGGGGTCAGTAGCATGTTGGATACACAACCCCCCAACCCCGGAGAAGGAGAGCAGTCCCTGGGAAGCTCGATCCTTCTCCCCCAGCCGGCCCTCCGATGTCCTGAGTCTGTTCCCGAACTTGGGTCATTGGTGTCACAGACAGACGCCCTGCCTCTGCGCCGGCGGGCTGGCCATACAATTTGAATTTAAAGTAAGACTGTTGTACTCCGTAGAAAATAAGAGAATCCTCTGTGTGATGAAATGGTCTGTGCTAACTGAACTTAGAAACGTATATGCTAACTGAACTTAGAAATGCAGAATTTTAGAACAGTTTGCATTAGATAACCTTTTGTGGGAGAAAAGAAAGAGTACTTAGAATGTTTAGAAATAAATAGTCCTGCATGGCCGAGAATGATGTTGTGATTTATAATTCCAGAAATGGGAAACTGTACTGCTTTACTCCCTGGAGGGATATCTGCAGCAGGTATGGTACTGGCAGTGAGGGTGATCACTGTGTGCCTGGCATACCCCTCCAGGGCCACTGTGAACATGTGTACTCACAGTAAGGAGAGAGGGAGGGACTTAAAGGGGTGAATTCATGCACAGAGGCTATCATAGTTTGAAAGCCTGCTCTAAGCATTCCTGAGATACAGATGACTGAATCTGTTCAGTATTAATACTACATTGCAGCCATTTTTTTAGAACATGTGATGTCGAGGAACAAGTTGTGCCTGACTACACTGAGTCAAGCACAGCTTTTTCCTCAATTGCATCACAATGTTCTGCAAATGGTTGTGGTGCAGTATTATTATTAAACAAACTCAGTTGTCTACTGTAAAACTTGAAATGTTCACTGTCAAATAATTTTTCTCTATTTTCGCTGAGGCACTAATTTGCACTAAAATAAATGGTTCTAATTAGCGTTATTAGCATTTTTCCATTGTAGTGAATGCGGTGCTACTGACTTAGCACTAATTTACGTAATTATGGTTGCATTTGTGTTGACGCTAGAATTACTTTGCGCGAAAAACAGTTTTATAATACATCTCTGGAGTGCTTAAAGCAACAGGTGAGCCCAGTATCATATATTTGAAAGAACTTTTTGTTGGGTTTCGAACTATGCCCACCACTGTGGTAAATTCCCCCACTAGATGCAGTATGATGCTGTCGCCCAATGTCTGTCTGCGGGCAAACCAAACAGTTGTCCCACCCCATGTCCTGATCTCCTCTGTCTCTGATTATGTACTGGTCAGGTAAAAAAGGGTATGTAATAGGCTGGGATTTTGCCACACAGAGGTCAGTCACTAAGGCTGGAGGTGTCCAGCCCTATTAGATGTGATTTGTGACTGGAGAGAAAGGTAGCTGCAGAGGTAAGCCAGTGTTATGGGGCAAAAAAGGAAGCTGTCATCAAAGCTGAAACATACTCCACAGTAGGCTTCAGAGAAAGAAAAAGTCAAAATCATGTGAGCCCAGATTCAAGTCATGCAGCCTTGACAGAGTGAAGACTGTCCAGAGGAGGGCAACTAAAATGGTGCAGGGTCTGCATCAAAAGCCCTACGAGGAGAGACTGAAGGAATTCAATATGTGCACCCTGGAACGGGGGGGGGGATATGATGTAGACCTTTAAACACCTCACAGGGGTAAATAAGGTACAGGAGGGAAGTATTTTTCAGAAGAAAAGGTGCTGAAGAATAAGGGGACGTGCTGTGAAGCTGGAGGGGTAGAATCGGGAGAGATGTGAGGAAGTATTTCGTCACAGAAAGAGTGGTGGGCTCCTGGAACAGCCTTCCAGGGAGGTGGCTGGGGCAAAAGCAGTGGTGGGGTTCAAGAACACATGGGATAAGCACAAGGTAATCATAGTGGAAAGGAAGGGAGGAGGGAGAAAGAGCTGTAGATCTGGCACAGTCTGTAGTTATAGTATGGGTAGGGAGAAATGGGCAGACTGGATGGGCCAGGTGGTCTTTATCTGCTGTGAAATTCTATGCTTCTGTTTCTATCCAACTGTTTTACCATCTGAGCTATCCAGGACCTGTGTTATATTTTCTCCAAAGGCACTGATTCATAGATCCTGTCATTCTTGGACAGGGGTTGAACCTCCCCTAGGGGACTTAGCTCTGCAGTTTTATGTCCTGGGCTTAGGATGCATGTACAGGATAGGACATGGTAGATGGTAGAGGAGGGGGAGCTGGGGGTTGTGGTACATTTGGGCATCAACGATCTGGCAAACCAGCCTATCAGAATGGAGAAGTACAGCTTCCAAAGGCTGGGGGACAGACTGAAGGGTCACTTGACTTTGCTGGCCTTTTCTGAGGTCTTCCCTGTGTAGGGTAGGGAAAATAGGAAGGATAGTGTGATGATGGAGGAGACCGAGGAGTTTAAGGGTGGCTGAAGGGATAGTGTCTGGAGGAGGGCTACCATTTTATAGGAGACTGGGGGAAATTCTGGGAGAGGAGGTTCTTCAAGGATGACCTCTTTCACCTAACAAGAGAGGGGACCAGTGCACTGGGGCAGAAGTTTGATTTCTACATTGGTGGACAGCTAAACTAACTATGGGGGAGGCTTAGGCTGAGGGAACACTGAGAAACAAGAGCAAGTTGGAAACCTAGCCAGCGCTCCCCAGAAATGGAGGCTAGAAACATTGTAGAGGGCAGCAGCAAGGCAGGAGTTTATAATAGGTTAAGAAAAGAAGCCGGGCAGGGAGAGCTCGATCAGCTGGCAAAAAAAAAAAAAAAGGGAAAAAACTGAAAAATGAGGCTGAGGGAGGATGATCTACTAAAGATGGGAGGGGTTAAGGTGCAAGATGGAAGGTGGTCTGTCCTAATGACAGTAGCCTTGGAAACAAAATTAGTGAGTTCCAGGCAGTGCTGGTGATGTGGGGTGGAGACACTGATGTGAAGGGGAAAGATTTGAGAAAGAGGACCAGGGTGCTGATTGAAGGTATTTGGATAGGAGCTGGAGAGCATGAGGCTGAAGTTGAGACGAGCCTAACCTAAACAGAGAATTTAAAACAATGATTGTTATGTCTGTTGATTAATAAAACATTTTATGTAGTATATACACTTTTATTCAGCATAGAATGTCATCAGACCACGGTAACGCTATCCTCGCACTGGTGGGCTGGACCATGCTGCCATATCTCATTTCCAGTCTGTATTGGAGGAAAGGCAAGGCAATTTTATTTGTAAGGCACCCACTTCCGGAGACTCTGGGCGCTGTACACAAGCAAGAACAGGCAGCAGTTAATTATGACATAATAAAAGCTCATTAAAACCATTATAAAATTAAAATACAAAAAAATAAAATAAAATAGGATTTCAGAAATCAGTCTTTGGGGAATTGGCCAAAACTAAAATAAAGGTATTAACAGTCAAAAGCCAGGCCGAAGAGGTGGGCCTTTAGCCTCCCCTTAAATACCTCAGTCGAGGGAACCTCTCAGACTGCAGGTGGAAACGAGTTCCACAGGGTTGGCCCAGAGACACTAAACGCTCGATCACTGGAGGTCTTGAGCCAAACCATGGGAACGTTCAGGAGGCCCCTCGAAGAAGAGCGGAGGGAGCGAGTAGAGGACACCAGTGTCAGGAGTTCAGACAGATAACCAGGATCCAGTCCGTATATGGCCTTAAAGGTGAGAAGACCCACCTTAAAAAGGACCCCCCACCTGACTGGTAGCCAGTGCAGAGCACGCAGGACCGGAGTCACATGACTGGACCTCGAAAGGCCCGTCAGAAACCGGGCCGCTGCATTCTGCACTAGCCTCAGCCTGCAGAGGGTCCCTCCCGTGACTCCGAAGCACAGAGCGTTGCAGTAATCGAGCCTAGAAGTCACGAAGGCATGCAGTAGTGTTGGCAGGTCCTTGGGTGGAATGAGGGGCTTAATCTGGGCAATGTTCCACAAGTGGTAAAAACCACTGCTGACTACAGCTAACACCTGATCTTCAAAGGTCAATCTGCAATCAAGAATCATGCCCAGATTTCGTACCCTCGGAGAAACCACCAATGGAGTAGACACCAGAACAAGTCCAGAGTCGGCCCCTAGTGGCAGCCCATCATGCCCACGGCATCAACACCTCTTACTAAGAAACGCGTCGGTGCCGGGTCCAGTTCACAAAAGATGTGCTTCAGCTCCAGGATCACTTTAGTCACTTCAGACACCTCCACTGGCCTAAACTCCTCCCAGGCAGACAGAGTGCCTCTGAAACTCCCAACTCGACCACTATGAGGCAAATGCCTCCCTGGTGGAATCTCCGATCAGATGGCTGATACTCTGTTGGAGAAAAACAGAGCAAACTCTTCACATAAAGTGGTTGAAAAAGCTTTTTTCAGCCGGAGACAGGCAGGATGTAAAAGCCTGTTCACAGTTGAAACAGCTGAGAAGGCCTGTTTCTCCCCGCGGCAATTTCCCTGGACAGAAATTCTGCCTTCTTACGGGAAATTGACCCCTGGTACTCAACATAGTGAGCATGTAGGGCCAACCTGTCGGCCTCCAGCCGGGTCTTCCACCAGCAACGCTCCAACTTCCAACCCCTGATCTTCATCACCTTGAGATCTCCATCAAACCAAGGGGATCTCAAGTGAGAGGATCTGGGTCATATATAGACTGGTGCGATGGCATCTACAGCTTCAGCAACCACCCTATTATAGGTGGCCACAGCCTCTCCAGTGCCAATCGCACATGCTGCATCAACCCTAGATAGGTCAGCCAACGCCAATAGTCCCTCTGAGTCAGCACCCCTTAAGGAGGGATAGCTGACCATCTCCACAGGGGAGGGACTTTCAAGAGGGGCCCCAAAGCTGAACTCCACGGTGCAATGGTTAGACCAAATGACTTGAGCAATCTTGATGTTGTCAATCTCAAGACCCAGCTGGAACACCCGATCGAGTGTGTGGCCATGTTGACGGGTAGCAGCAGCAACCACTTGTGACAGGCCCAGTGATTGCATCAACTGGAGGAGGTCATAACCAAAATGCGAGGATTCGTCATCAACCCAAGCATTGAAGTCCCCGAGGATTAAGTACCTGGAGGACACCAACACATGGTCAACGACGAAATCCTCTACCTCCTGAAGGAATTCCCCTCTTGTCCCGGGGGGGGGGCAGTAAACGAGGAGAATCCTACAACCTGCACCTGCACCCCAATACGCGGCAATGTACTCAGAAGATCGGGTGCAACAAACTAGGTGCGCCAAGAAGCCCAGACTGGATCGAAAAACGATGCCCACTCCCTCCACCCCTGTGATCCTTCCTCTGACCGTGCACCACAGTATACCCAGCGGGAACAGCGGCCTCAAAAACAGGGCCCGCATTGTCACCCAGCCAGGTCTCCATGATGCAAGCCAGGTAGACAGAAGAAATCAAGCCTGCAAAAAGAGTGGTCTTGTTCCTCATTGACCTGGCATTGCAAAGCACTGCCCGAAGAGGATTAGAGGACACAGCCGGTCCTCTAGCTGCCTGCCCACTTGGTCTGGTGGGAGCCCTGGATACAGAGACCAAACACATCAGGCTTCTCCCTAGGCTCCGGTTACACTCAGGGCATCTCCTGCACTGGACAGCCTCAATGCTGTTCACTGTCCTCTCCTCAGCTGCCCTCGGCACCCAACGAGCCAAACACTTCCTAGTGATACTGACCTCCCTACAGTGCCTCGCTGCAGTACCAGAAACTGGGAGGTCAGTAAAGGGGTGAAGGTTGAGGAGCTGAGAGGCAGCGTAGGTAATATGGGGAAGGCCATGGCACCAACACATCTCCTAGGCTAGCAAGAGCAGTCTCGAGACAGCAGCAGCAGATGGAATACGAGGGTGCAACAACAAAAGAGAAACTCTCAAACTTTAACATATACAATAATGGATGGGGAAGTGTGCTTTATGAGAAATTAATGGTTGCCCGAGGTGTGGGATGCTACCTAAACCCTGAGGGCGAAGCCCGAGGGGTTTATTAAAGCATCCCACACTGAGGGCAACCATTAATTTCTAATTTAAGCACACTTCCCCATCTTTTATTATTTATAATTGCTGGGCAGCAATTTTTTCCAGCCCTGAGTCTGAGACACACACACACACTGACTCTCTCTCTCTCTCTCACAAACACACACACACACACACTCTGTCTCCCCCTTCATCTTTTTTTTAAATTAATTTAATTATTGTTGCAGTTTTTTTTTTTTTTTTTAGATTTGGGATGTTTCGGCAGATTTGTGTACTGACATCGCGATCGCGATCTTCTTACCTGAAGAAGCAAGGTCAAAGCTGTTCTTGGCGGAGCGACTACGAGGCATTCCCGGCAGCTTTTCTCTAGTGGGGCTCTGAAATGCCCATGTAAGTTGTAAATGGCAGGATCAGCCAGACACAAATAGTTTAAAAGCGAAAAAAAACCAGTATTCACGTGCATGGTGTGGCGGCTCCTTGCTAAGCGGGACAAAAGAGTCACCATGTTTGTGACAATGTTTAGCCCGCCCATTACAAGCATGGAGCCAGTCGGAATGCGGCTCTTCATTTACTGATGTGGCGCATGTTTGCCGTTATAACCCGCGGGTTATAACGGCAAATTATAACTGGCTCAGCCCATTGAAAAAATTGCTGGCCAGTTATTATAATCAAATAAAACACACACCCATGCACTCACACACACAAAAACCACCCACTCACCAAACTCCCCACATAACAACAAAAGTAGCCCCTTAACCTCCTTACCCCCCAAACACCAAATATAAAATGAAATAAAAAATAGTCCATCAATCAATTATATAAATTCAGTATGAAAACTTAAAGTCTGTCTTTTTGTGCAGCTCTGTTAGGAAGATTAGTTCCGGGAATGCTTATGGAACCTAGTCACTAGAGCTCCCGCCTCCAGAGACCAGACAAATGACCAAAGCTCAAAATGGAGCACTAGTTCCCCAGGAAAAAGTCTCAGGACTCTCACTCCAGAGGTTCCAAAGAAACAATACTTGTAAATTTACAAAAATAGGAGCGCCCACCTCCTAAAATTCAGCTAATGAATCAAGGCTTCAGGGCTCTTACTTCTTCACCTCAGCAAAGTTAAAATAATCCCAAATAGCCAAATAAAACGGTTAGTTCCTACTAAGTCCCCAAGTCAGCAGTCCCAGACACAATTTAGCAGAAATTACCCTGCTTCCATGTCCAACATAAACTTCCTCCAATGAAACTCTCCAGTGAAATGGATTCTCCTTCAGGCTGTGGGGTCTCCAGCAAAAATCTATGAGCTCGCGCCTAACAAGATGGATGGCTCAGCCCCCTATTGGCAGACCACACTTCCTATCCCCCAAGGGGGTTCTGACTGGCTGCACATATGGAAAGATAGGTGTAAACACGTTAACTTCAATACTTATTGGCTTATGCAACTCAGGCTCTTGTATAACGTGTACTTTACCCTGATAAAACTGCACAATATGCAGAAATTACAGTCAGACGTGCACTAGATGTAACGCAGTTTAGTGCATGTTATTGCACATATTATGGCTCTGCCCTAAGGCACAACCCCTATGGCAGAATATTGGGGATCAGTTACAGATTCTGTTAGGGCTTGCAGAAGCCGTTATGCTGTCAAGTTTACTATATTGGTGATAACAAATACCAACTCATAGGGGCACAGAAGTACCATATGGTCCTTTTTTCAGCCTGTGCCAAAAAGAGTGTTACTACAACACTGGCTATGTCAGGACACACCTAACAACAAGAGTGGCACGCTGAGCTCTTGTTTGCCTTAAGGGCAGAGAAATCTACAGCCAGCATGAACAACAGGCTAAAAGGTTATGAGAACAAATGGGAATAATTATATGTACTTATGACCCTAGATTGAATAGTACCTGATAAATAAGCACATACACTTATGCACTGTGCCAGAATACCATATAGTGGCTATGCCAAACATTATTATGCCTTCCAATGTGATATCATTTTAAACTGAGTTCAGCTGTTATGTTTTCAGGTAATCAGGTGGCATGCTAAAATATAATATTTATTAACTGTGCTTTATGGAGGGGTCTTGTATTTACTGAATGCCTTTTTGTCTACTATTGAAAATGAATAAAGTACATTTAATTTAAAAAGAAAAAAAGCACAGAATTCTGTGAAGATTGTATGAATCGCTGGAATCCAAGCCTAAACTCTGGTTAATGGAGTGATTTCTGTTTGTACTGTGTCTGGGAGATAGTTGGCAGGTGCAGTGCAGTAGTCTGGGTTTGAAACCAAATTGAATTAATACAGTTGAACATTGCTTGAACCTTGCATGCTCTAGCGTCATGACCCTGACATACTATAATATCACTGTTGCTATGCATGGGCAAACATACACACACACAAAAAGCACCAAAGAAATGTTAACAAAATACAGTTGGAGTATGATGAGCTTAATGATGTCTTATCTTTTTTAATATGGCACTTGCTTTTCTTTTTATTATTTAAAAACATTCTGAAAGTCTCCTAAATGGCGAGGCTGACCGCTTCCCTGCTTTGGGGTGGGGGAGGGGGGATCTCAACTTCATGAGAAATGGCAAATGTTGGTTTTACGAGCTCTTTAAGGTTCCCGATCTGCCCCTCCCCCTTTTTCTTAATTTTTTTTCCTGTACAATGTACCATAGAGTGTTTCTTATTATGTTTTATTTAACGTTCATGTATAAGAAGGGTAGTCAGTTACTTGTCAGTTGATGGCTGTTTTTGCAAATTAATTTATTAAATAGTTATGGGTGGGACTGGCAGGAGGCTTTCTTTATCACATAAGGATGCCGAGTACCGATATTGCAAGCTATCAAGTCTCACATCTAAACAGGGCACTAACTTTGATGCATTTGCCCTTTTCCAGTTTGTTTTATGTTTTGTCATATGGTATAGTCTTCTTGAATGTTGTAACTGTATATTAATTTGATAGCAATACAGAAGTCACAGTCTGTTGTTATCTTGTTGTTTTGTTCAGAGTTGTTTGTTCTAATCATTGTCTGCTACATAAACTCAAGTAAAAATCAAATAAAAAAAAAAGAGGATGTCAGCTAAGAGTAGGTTTCTATGTGGGAACGCAGACATAGAAAACACAAAAATTGAGAAGAGGATTCCAAATGGATTATGACTTGCTATTTCTCCCTCTGCTTGCTGTCTTTAATGTTAATTCAAGAGGTGTGGTAGTCCATCAAAACTTTGGTAGGGAGCCCCATATAGAAAAGTGTGGCACACTAGAAAACAGTTTCAACGATGCGGTGTAAAAAGCTAATAAACCACAGGCCTGAAAGCACATGGATTATTAGCAGCTTTTTATATTGTTTTGTATGATACATTTGAGCCAGTAGCAGAGTGGTATTCCTTATCGTGTGCTTCGCTAATGACCCAGGTTCAGAAATGGCCTCGGGTTGCTCGAGGGCTGTCCGGGGTAGAGAGGGAGGATTGAGTATCCCAAGGACAGCTCCTCTCTAGGATGGGGGGACATATTCCCTGCAGGTCAGCTGCCACAAAGGAGAAATCTGGGTGGTAGCATCAGAGGACCGCAAGAAGGGGAAGGGGACAACAGGTTCGGACTCTGGGGGCGTCTCTGCAGAGGCAGAGCATACACATTGCATCATTGCATGTGTACGGGCCGATAGGGTGAATATGGAGGAAAAACCTTCAACTGCTGCATAATGATAGCCCAGGCCCTGCACCAATGACTGGGCTGCTCTGGTAAGTCCTGTAGCAGAGGACACCATGGAGCCGGTTATGTCCCAGAGAAGTCGGGTGATTGGGGGGATCAGTTCAGTTGGAGGCCGGTCAAAGAGACAAAGGAGATAAATAATTGATAAAGGAAAATAATACATTTGGGTAATGAAACTGCTTTTTTTTATATGTTTTATTAGGGATTTAAAAACAAAATCCAGTAGTTCAGAAGTTAACTTTTTAGCGTTCTGAGTGTAAAATGATTAACTGATGACAGAATGAATATGAAAATCTTTTAAATGCAGTCTCTTACAGTAGTTTTGACTATGAAACCCCTTTTTATGCAGGGCTAGTTTTGGAGTTGAGGCAGGAAATACTAAAGAATTATGAAATGGGTCTTAAAAATAATGGCCCCTGATTGCTGGAGAGCTGCTTTCAGTTGGGCCGTTATCTCAGCACAACAGCCTGGGTGAAAGTAGCTCCTCGCAATAGGTACTCTGCACCAGACAAATAGCCGTATGCTCAACTGCAGCTTGTTCCTGCACAACACGCACCACCGAGAGCAACTGTGATGCTCCTCGCACTCTCACAACAGCTGTCCATTGACCGCGAGCGCTACTTCTTTTCATCTTGATCTGTTTCGTTAGATGGACTACAAAAGAAAAAACTTTTTTTGTAATTCAAACAAACAAACCAACCAAAAAAACAGACAGGCTAGCTGTTCACTGGGACCACGACTGGCACTTGCCTTCATGTCAATCAGATCCGTCTCGCAGACCACACGGGAGACGGACTGCAAAAGGGGAAAAAAAAGAATTTTCTTTAAATAAAAAACAAAACAAAAACAGGGTGGCTGTATACTGCAGCAAGTACCCGCCGCTCCCCCAATGTGATCAGGAACCAGTAAACATACTGCACCACTCGACAGTACCATTACTTCCATGCCGCTTAAAACATTAACACCACCTGCTGGCAAAGTGGTCAAAACACAGTGATCAAATGGGACTATTTTTTTCTTTGTAAGCATTTATTTAACTTTTTTGTATCTTTCTTTGGCAAATAAAATCTAGGTTTTAGTAATGTATGTATTTATATTGTACTAGTAGGGACCCATTTCATGATCACAATAAGGCACTCGGGGGGGGGGCATAATGGTGGGCTAACGGCCCTTCTTGCATGGTGGAAGCACTCGACTTTGCCTTGTGCTTCAGCCCACTCAATATGGGCTGTTATCCCACCATAATGCCCCCTCTGTCATGCCTTATTGCTTAATTATGGATATAGAAACACAGATGTCGGCAGAGAAGGACCTCTTGGCCCACCTAGTCTATCTACTGTTATGCCGTGGACCCTACTTGAACTTTGGTCTTTCACCCCATGCCTTATTTCTAAGGTCCCCTTATGTCTATCCCATGCATGCTTGAATCTTACTGTTTTTTAGCACCCACCACCTCTGCTGGGAGGCTATTCCAGGCATCCACCACCCTCTCCGTGAAGAACTATTTTCTCACATCTCCTCTGAGACACCCCCCAGCTTCGTAGCGTGACCCCTTGTCCTTGAGCATCTTTTTCTTTGTAAAATGCTACCCTCATGTACCTTATTAATACCTGTGAGGTATTTGAACGTTTCTATCATATCCCCCCCCTTTCCCTTCTTTTCTCTAGAGAATACATATTTAATTCCTTGAGTCTTTCCTCGTAGGACTTCTGATGCAGGCCCTGCACCATTTCGGTTCCCTGTTCTGTACTGCCTCCACCCTATCTATATCCTTCCTGAGATGGGGCCTCCAGAACTGGATACAGTACTTGAAGTGTGCCTCACCATCGATCTATATAGAGGTAACATTATCTCCCTCTTTCTGCTGGTGATGCCCCTCCCTATGTACCTGAGCATCCTGCTAGCTTTCCCCACTGCTTTATCACACTGCTTTGCTACCTTCAGATCATAGAAATGATTACCTCCAGGTCCCATTTCTGTTTTGTGTCTGCCAATACCTCCCTGCCCAATTGGTATGTTGCCCCCTGGTTTCTGTATGTCTCTGTCAGGTTAGTGATGCGGATTAGCTACTGTTGTAACTGATACAGCAGTATACAGGTATTATTGTATAATAATGTTTTAATAGATTTGGTGAGTTTATTAATTTTTAATATTATACTTGTAGTTACTTTAGACCCAATGAGGATTTGTGCGTTGGAACAGATTTTCTATGGATACCACTATTTTCTGAATAGCAACACTGTCTGTCTTATTTTTTAGTTTTACAGCCAATTAATCTGAGATTTCCTTAGATGATTTATTTTTCTGCTGTTAAAAATAAAATAGGTAGGCATAGGCCAGCCTGGTGGCGCTGAGGGTTGAGACACTGGATGCCACACCTTGCTCCATGCCATCGACCCGGGTTGGAGAACGACCTCAGGTTACCGGGTGGCTGGCCGGGGGGCTGGAGTGGGATTTCCCCTAAAGGGGCGGACACCTGCTCCTCCGTAGTCTCACACCCATTGGGTGGAGGCCCAATGGGTGTGGAGGCAGCAGGAGCGGCGACAATGTCTGGGGAGGGGTGGAAGGGGTCACCGGATCCTGGCGTGTGCATGCACCTTCACTTGCGCATGTGCATGTGTACGCCGTGACTTCAGGTGAGGGGAGAAAAAAGAGGCAAAACTACTACAACAACAAAAAAAATAGGTAGGCATACCAAGTTGTTATGTCCTTTTTAACTGATCTTCCAAAGCTTTTACAGGCAGAGCCTACAAAAGAAAACACCAGAAATGAAAAACACATACACACACACACACACACACACACACAACTTCTTAGGCCCCCAAGGCACAAATGCAGAAAATACTACAAAAGTATCAAACAGAATTATTGTGTAACACATTGCTGCCTACACACTAAAGAGACACCCTACAGTCTACAAAAGCACAAAAGTTATGGGATTAATAATAATGAAATTAAGAATTTTGTATTTTTTTTTTTTTTTTTACAACTACTTGATTAAACCACTCTGATTAGCAAATTTTTCTATGTCAAAAATCAAATCACTGGCTGGCCTTTCAGCACAGCAGCAGTGTACCTGCTCCCTGCACCAGCGACCCAAGGTCAGAAACAAACATGGGATGTTGGAAGACTGATGGGGAGGTTAGCTTGAGCGTGCTGCTGGATGCTATAACTCGTTGGGATCACAGGTGGCAGTGCAGCTGGACCATACTGTCAAGCTTATGGCGGGGAGAGCACGCTAACATCGTCATGACGTGACTGTGCACGAGGTACCAGTTGCTTGTGCTTGTGGGAGTGGGGGGGGGATTGCAGCAAAAGCAGCAGTCAGCAGAAGAATGAAGCCCCACTTGCCTGTACAGCCAACACAGGTCCCCCCCCCCCTTACTGTTGCCCTGATACTGCCCCTTGACTTCACAGTAGGTGACCAGACACAAGGGAAGTACACCTGCCAGGCAATTGAATGGCGTGGTCCCACCTTAGGGGATTATCTCGGGGAGGTTGTGACAATTTGCAACTTGTGGGGGGTGTCAGTAAGGGACTCTGAGGTCGAGAAGAGTCCAAAGCCATTGGTGGACAGTGGTTCAGTGGGCAGGCCAGGATTTGGAAAAAATATGTTAAAAGAAAAAATCAAACCATTATCATTTTTATGTTTGCTTGCGCACATGCGTAAGAAACATCTTGTGACAGTACCACATTTCAGAGGTGTGTCAGTGTTGTGGCCAATGTAGCGGATGCTTTACTGGGCATGTCCCTCAGCCACCAATCAAGGGGGAAGCTGCCAATGACAGCAGCTTCAAAGAGAGCCAAGGAATTGAAATGAATCTGCTGCTGCAATCATGAACAGTTTCATCGCTATAGCAGCACCTCCCCCGCAACCTTGTCGGTTCCTGCCACCCAACTCTCTGTCCCTGGCCCTTGCTCTACCAACAGTTTGTTTGTTCTGTGTGCCTTTCCTGGAGAAACAAGTAATGAGCCACAGCTCCTGCCGCCTACCACACACTCCAAGGAAAGACAACGACAGGGTGCACAATCCCTGTGTCTGCATGTATTCCGCTCCCTCCATTAATGTGGCACACTGGGAGCCCACCCCAGTGTGCCAAAATGTTTCCAACACCGGGATGCCCTCTCCTAGTGTCGGATGCGCCCCCCTCAAACCCGTCTGTAATCTGCCGACATCGGGGTGTCCAGTACCCGTGTTGGCATGCCCCCCACCACAAGCACTGTTGTGGCACACTGGGAGCCCACACCAGTGTGCCAAAATGTTTTATTTTTTAAACCTGTAAAAGAAAGAAATCTGTCCCCCCCCCAGTGTCTTATTTTATTTTTTTGTTATTTTACCTGTAAAAAAAAAAAAAAAGAAAAGTCCACTGTTGTCTCCCCATTCCCCTCCTACCACTGACACACACCTCCCTGCACCCCTCATCACTCATACTTACCCTCTGGAGGTTGGGAGCAGTGATTTTCTCTGGACCGGGACATGTCTGCACTCTTCAAAGTCGAACTATGAACTGAGGAATCAGGTAAGCACTGTATAATGGAAGTAGCCCCAAATTTTCAACATGGGGTTCTTGGGACCCCACCTCTTGAACATGTCACTGTCATTTCGTTAGTTTGTCCCGAAAGGGGTTTTGCAGTTACTGTGTGAAATCACCTTTTAGGACCGATTAACAAAATGACAGTGCAATTGTTCATGAGGTGGGGTTCCAAAAAACCCATGTTGCAAATTTGGTGAAAAAATGTCAAGAAATGAGTGCGGTACGAGCGTGCATTGCGCAGTTTCTACAAACACTCGTAACTTCACCAATTTTTAATATTTTCACTCCAGATTTTCAACATTGCCTTTGTTTCACACCTCCTTATGAACTGTACAGATGTCATTTCAAACAACATGAAGTCTTGCTATATTATGACATATGCAGTGAGTCCCAACCTTCGAACTGCTCCGGAGGTGAAAGAGTTAACTTTCCATGCCAGGCATGGAACGCTGAGCTCGAACTCAGTTGAAACTCTGTCAGTTGTTCTTCAAACTCAAACCGTCAGATTCTTTACTCCGCCTCACTGAACATTCGCTCCGGAGATTTCTCCTTCTGCTCGATTCATTTTGTCGGTTAAAGTATTGTTTTTCTCGGTTTTCGACCGAATTTAAACCGCAACCGCTCGGTTCAGGCTCTGTCTGTGGTATTTGTGAGTACTAGATAGGTTTTACATTAATTCTCTTCTATGTGGAACTTGTAAACGGTTTATCGGTTCGGTTTGAACCAATCAGGTTGTTTAAAATATCTTAATCTGTGATTTAGAGTGTGGTTACTGGTTCTTATCGGTTCTAAAAAAAAGTGGATTTTATTACGTTTTTTTTCACGACCCGTGACACAGTTGGGAACTGATAAGAGGGTCTTACCTGGCGGATTGCCATAAACGGATAAGTTTGGCTAGGACTGGCACTATGTCTGAGAAACCCAAAAGAAAAACCGGGCCCACTGGGTTTCAACACTGCAGTGTGTGTGGGAAAGTCTTTGCCAAGCCTGACCCCCACACCACCTGTGTTTATTGTCTGGGATTTGACCACCTCAATGCAGACTGCCAGATTTGTAAAAATTTTCCTGCAGCTACCCTGGAAAAGAGAGTTGGTAGGCTCAGGGAAAGGGAGGCCAAACAGTCCGCTGAACCGGATGGCCAGCCCGGTTCGGTTCCAACCGAACCGGAGAGAGTGCCCTCTGACCAGGGCGAGACTTCCTCGGGCAAAAGGAGATCCAACTCTGAGGAATCGGTTCCAGCAAAAAGGACTAGGAAATCAGCTGGTGTGGAGCCAAAACTTTCCTCTCCAACCGCTGAAGAAATAGCCAAAGCGATTAAAATTGTCCAGTCGCTTTCCCCAGTTCCGACCGAACCAGCACCATCTGGTAAGCTCCCGGTTTGGCAGGTTCCACCGGTTCAAGAGTATGAATTAGAGGAATATTATGAACCGGAGGAGAGGGAAGAAGAGTATGAGGAGAGTGAATGTGGATTTGAAAGTCTGGATGTGCCCATTGACCCGGACATCTCCCCAGACAGACCTTCAGGAGTGTCTCCTCCTAGGCTTTCTGAGTCCCTTCTCATTTTATGTTTTATAAAAGTGGCTGAAACCTCCAGCTCCTATGGAGGAAGCTGTGGATGATCAGGAGGAGCCTGACTATGTGGAAATGATGGATATCCCAGAGTCCAGGAGACTGTCTATTCCCTTGCATAAATCTTTTGGGAAACAGACATTTAAAATTCTAAAAACTCCTCACACTATACCTCCTGTGGATAAGAGAATGGACAAGAGGTACACATTGTCAGGCTCAGATACGGAGTTCCTTACACAACAATACAGCCATGTTGGGGTAGTGCAGGCTGCAGCCTGTGATAAGGCAAATATACCCTTGGCTTCACACCCCCCGGACAAGGACTCCGGGAGGATTGATGCCATGGCAAAGAAACAGTACATGGCAGCATCCTTGGTACTCAGACAGGTGAATTATATGGCTTATGTTGCTAGATATCAGAAATCCAGATGGGATACTGTTATGGCTCTAGCAAAACAGGTCCCTGGCCAGCTTGCCAGAGCTGGAGCAGGTGGCTGCTGATGGTATTGAGGCATCAAGGTGCAATTCCATGCTGCAGTGGACTCAAATGATGTGTCATCAAGAGTCATGGCTACATCTGTGGCACTTCGCAGAATGGCTTGGCTCAGATGTACTAGCCTGTCACAGGATACCCAGACTAAGGCCATGGATTTTCCTGTTGTGGGTAATTCCCTGTTTGGGGAGCAGAGAATTACATGAAGAAAATGGATGAGTATAGGACCACCTATAGGAGTGCACAGGCCAAGGAAAGGCAGGCCACTCCTCAAAGGCAGCTTCCCAGGGGCAGGGGCAGGCCTTTTCATAGGCCTTTTTACCAAGCCCAGGCCTCCTTTTCTGCTTATGCCCAGAGGGGGTTCTTTAGAGGGAGAGGCAGACGGGGTACAAGCAGGCCTGCTTCCACCCCTCAGCCCAAAGCCCCTGCCAAGCAGGCACCCTGATGGGGTTGCCAGGGCCGATTCTCAGCTACCTGTAGGGGGCAGGCTGGCTTACTTTGTCCAGGACTGGGAGTCTCTGACATCAGACAAGTGGGTCCTGGAAGTAGTAAGCCAGGGACTGGTTCTCCGTTCAAAAGTTTCCAAAGATGAGAACCAGATCCTTTCCACCTGCAAATCCACCAGAGGCACTTGCCCTAGAGGCAGAGGTCTCTTCCCTCCTGGCTCTCAGAGCTGTGGAAAGGGTTCCACCCCTACACCAGGGCAAAGGGTTGTACTCCAGGTACTTCCTCACCCCAAAAAAGACAGGAGAATGGCGGCCCATCCTGGATCTCAGATACTTAAACAAGCACCTTTTAAAACCAAAATTCAAAATGGTGACTCTGGGAATTATTCTACCTTCTCTAAGGCCAGGGGACTGGCTAGCATCCCTGGACCTCAAGGATGCCTACTTCCATATTCCCATCAGAAGCTCCCATCGAAAGTACCTCAGGTTCGAGCTGCCCTCAGGCCATTACCAGTTCAGAGCAATGCCCTTTGGCCTCACCTCTGCTCCAAGGGTATTCACAAAATGCCTGGCAGTAGCAGTTGCTTCCCTAAGAAGGCAAAAAATTGACATCTTCCCTTACCTGGACGACTGGCTCATAGTAGTCCAGTCCCCAGACCAAGTCAAGTTACACCTACAGATAACTCAGCAACTGCTGACCTCTCTAGGTTTCCTTCTGAATCTTTCAAAGTCAGTTCTAGAGCCTGTCCAGCTCCTCACCTTCATAGGTGCAGAGCTGAACACAGAGAAAGCCAGAGCCTTCCTTCCTTTGGACAGGGCAAGGACCCTGGTCTCTCTGGCCTCCTCATTCACCCTGCAGGTCTCTCGACCAGCAAGGCATTTTCTACAGCTCCTGGGGCACATGGCTGCTTCTACAGCAGTAGTGCAGGGAGCAAGATTTCAGATGAGGGACATCCAGTTCCATTTGAGAGCCTTTTGGTCTCAAAGGAAAGACCCTCTAACCAAATTGATCCCAGTGACTTGAACCCTGATCCAGGCCCTACAGTGGTGGCAGGATCAGAGCAATCTGAGACAAGGGGTTCCTTTTGTCACTCAGTCTCACTCCTTAATCCTTACTATAGATGCATCCCTCTTGGGGTGGGGAGCTCACATGGGCGACCTCACTACCCAGGGGTTGTGGTCCCCTCAGGAATCTCTGCTCCACATCAATCTGTTGGAACTCAGAGTAGTTTTTCTAGCACTTCAAGCTTTTTCCAAATCTGTTCAGAACTGAGTTGTACATGTCAGAACAGACAACACCACCACAATGTGGTACATCAACAAGCAAGGGGGCACTCGGTCTACGGCCTTGTGCACCGAATCAATGAAGTTGTGGTCTCTGGCTTACTCCCTGAACACCTCCCTTAAGGCAGTTCACCTCCCAGGCAAGGAAAATGTCCTGGCAGATGCTCTCAGCAGAATTTCCCAGGGCCATCACGAATGGTCACTGGACCCCCTGGTCTTGGAGGTGATATTTGCCAGATGGGGCACCCCGCAGATGGATCTTTTTGCAGCCCCAGACAATCACCAACTTCCTCTTTTTGCTGCAGGCCCCCAGTGTTGGGCTCAGTCCCTCTGGATGCCTTAGTTCTCAATTGGGAAGGAAAGTTTCTCTATGCTTTTCCCCCCTTCCCTCTCCTGTTCAAAGTGCTAGTCAAAATCAGATCTCAACCCTGCAAGATGATCCTGATTGCTCCAGATTGGGCCAGACAACCCTGGTATCCACTCCTACTATCCTTAGCAGTCCATCTTCCCCTGTGTCTTCCCAGGAATCACAACCTGTTAACCTGTGCTCAGGGGAGGGTTTGGTACCAGATCTCAAATCTCTCAATCTCAAGGCCTGGCTCTTGAAGAGTTAGAGTTTGCTGATTTACACCTCTCCCAAGGTGTAATGGATATCCTGAAGGCTTCTAGAAAACCTTCCACCAGGGCTACTTATAATTCCAAATGGAAGAGGTTTTCCATATGGTGCTCTGGAAAGCATATTTCCCCAGAATCTGCTGATTTACCCACAGTCCTGGATTATATGGTCCACTTAAATAACTTGGGGCTGAGACCAGCTACCCTTAAAGTGCATCTGGCAGCTGTGTCTGCTTTTATTTCAGCAGGTAAGCCCTCTTCTCTTTCAGCTCACCCTGTATTCTCCAAGTTTTTCAAGGGATTGCTTCACACCAACCCTCCATTCAGGGACCCTGCCCTCGCATGGGATCTTAATGTTTGCATTGCTCAGCTTATGCAACCCCCCTTTGAGCCTTTGTCTTCAGCAGAGCTTAAGTACTTGACTTGGAAGACTGTGTTTCTGGTAACCATCACTTCTGCCAGATGCATAAGTGAATTACAAGCTTTGTCAGTGGAGTCTGATTTTATCTCCTTTAACAGAGATAAGGTGGTCCTCAGGACTAACAGGAAGTTCTTGCCTAAGGTGGTTTCAGATTTCCACCTTAATCAATCTATATCTCTTCCAGTGTATTTCACTGACCATCATCCTCTGGCGAGAGAAGGCTGCACAGCTTAGATGTGAAGAGAGCCCTTAGTTACTACATAGAGCGTACCAAGGGTCATAGGTTTGACTCCCTCCAAATGTTCCTCACTTATGGTGAGGTTGGTAAGGAAACCTGCCACTAAAGATCCATTGCCAGGTGGATTGTCTCTTGTATCAATTTTGCTATAAAAACTGGGTAAGGTTCCTCCCTCAGGCCTGAGGGCTCACTCTACCAGAGGTACAGCTGCTTCCTGGCTACTGCCAGGGACATCCCTATTCTAGAGATATGTCAAGCAGCTACCTGGAAAACAGTTCACACTTTTGCAAACATTACTCCCTGGACATCCAGGCTAGGAGTGATGCTCGGTTTGGCACAGCTGTGCTTCAGAGCCTATTTCCTAAGTAGGTTCTGTCCCTCCTCCATGGAGGTACTGCTTTGTAGTCTGCATATGTCATAATATAGCAAGACTTCATGTTGTTTGAAGAAAAAATTACTCACCTTAGTAATGTTGTTTCTTCTAATGGAGTCTTGCTATATTATGACCTCCCCCACTGCCTGCCCCTCTCAGAACCTCTGTTTTTGGGATGTGGGTGGGCAGTGCAGTATTAGCACTAGTAGGTGCCCAGCTTGTTGTTTTCACCCTCCTTTCTTGGGGTGACTTGTTATGTTTTTCATTTTGGGTCTCCTGACTTGAGTCTTTGTTTTGGGACCAAAAATGTGTTCTTATGTTTAGTAGCCAGTTGGCTAGTGTAGGTTTACAGCTTCCACACAGGACCTCAGTGAGTTTAGCTCATAAAGATCCAGCGGTTTGAGTTTGAAGAACAACAGACAGAGTTTCAACTGAGCTCGAGCTCAGCGTTCCATGCCTGGCATGGAAAGTTAACTCTTTCACCTCTGGAGCACTTCGAAGGTTGGGACTCACTGCATATGTCATAATATAGCAAGACTCCATTAGAAGAAACAACATTACTAAGGTGAGTAATTTTTTCTTTTCTCATCTTGCCCAAAATGTGTTGTTGCACCTGTGGCACAGAATGATGCTGCCGCTGTGTGAAATTGACTTTCGGGACAGATTAACAAAATCACTGTGCCACTGTTCATTGGGTGAGGTCCTGAAATGGCCATGTTGAGAATTTGGTTAAAAAATTCAAAAAAATGATTGCGTTACGGGTGTGCGTTGTGCAGTTTCTATGCACGGTCATAATTTCACCAATTTTTAATATTTTCACTCCAGATTTTCAACATTGCCATTTCTTCACATCTCCTCATGAACAATGCAGCTGTCATTTTTCACATCCAGCCTGAAATGTGTTTTCCCACCTGTGGTGCAGAATGGTGTAGTCACTTTGCAAAATCACCTTTCGGATTGAGTAATGAAATGATAGTGCCACTATTAATGAGCTGGGGTACCAAAAAGCCCGTGTTGAAATTTGGAGCAAACATACCAACAAACGCCCGAGGCGTTAGGGTTTCCAACCGCAGTGTCCCACCCTGTAGAGACTGACAGGCATTGGGGGTAAGACTTGGGGTCATCGGCCGTAATGCTCATGCCTTTCCACCCCCACCCTGCAGCCAGTGATGGGCATTGAGGTGTGCCTTGGGGTCTTTGGCTCTAACGTTCACCCCATTCTTCTATACTGTACCCATCTCAGCTTATTTTCTCATGGAATGTTGTGAGTGCAAGGGCTGAAGACTCCAAGGCACACCTCAATATCTGTCAGTGTCTGCAGGGTGAAGTGAGGTGGAATAGCGTGAGCGTTATGGCTGATGACACAAAGACACACCCCCAGCACCTGTAAGTCTCTGCAGGGTGGGGAGGGTGTTGGCGTTAGTTCACTACTTCACTTCCATTCCTATTATGCATTTCTCTAACTCCTGCAGTACCAGTGCCAATGTTAGCAAGCAAACATTCGGCATTCACAAATGCTTGTTTTTTCTCCCTCTGTATGTACCATAAATTAGAAAATGTTTATAAGTTTTTTTTGTTAAACTAGTCTGTAAAATTATTTCTATTACATGGTTTAAAATAGTTCAACAACATTGACATATTTAAAACTCTTCCACAATATCGTTGCAGGTATGGAGGACAGTGTCTCAATTACAGTAGATGCTTGGGGCTCAGTAGACAATCGTAGCATGTTATTACGCAGTGTCAGGGTACAGAGGAACACCCTGTTGTGCCACCCAACAAAGTCCTACACAGAGCCCTGACTTCAGGGGCCTGTCTATGATGGGGGAAGGAGAGGGAGCTCTGCACCAAGGCCTTCAACTCATGGTTGAAGTTATGGTGCAAAGAGGAGGGATACGGCTGTGGCTATACTGGGGACTGGGGGCCCACCTGGGAGGATCAGAGCCTATACAGAGGTGATGGCCTGCATCCATCCAGGAGGGGAGCCACAGTTCTCAGTGGATGGTTTGCATGTTACCTTGATGAATGTTTAAACTAGCTGGGGTTGGGGGGTGGATGGAAGAAAACAGGAAGGCAGAAACTGACCTCCCCTCAGGTTGAGAGCGATAGAATGTAGTGAGATCTCGAGGGGTGAGGGACCCACC